>JAPXFY010000014.1:4867470-4959970 GCA_030674185.1 Monoplex corrugatus | reverse complement strand
GTATGTAAATTTACCAAGAATCTGCGAAATTTTCTTTTTTTCATTTTTTTATTTTTTAATTATTATTGATGTGAAATTTTGCCTTTCGTCGAGTCCAGCCTCACTTTGTCTGTTTTGATGTACATACTATTTAAACCCATTATCGATGTAGCTTTCACCCTGCCCTGTGTTTAGCAGTGTGTCATTTTGTCTGTTTTGATGTACATACTATTTAAACCCATTATCGATGTAGCTTTCACCCTGCCCTGTGTTTAGCAGTGTGTCATTTTGTCTGTTTTATTGTCATACTATTTAACCCATTATCGATGTAGTTTCACCCTCCTGTGTTTGCAGTGTGTTATTTGTGTTCATTATGTGCCAGTTGTCTCTTTCCACAGAATAACGTTGTGTTTTCTGTATTCCCTCATGTGCTGTTTCGTCTGTTTTCAGGCTCTCCATCAGAGCAGTCTGGTGAGGCAGCCAGTGATCTGGAGGCTGGGGGAGACAACTCCCCTTTAGCTACTGATGAAGAGGAGGAGGAGGAGGAGGAAGATCCCACAGAGATACACGATGCGCTAGATGTCACCTCGCTACCTGAGCTCCACCATCAAGAAGCCTGCCACCACTCTGACGACAACAACGCCAAATCCAAATTTACCGAGTCTGTAGAAAATCCATCGCCAAAATCCCAATCAGAAAGCCAACAGCGGGTGAGTCCCACCCTTACCCCTACCCCTAACGATACAGGTACCCCGTCTCCACCTCCCGCCACCCTCAATCCTTTGGCTAGTCTGTCTAGTATGACAGTGCCCGCCACTGCCGAGGAAGTGAAGACTGAAGTGATCAAGGAGGGAGAGAGAAGCACTCCAGCCCTCTCAGCCAAGAAGACCAGCGTGCCAAAGAACCACACACCCAGCCCAAGCGGAATGGCTTCAGTCATGATGCCGATGCCACCTCTCACCAGAGCTGTCCTTCCCTCCCCAGACAAGGACAAACCCAGGAGGACTTCACCGGCACCGAAGAATCTCAGCCGCCATCGAGGACACAGCAACTTCTACGAGAAGATGGCAGCGCAGGCGCTTGCTGCAGCGACTTCGGCAGCCGCTGCGGCAGCATCTACTGCTGCCATGATGGAGTCATCTGATGACCAACCTTTAGATCTCTCAAGGAAATCCAGCCGGCCAAGGTCTGTTTCTGAACCCGATCCACCCCCTGTCACCGCAGGGATGTTAAGTGGGGAGGCCAAGTGAAGGAAGGAAGCGTACAGACGAGGGTGTCAACAACGGGATTTCCAGCCTCCAGAGCCTGCAGAAGAGGTTCGGTGGTGACTTTCTTATGGAGACGCCTCGCCGACCCAGCAGCATCATCCCGCTTCAGTCCACCATCCTCCCTTCCAAGTCAATCCTGAGACCTCCGCCCATACCTGGAAACGGCTTGTCCCACCTCAGCATTTCTGCAGCTGCTGCTGCCGCTGCCGCTGCTGTTAGCACATCATCAAACCACCAGCACCAGCAACCACACCACCACCACCATCATCACCACCACGGCGCTACAACCTCCAAACACAAATCCACAGGTTCTGCTAAAGGAGACCGCATCGAAAAGATGATGTCCATTGCCACGTCGTCCAACTCTACGACCACAGTGCGAAAACCGGACAAGCCACCAGAAACCAGTGACGTAGCAAGGAAGACAGATTCCGTCAAACCAGGGAAGAGTGGAACCTCCGGATCAGCGGGGTCTTCTTCAAGTGCTGGGAACGGGAATAAAGAATCGGACGGGGATAGCAAGTACACCGTCCACCGCTGTTCGTGCCAGAAATCCTTCACAACGCTGTACTCATTGAGCGCCCATCTGCAGGAGACGGGTCACGTGCCTTGCAGCAGCAAGCAGCAATCCCTGATGGACTATCCCAAGCTGGTTCGAGGACAGGACATGTGGCTCAATCAGGTGAGTTAATTGTAGTGTGTGTGTGTCTGTCTGTCTGTCTCTCTCTCTTCTCTCTCTCTCTCTCTCTCTCTCTTCTTCTCTCTCTCTCTCTCTCTCTCTCTCTCTCTCTCTCTCTCTCTCTCTCTGTCTCACACACACACACATTCCCTTTCTCTCTCATTCTTTAATTTCCGTCTCTCTCTTACACCCCCTCTCTCTCTCTCTCTCTTTTATTTTAATATCAGTCAGCTTTTTTAATAGCATAGCCTAGTTCATTTTGGTCATTATAGCGTACATGAGAGAGAGAGGGAGGGATGGAGAGAGAGGAAAGGAGAGAGAGGGGGGAGAGAGTATGCACAATTTTTTTCTGTGATTTATTTGGTATACATGGTTATTTAGGATCTAGAGTCGCAATCAGATCACAAAACGTTTCCAGCAATTTGTTTAGTTGTAAATTTCATTTGTGTACAAACGTTTGGAACGAAAGTCAACAGTAAACAGTTCAGAATGGTTACCAGTGGACGTGGTCATTTCATAGACCATGATTGTTATGGCTGTTTATGAATGGGTCTCTGCCGAGTTCAAGTACAACAGACGTGTGAGGTTGGCCATCACAAGTAGGTCTGACGGTGCCAGAAATGGGGGTTGTTATCAGTTCGGCTTGATCGTTTGGCGTCTCGGCTGAATCGTTGATTTATTCAAGTCCATATAATCGTAAATAGTCTGCTTTTCATTTTTCTTTCAGTCTGTCGTTCTTGTGGGGATTGGGGGATGTGGAAGAAAGAAAATTGTATATTTGAACATATTTTATGCGTTTCTCACTTTTGTTTCTTTATTGGGGAAGGGGGAGATTGTTCGTGAAGGTGATTATTACCAGATTTATCACTCGTCCTGCTGTGAACAAATGCAGATGAATCAAAGGACATGGAGCACACGTTGGTTTGGTTAATTTATTTTTTGAGTCGGTGATGTGTGTGTGTGTGTGTGTGTGATCAGCGTATTTCATGTTAAGGTCGCCTGCTTTTAGCAAGCACCCTTGGTCCCCAAGGTCACAGAACAGCGTGTCAGTCAGACGTGCCATTGTGTGACTGCTGGCGGTTAATCCCAACAACACCAGCACCGCAGTTCATACACTTTTAATCATCATTTACTATTCCACCTTCTTATCTCCTTACATACAACACAGTGTCCGCGCGGCCTTTTACGGCGTATTTGTGGTCTTCTTCAAAGGTACATAAATATTCACCAGGAATGTTTTTCAGTCTGATCAGAGACAAGGATAAAGTCTAATGTGATGGATTTACATAATGAGGTTACAGTCATGTATTCAGCTCAACAGAGGTTTAGGTTTGTATACAGTTAATGGGTCATCCAGAAGTCATGACCTGAATGCGGCCCGGCCCCCTTAGAGTGTCAGGAGTTAAGGGCCGAAACACTTGCTTGACAGGGGTTTCTCCTCTCAGGACCTTCTGTTGTTCGGCTGTCGACAGAGTTTGTTTTAGATGTCGTGGTTGAATGCTTTATAATGTTTTAGAAGGCAAGTATGCACATATGTGGATAACATGTTTTCAGTCTTGCTGACGTTTGTACAATGATTGCGAGAGCTGAATACTCCAAACATATCCCATACAGATGCCCACAAACACTGTAGGCTGTATGATTCCATTGTCACGTGCTGCGCAGGTTGCCATTTCCTGATGTCTCGTGTCCATCTGTTTAAGTAGTAGCAAGAAACACTGGGGAGACCTGGACAGCAGAAGGTCCTCATAGGAGAGTACCCCTCAATCAAGTGCTTCTGCCAAAACGCCTGTATTGTGTCCATCTATGTATGTGGTGTACAGGGTGGGGCGAAAGTAGGTGTACAGTTTATATCCTACAGTACTGATCGGGTCGTGTTTAGTCTTGGGTGTTTGAAATGCCCCTCATCAGTGTTGATGTATTCCTGGAGCCTGTTCCTGACACTGTGACACATTTTAACACACAAATCCCGGTTAGCATCAATGTCCATAAATGCTTGAAAGATGAAGTTCACTTTATCCACTGCCTGCAGCTTCCTCTCGTGGGGTTGACTGTGACGGACTGTTCTTTCAGCAAGATGGGGACCCTTCTGTTTCTGCTTTGACGGTACGGAGCTACCTTGACAACACCTTTCCACAGCGGTGGATTTGGCGACGTGGCAGCATAGACTGGCCACCACCCGACTTGACATTCAAGGACTTTTGTTAGTGGGAGGGGGAGGGGTGTGTGCATGGTAAAGTTGTTTTTTTCTCGTTTTTTTTTAAGGAAGCTGCTAGGCTCATCTTCAGAAAATCTCGTTCCTCTCATGTCACTCCTCTTCTCAAATCTCTTCACTGGTTACCTGTTGAAAAGAGAATTCGCTACAAGATTGCTTTGTTATGTTTTAAGTCTCTCAACGGTCTTGCACCCCCTTACATCTCTGACCTCCTCCATCTGTACACCCCCTCTCGTCAACTTCGTTCCTCGGCTGATACTCGTACCTTCCGCATACCATCCTGTCGCACAAAAACCTATGGTCAACGCTCCTTTTCCTATCAGGCCCCTGTAATCTGGAATCAGCTCCCTGTCTCTGTTCGCCACTCTGCAACTCTCACTTCTTTCAGGTCCTCTCTGAAAACCCATCTCTTCCAGTCCCTCTCATGATACTTATAAAGACTCTACCACCTAACTTCCCCAAATCCCCCCTTGTTGTCTTTTGAGCCTTGAATGTCGGCTGGTGTGTGTGTGCGTGTGTGTGTGTGTGTGTGTGTGTGTGTGTGTGTGTATGTGTGTGTGTGTGTGTGTGTGTGTGTGTGTGTGTGTGTGTGTGTGTGTGTTTGGTTGTGTCTGCGTGATACCTGTAAGCGCTTAGGGCTCTTGTTTTCATCAGATTAGGCGCTATATAAATGCTCTTTATTATTATTATTATTAAGCCACACACATGGATGAATTGAAGGAATGTGTCACACAGTGTAAATTAAAACTGTGTACCTACTTTAAAAATGACATTGAAAGAAGAGCTGTTTACCTACTTTTTTGTCCACCGTCTTTAAGTAGTCAGTGATGTGGCTTAACGGTGAGGGCCAACTTGTGGGATTTTCTGTACTTATTTTTTAACCTGACATTTTGACCTCAGACAGAACAAATCTGACACTTAGCCTCGCTGCGTGTGTGGGTTTTTTGTTTTGTTCTTGTTTTTGTTTGTTTGTTTTGTTGTTGTTTGGGGGGGGGGGGAGGGGTTCTGTGATGATTTAGTACAGGATATTTCTTCTCGGTATATAGTTCCTGAAGATAATTTACGTGAAGGTCAGAGTGACCTTGTAAGGTTTTGTGGTGCTGCTACTTGGTGGGTGTTGGAGACCGTGTCAGTGAACAGCCTGCTCATCGTTTTTTATTATTGTGCTGTTCATTGCTTGTTTGTTGTTGAAATTGTTTTTGTGTGAAAATTGTTTGTTTGTTTGTTTGTTTTGTTGTTTGTTTGTTTGTTTGTTTTGTTGTTTGTTTGTTTGTTTTTGTTTGTTTACTATCATCATTAACTTCTTCTTTTTTTTGTCTTTTTATTTGTAGATCAGACGAATATTATGCTGTATTGATAGCTGTTTAAAAGTATCCATGACTGCAAATAGTGTGTGGACACGTTGAGGTCCTTACCTATACTAGTGGTATACATCATCATCATCATCATTGTCATCATCATCATTGTCGTCATGATTTGTCGTAATCATTATCATCCTCGTCAAAACATGTGACCTTGATAATGTCTGTGTATTGCAGGAGTCAGAACAAACCAGACGGATATTACGGTGCATGCAGTGTGGGGAGTCCTTCAAGTCTTTACCCATGCTGACAGTGCACATGATGCAGACCCAGCACTACTCCAAGATCGTCAGTGCAGAACACGGGCGACGATCACACAAGTGTTCAGCTTACTGTGACCGGGAACTGGACAGAGAGTGCATCTTTAAATGCAAGGTAAAGTGGCCAGCTTTTTTTTTTTTTTTTTTTTTTTTTTTTTTTTTAACAATGCGATGATGATGATGTCGATGAGGATGACAATCATGATGCTATGTGTTCCATCTAGGATTGAGACTGCGTGACAGGGCTGTACTCTATGCTTACTATCATAATATATCCTGATATCAACCAGGCCCGAGAGATACAGACACCTGCGGTGCTGGGCAGAAGATTTGAGCAGCACCCTCAATGACGCATCCGTGAAGTGGATGAGACTCGACTGTGTGGTCCCAGTCTTCCCAATGAGCCCATAGCACGACCAAGTCTGGGTAGGAGCCGATTAGAGCCGAAAAATCCCACAATGATTTTTGAAGGTACTGATGGGGATTCGAACCCACAACCTTCCGGTCGGTAGTGCATTGCGCTAACCACTACAGCACGGCGACTGGTAAAGTGACCAGCTTAACGACGACTGGGATTTGGGGGGGGGGGGGGGGGGGATAAAAAGGGAAAAAAAGGTTTATTTTCAATCAAGTCTTTGTTGCAATAGACTTACCATGGGGGAGAACGCTTTTAGACTTACCATGGGGGAGAAACGCTTTTTACTTACCATGGGGGAGAACGCTTTTAGACTTACCATGGGGGAGAACGATTTTTACTTACCATGGGGGAGAACACTTTTAGATTTACCATGGGGGAGAACGCTTTTTACTTACCATGGGGGAGAACACTTTTAGACTTACCATGGGGGAGAACGCTTTTAGATTTACCATGGGGGAGAACACTTTTAGACTTACCATGGGGGAGAACACTTTTAACTTACCATGGGGGAGAACACTTTGCCACAGCGCAGCGCCACCCAGTATTACTATTTTTCCCGTGTGTACATGTATATCAGTTTACCTATGAACCGGGATTTTTGTATATAATGTAGCCACATGATCTTTGACGTGCACATGCTCTGAGTGCAGGCAGCACACGGGTCCTCAGTTTATCATCACATCCAAAAGACTAGCACCTAACCACCTCCCCGTGGGGATGCCGGGAATCTTGTAAAATTAATATCAATGAAATAGTCATGTAAATTCTGATGGTTGTATGTAAACGGTTGATTTTTTGTTTCTTGTTTTGTGGTGGATGTGTTCGGACTTTCTGGTAAGTTGGTGGTATGGATTATGTAGGCTATCAATTTATTTACTTGTTTTTGTTCATTTCATTGAATTCTTAAAAATTGCTCTGCTGTCTCTGTCTCATCCTTTCCCTTTCTGGAAATACGTGTAACGTAATTTAGAACTTATTGCAGCCATGTTCGTGGTGATGTTTCAGGTATGCCAGGAGACGTACACGGACATGGAAGGTTTGGCCAACCACATGATTGTGTCCGGTCATCACAAGAAGCAGGTACTGAGGTCCCACAACTGTACGGAACTAGCGTTACGCCACAAGCACCGCAAACGTTTCCTCAGCGACGAAGCCTCGGGATCCACCGTGGCCTCCTTGTTGGAGTACAAGCGTAAATACCAAGGAGGGAGTGGGGGCTCCAATGGATACCTGCCACAGATTGGGGCCACCAGTGGGACATCTGCACCATCCACTACTGACGGCTTTGTCACATGTGAGTCATGTGGCAAGAAGATCGAGATGCCTTGGTTCGTTGAGCACGTACGGTTGTGTCTTCGACAAAAAGCTGAAGTCATTGATGCCTTGAAGTTCAAACTGTTTGGTGAGGACTGTGGCTCCAGTAAACCAGCTGAGACATGCACAAATTCGGAGTCCAAGAGGGAGTCTCCAGATTCACTGGAACAACCCCTTCCAAGCACCAGAGACAGTGCTTTGTTCAAACGCTTGAATTCACTCAGCTGTAGCTCTCCAGGCAAAGACTGTAGCACAGACACTGTAGACAAAAACGGTGAAGATGTGGAATCAAAAGAAGAAAAACCAGAGCCTATGGAGACTGATGTCAGTCAGAAAGAAAATGAAGACAATTCAAAACTTTCAAGTAAAGACGATGAAGTGAATATAAAATCTGAGGAGAATACCTGCTTCTCACTATCACCCAAAACACCACCAAAAGACGGAGAGCCCTGTTCAACAAAGAAAGAAGACGCCAAAGAAAGTGGCAGCTGTCCAGAAGATGAACCTGATGAAAAAAAGATGACTGATGACAGTGAGTCGAGTGAACAAGTCAAAGACGAAGTGAGCGCAGAGGTTGCTGAAGAAAAGGCTCCTGAAGTTCAGACTACGAAAGACGACAGTATATCCCCAAGAATTCCCTCCCCCATGACAGATGAAGAGAACACATCAGAACGTTCCCCATCCCCACCTAGTGACCCGAGCCAGTCGGAAGACAGCAAGCCTCCCTCTCCTATCACTCCAACTATCACTCCCGCAGTCACACCCGTTACCACTCCATCAGTCACTCCAGCGGTAACACCTGTCGTCACACCTGCACCTTCCTCGCCTCATTCCAAGCCAGAATCCCCATCACCTCCACAGGATGTTGGCCAGTCTGTGAAACGAGAGCTTGAGTCAGCTGAAGAAGAAACCAGGACACCCAAAAAGATCAGACTGGACGAGGCTGTTCACAAAGATCAAGGAGAGCCAGAGAAGTCTAGAGTCATCCTGAACAAGATCAAAGTAGAGATACCCGACAGTGACAGTAGCAAGAAAACCACCCCTTCACCGGCATCCATCAACTCTCCTGGTTCTTCGCAGGACAGGAGACTGGAGGTGAAAGGTAAGAACTGTGGTCAGCAGGACCCCAGCCTGAACATCATTGACCCCAACAGTGGTGAGGAGCCTGCTAAAGACAGTGGGAGCTCGGCTCTCAAAGCCATGGAATCTTTCATCCAGAGAAGCTTCAGCTCCAAGTTCGATTCCAGGAGGAATGCCATGTCGGTAGGGTTTGGTTCTATTTCAGGCACCCCTCCTATTCCACCTCTGCTGAACATGGGCAGGGTGATGCCTAGGTCCTCTGCGTCTCCTTCCACTCCCACGTCTTCTGCAGTTTCCTCAATGAGCTACCTTTCCCAGTTTTCAAAATTCTTTTCTCCAATTCAGCCTTCATCCTCCAAATATCTGGACATTGGCATGGACAATCCTCTGCCTTCCTATGACAAGAATGTTTTGTCTTCTCTCAGTGCCAAATCGGCGGAACTTTTGGAGAAGACCAGGAATCCCATCAGAGACATGACTGCTGCAAAGCCAGTTATTACAAATGGCTTGCCCGCCAAAGACCACAAGACTGGCTATGAATAAAACCAAACCTGCCACAACCACCAGCAGGGCTATGGAGAATGAGAAAGAAAAAGACAATGAAGAGGAGAAAGAAGAGGAGGAGGAGAAAAAGGGGGAAGCAGCAGAGACTGATAAAATCGTCAAGGAAGAAGACTTGGCTGCCAAATACCTGAACTTGGAGGAAGAGGAGAAGCAAGTAGAGAAAGCCGACAGAGAGGAAAAGGAAGAAAGGTCTTCATCCAAAACGGGAAGCAGTAAAAGTTCAGGAAAAAAATCTGCTCTGGACTCTTTAAGCAGCTTTGTCTATGGTCAGCCTATGACCAGTGAACACCCTCTTGACAGTCTGCAGAAGCTACTCACCAAGACTAGTGTTCCCAAAGTCATGTCCACAGCTGTTGGCCCCTTCCCCCACTTCAACCCGCATCACTACCCCTACCTGACAGAGCAGATGATGGAGAGGATGTGCTTCACCCCTCCTGAACTCCCTTCTTCATCTTCTGCTTCTGCCATGCCCCTCAACCTGTCCCTAAAACCAGGAGCAGGAGGCAGCAGCAGTGAAGAAGACGACCCCTCCAGCTGTCACCAAGACTGTGATTCCCCATCCTTCTTGGCCGATCAGGAGGACGGGAATCATAGTAGTCCCGGTGCTGTGGGTCCCGATGGAGAATTGACAGAGTTTAAGTGTGCAGCTTGTAGCCGGAGGTTCGCCTCCAAAGGCTCTTACAGGTATCATCTGAGCCGATGTCACTTATCCAGCGTCAAAAAGTACGGCATCAAAGAGGCATTCAACATGTCGCCCTATGTGTACCTACCCCTGGACCATACTGCCAAGTTCACCAAATACTATCAGATGGCACAGGAGTTGGCCAGCAAGGGAAAGTGAAGTCACCTAAGATTTGTTTCATCTGGACTTGGTGTTAAGTGTTTCACTCCCTTCTTGCATGAAGCTGGTGGCCAGCATTTAGGGATTGAAAGGGAGAATCAACATTTGTACAGATGCTGTCGTGTTAATGACATTTGTGGCTTGTTACGTTACTGATGGTAAAATATGAGTCTGGTACTGCCACAGAAAGTTTTGCCTTTACATTGATATGCTGCTTTTACCTTTCCGTACGTACGACCCATTCTTGTGTGTAGACGACAACAATACAATGGGCAGCAATCAGTCACAGCATGTGAATAGTGTAAATGAACATCAGATAAGCTGTGATGTGAGATAGGGCTGTTCAAATGCTGTGGAAAAAAATCATTTCTTGTCACTGTGCTTTTCTTCATGTGCTTTAGAACATTAACAGAGTGACCCCTAACATTCAAGACAAGAGCTTAGGAACATTAGCAAAGACCCCCCCCCCCCCCCCAAACAAACAAAAACAAAAAAACAAACATACAAGACAGTGCTTGAAAACTAACAAAATACCCCAAACATGCAACAGTGCTTGAAAACATGAACAAAATGACCTCAAACAAACAAGTCATTGCTTGAAAACATTGACAGAGTGACCTCAAACATACAAGACTGCTTGAAAACAGAGTGACCCCAAACATACAAGACTGCTTGAAAACAGAGTGACCCCAAACATACAAGACTGCTTGAAAACAGAGTGACCCCAAACATACAAGACTGCTTGAAAACATTAACAAGTGACTCAGATTATTGTGGTTGGTTAATCTTCAAATTTCTCGTCGATCTGCCAGTTTCCTGCATGTATCTTGTAAATGTTGGGTGATGTGAGAGAATGGAAGGGCTAAGTTGGATTATTAGAATTAGAAGCATGTTTATGCATAACACGTGAAAAACGTGCAGGGATCAACAGTGCTGAGTCATAAGCCCAAAATGGCGTACATCCGACTAAAACACATTTACTGATTTGTCCATGATATCCATTTTGCAAAGTATGGGTCTTTTTGGT
Organism: Monoplex corrugatus; assembly: GCA_030674185.1. Classification (NCBI taxonomy): domain Eukaryota; kingdom Metazoa; phylum Mollusca; class Gastropoda; order Littorinimorpha; family Ranellidae; genus Monoplex; species Monoplex corrugatus. Next base: position 4,948,964 of record JAPXFY010000014.1, on the reverse strand, counting down.
CCTTTCTTCATATCATTATCATGTCATTTTACACTTTCTTTGGCGGGTTCAGAAAACTTCTTAACCCTTCGACACCCTCACCCTATTCACCAACATCCTGCAGGGAGCTGATAAATAGGGTGTAGGAGAGAAAGGGTTAACTCCTTTTCATAAGTTACGAGGTTCCTATCAGATACCGACGACTTACCTGTTAGGTGGACCGACTTTTGTTGCTGCTGTTGCTTTTGCTGTCTTTGTCAAATATCGTATTTGAGTCTATGCAGTGATTTGATATTTAGTCTGCTGTATGGTGTGATGTAACACACAATTCTAATATGTATAGTTAAGGACCGCTACAAGAAAGTATTATTTTTAATCACGACTGTTGATAGTTTAACATTGCTACTATTGACAGAGGCCTTAAGAATTCATCAAGTCGCTATGTTAAGAGAGATGATGGGTCGTTCGTGCTATTACAGTACAACTGACCCGAATGTCATAGCAAATCTCAGGAATTCTGATTAGTTTAAAGGGAAATACCTCATTGAGATTCATATTTCTGAGCAGTGACATAAAATATTAATGGACTATTTACCTTTCAGATCTATACTGCCATGGATTACAGTTATCTTGATCTTGGTACAAGGTAGTGGGGTACCAAGGGAAGCAGAACAGAAGATAAGGTAGTGGGGTATCAAGGAAGCAGAACAGAAGATAACAAGGTAGTGGGGTATCAAGGTAAGCAGAACAGAAGATAACAAGGTAGTGGGGTATCAAGGTAAGCAGAACAGAAGATAACAAAGTAGTGGGGTATCAAGGTAAGCAGAACAGAAGATAACAAGGTAGTGGGGTATCAAGGTAAGTAGAACAGAAGATAACAAGTAGTGGGGTATCAAGGTAAGCAGAACAGAAGATAACAAGGTAGTGGGGTATCAAGGTAAGCAGAACAGAAGATAACAAGGTAGTGGGGTACCAAGGTAAGCAGAACAGAAGATAACAAAGTAGTGGGGTACCAAGGTAAGCAGAACAGAAGATAACAAAGTAGTGGGGTACTAAGGGAAGCAGAACAGAAGATAACAAGGTAGTGGGGTACCAAGGTAAGCAGAACAGAAGATAACAAGGTAGTGGGGTACTAAGGTAAGCAGAACAGAAGATAACAAGGTAGTGAGGTACCAAGGGAAGCAGAACAGAAGATAACAAGGTAGTGGGGTACTAAGGTAAGCAGAACAGAAGATAACAAGGTAGTGGGGTACTAAGGGAAGCAGAACAGAAGTTAACAAGGTAGTGGGGTACTAAGGTAAGCAGAACAGAAGATAACAAGGTAGTGGGGTACTAAGGGAAGCAGAACAGAAGATAACAAGGTAGTGGGGTACCAAGGTAAGCAGAACAGAAGATAACAAGGTAGTGGGTACCAAGGTAAGTAGAACAGAAGATAACAAGGTAGTGGGGTACCAAGGTAAGCAGAACAGAAGATAACAAGGTAGTGGGGTACCAAGGTAAGTAGAACAGAAGATAACAAAGTAGTGGGGTACCAAGGGAAGCAGTACAGAAGATAACAAGGTAGTGGGGTACAGAGGTAAGCAGAACAGAAGATAACAAGGTAGTGGGGTACAGAGGTAAGCAGAACAGAAGATAACAAGGTAGTGGGGTACAGAGGTAAGCAGAACAGAAGATAACAAAGTAGTGGTGTACCAAGGGAAGCAGAACAGAAGATAACAAAGTAGTGGGGTACCAAGGGAAGCAGAACAGAAGATAACAAAGTAGTGGGGTACTAAGGGAAGCAGAACAGAAGATAACAAAGTAGTGGGGTACCAAGGAAGCAGAAAAGAAGATAACAAAGTAGTGGGGTACTAAGGTAAGCAGAACAGAAGATAACAAGGTAGTGGGGTATCAAGGTAAGCAGAACAGAAGATAACAAAGTAGTGGGGTACCAAGGTAAGCAGAACAGAAGATAACAAAGTAGTGGGGTATCAAGGTAAGCAGAACAGAAGATAACAAAGTAGTGGGGTACCAAGCGAAGCAGAACAGAAGATAAAGTAGTGGGGTACCAAGGGAAGCAGAACAGAAGATAACAAAGTAGTGGGGTACTAAGGGAAGCAGAACAGAAGATAACAAAGTAGTGGGGTACCAAGGTAAGCAGAACAGAAGATAACAAAGTAGTGGGTACTAAGGGAAGCAGAACAGAAGTTAACAAGGTAGTGGGGTACCAAGGGAAGCAGAACAGAAGATAACAAGGTAGTGGGGTACCAAGGTAAGCAGAACAGAAGATAACAAGGTAGTGGGGTATCAAGGTAAGCTGAACAGAAGATAACAAAGTAGTGGGTATCAAGGTAAGCAGAACAGAAGATAACAAAGTAGTGGGGTACCAAGCGAAGCAGAACAGAAGATAAAGTAGTGGGGTACCAAGGGAAGCAGAACAGAAGATAACAAAGTAGTGGGGTACTAAGGGAAGCAGAACAGAAGTTAACAAGGTAGTGGGGTACCAAGGGAAGCAGAACAGAAGATAAAGTAGTGGGGTACCAAGGGAAGCAGAACAAAAGATAACAAGGTAGTGGGGTACCAAGGGAAGCAGAACAGAAGTTAACAAGGTAGTGGGGTACCAAGGGAAGCAGAACAGAAGATAACAAAGTAGTGGGGTACCAAGGGAAGCAGAACAGAAGTTAACAAGGTAGTGGGGTACCAAGGGAAGCAGAACAGAAGTTAACAAGGTAGTGGGGTACCAAGGGAAGCAGAACAGAAGTTAACAAGGTAGTGGGGTACCAAGGTAAGCAGAACAGAAGATAACAAGGTAGTGGGGTACCAAGGGAAGCAGAACAGAAGATAACAAGGTAGTGGGGTACCAAGGTAAGCAGAACAAAAGCATCTTTTTCACTGAAAGGTGGATGTCATGGTTTACAGCCAAAGAATAATTTCTCAGGTTGTATGTCGGTGAATGACAGAGAAAGACATTTTTAGTTTGTTCAGTATTTCTTCACATTGTCAAAAACTAGGTATAAATTTCTTGTGTGTTGGTTTTAACATTTACTGAGTAATTTACTTAATATACGTCAATATCTGATCTTGTCTATGCCTCCGTGTCAAAGCTTCATGGGGCATCATAGTCTTTTTATTACCCATTGGTAATATACATTGAATATTTAGCCTATTTCAAAAGGAAGGTTGAGAGGATTGATGTAGGTCAGTCCATGACAAATGTATATATATTTTATGCAGAAGGAAATTTACATTATGATTTTAAAGTAATTGTTCATGATATGGTACAGTGAAAGGTAAAATATGCATAAAAGACTGAATAGGGCTAACCAAGTTTTAATCACTTGTGTTATTCAGTTGGTAACATTTTGGTTGAGAGTCTGGTTTTAACAAAGGGATTTGACAGTTTTGTTAAGAAGCTTGATTTGCTTGCTTAGTATTCTTCAGTATGTATACACTTAAGAGAAAAGGAGATTGAAAGTCCTTTGTGCAGGGGAGGAAGCTTTGAAGGATAGGAGGTTTTTGTTGTTGTTTTCTACATATGGAATGCATGTCTTATGGAGTTTGGATGGTTTTATTATTATTGTTATATTTTATTAAATTCCCAACTCCACTCAATTTAACAGCTGGTTCATATCAGTTCATAGTTTGTATATAAATATGCAAGTATACAAAAACATGTGTAGGAAAGATTTCCTTGGCCATTTATAGGTGTACTTTTTCCGCTATTGACCAAAGATTTTTACCAGAGAGGAATTGAAATGCCTTGCAGCTTGTGAATGAACAAAAGGTCAATGCCACACTTACCCAAAATGGCTAAAATAATGGCTTCATTATCAATATTTCTGAAGATACCAGCTCCAGAACTCACAGTACATTATTTAAACAATATATTGTCTAACTTTGTCCTGCGTGTACTTTATTTGTTATTAATATCTAGCCAACTTATGGTCAGAGTGACATTTAAAAGAGCAAAATCTGGATTTTCAGTTGTGAACCATGTTTTGTTTTCTCCCTGCCATTTGTCATCTCGAGAAATGTAATCATGATATGACTGCTAGTCACTGTATTTTGAGAAATGTCATTTTGGCAAGGTTGTTACATTGATAACTCAAAACTGTCAGACTGTTAAAATGATTGGTGCATATATGAATAAATTCCTTTTTGTTGAATTTATCATTTGTCCAGGTAGTAACATTACCCTATACAAATGACAAGAAAACAGATTAAGTTGATATGGTTTGTGAACGCCAACTTTAAGCAGCTGCCTAAATTCAAGGTCATAGCAACAGTAGCCTACTAGTGTCTGCCATGTTTTTCTTTTTTTTTCTTTTTCAATGCACATTTCTTGTTATACCTTCAGCTGACACAGTTTATGCTGATTCTTGTGGCGGCTGATAACAAGATTGAAAGTAGTGAAACAACCTCAGCTCAATTTATTCCTAATCTGTCAATGGTTGTTTTTTTTTTTATCAGGTAATGAAACTGTAAGAATGGCTGACTTTCTTCTTTCTTTCCTTTAATGATTTAAATTTAATTTGTTGAGTGGCAATGCCAGCAGATTCATTTCAACATGTAGCACTCAAGTGATTACCTCCCACCTTACCTTCCCAAATGCCTGCTTCACTGGGTTCAAATATAAATGTGATCACTTTTTTTTTAACATGCTGAGAATTTTGTATTCACTACAAATTTAGCATGTCTTTATTGAAGGTATTGGATTACCAGCAACAGCAGACCTGTTTACTCTTAACGATTTACTGGAATATCCGGATTACTGATATTGACCCCTTATTCCCGCATTCTGGGCTTGAGAGAAAAGTCTCGATCAAAACATCTTTGTCAAAAATCTACTGTGTACAGTGTAACTGTACAACAATCAGCACAAAGACATACAAGTGTTATGTATGATTCATTAGTTTCTGCCTAGAGTGCATCAGGTTGAGAGTGAGGTTTAGAATGATCCTTAGCAGATATTTCACCTAGAAAACAATTTTGCAGCAGTACAGGCAAGATAAATGACTGCAATGAAAAATGGCTGTGCCATTCTGCATCCCAGAAGAGCAAATATTCGTACAGTGTTCAGTGAATGAACTTACTTCTCATGTTCACATGGCTGGAAAAAAAAGACTGTCCGCACCAAGTGGATTCTACACAACATTAACAACTGGATTCTATTAAAACATTATTTGTCAGTGCATCAAACCATCACTGCCACATACCACACTGCCACAAGATAAGCTTAGAGTAAACTGTAGTCTTTACAATTACATATTCACTTAGAGTAGCCATATAGACCTATAGATTTTTTTAGACTGGCAAGGCCTGTACAATTTTATACGCTACAAACTTGAAAAACAACACTGCTTTTTGTTAACAAGCGTTTGACAAGTATGTCTTGAGTGCACAGTTATTGTACAACTATTTATTTCATTTTTAACTCTATCAAATTGGATTGCATATTTGACATCAATTTCTTCCAGGTGATTCCTGACAGATGTTCAGAATTTCTGACAAATATTATGGTTGGCGCATCAAACAATTAGTGGTTTGAAGATCTACAAAATAGCACAAAAAAGACAAGACCAGAGTAAACTGAGGAGAGTAGTTGCGATATCTGCTGCGGGGGGGGGGGGGGGGGCTGCCACCGAACTTGATAATGCTGAAAGATGAAGGGTGAATGTATGGTTGCCAACATTATTGACGTGCAAATTCTTGGGTTAACATGTCTGCAATAGAATAGCAAGAGTTACATCTCCCTTGCCCCAACACCCACCAAAAAAAAAAAAAAAGAATTACAGCCCATTACCATAATTCCATATCTCAGTATCCAGAATCCACAGTTTTGGAACTATTTTCTTTTATGAAATAATTTAATCACCATTCTAGTTTAAAATGGCAATGTTATTTAATTAAAAGTATATGTATGTATATATTTGAATTGCGTAACATGTTTACAGATATTTGAATCTCCCTGGCATAAAAGTAGGCATTCCATATTCATGACAGTTGATTTGTATGCGCAATATTGAATGATCATGATAGACATTTGATTTAATAGAGAAAGGACGGAGAGTTTAAACATTACTGAGCACTTGAGGAAATACAAATTGAAGAGATAATTGCTCCACTACCATTTTCATACAAAGGGTATATAAATATAGTGTATGTACTTCCCCCCTCCCCCCAGTTTAGAGAATAGTGATTGTCGGTGAGTGGGAAGCATACAAGCGTTATTGTCAGTGAGTGGGAAGCATACAAGCATTATTGTCAGTAAGTGGGAAGCATAGAGCGTTCCTACCCATTTGGAGATTGTTACTGCAGGGCATGTGATTGATGAGTTGTGTTTGTGGAATGTTAAATTAATACACATACTTGCAGAATGTTTTGATACATCATATTCCCTGTTTTGTGGGCTGAATTTTCTCCATTTTTATAACTGCTACTCCTACATGTACTTGTATATGAGTGAGCAAAGTATAAGGCCATTTTGGTTTGGGGTTTTTTCATTCCTTCCAGACATGCTTTTTTGTTTTGTTTTTTGTTTTTGTTTTGTTTTGTTTTGTTTTGTTTTGTTTTGTTTTGTTTTGTTTTGTTAGTATATAAGAAAATTGAATTAAGTCAGAAAGGTAATACCACAACAGACATTACAAAAGTTGCATTCTATACATGCTTTGTATTTTTCCTGAAACATGAGATAGAATGTGATTACAGTTGTTTGCTATGTGCAGAGCACGATAGAATGTGATTACAGTTGTTTGCTATGTGCAGAACACACCCAATGGAAAAATTAAATCACATTTTTATCTTAAGAAAGGTTCATTTTGACATCTCTTTTGTTAATTTAGTACAGTGTCAGAGGGCATTTGTGGAGAAAAGTTTGTGTGCATAAAATGCCATGTGGATAACAAAATCAAACAGTGAAATTACTTTTGTGTTTTCCCTTCCGTTCAAAATTAACAGATCATAGCGTCATCAGAATCAGTCATGGTCTAAAAAAAAAACCAACATACCAGTGTTATGGCCAAAAAGAATGACCAACAAGTTTAGATGGATACAAGAATCAATTTGAATGTGGCGCAAAATGCTTGAAGAATATTAGTTGTCATAGGTACGATTTTTGCATGAGTGATCCTATTTGCTTTGGGAAGGATTGGTATGTGCTCTTTTTGTTTTGAGGTAGGGGATTTGATTTATAGCTGCCTGGATTGGTTTGTCTTTAAGTTATGTGTGCCTGTATTCATTAAGACGGCAGTTTTCATATCATTATGTGTAAAGTAGCATGTAGTTTACTATTTCAAGACATGCGATCTGAGCAAGTTAACATGACATGTATACCATAAATTGTCTTTGAGTTAAACATACATCAGGGCATGTGCTTCAGGCTAAAACGTCACACATTTCACATTCATTATTTTAAGTGTGAGGGAATGATTGAGTGAAATTCCATTACTTTTGTTCTAAAGCAGCTGTTATGAGACTTAAGTTTAAAATGCTGGAAGATTTGCCAGCTGAATATCGATCCTTTTGTTTCTGGAAATGCATCTTATCTTGCAATTTGCTAAATTAAATCTAAATGTGTGTTAATGAGTGAATGTTGTTTGACCCAAGCGGTGGTTTACTCATAACACAAATTGGGTACTGTGTCATCATGATTTCTATATCGTTAAAACATAATATCCACAGCATAAACCAAAGCATAAAATTATATACGAGTTGATTATACGTGTTTTGCAAAATTGTATAAATGTTGCTTTTGTGATCATTCTTGTATAAACCAAAGGAGTTGATTACAATTGAGTTGAATACATATTATATGTGATTTGTGATAACAGCATAATGACAGTGTACATACCAATATTAATCTTTTACATTTGATTGTATATAATTACTGGTGCAACCCAGCTTTTTATCTCCACTTTCTCTAACCTCTTGAAATCCTGTCAAGCTGATCTTACGCTTATCAAGTTCTGTTTGTGTACCTCTCGTATGTGACTGTTTCCTATGAACACTGCAAGTGTGCTCATCCAAAGATTATGATAACGCCGTCAAGCATTATTGCAATCATTGCCCATGATTATTCTTTACTGTTTTTACATTGTATAGCTTGCATGATGTGTATCCTGTTCGTGTGCTGGTTGCAAGCATGGAGTACTTTTTAATCTTCGTTCTGAAATCCTTTCAACTTTTTCATCCTTTTCTCCTTGTAAAAGAAGAAACAAAATTCCTCCCTAAGTATATTTTCAAGCATATCACAATTTCTGTTTTTTATAACGGCTTACTCTGTGGTTTCTTGCTGGCTTGCAGGCAGATTTTATTTCAGTGTGAATATAATTTCAAAATGTTGTCAATGAGATGTCTGGCACTTTGGCATAGTTATTATATGTATTTTGCTACACTTAATACATTTTTCAGCCATGCTTTTTTTTTTTCACTGGGAGGAAAAACTGATTGTTGCAGTTCCATGGCTTTTAATTTGTAGTGCAACATTTTCTTTCAAGATCTCCTAATGAATGAGTATTTCATCATATATAGTAATCTTCACAAATTTATGAAGAATAACAAACTAAGAAAAAGAAATGCTAACAATTAGAGTGGGGTTTTTTTGTTTTAAGTTTATAAGGAGTGCTCCTTTCAAAGCTCACGTAATATCATCAACTTTGGCTTAGTCATTATTATGTTTCCACCTTCTGTTGTCAGCTGTATTAAAGAACTCTCTGTTTGAGTGTGGATTTTTACCAGTTGCAAAGATCTGAAAAAGAAACAAACACACCAATGTAATGAATGTAACTGTTATGGAGACACCATAAGTTTCACAAGGATATTGTGGAGGCCATCTCTAAAAGGCTCCGTGTACTTTGCCAATTTGTATTTAATATTTGTCTTCGTCAAGGTTACAGCAGCTTGTATGAGAAGATGTTGGGCGCGTAAGTGATCCCAGAATCTTAATGGGTCCATTGGTATGTTGAAATGAACCTGATATTTAATGCACCCTGTACAATTTATTAGCTGATAATGGCCTTTTCCTCTGTATGCTTCATTTATTTGCTGTTCATTCTTTGAGCCCATTCATTAATTTTATTGTAATATGCTGACTGAAACTGGGTGCTTCTAGATAAGGTGAAGTAGCTGTAGTAAACATTTATAGATAATGCATGTTGTGTTTCAGAAAAGGGCACATTTCTGTATATGACTTGATGTAGCTTCTGAGCAATGTGAACAGCTCTAGCTGTTTTTGTTGAAATGTTCCACCACCGATTCAGGTCTGTCCATAGTGGCTGGTCCAAACTGTTGGACGTTGTGGACTGAGTTTTTGCTTTATTTTGTTACTGCTCTTCCTGCAAAAAGTGTTGGTACCGTGCCAAGTACAACTTTTTGCCACGGGTTCTTTTACCATTTATGTGCATAGTGCACTCGAGTATCCCAGTTCTTCTCCAACAGAATAACGCGAGACCACTATTTCGCATCTTGTCATCCCCTTGACGATTTGGGGTATGGAAAGGAGAGTTAATATGGCTGGACAAGTCACTTCTTGTACTGATGGTCTGGTGCTACATTGCAAACCACTTTTTCCTTTTGTTTGAAATGGTGTTGCTGTCGTTTTCTCCACTGGTTGAGCACCATTTTAAAATGTATCCACATTTTCTAGTGTAATTTGTCACCTCTTGTTTGCTTAAGCGATTTGTAGCTGGTGTATGTTAGACCACTAATCTTAACATGTGCCATTTTTCCCCATGTAGCTGGGTACAACAACCAACATTTCTCCCTTCACATTTGTCTTGATAACTGGACTTTGATTAGCTTTTAATCCTTTTCTCTCCATCCCAACAAGGGTCAACTTCATGAAACTGTGCTGATATGTGAAAATAAAAGTGGACATGAATTGTTTTCATTTGTGACTGAATGAAATTGAGAATATACGAATACAATGTAGTGATCCCCCAGTGGTAAATGAGAACAGAACATTAAGAAAAAAAATTTAAATTAAAAAAAAATCCCAACTTTAAATGTAGGTTTTTCTCCCCACGCTTTCTCAAGTCCCCTACTTAAGATTTCTCCAAACTTCCCCTATCAAAGAGCTTTCTCCAAACCTCCCCTCTCCAAGAGATTTTAGTAGACCTCGCCACTTTAAACATGTCTCCCTCCCCCCACTTTCTCATATCTTCCAAGTTGGGAGATTTCTTCAAACCTCCCATCCTCAACTGTATGCATCTTCCCTCTCCTTTCCCCAAATTCCAATTTGGATATTTTACCAACCTCATAGCTTTCAGTGTTCACATGTCCATCCTTTCCCAAAAACATCTGGATTAAAATCTGCAGGTTTGATTAAACATCAGTCACCCTAAAATACAGACTGGAGTTTGTTCATTGTTCAAGGATTCATCACACTCGTACAGTTCCACATGTGGTCCACCCAAATCTGCCAGCAGTTATCTGGTCGACTCCCTGAGTTTGAGTAAAACCCCATGTGCCAGTGTGCTCTTAAAATGGGGAGGGAAGGGGGCAGTAGGGGGAATGGACCTATGAAACATGAGGCTAACACCACCAGAATGGTGGAAATATTATGATGGCCTGAGATTGAACTTGATGTATTATCAGATTTTGAGTCCAAGGCTCTGTCAAAATCATTCTGGTGGGGTCAGTTTAGTGTTTCACAGGTCCCTCTCCCCTCTGCCCAATTCAAGACCTTTGTATCACATACAGTTTTGTGCAGCTCAGGAAGCGTGCCAGATAATTGCTGGCAGATTTGGGTGGAGCACATATGGAATTGTCCAAGTGCAATTAATCCTTCTTGAACAAAACTCGGGTACAGCAAATACTGAAAGCTTGTATCTTTCTACAGTTCACATGAAATCCCTGACCATTTCTGGATTTATATTAAACCTAGATACCGGTAGTTAAAGGTGAGCTGGGCCAGTTAGACGATACTTGTTACACAATGTAGTCATATACATGACCGATCAGTACGAAACAATTTCTTACATGTATTCTGTCTGTACAATTCAACACCATTTGTACCATCTGTACTGACCCACTGACCTTTCACTCCTCCCTATCCACAAAGCTGGTGGACAGGGTAAGGAAATGAAAGACATCAGGGGACACAAAATATAACCCCACTTTCATGATCCAGCTTCCCTGTAAAAAGTGTGTACAGCTACCGATGCATAGTATGCAATGTGACGTTCAAGATTAAAAAATTACAAAAGATCGACAATACAGTCAGTCCATAATATAAATCTGCATTCAACACAGCTGTTTCACTTTAGTTGGCATGTTAATTAAGGAGAGACGCACAGTATTTTTTAAGTTGATTAAGGACATTCTGTAAAATGGTATATCATCAGTGTACTGTAATCTTCCATTGATTCTCACAGGATGCCTTCATTATTAAGTAACCCTCCCATTCCCTCAGCATATCCACCAGCCTCTTGCAGGAAGTTCACAGAAGCTGGCAGTAGCTGAGGGAGAGAGAAAGGGCTAAATCATTGCAGTGCCCATTTTCATGTCACACCGAACTGCTTGAAATAAGAGGTGCTTCAATATGGGACTTTGGCAGCACAATTTGTGACCATGAAAAAGGGGCAAACACCTCAAATTATGCTCCACTTTTTAAAAGCTGTATCTATGACCCAAGTACATTCAGTAGCCATCCATAAACAGGCAAATAATGCATTTGCTTACTTATCTGAATGAACCCAAAACCCTTTAGGAAAAAAGCTGCCTGAAGAATATCAATAATGAAGTGTGAACATTTACATCAAGATGACCTGACGGATATCAATTGTTAAAATTAATTATTTACAAGGATATCAATAGCGAAATGCAAGATTTACATCAAGGTGACCTAAAGGATGTCAACAACAAAATGCAAGCACATATATCAATGTGACCTACAGGATATCGTGTGACCTAAAAGATACGCAAGGCATTTACATCCGTGTGACACTGCACACGACTTTCATGGCCCTCGTTTCGTGCTACACTAGGAACTCCCATCTGACCCTACACGCATAGTAATTAAAACTTATCCATTCATGAATTCTGAATTGTCAAAACTCTTGAATTCTAAAGTAAAAGAAAATCCAGGACATAAACATTCTGGAGTAACTTCAGTCCATCCTGAAAAGTTGTCAATAAATCCCAGTAAAGCTAAAATAGATATATATCAGAACCTGTTTACAGTCTGCTCAAAATAGAGGCAATACATCTTCATTACGTTTTACACTTTCAGTCTCTGTGACACAATAAATGAATCATTCTCATCATTAACCTTTTACACACACACACACCACACACACACACACACACACACACCACACACACACACACACACACGCACACACACAATTACAAATACCAGCAGTTTAAAGCCTAGAAATGAGTACTGACCTAATTTTCTGAAATTCCCTGCTTCCTGAACTTTCTTCATCTAGACTAAACTTTGAGAACAATAAAAGTTCTTCATAAAGTTCTTCATCAGCACAACATGCACACATGTAAATAACTAGACCATACAGTTCCATTATTTCACAGGTGGGAAAGATCAGAGCACACGATTTTCCAAAAGGGAGGGGAAATTGCCCAAAGGAGGGTATTACTTGAGCCTAAAGAGGCAGAAAAATTGTGTTGCTCCACTGTCAGTGAAGAGACACAACTGACCACATCTGGTGAACAGCATTTCAAGCTTCCATGACATTTGAGCTGCAGCTGGATTGTTAAAGGGATAATGTCAGCTGTGTGCAAGCCAGGGAAGCTTGAAGGAGTAACATAAGAAACAGAAAAGAGACCTAGATCTGAACATGGGAAGTAGCAAGGTGTATGCATTTCTGACACCAACCTGCCCCTACAGTCCAATACAATATATATACAATATACAATATTTTATATAGCGCAAAATCTTGATAAAATCAAATCTAAGCGCTAAAACAGACACACACACACGCACGCACTCACAAGCACGCACACACACATACACACACACACACGCACACGCACACGCACACGGCTATAAATGGGGAGAAAGAATAAAAGCAATGGAAAATTATAGAGAGCATATTATATACAATTATATATTACAATGTGATTCCCCTCCGAGTGGAGACAGGCTGCAGAGGGGATTGAGTGAGGTCAGGATTTTATGCAGAGGAGAAAAGGTGAGTTTTGAGAGCGGACTTGAAGGAGACAAAAGTAGGTTGCTGACAGACTGACAGAGGAAGTTTGTTCCAGGAAAGTGGACCAGAAACAAAGAAGGCTCGTGGACCATAGGTATTGAGCTGTGTTGTGGTGGAAGTGACTGCAAAGCTTCTTTGGATGTTTGTGTCTGGATCATTACTCGAGAGGACCAAACAGCTGAACATATGTGGCGGCGATATGGTCTCTATCACATGGCGCGATAGGAGACATAGTGGACAGCACTTTGTCTGACCACCAAGCTCCATTTCAGTTTCAGTTTCTCAAGACGACGTCTCCACGCTCAGAACAAATTCCACATGCACCAACTTCACAGGTGCCAGTGTATGGTGATCATGGCACAAGCCTATGTTTTACCTAGTCTACATTTTATCCTGGTATTGTATCAGCCTATCACTGGAAGCTCCATGACAGCTGGTAGAAACTGGGAAACACAACCAAATTCATTGCCAGATGTGGCCTGACCATGTGGACAGCAAACAAAAGAAAAAGACACCAAATCAGCGTATCATTTTCCATCTTAGTGCCTGATTTTTGGAGGATAAGACCTCGTGGTAAAGATGGAACACGCACAAAAACAGATTTATGAATTCATTTTAAAAAATTCAAAACTTCATTTAGATGTGTGAGTACATACAGCTGGAAATGCAAAGCCGCTGCAGTGTCTATAAGTGTCACGGCTTGTTTTCTCTAAACATCACGTTTAGATACAACTAAGGCACAGAAGCTAACCTTAGTACAGTTGTGCGACTGTTTTGTTTACCCAGAGCGACGATATTCAGATATAACTAGTTATGTGACTGTCTGTTTATCTAGCGATGATATTTAGATACAATTAGTTATGCGACTGTTTACCCAGAGATGATATTCAGATCTAATTAGTTATGCAAGTTTGTTTGCCTAAATAGATGATATTCAGATATGCTTAAGGCACAGAAGCTGACCCTGGTCAACTAAAATGAGATAAAGAAATATATGTGCAATTAAAATAAACATCCTGTGACACAGACAGATCTGGACCTGGCTCTGAATGCAGACAAACAGGGGAATAGGTCTCATGTCTGACATCCCAACAGTACACAGACAAGTAAGGAAATCTGTTTATTTCAAATTAGTCAGCTTGTAAGAATCAAAGTGATAAAAATCATCTGTCAAAAGAGTACAAAATTTTGTCAATTACTCATTTCATTCGCCTCAAACATTTTGCACACACTGATGTACACACAATATTTGGCACTTTCAACAACATAGAAACTGTGATCAGTATTAGGACATCCAAATGTACATTGCCTAGTCTGTAGAAATCTCCCATCATTTTCTTTTTTTCTGCATCAGTATAAAATATATAGAATTAATAAGTCACACCACAAGTTGTGAAACAAAATGCAATTTCTCACTATCAGGGAAAATTAGTACTGCTTAAAGTTGTAAGAAAACTTTAGCAGAATGAATTAATGGAAAAGAAAATAACCACACAAAATCAGAAGATAACAAAAATATGACACAAAAGTCGTATGTTGTGAGAAAACTTTTGCAGAACGAATTAACAGAAAAGAAAAGAAAAAATGAAAATTCAGAAGATAACAAAAATATAACACAAAAGTCATACAATCCCATTTTAAGAATCAAACACACTTTCAGACTTTTCAGTTGCACTTGCAGGTAATGAACTTTTCTTTGACTTACTTTTCAACTGCATTTGCAGGCAATGAATTTTTTTAAACCGAGTTACTACCACTAAGTAAAAATGAGGAGGAAACTTCCTGGATTATACATGTATGAAGCCAAAATTCATACATTGTCATTTTGAGTAGTGGTGAAACGCTTTTTGAAACCTTCATAACACACTCAGACTCTTCTCCTTTGATGATTTGCTCTCTCTCCTTCTCTCTCTCCCCTTCTCTCTCTCTCTCTCTCTCATTTTCTCTCCCCCTCCCTCCCCTCTTCTCCAAGGTGTCTTGTGTCACAATGTTTTCTTGCACGACTCTGATTCTGTCTCTGCAGTCTACAAGAACTTTGATTATACGAGAGCAGATCCAAAAGTCTGTCAGGCTTCCATTTTCTGAACTGTTTACAGTCAGTAATTTCAACTTGTGTCAAGATAATATATACTCTTCATGATAACACTATGCACAACATTCTAATTATGCCATATCAAGTTTTAATTGAATGACGACATTGAAAATGTGATGTAACTAACTGTGCATCTGAAAAATGGACCCTAGCATGAAGCAACTCAGATGCTATGTTTTCACAAGGCTCAAACTTGGAGACAGTTCAATCAGAATTGATGCGATTTGACATTTGTATATAGAGGTAAGCATGTGTCATACAGGACAGTTTGCTGCTGGATTAACAGTTTCAAACGAGGAAAACTGCACCTGAAAGATGAGTACCGATGTGAAAATCCAAGTAAGGCCTAGAACAAGCAAACTGTTCAGCTTGTAAAGAGAGTAGCTGAAGAGTATCCGCATATGTATCAGTTCCTGAAATATGAGAAACTTAACGGTGTTTCCAATGGCACAGTTGAACACACCTTGCGCTATATCTTGAGATAAGGAAGGTGGCTGCCAGACATATACCTTGCCTTCTGACAGAGGAACAGAAAAAAACAGATGGTTTGGACTTTAAAGCGAATGCCTGAAATGTTTGAACCAGAGAGCCCCAAATGACTTACGTGACATGATCACAGGTGACATACCCTGGATCACCACCTATAACATCTCGAACAAACCATTAAAAAAAAGTGGGTAAGCTGTACTGACAAAAGACCAGTTGTATCACACCTGATTGACATTTTGCCTGAAAAACCTACTCTTACTGCAATGTATTATGTAGGAAGTTATGCTGTCTATCAAGAGCAGTGTCCAAGTGTGGGTACCATCAAACTGTTCCTTCTACACGACAATACAAGTGCCCATAAAGTGTAGGTCACTGTGACCTATCTACAAAAGCAATCCGTTCAAGTTTGCTCTCATCCATCCTAAGTGCTGACATAGCCCCCATGCAACAGCCACTGTGACCTGTCTACATCAGTAACCCATTCAAGTTTTCCTTCACTCACCCAACAGTCCTCAGTTAACCCCATGTGACTTCTGGTTGTTTCCCCTTCTGAAGCAAAACCTGGCCAGCAAGTAGCTTTCAAGAATCCATGACTTGGGGGGGGGGGGGGGGGGGGGGACAGTGACATTACAGCTTGCTACCATATTTCCATAAACTAACAAAACACATTCGACTCTTGGCTGGGGAAGCTGAAACTCTGTGTTGGGACAGGATGAAAATGCTTGAAGTTGAAGGAATGAAAATTTCACTTAAGTTGGACTTTCCTGCTTTTTGTTTTGTAAGGTCCCACATACTTTGGATCAGCCCTCGTATGAAGTAATGGACATGATTATGTTTACAGTGTATGTACACAGATCAAAAACGGACAATCCTTGGCAAGTTTGGTGATGTGACAAATCTGACTGCATATATAAAGCAATCTACTTCTATCTTAATTTTCATGTACTTTCGCATTTTTTGACAGACTGAAATGTAACCAATCTTGCTCAATAGTTACAGACTGAATAAAAAAAAAGGGTTGTGTTTATCAAAATTGAACTATCTAAAGTTTTCTATCAAACAGGACTATAATTCAGAACAAGTAATGATCCAGACACAAACATCCAAAGAAACTTTGCAGTCACTTCCACCACAACACACTCATACAACCATAATGTATGAACTCGCAAGCATGAATGCATTTTCTCTTTCTCTCCCTCTCTCAGAACATTCAGCAATCTGATTCAATCTCTCATGTGGTTGCTATTCAAAACAGATATGGAAGCAAAATGGATACTTCCACACAAAATGCAATGGCTTGAAATTAAAAGCAAAGAATTGAGAACAAAACAATAAAATACATACAGGAAAAGAGCTGCAAAGGCAGAATCACATTCTGTGTGCGTTAACACCAAAAAAGATGACATAAAATTAACACCAACAAACACCAGAGGAATAACTGAATATGCAACACCAGCAACTAACAAAAAAGATGTATGTACAAAAATTCTGTGACAAAACAAAACAAACAAAACAAACATTACATCTAAGTCAATGGAACTTAACCAGCACCTGCAAAACAAGCCAACATGTTAAGTTCAAGACATAACAATATTAATCAAATTGGAAAAGCGGGCACTAACATTTTTACACATATTTTCAGCTATACCAGATAGTTCCTGGGGTACAGATGAACTGGCAGTTAAAGTAATAAACAGTGAAAATAGGTAGTTGGAAGGGGAGCAAGTCAACCAGCTAACAAGTCAACCAGCTAACCATTCAGTCTGAGAAAGACCCCATGGAGGTATCACAGATTCTGACTATTTTGTGTTCATGGATAACTTAGGTAATATTGTGATACTGACTTCAACTGTCTTCAACAAGGATTCATCAGTATAAGAGGGTTCTTTCTATGTACAGTTCCAGTGAAAACTGCAAGTAAATGTGTGGAGGACTCCTAAACTCAATGATGTGTTCATAGGGTTTGGGGGCATAACCTTAATCCTCTGCAGACACAACAAAAATGACCCGACGTATTGAGAGATGAGCAGCAAACTGGCCAATTTTCATGCTGCGAAGTAGAGACTGAAGTAACAGTATCAGATCTTGAGTTTATGGCTCTATCAAACAAACCTGCCTGCCCACTGGTTTGTGGTAGATCACAAAATAAAAATAAAAAATCCAAAGCAAAATGATGCTTTGTATTTGTATGACAGCTATTATACATGTATACATATAGTTGGACATTGTGGGTTACCACAGTCATAAACTTACAAAATGGGACATACCCATTCTATTTACACCAGATTCCACATCTGCCTTGTTCTGCCAGGATAACTGAATGTAACAATTTGTGTTAATATCCATCCAAAAGCAGTCAAGAAATCCTTGCTTACACATTTTAGTCACTGAGCCTTAAAAAAGTACAACAAGCAACTGCATGTGAGGCGATAATTAAAAAAGAAATGGAACAAATGGGTAAACAAAGATATACAGTATGAAGCGGAACAATGCATTCTGAACAGTACAACACAAAATAAACTTTACAAAAAAGCAAAACAAACAGTGATTTACTCAAAAAAGACTACAGGTAAAACTCTTACTATTAACTCACTTGAAACAACGACTTCTCAAATGATACATTCAACAAGTGTGTTCCTAAACAAGAGGGAATTCTTCGTTCAAACATCATAGTTTGTGTACTTAGATGATTTTCCAAAAACATCTTCTGTCACTAAGCCACAGTGGACTAATTGCCCAGAACAAGAACTAAATATGTGCCATTACTTACATAATTGTAGGTGCACATCAATCATGTTAAAAAAAAAAAAGAGTAAAAACTGAATGTGACATAATCAGCAGTGCTTCCCTCCAACTGCTTGAACTAAACTGATAGCAATGGCTTTATGTTGCAATTTATATCAACATTCTTCAATATGGGCTTTTCTACTTTCTTCCTTAAAAACAATATATTTCACATGATTCTAAAGTACTATGCACTTAATAATGCAGATGAAACTATACAATATAAAATACATTCTATGGTAAACCTTTACACATGAATACATGTACAGTGAAAGTTAAAATCTGTGCATTGCTATTTCTACCCTACACCAAAGATCTACTGATTGATGACAATCAACCAACTTTTTAAATATCTAAAAACAATTCTAAAAATATGTCTTAATGTCTAAAAACAAGACATGTTTTTAAAAAAGGTTCACAAGTAAACCTTTGTTACATTTCAATTAAGAGGCTGAAATATAACAATCATTTACCAAAGAAGAAGACATAAATACAGATATATTGTGGAGGATCGTTTATGGACATTAACCTTGTTTCTGCACTGACAGATCTTTGAACACGTATACAAACATCAACAAAGATCTTCAGCAGTTCAGAAGCTGATTTAACCTCTGTGAAGTTAACTCGGCAGTCTATGGTCTGTCATAGCTGTATTAACAAATTTTACATCTGAGAAGTTTTGACTAGATGTGAAACAGCCGATGGCCACAAACACAGAATATGAAATTGCATCCCAATGTTAATGAGCAAAAGGATAGATAAACAGAGTAAAATGTGTGAACACAAAGAACGGAAGTAGTCAATAATATACATACAAACTAAACACATGCGAACACAAAGAACAAAAGTAGTCAGTAATATAAACAAACTAATCGAAAGAAACATTATTTCATGTTAACAAACTGAATGAACATTCCAGAGTTTATAAACACTATGTGGGCACACACACACACACACACACACAAACACACACACACACACACACACACACACACACAAACACACACACCACACACACACACACAACACACACACACACACACACACACACACACACACACACACACACACACACACACAGAGTACAGACAGACAGACAGACAGACAGACAGACAGACAGACAGACAAAGAAACAACAGACAATAGCCAGCAGACACAGACAAAAAGAAAGTACAATAATGAAAGACAGGAAAGGAGCAACATGTGAATAAATTACACTGGTCCTTTCATCAAGGAGATCTGATGCACAGACCACTGGGCTGTACGTCTCGTATATGAAAAACAAAAAGGATAAAGTCATCATAAAGGCGCCATCATTGTGAGGAAACAGTAAGTAAACAAAATACACTCACAGAACGCCATCAACTGCACTCTAATAATCACTATTTATCTGCCAATTCTGAAAATTACAAAACAAAGGCTGTCTCTGGGAGTCACTGGCACACAGTTGCTTCATCTTGAATCCATCACTGGAAAGATTCATTTTCAAGAAACAAACACCAAATAAAAAAGGAGGAGAAAAATGTAATACCACACAACTACCATACTTTTCAATAACTGTTTATACATGACAGCTGCCCATTTCAGAAGGCCTGGCCAACCACTGATGTTTCTGTTAAAGCAGACAGTGTTTAAGGCACTTGTGGAGAAATGAAGCATGCCAATGCACTACCACATAAGTAGAATATCAAAGGACAAAATATGACAAGTAGTGTAAATGTAATCAAAATAGATGTGATGTAAAGCCATTTGCTTGAAACCGCAGGATCAATAGATCCTGGGTTCTATGAACTGGGCATTATCAATATTACAAGATAACCTACAACATTAATTAACTCTCTCGCTACGAGCGTCAGGATTTCCCGATCATGTCTCAACAACGCTTGTCTACGAGCGTCGGAGAAATCCGGCTTGAGTTTTGAAAATTCGCGGGGCTTTCAGTATTTCCGTTAACCGAAACTACAAGCCAGAAATAGATTCTTTGGTCATTCTTAGCCTTGTTTCAGGCCATGAGGTGACTGGACTATGCAGTTGGTGTGTAATCAGTGCTAAGTTCACGACCCACTGTCTCCGCAGCAAAGCAGATGACGGAAAAGCAAATGGCTGAACAATACTCAACAACTCGACGCTGTTCAACACGATCTCTTCCTTCAGTGTACGTGCAGTGTGTGCACGTTGGATTTTATCAAATTTCATTCAAAATGTGTTTGTAGGAACTGATGTATTGACCTGACTGTGTATTTTGTAAGACATTTTTCACCTGAAAACTTCTCTAATTTTGCTTGTACTGTTACTCAGCAACCATGAGGGTTAGACAGTTGAAATTTCAGTATGTTGTACACCAATCTTTTCATATATGACCCGCCAAATTTCAAAACTCTCTGTTTTCATTTATTTGTATGAGAATTTTTATCTTGACTTATACAAATGGTGCGTATCAGGAGAACGGCAAGGGGCATAATCATACATAGCGAGTGAGTTAATTAAAACACTACAGTGTAATTGAATGTAAAGCAAAAGCACTAAAGGCACTTGTGATATCACTTTCATTATTGTTAATAAACTATACTAATATTGTTTTCAGAAAATCAAATCTCTTTGCAACTGATGCATGTGTTAAACAATGAAACATTCCACATTATGCTATGTTAATAAATGCAAGCATTCTCCAAATTATGCCTGTGTTAATAAATGCAAGCAGTAAAAGCACTTGTGATATTACTTTTACTATTGTTAATGAACTATCACTAATGTCTTTTTTTTTTTTTATATCCAATCTGTTCGCTACTGATGCATCTGTTATATACCATGAAACATTCCACACTATGCCTGTGTTAATAAACACAAAGCAGAACATAGCATTCCACATTATGCCTGTGTTAATAAACACAAAGCAGAACATAGTATTCCACATTATGCCTGTGTTAATAAACACAAAGCAGAACATAGCATTCCACACTATGCCTGTGTTAATAAACACAAAGCAGAACATAGCAGTCTACAGACCCTGTGAAACACCTTTAAATAAAGCAAATGAACAAAATCTCTCACTCATCTGAACTACAAAAGAAATGTCCCATTAACTATTTCATGCATTAATTAAAACTAACTTTGAACAAACAAATGCAACTAAAACAGATATAACTTTCTAAGTCACTTTAGACTGATTTCATAAACCAGAAAATACTGCAAAGAATTTCATAAATCAGAAAATACAGGCAATCATAATAAAATGGAAGTCTGTGTAGCCCAGAAAATAGGCTTGGAAAAAAATCCACCAAGAAAGGGTTGATCAGATGAAATACATCGCCAGTCTTACAATACTCTGTCAACAGATGCCAAAACTTCTCTTTACCTGGCTGGTTTCCCAACTCCTGGGCCTTGAAACACACAAGTCACAAAAAGACTACTTTCACTATGCTTTGACCAATAACCATGTGCAACACGATGAAAACTACAATAATCTATACCATTCAGACTATCTGACATGACTATTTTTAAAATATGTTACATTCATAATGAATTCCAGCACTGACCAAGCCATTTCCAGCCACAAAAGTTATGCATTACAGACAATGGAGGAGTACAGAAATCATACATGCACGCGTGGTCAGAGCAAACTCGTTGAGCATGGCAAGGGCGCATAGAGACAACTTACTACCACTTTTATTTACAATCTAGCTTGACAAATACACCAGCCAGCCTAATGTTTGCTCTTGTCAGGCACAATAATGCATAGCACTAAAAAAAACCAGAATTCATACAACAAATGAGACTTGGATGTGCAGTCCTATCTTTCCAATCCAAATTCAGTATATTCATCTCTGGGTGTGAGCCACCAAAGTTGAAAGAATTCAATCTTGTCTAAAAAGATTTAAACCTGCTCTCACAGCCTGTGGATATGCACAACTTAAACGCTATATAGAAATAGTCTGCTGCATGAAATCTGCCATTTTCTAATCTACACTACCTAACAATATCTGGCTCATTTCCATCCATTACTACATGTACAATTCCGAGTGCACATCTAAGAAATATTTCATCAGATTTCTGCCTGACAAAATTGCATGGCAAGTTTCCAAACTGACACGTTTTAGGTTTATTAGGTTTAAAACTGCATGCCAGGAACATATCTCAAGCTTTGGTTATCATCTTCTAAGATATATTTAAGAAAATGCAGAAGGCAGTACTGTCATATGTAACTCCTGTCTGCACAGTATGGGGTCAATGGTTTATCCAACATGCTTTTATATAATATCCCTTCCATTGCAACACACACATGCATGCGCATTAAAATTTAATGTCTTTGACGGCTGGGGTAGCTGACCTCATGAGGAATGGTAAGTATGACAGCAAGCTTGTATGGTATTCACAAGGTGGAATGATCCTGCTTCTAAACTAGTACTCACATTTCAAATCTTTTTGTGCACAAACGTGACAAAACCAACATTTCATTTCTAATACTAAATGATAAAGCATAAATATCTTCCTCCAATTAATGCTTATAAGCATAAACACATACGTGATCCTTCTTCACACAGCTCAGCCAACATTTTATAGTCTCGAAAAAAAAAAAATCTGAAAAATCTCAAACATAAATTTTGCAATGAAATTGTCGATAGAGAAACAATAAACCAGAACCTTACAATATCTGATACTCCCCTGCCTCTCAAGAGTCCACAGCAATCAAAACTGTTTAAGAACAAACCAGACTTGATGAGTATACATCAAGACAAAACATAGTCTCTCAAGTCACTTGTATAGTTTAAGGCATCATTTGAATCAAACACAAAGGCTCTGGTGGTTTGTGTATATTGACAGAGTTGAGTATTTAGATAGCTCCACAATAACTTCATGAGATAAGGCAGGGTGAAAAGAATTTATAATTTGCAGAAAGCCATACCATTACATAACAGTTCAATAAGTGTCCTACAATGTTAGGTTCTTGAACATAATTTTCTAATAACAACTATGAGCATATTTACACTGTATTTCACTTCTAAATAAACTTTTCGTTGGTTTTCATTGTTAAACAGTATGTTAAACGAAACCCTACATTCTTGAATCTTCAACTTGGAAGGCACCAAACAAAAGAAGCAGATTGAGAATCAGCACTTCATAGGTGAGAACTGTTATGGAATTCAAGTCTTACCATGTGACCACTCAAATAATGCTACATAAAAGAAGCCCTGTAATCAAATCAGGACACTCATCACATCAATATCACTCCAATCCCTTACACATTTGAGTATTCATCGGCTGACATTCGTCTTTTCAGCTCCATCATTAAGTCCCCAGTCACCTTGGGTTTGGGAGTGATTGGAGGTGGCTTGGCATACAATGTCTCTATTTCTTTCAGCTCCTCTTCGGTGGGGGGCAAAGGGAAATCCTCCCCTGATGGTGGGGGTAAATCACCTGTGTCACCATGCTGAGAGACTGGGTGAGGGTGGTGGTACGGTAATTGTACATACTGCTGACCCACAGCATACCCTGGGTTCTGCGCGTGACTGGCACCCTGACCAGGTGGAGGCATCATGCGGCCAGCGTGAGGATCCACATCCCCACTCTGTCCGACGTAAGTCCCACTGACACTGGACCGTTGGTATTGGGGATCTTGGTACTGCTGGTTGAGGGAAGCAAACTTGGCGTTCAGATTTTGCATCATGTTGGCGGAACCAGCAGACTGGATGCTTGGCACAGCATAGGGGCTATCTGAACTGGATGCTCTATCAGCAGACGCAGAAGATGCATCACATGTGTGTTGCTGGTAGGGATAATCCACATTCTCTTGACGCAGCAGATGCCCAGGTTTGGGTAAAACTGGAGGCTGCTGTTGTGATTTCATCCTTTGCTGGATGCTTTGCTGGACCGTTTGAAGCTCTGCATAAAAACCTTCACTACGCCCACTGCTGCTTCCTCTGTTAGCAACAGGAAACGTTCCATTTTCCGACTGCTGCCGTGGTGGAGAGGGGCGTATGGGTCGACCTGAAGAGTAGCTGACAGATGCCGTTCTGCGTACTGGGGGAGGTGGTTTCTGTGTATTCATGGAACCTTTGCGCGCCAGGCCTGTCCACAAAAGTAACAGGATGGTCAACTCACATCAACAATATCCATTTTGTTACAAATGAAGGGTTGGAAAATGTTCTGCTTTCCAAGTACCTTTAGTATTTTTTACATTGCTGTTAATACTCAAAATAAACCATTCAGTCGAACAATGTAATACAGTCTCTGTCAGGCAAATAATGTTAGCAACGTAACAGTAAAATATAAAACTTATCTGGAAACAGCAAAGAAAGTTGACTGATGCCCACTCAATTTCTGGGTACTCCAGTTTCCTCCCATTCTAATCTGATACCAGCTGCCAACAATAAATAAATAAATCTAAAAATAAAGCTTACTTAATAAAAAATATTAAAAAAAGTAGCATTGAACTAAATTACAAATTCAGTGAACGTGAGAACAGAAAGACTATTTAGTAAAAAAAAAAAAAAAAAAAAGTAGCATGGAACATTTAGTAATGTGTTGCATTTGATTTTTCTTTAATACAAAATGCAAGTATTTCATCATTATCTTTATCATCATCATCATTATTATTCAATTAATGAAAAATATAAATAACGGCGCTAAATCTTGGTCTGAAAATATGGGACAACAAATGGAGGAATAATATAAGCACTGACATAAGAATTTTCACAATAAACCACACAAACTTTCACTTAGCGCAGAACCCAATGAGAACTAATGAACAGAAATCAACTAGCACAAGACAGTAATACCACCAAGCAAAAGTAAACAAAATGAACATCCAATAATATACAACCAACACAAACACAGCATGAAACAACCATCAATCTGATGATTTACCAAGAACAAACCTGTACCTGTAGTAGCCAGCAGCTACTGCAATAATAGACAAAGAGCACCCTATTTTTAATAAACAAGTCACATTCTTTACTTTATTGCCTCCTACTCCTAGACAGCATGTTTAATTAAAAATGGCAATTTAATTAGCAATATTTCTCTTGAGAACACAGACCAACACCTGATAGAGGCATAGTTGAAGTCAGGACACAGAATCTCATTCTGTCTGATGATGCCCCATAAACTTTCAGAACAGTTCTTTTGGACCCACAAAGGACAACAACAACACAGCTTACAGAGCTATGGACAGATGTAGATCCTCTACATATTCCTCTCTCTCTCTCTCTCTCTCTCTCTCTCTCTCTCTCTCTCTCTCTCTTTTTTTTTTTTTTTTATTTATCTTTTTTTTTTTTGTCACTGGATTCATTCAGGCACCAGAATTAACAGGAACAAAATACTCTGAAACTAGGGGAGTTCAGGAGTATGCCACCTCCCAATTTTTTTTCTATCAATCAATTCTATACTATCTGGGACTAACCTTCAGAATTTCAGGGTTTTAAAATATCTGTAACATGAAGTAATTTACACTAAAAAATAATACAAATAACTAAAACGACTCTTCAGCAGCATTATGTGCATGATGATGTATGTCTCTGTCACCAACATTCATCTCTACAATACCAGACACCCACTCTTATTTCCACTTATTCGCACAGCCACTATGTCCAAACATTCCCCAATGGTTGTCTACACATGCAAAGACATGTTGACAATGCAATGCACTTGTGGAAAAAATACAGTGGAAAAGATCTAGCAACTGTGTTCAACACTGCAGTTTGCTTGGGAAAGTTAGCCAGCTTCAAATGAAGCAACACCCACAGTTCAAAAGACTGAAACGGGCGGCAGCAGCATCCAAACAAAACATTTCGACTTTCTGCAGGCAGCCTGTCAAGAGCGAAACCAATGCTTTTTTGTTGTTGTTTTCTTCTTCTTCTTTTTGTGTGCGATTATGATTTTCTTTTAATCCCAAATTATTTTTCCCCGCGTGCACTTTATCATTTATGCAAAAAACAGATTTTTCTGTTGTGGAATTTTGTTTTTTGCAGACAATTTCCATGCCTGTTAATTTCTCACATCAGATAATTCACAAATCATTCCACTCTGAGCTAAAGACGCACAGTCACAACTGCCAGCCCTGGGAAGATTGAATTAATAAGAATGGAATTACTGTTTGTTCACTTGCCTGTGTGTTTGTCTGTTTCTTTATTTGTTTGTTTGTTTGGTTGGTTGGTTGGTTGGCTGGTTGGTTGTTGGTTGGTTGGTTGGTTAGTTGGTTGGTGTTGTGGTTGGTGGTTGGTTTGGTGTGGTGGTGGTGGTGTGGTGGTGGTGGTGGTAGTGGGTGTGGTAGTTGTTGCTGTTTTCCACATTAAATTTCAGACAACCATTAATAGTGAGACACATTTATTGGCATTGTACATTATTTTAAAATATCAAAATTTTACTGGCGAACCAGTCCTATAGCCCAGTTAAAAGCACACCCAAGCTGGGCCGCAAAATGAATGGGTGATCAGGTTCAAGCCCTGGCTTCAATACACCACCAGGTGAACATGGGTACCCGTCTCTCTTTGTGAATCAGAAAGTAGTAAAGCAGGAAGACAGAAGAAATAGCCAACATGCTACTATGAACTCATTATGTCCATGCCAACTACGCTGAGGTTTCGAACACCTAGCTGCCAACAATCCAAAGAGGATAGGGGAATCTCTGTTTTTCTCTTAAGTGTAATGTGCCTTGACAATTCAATATACTCACCAGATGTTCCCATTTCCTACCAGATTTCAGATTTCCTATTGCTACATTCAGTAAAAACTCACTCTAAAGTGTAAATGTGCCTTGACAATTCAATGGATAGTCATCAGATGTTCCCATTTCCTAACAGATTTCAAATTTCCTATTGCTACATTCAGTAAAAACTCACAAAGGTAAAGTTGACTGCACAGTTCGCACAGAAATAAAGTCCTAGTCCTACTAAGTCAAGTGAAGTCAGTAGTGTGCACTGTCTCAGAATTAAGTGACTAAGTTAAAGTTAATATGGAACTTAAGAGGTTAATAATTATGGTCAGTGAAAAAATGGGTGGCGTTTGGGGGAAAAGTCTAACCTAACCAATACTGTAGAATATAGAGTGTCTGCTACCAAAAATATCATATACTTTCATTTCTGACACACACTGCTTCTCTTGTTCTTTTAAATGAATTGACAACATTTCGGGAAATCATCACACATACGAAAACTTTTGCAGGAAAAGGATTTCATCAAATAAAAGAAACTGCATAGTGCAACACATTTCTGAAGGAAATTACTATTTCTTTTTGGTGTCTCATCTGTGCCCACATGTGTGCGTACACGCACATGCATGCACGAACACATACACACACACACACACGAATGCACGTCCGCACACACACTTGGTCAATGAACTTAAAACATTACACTAAAAAAAGAAGAAAAAAAACAATTTCTAATGGATCACCTACAAATCATCAATGCATTTTTCATTTTCATGCCAAAACCATGCTGATAAATGTCACAATGTCCTAACTGACAAATGTCAAAATAAAAATAAAAACATATCATTAAATAAATGACAATTTGACAAAGCCACAGACAGAATACTAGTAACTAAAAGATATACCAACTCAAACTGACCAAGACTGACCCATGACTGACCAATGATTTCTTCGCTTCTGAGCACAGATAGCAAACCTCTACAGTGTGCTTGTCCCAGTTAAAACCATCCTGTGTTTCCTCACTTGGGGTGGGGAACCACCTGTCTGTAATGACTGTTCATGGTAGATATTGTAGTTTTAGCTTTCAAAATAAAATCAGGAGCAGATTCAGCCAAAACATCATCAAATGTATGAGCTCTTCAGTAGACAATGCAACTCAATTTTAAATTAATTTCTGCATTTCGCCTTCCACGCATGTCAAATTGACTAAGAGTCAGTTCCTGGATCATAATCAAAATCTTTACCACAACATGAAATTCAAGCAGCTTCCAGCCATTTTCACAGTTCAGATAAAATTTTAGTCAATCTCATACTGTTTTGTGTTCACTGAGGTGGGTTTCACTTCACTTAATCTAGTTGTGCTATGTTCAGTGTGGTGAGTTTCACTTGATCTCAGTTTGTTTTGATGGTCAATTTTGATGTTTAATACTGCAGTGTGTTCACCAAGATGAGTTTCCGTCACTTAATCAGTTTTTTGTTGTTTTCAAACTCAAGCTGGGATGTTTTAGTCAGTCTCATAGTATTTAATGCACAATGAGGTTAATTTTATTTGATCTCAGTCAGTCTTAATCACACTCAGTTGGTTTCAATTGGTATCACGTTTCTTCATATTTCTAAGGTACTCAGACACACCTGGAGATGGAGGATGTGCAGGGAACAAGGCTGCCCTCAAGGCAGCACTCATGTGCTTACCACTTCGGGGCAGCGTGAAATATTTCTCGGATTCATGCAACACAGAGGATAGCTCAGTGCCTGAAAGGACAAGCAGGCAACAGGCATTGGGCATACACATGCACAACAAAAAGGCACACATTAGCAAACACAAGGGCTCCACAACAAAGAAATCTCTCAGATTTGAGGTCCAATGGTGGGCAGAAAATCTGTGGTGGTACTATCCAGTGGACCGTTAAGATGAGAGATTTCTTTGTGGTTTTTGATAGTAAGGTGAGGAAACAATCTTCATGCCAACATCTGTTATCTGTAAGTACAATGACACATCTGATAACAATCTCTTTTTGGTGTTGTTACCTTGTTAACTGTTTTACAACTTTGTTAACTGTTTTATATTTAAATTCCACTATGAATACTAGATTTATCTTTAACATAATGCAGAAAGTGCAGCAGTGCTGATTGTTATTCATGTACTGTGCATTCTCTATTCTTTTATTAAGTAACGTATTATTCAGGCTTGAGCATTAACTCCCAAACAATTTTTAATTTCAGGAACTACTTTATTTAGCCATTTTGGCCCTGTCCATCCCATCTTAATTACATAGTTATCTTTCATTTTATTTTGGTGATGTGCTATACTGCACATGAATAACTCAACTGCTCAACTTTTAAGGTTTTCTTTTATCAATTCAAAGAGACTGAGGCAGGGACTTCTAATATTTCTGAATCACTGACTGAAGTACGCTTAAATTGACAATGTAAAAAAAAGTAATAAGATAAGAATTAAGATGCAAACCTAATGTGATCAATGAGCACATTACTAGTGTTGTACAACTCCATAATTAACCTGCGCTTCCTGATAGTAGTATTTCTTATCATACAAATAACCTGGCCATGCCCCCATGCCACCCCCACCCTCACATCCCCTTTATGACCAACCCTTCATCACACTTTTAAATATCAAAATGGACGCGCCACAGTAACAGTTATGGCATACAACACACAAATCAGCCAACAAAATTGTAATATGATAGGGTTGCCACAAACATTAGGTTTCAAAAAGAAATGTTCAAATACCTTATATAAATGTCAGGAAGAGAAGACACAATGTATTTTTCACATACTCTTACAACAGCGGTTCACAATAGAAAAACAAACAGCATATGTAAGTGCGTGTTATATAACACTCCTTTCAAAATGGTCTATTATTTTTGCTTTTGATGCACATTACCTAAACGCTAAACGTTTGTTTGCTCTAATGTTCAGCAGAATGGCTAATGTTTCAATGAAGGAAGGTCATGTGAATGAGCTACAACAGAAAGCTGAAGATAAACATCCTTTATTCAAAGATAACTTTTTTCATAAAAACCACAGGAAATGAAAAATACAGTCATCATTGGCATATGAATGTAATTCAATTTCAGTACTGTTTGCCCATCTGTTTGTTTTGTTTGTTTTTTGCACATTTTTCCATTTGTCTGTATATCATTCTGTATATTATTCGTTTACATCTCCATACAATTATATATTGCAATGAATACTATCTATGCACTGTGTGCATTTCAAAATGACTACACAATTTTGTATGATGTATAAGAAACTGATAAAAAGAAAAAACAAGCTGAACAAAAAAGTTCACACAGAGGAAAAGGGTAAAGGCAGGAAATAACTGGAAAGCAACATGTCAAGGGGAACGTCTGTAATAAGAAAAACATAATTCTAACATGCCAACCGGAAAGCAACACTTCAACAGGAAACTTAAACAGAAAAGAAAGCACTGGCAAGACATGACCTAGAAATTCCTAGATAAAAGCAATATTTTGGGGGATACAATTACAAACAACAACCACTGGCAAGCAATGAACTAGACAGGAACATACTGACGGTAAACTCAAAGAACCAAACAATGATGGCAAAATATCAAGTGTAAAGCAACAGCTGAATACAAGTCACATTATTGGATAGAAGAAGCAAGGACCAGAAAGGCTAACACTATGCACCGACTAACATGAACAACTGGCAAAGGTCAATACCCCTAACAAACTCACACAATTAAATGATTAAATGAATTCAAACTCCAGAAATGAAAATGTAGTAAGGTTCAAATGAACCACTGTACTCCAACATACATCGCACTATACATACATCCACTCACTCACTTGCATGCTCACACATGCACGCACACTCATGTACACACACACTCATGTGCACGCACGCACACACGCGTGCACCATGCACGCGCGCACACATGCGCGCACACGCGGGGCACACACACGCCCAACAGCACCACACACCACACACACACCACTCTCTCTCTCTCTCTCTCTCCCCTCTCTCTCTCTCTCTCTCTCTCTCTCTCTCTCTCTTCTCTCTCTCTCTCTCTCTCTCTCTCTCTCTCTCTCTCTCTCTCTCTCTCTCTCTCTCTCTCTCTCTTATTGAAGTTCTATTCAGATGTATCCTATACTGATGATGTCAAATAATTTTCAGATCCATCTAAAATCAAGAGAGCGAAAACAAAAAATTCAAAAATTTACTGCATTTACTACCTAAAATCAAGAAAGTGAAAAGATATTAAAAATCAGAAAGCACACACACATAACACTCCTGCATATTAAACATCAGCAAACACACACACGCATGCATGTTCACATGCGCGCGTGCACACACACACACACACACAACACCACCCCACACAGAGACAAACCAAAACCCATACCTCCAGGAGGAACAGTGTCATCAGATCCTGAGGGTGTACTGTCCATGGTAGCATATCCACTGGAACACTGCAGGGAACTATGACTATCTGTGTCATACGTGGAGTGCAGTGCTGCTGTGCTTTCCTCCAGTTCCCGAATGGCTTCTGCAAGTTCAAGGCTGTTCTGTTGTACCTTGAGGTAAAAAAGCCAAACTGTTAGGAACTGATGTACCCTTTCATCAAATTTAGATTGCCTGAAGGATATTATACAGTTAAGGTGTTGTGTTAACACTCTCCGTGTGACAGAATTAAAGACAATTCCAATATACCAATTACTATGTCAATCTACATCGTATTCTCTCTCAATAATGATTAATCTGAAACAATAAGCTGCGAAACAACTGTCAAAAACTGTCAAATCTAAAATTCACATATACTGTTATGCTGGATATGAATTTGTAAATGGAGTGCAAAACGATGTGATTACATTATGATTATATCTAAAAATGTAGTTATTAAAAAGTGGTTAAATTATGATTATATTCATTAATGTACTGTTATTAGAAAGTGGTTACATTATGATATTTATTAATGTACTATTATTAAAAAGGTGGGAAAATCTAAACTGGATGGGAAGGGGATGGAAAAAGCAGCATTACATCAACCCTGTTGCCCAAAATATGGTTGTGAAAACATAACTCTGTGCGTTAATGTTTATGCCCAAACATACTGTACTATCTTGATGGCATAGTGTCACCTCTGTCCTAGCAAACACCCTATAGCTGCATTTATCTTAAGTTATACATTCACTGCTCAACATGGTGAACTGGTTGGTGCAACAGATGGCTAGGTCATGGGTTCAAAACCCCTTGAGTCCAAAAACTTGCAGAATTTTTTAGCCCTGACTGGCTCATATCCAGAGTTGATCCTGCTATGGATTCAATGGGAAAATGGACCATAGTCGTTTCATTCACTTTATGGACAAGTCATTGACTGACCGAGGATAGTGATCAAATTTCCTAATCAACGACACTGGTGTCTGTATCACTCGGGCCTGGTTGATGCAAGGACACATTATTAAAGTGCAGAATACAGCCTAGTCAAGCAGTCTCACTCTGAAACAAAACTCCACAGCATCATCACAGTAAGTACCATCCCCATTCTGATCATCAGAGCAATGTGAAAATTGTCCCAGATCCTGTAGCCCTTCCTGCACTGCTCTAACGGCAACCTTGTGGGTTTGAAGGTGTGTTGGAGGGCTGAAATGAGCAGCATGGAGGGCAGTGACACAGGAGCATGCAAAAGATGGGACAGGGGAAAAAGAAAAGAAAAATATACTCAATGATAAATTATCATCATTGTAGCAACCTGTTATTGGGTAGTCAGAAAGGCAAAAGGTTAGAGCGCTGAAAGCACAGTGAATCACAATATAGCATGAGTAATTAAAGCTGAGGTTAACCCTTTGACCCCGCACCCTATCCACTAACTGCAAAAACTTACCCCTGATTCCCTCACCGTATCCACCAACTTCCTTCAGGAAGCTTGAGGATAGGGTGAGGGAGTCAAAGGGTTAAGTTTTTGCTTTGCTAGCATGGTTGGTAATGCAGGATGCCGGTGGACAGGGTGCGGGTGTCAAAGGGTTAAGCATGATCAAGCATGGTTACCAAATGCATGGGTGACCAAATTTGTGCCCTGGCTTGAAATTATCACCTCAGTCCATCAGAAAAAGAGCAGAGGAGACATAATGCTGGTCCCAAGGAAGCCATTTTTTTCATCTTCTATGTATGTACATATACAACTGCGATGAAAACAACACATCTCCAAGCTGAGGAGTTCAAAGTTCATTTCAGATGGATTCAACGCTCTCAGACAATTCCATGTGCACTCCATCCATTACTACCATACTCCTCAAGAAACGCTCTGGTTACCAAAAAAAACAAATGTATCTTATCTTTCAGTCATATATCCAGTTAATAAATTACTAAGGAGACACTAGGCATTCAGAAATATTCCAGGCTACATCATTCTGCTGTGAGGAATGTAGAAAATGATGGCTGAAAATGTGTAACTACTGATGTATCCAGACGCATCATTCAAGGCATGACGTCTACAAGTACTCTAATTTGACGAAATTGACTGTTGAGTAATTTGTCACCCTGAACACCTACATGTATATGTAAACAGTTGAATTATGTAATTCTAGAGAAAATTTTGGAAAATATACTTGGCTGATTTAACAGAATATAGGGCTTCAGTATTCTGAGTTCTTCAGCCTCACATTCAGACAGATGCATACGAATATACTATACCATACTAATACTCACTCTCTCACTCCTCTCTCTCTCTCTCTCTCTCTCTCTCTCTCTCTCTCTCTCTCTCTCTCTCTCTCTCTCTGTGTGTGTGTTGTGTCTGTCTGTCTGTCTGTTGTTAACCCCTCACATTCGGACAGATGCATACGAATATACTATACATATACTATACTATACTCTCTCTCTCTCTCTCTCTCTCTTCCCCTCTCTCTCTCTCTCCCTGTCTGTCTGTCTGTTAACCCCTTGGCACGCTACATAATTAAAAGTGTACTGTACATGTAAGACAACAGTGTAAAATTACGGGAGCCAAATTGTCAACAGGTACAAATTATTTTTTATTTCTGCTGCGCTCATGTAAATATTTCCCCGTAAAATATACACATATTTAGAAAGGAGAAATCCTGAACCGCACAATAAAAGTAAAATATACACCTGTCTGCAGGAGAAAGTGAAATTACAGAGTGTTAGAATAAAAAACACATCCGGGCAAACCATACTGAATGACAACCCGCATGCCATCATTCAAAGACTGATGTGCTAAAAATACCCTTCATCGTGTGCTCCAACCTCTCTTGTTCATTTAGAACCAAAAACAAAGCCATATTTACCTCATAATCATCGCCAGAGATTCTGTCAACAAGAGTACCAACTTGCCAACCTCACGGTCAGTCTTAATATCACTCATTTTTGTGCAAATAACATAGAACTCAATCTAAGAACAGCAAAATGGCGACCGTGTGAAAGGAAGAAGGCAAGGGCAATGCAAAAGAAGCCTTCTGATTGGTCAATTTGTATTCGCTTTATAGATCGGACAGTGTTCAGGGGAGATATGAATGAAGCCACGATCTTGTCTCATTTTGTTTAGACGGTAAAGCCACGATCGTGGCTCATAGTGCTAAGTAGGTTACTCTGTTGTTACTTGAATAAATAATGCAAGAAAACTAATAATAGGGTGTTATTCATAAAGCAACGGTGAATCAGTGACCGTGTGAGAAAAACCAAATGAATAAACTTCAACAACAAAACGACTATGTCATCTTTGAAGTCTCACACAAGCTATGAGATGTTCATGAACACACACACACACACACACACACACACACACACACACACACACACACACACACACACACACACACACACACACACACACACACACACACACACACACACACACACACACACACACACACATATACTTATGATAATTTCAGCGTAATAACTGTTAATCATTTGTCAACACTACTGAGCGCAATTTCAAAAAACAGTGACAGAAATGTGTGTGTAGCGTGTAGGGTTCATACCTGTGCATGCATGCTGGGGTATATGATGTGTACTTGCATTTGTAGTTATTTACAAACATATTCATTGACTTGTACTTCCTCCTTTTCTTTTCCATTTTTCCGATCATAATGGATTCACCATGTGAAATTCTGGCTGTACTTCCTAGAGGAGCACATCATCACAATGTAGCACCACCCTACTTGACGTGGATGTAACAAATATCATCTTATTAATTTTAATATTAATTCAATCTCTGGCTCTGTCATTGTCTTTATGTTTTATTGTTTCCTGTTTGGTTATATCATATATACTACATAGTGCATCTGTGTAGAGTTCCAGCCCTCTAATCTGACTGAATGACTTGAGTCCAACACGGAAGCTTATGCGTCCAGTCCCCCAATGTGGTGAACACAGACCGTTCAGGGTTGTGGGGGGGGGGGGGGGGGGGGGGGGGGCAGTGAGAACAAAAAGCATCGGCATCCCCTTCATAAACCTCAGCAACCTCACTTCCCTGCAATCTCAAGACCGTTGGACATCTGCACCTTACCTATGTCAGAGGAAGGGAGATCTGTTTCCTAATATTTGCATGTTTGTTTTTTTTTCTTTGAAATAATAAATGCCACCACATCAAACAACTGCAGCGCATTAAACATAATTCTAAAGACAAAGAATTAAACAAAATGCAACACCGCATCATACATAACATACATCATTTGCAGTCTACAAAACTGAACCAAATAGAATAGGTACATTTCAAAGGGTCGAGTTCTGTGTAGCAAACAAGAATTCACAAGTGAAATCCCCACTCTAAGTCTAAGGCATACCCATAAGATTTACCAATACAGCAAAAGTTAGAATTAGTATAAAGCATGTTTATAGGCAGTTATAGACAAGAGCCAGCACGTTAATTTTAGAGATAAGTGGCACAAATGTTTTCACATCTCCAACCACATAAATATATCTGCTCTTTTACCTCACATCAAGCAAAAACCTTAACTAAATATCTGCCATCTTCTCCTGCTGGATGACATGCTTGGGAAGTTGTCTACTGGTTTTGGGGTTGTTGTTTTTTTCATGGTAAGTGATTGTGCATTTATTCTTTTCTGTCATCCACATACACTGGACAAAGGCCAGTGGCAAATAATTTGCACCTGTCTTCATTTGTTGTGTTAAATATGTATTCTTGTTCTATTCTTTGTGTCTTTCTGATTCATTCAAAATACATTCTTCTTCAGACTAAACATACCAAGATCTAATGAATTTTTAAATGGAAACCATTTCCTTTGAAAACTGAAATACTTCATCTCTACATAACATGGTTCTTGGCTTTGTATGAGTTGAAACTTTCAGTCCTTTAAAGTACTTTCCACTTCTCTCCATGTAGAGTTTCAGCCTCCTCAAAATGAATCAAATGGTTTTTGATAGCCCAAGTCCTGATTTCTTGAGAACTTCTTGCCAGCCAGATTTTACTTCAGAAGTGAAAACAGGAACTTAAATGGATTGATCTGATATAGGTCATAGCAAACTTGGCTTTATAGGCACTAGCACTGTCAGTGTTCTGCTGCTACCCACATTCAAATGCAGCTCAGGGATGGACAGCACAACCTGGGGCAAAACATTTTCTACATAACACTAACAATAAGAGTAAGACTTTTCAGACAAAATATCAACCACTAAAGACCCTTGAGAGTTGAAGAAAACGGAGATAACTATCTTCCTGCTTTGAAAATCAGGTCTCAAAGCAGCCAGTCTTTCATCATAAGCGTTACCCAATTTGAATGGACCATCTATCTGGGATACCACAGAAGGCGATTCATGTTTCGTCACTTGTGATTACTTTTCATAGCTGTCTGGGGCCCTTTGGCTCAACAATCAATTTTTTTTTTCTGTTCGTCTGTCAGAAGAAGTGGAATCCATCTGGAATCCACTTTCCTCATCTACAGACAAAACCACAGAATCCCTTCAACTGTGCCATATGAAACACCATAAATTTCATATATTTCACAACCAAAACATGCAGATCCTGTTCAACTATCTCTTAAGAGCTTAACAGTTTGCTCGTTCTGGACCTTGCCTGGACATCCACATCAGTACTTATCTTTCCGGTGGGCTTTTCTTTACTGGAAACTATCAATTCTGCGACAAAAAATCCTAAATGAAATAAACTTGTCTCCAAACACGACTGTCAAATTGGCGTGAAGTTTGATCAGACTGTCTCCAAGTTTGAGTCCTGTCAAGATGAGGTGTCTGAATCGCTCTATGCTAGGGTCCATTATATGGATGTACAGCGAGTTACATCAGGTTTTCAGTGATGTCATACAATCAAACCAGTTATCATGTCATGACCATTTTCTGCATATTAATAGCGTAAACGACATACCTGATCCCAGTACAATTTAAAAATACTATATAAACAGTACAGAAATACTTGTCTAACTGACATGACTTATGGATCAGCCCTTACATGTGTAAGTAATTTATTTTTTAATATTTCCACACTGTTTGGCTTTGTTTATTCTGAGATGGGGGAGACTGTTTACATGAAATTATTCACATTCCTTGATGCTATGAACAAACCTATGGTCACTCTTAGTCATGTACACTCATCAATAAGAACATATAATGCACAAGCTGCTTTGAATACAAGATCTTCTAGATAAACAATCATGCTTTTTCTGTTCTTCATTCATTATGAATATGTTTGTATGTATTCACTTTATTGTTCAGTACATTTTTGTTTTTTGTCTATCAATCATGCAAGAGTGTATATATGTATGCTGTGGAAAGTCACAAGTTTAGTCTGGAACAACGGCCACAAAGAGTAAATGGCTAAAAAAAAAATTGTGTTTTAGACCTACTTGTCAGACTATATCAATTTTCTACATATACTGCCATACATGATACAAGTTACTGTATTTTCATACAGAAGACATTTTCTTCACTGGTCTGAACTAGTCTTCATAAGTTGTGACTTTTTCTACAATGATAAATCACCTCTTTTAAACTCTAACCATCAATGCATTACCTAGGTACAGTGGATCACCTAATAAGAGATCTCTTTCACTAAGGAACAAATAATATTCAATATATTGCAAGAAACTCATTTTAATCCAAAATTGAAAAGCCAAGTCAAGCAGAATGGAGATACAAATGTTACAGTATTTTTCTTCACACTAGTGCAAATGTTGGTTTTCTTCACACACTTCAACAAACTCCAGAGGTATAAAAGTTCAAAAATTGAAACTGCTTAAGTCAATGCTCACATGTAGTCTTTGATTAGTTCCTTGACTTATTCTATGCTTGCTGGTTTTTGCATGTTATTCATGTGTGAATGACCATGCACAGAAATTTCATATGTTAACATATGCACAGACATTTCCCCTAAAAATACAAAACAGATATAAAAGATATATTTAAAGGATATCTGTACCATCCCTACAAAGACTAAACCCTCTGTCACACCATCCCTAGAAAAGCTGAACCCTGTTAGTGTTAAAGTTGCATATCATTATTCATTATCATATTGTTAGTATGCTAAAATATGAAAAGATGTATTTTGGAAGAGTTATTGTTAACAGTAATACCCAGATCATTTAAAAGTTCAGTCAGAGAAACAAGTCATCAAAAATTAGTCTAGAAATTAACTGTAATTAAATCCATCCCATAAGATGTCTAGAGACAGTGTTGATCAACAGAAACAACAATTAAAAGTTGTTACAAAAGTAAAAAGGTCAGAGCAATGCATGAACAGTATGTTTTCAAGAGTGCATAATACACTACAAATCTCAGATCACAAGACATAACTTGTCTCAACAACTTTGATCTTTTGTGATTTACCAAGATTCAAACCTTTTCACAGCTCACTCCATAACTCACCTCTCTACATGAAACTGGTGAATAGGTGAGGGAGTGAAATGGTTAAAGGGAAGTCCTATCAGTCCACGAAAAACATGAGGACTAAGAAAACTTCGGAACAAAACCAAGCATTCTGTATTATCATAGACGGTGACATGGTTACCTTGCATGCATTCAGTGTCCACTCTAAATACAAGATACTGTTTGTTGGATTCAACATCACAGAGCTTGCTCTAGACTAAAAAAAAAAAAAATCAGAGAGCAAGAATGAATAATGCGATTTCATAATGTGTGTTCCACACTGTATGAACTATGCTCCAACATGTGATTTGGAAATATCAATCCAACTGGGGATTCCTTTAGTCCTTTGGGAGTCTTCCGGGGCTGAAGAAGGAATATCATCAGTGACCAAACTGTGTGGAACTTTATTTCTTCTGCAATTCTTCAAATTAATATCTGCTGTTTACACTGGTACTTGACAACTGCCCCCGATACTGTGTTTGCAACTAACTCCAAAGACTATAAAACCTGTGCATACTGTGTTTGCAACTAACTCCAAAGACTATAAAACCTGTGCATACTGTGTTTGCAACTAACTCCAAAGACTATAAAACCTGTGCATACTGTGTTTGAAACTAACTCCAAAGACTATAAAACCTGTGCATACTGTGTTTGCAACTAACTCCAAAGACTATAAAACCTGTGCATACTGTGTTTGCAACTAACTCCAAAGACTATAAAACCTGTGCATACTGTGTTTGCAACTAACTCCAAAGACTATAAAAATGTGCATACTGTGTTTGCAACTAACTCCAAAGACTATAAAACCTATGCATACTGTGTTTGAACTAACACCAAAGACTATAAAACCTGTGCATACTGTGTTTGCAACTCCAAAGACTATAAAAATGTGCATACTGTGTTTGCAACTAACTCCAAAGACTATAAAACCTATGCATACTGTGTTTGAACTAACACCAAAGAATATAAACCCTATGCAAAGAAACATCTTGTAATCCAAATATTAAGGCTATAGAACATATGTTACACTGGTACTTGACTACTGCCCTTGTACTGTGATTGTCATGTACACCAAAGAATATAAATTCTATGCAACGAACATTTTGTAATCCCAAAGTAAAATTTATGGAACATATGAACAAACAATAAATAAACTGCCCATCTCCACCTTGACAACTGATCATAGCCATTCACCATTGATGCCACAAGTTCAAAGCTCCAATGGATCCTTCTCCAAACACACATCATTCAGCTCTACAAGTACCTAACTGCTGTATGGTATTATCTGGAAGTGTTGTGCCAAATTAATTAAGTGTGAAATGGAAGCAACTGATAATTAAGCAATACACAGTTCCATCTGCAATCACAGTCTGCTTTTCTTGTCCGTCCTCTGTCCTTAAACATCACTGAAAAAACATGTTCTGGTTTCTGTGGTTGAAGAACTTTAATGGGAAGCCACAAAAATGAAATAAAATGGATGTCTCTGAAGTAAGTATAGCAGTTAGACAGGACTTGCTCAGATGCCTCACATTCAAAGTAACTCTCCACCTTCAACTTCAAAGAAAAGAAAGGAATGTATAATAAAAGTTTATTTGGCAGAAATGTGTTGTCCATGCAGAGAACTGTCCAAGATAAATGTAGGAATTCATTTCTCTCTCTCTCTCTCTCTCTCTCTCTCTCTCTCTCCCCTCTCTCTCTCTCTCTCCCCCTCTCTCTCTCTCTCTCTCTATATGCTCATAATCTAATGACAGCTACAACACTGTTATTCTGACGCAACTACATAAATGCCTTAACTCCACTGCTCAAATCACAACAAATGAAAGTCTTCAAGATGCCACGACAACAAAATCACATGATCTTTGCATCACAAGACTGAAAACAGAACTGTTTTGCATGCAGTGACCTGTGGATAGATCCAAAGTTGGAAATGAAAGAATTAGAAACAAAAGTCATACTTTGTGTCAGTATCAAAAGCACAAACATCACAGTTGATGGACCACCCATGACAAGATTTACATAAATGAATCAACATGCCAAATAACAGTACACCACAGAAAGAGGCTGGATGCACAAAAAATGGAAAGACGAAATGTAAATAGCCCATACCCAGACATAAGCAAGGTGACCAAGCCATGTAATCAGTCTTTCTTTGTGCCTTTAGACTTACTTCATCTGCGAAACTTCAAACATTGCTCCATCTCATTTCAAACACAACTCAGTGTAACAGCCAAAACTGTCAAGTTTTGACTCCTTATTAATCCAAACACCTGGCACAAACCTAGCTAAGATCTATCAAATCACAGAGAAATTAATCCCAATTATGGAGAGACATATTTGTGATCCCTGTATCTTCTAAATAATGGGTCATGCCTAATGAAACTTCCTATCTTCTAACAAGGCCAGACAAGCGGTCCAAATGTGGACATTGGTCACTACTTATTTATAAACATCGGAGACACTTTTATAAATGCGTTTTCATCTAAAGACACACAGACAGACCATATACATGCCATAGGTTGATCAGAACCAATTGTCTTTTTTTTCTTTTGTTGTTGTTAAAAAAGACAGGTGAATGAAGAAGCAGGTGTCAGGATTTAAAATAAGCAACAGGCAAAAAGAAAATTACAATTCTGGAGCAAAAAGGGGAACATAGGTTCCGGATAGGGACAGAGCCCTGGCTTGCCTTGTTCGGCTGTGCAGAATGTGGCACATCAAAATCATCCAAAGCTCTTTTCTTTTCTGGTCCCTGCTCAACAACTACTGTCTTCTCCTCTTCCTCTATTTCAGCACCCAGAGCAGCAGTGACACTATCAAGGCTGCGGATAGCTTCTTCAAGATCCAGAGAAGAGTCTAAGTCTGAGGCTTTGAGAGCAGGCTGCAGAATCAGGCAGATCAAGCAAACATAACAACCACACATGAAAAAACAAAAACAAACAAAAAATAACACTCATCAGCCTAGAGGCATAAGTCAAACACAGATCAATGCAAAGCAAAAACACTTCAAACACACAATCAACAACAACAACTGCAACAAAACTCATTAATGTAACAAAAATGGATTCTGCACATTTTCACCCCACTCAACCTGATCCCACTCATTGAAGTTCGCAATATCATATATGAAGGGACGCAACTCTGCCCCCAAAATCTACAAATAAATTTTGAAGAAAAGGGTTTCAAAATTATATGTCTTTTTATTACACTTATACAAAATCTAAACATGAAATAGCTTTTAGTAGATCTACTGATACATCAGTGTTGTAAAAAATATATGATTTTAAATATATATGGGCCCTTTTAAACCCTGCAGCTTCTTATTTTCTCTATACTATCAAATCTTGTACAAAACATAAACGACAAACTTTAACCATACTCGACCTATATCCATTGAGATACCTTGACAACATAAATCAACGCTGTCATTTTTTTTTTTCTCACACAAAGCAGCAATGTCATGATTTTCTCTTTTCCTCTTTCTTCTTCCCCTTCCCCCTTTTCATTTAATGCACATATGCAAACTTACTGGAAAAAAATGTATACAAATGAAATTACAGAGAGAAGCTGTCACAAAGTTTTCATTAATCACTTTAATAAAGGTAGGTAAAGACAGACAATTTGACAGGTTTTGGAAAACTTGACATTAACAATTTGAAATACACACTACATTTCACTGGTGATCTGAGCATCAGTAATAATCACAGAATTTAACAGGAGTCTAAGGCAATATGAGTGGGATTTGGTATTGTTGTGGGAATTAATAAACAAAGCTATCATTCTATTTCTCTCATAAGAAAACTACAAGCACATCAAACCAAATGCAGATGACGGTATAGGTGCACTGAACACACACACACATATACATATACATACATATATATATATATATATATGCAACCAACACACACACATGCATACATGCACATACACACATATTCTTCTTTCTTGCAGAATTACAAGCCTAAAAGATATAGTTTTATGACAACAAACATCCAAAGAAACAAGATGGCAATAACTGAAAGCAGAAACCAAGGTGGCATTCTAATGCAAGACTAACAAAAACAGTAAGCCATCTAAAAAAAGTACTTTAACGCAAGACATCTCCAAAACAATTCTTTAAATCACTATGCCTCTATTCAAATGTAGTAAATGAACAAAATTACAACTTTAAAGAAAAATGATTTATGACATAATATGAGCAAAATGAAATCAGTAATCAAGCAGAGTATTCACAAGCTTCAGCCACATTTTTAAAGTTAGCTAGTAGTCAAAGCATTATCGCACAGCACAAATGCTTCAATCCCCACTCTTCAAAACACACGGAAAATCTAGCAATATCCAAGACTGCATGTTTTTAGGATTCATTTTGGAATAAATTTTAGATCAAATGTACAAATCCATTTCATACATTTTCCCCCTCACAAAGTAGATGTAACAATATCCAACAATGCCAGCTATGGTGTATGCAAAATCAACTTCAAAACTTTTTTTCACACTAACTCATCTAATCTATAATGTAATTTCTTTTAAGAGCAACATACCTTTGGAGAAGTAGGAGTAGTGACATTCCCTTCATTGGTTTGTTCTTCTCTTGCTTTCTTTTCCGTTGCCAGTATGTGGAGTTCCACAGTGTTAGCATAGTCTGGTGAAGACCCTACAATAAAACAATAGTAAACACTGTCACATAGACATTCATACATATAACACTACGCACAAGCATGCACAACATGCCTAGTCAAACCCCTGCTCAAAAAGCCCAATCTCGATCCCAACAATCCTAACCCTAACCCTAACCTATTGGCCTGTGTCCAATCTTCCATTCCTGTCCAAAGTCCTTGAGCGTATCGTCTTCTCGCCACTAATGATTCACATAGAAGCCAATAATTTGTTTAAATCTTCTCAGTCAGCCTATCAAAAAGCCTAAAACATAGAAACTGCCTACTTAAAATTGTTAATGATCTTCTGCAGGCTTCTGATAATACAAAAGTATCCATTCTGATACTGCTAGGTCTTTCAACTGCATTTGCCACTAGTGATCATAACATCATGATCTCCAGACTGTCATCCACATTCGGTTGCACTGACACTGTTCTACAATGGTTCGAGTCGCATCTTTCTTGTCAAAGTCAGTTTGTTGTCACCAATGACATTAGGTCAGCTCCATCTCTGCTGAAGTTTAGTGTCCTACAGTGTTCTGTTCTGGGCCCTGTTCTCTTCACTACGTACTTAAAAACACTTAGCTCTGTTATTAATACAGAGCACTCTACTATTTCTTAGCTGATGACTCACACTGCTCTGCTTTTCCAGAAGACACCTCCAAAATAGCCAGATAAATTAAAAACACCACTGAAAAGATATCTGCTTGGATGAAAGCAAAAAAACTAAAAATAAACGAAGAAAAAAACAGAACTAATGTAAATTGGTACAAAATCAAACCTAATGAAA
Source organism: Monoplex corrugatus (assembly GCA_030674185.1). Classification (NCBI taxonomy): domain Eukaryota; kingdom Metazoa; phylum Mollusca; class Gastropoda; order Littorinimorpha; family Ranellidae; genus Monoplex; species Monoplex corrugatus. The sequence continues at coordinate 4,904,548 of JAPXFY010000014.1, read as the reverse complement.
GTAACCTCAAAGACCATTGTTATCTCAGTCTGTATGATATAGCCTTCAGCGAATCTGTAAGAAATCTTGGTGTTTTTCTTGACAAGGAAGCTCACGTTAACTACCTGAGCAAAATCCTCTATCTTCATCTATGCAGAATAAGCAAATCCCACCCATTTCTATCAACTGATGCCACAAAGAAGTTCTGTGTATCTTTCATTCTATCCAGACTAGACTACTGTAACTTTGTCCCAGCTGGACTTTCTGATGATAACCTATCCAAACGCTAACGAATCCAAAACAGTACTGTTTGACTTGTTCTATGGGAAAGCAAATGGCGCAATGCAAAAGCGCTCATGCAAAAACTACACTGGCTACCAATCAATGCAAGAATCGAGTAAAAAAAAAATTGCCGCATTCCATTTCCAGTGTCTGAGTTTGAAGACAACACCACATTCTATTTTCAATGTCTGAATCTTAAGACAATGTCTGAAGACAATGCCTTCTCCTGCCATACAAACAATGTAAAGCTTTCAGGTCTCAAGAGGCTTCTCTCTTAACTGTACTTCGATTCTCACAAACAACCTACGGAAAGAAACCTTTCTCTGTTTTTGGCCCAACAACATGAAACTCACTCCCAGTATCTTTTAGACAAAACAGTTGTCTACTCAATTTCAAAAAGCACCTCAAAAAACATCTCTTTCAGAAGTATTTCTAAAAACTCAAATTAATCCTTGTGGCTCTTCTAAATCCAGTGGTATTTCAATCTGCTCTCTCTCTCTCTCTCTCTCTCTCTTCGGTTGTGTGTGTGTGTGTGTGTGTGTGTGGGTGTTGTGTGTGTGTGTGTTTGTGTGTGTGGTGTGTGTGTGTGTGGTGTGTTGTGTGTTTGTGTGTGTGGTGTTGTGTGTGTGTGTGTGTGTTGTGTGTGTGTTGTGATGTGTTGGTGTTGTGTGTGTGTGTGTGTGTGTGTGTGTTTGTGTTGTGTGTGTGTGTGTGTTGTGTGTGTGTGTGTGTGTGTGTGTGTGTTGTGTGTTGTGTGTGTGTGTGTGTGTGTGTGTGTGTGTGTGTGTGTGTGTGTGTGTGTGTGTGTGTGTGTGTGTGTGTGTGTGTGTGTGTGTGTGTGTGTGTTGTGTGTGTGTGTGTGTGTGTGGTGTGTTGTGTGTGTGTGGTGTGTGTGTGTGTGTTGTGTGTGTGTGTGTGTGTGTGTGTGTGGTGTGTGTGTGTGTGTGTGTGTGTGTGTGTGTGTGTGTGTGTGTGTGTGTGTGTGTGTGTGTGTGTGTGTGTGTGTGTTGTGTGTGTGTGTGTGTGTGTGTGTGTGTGTGTGTGTGTGTGTGTGTGTGTGTGTGTGTGTGTGTGTGTGTGTGTGTGTGTGTGTGTGTGTGTGTGTGTGTTGTGTGTGTGTGTTGTGTGTGTGTGTGTGTGTGTGTTGTGTGTGTGTGTGTGTGTGTGTGTGTGTGTGTGTGTGTGTGTGTGTGTTGTGTGTGTGTGGTGTGTGTGTGTGTGTGTGTGTGTGTGTGTGTGTGTGTGTGTGTGTGTGTGTGTGTGTAGTGAGTGAGTGATGTGTGTGTGTGTGTGTGTGTGTGTGTGTGGTGTGTGTGTGTGTGTGTGTGTGTGTGTGTGTGTGTGTGTGTGTGTGTGGTGTGGTGTGTGTGTGTGGTGCGCGCGCGCGCATACACGTGCTTGTATGTGTGTATTTCCATGTCCGTGATTGTCAGTGATAAGTTCAAAACCACATTTGTTGTTTTTTGATGAACCATGCTTGTTGCATTCATTACTGGTGTATACATATATTGCATATTTGTACTGCCTTATAATGTTCTTGGCATGGAAATGTTTATGCTAGCGCACATACCCGATTACTGTATTAACATCATAATGTTTATGCAGTTTATAAAATGCATCGAGCATTCTCTGACATGTATGTCAGTGTTATATGAATGGAATTACTATATTATCATTAGCAGCAGCAGTAGTAGTAGCAGTAGTAGTAGTTATGAACCACCTGAAAAACCACATCTCTGCTGCTTCAATATTTTCATCTGCTTTTCCCATGTCCAGGCTTCACAGCCATATAGTATTACTGACCAGGTCAGACATTTTAGAATTTTGATTTTAAGGGTTGCTGGTACACTTCCGTCTATATAAATGTTGTTCAGTTGGAATCATTTTCCCTGTTGCCACCGTTATTCCTATTCTGAGATCTCTTGTATCCGTGAAATCATGAGTTTTAACTGAGCCTAATATTCACAATCAATTACATTTTCTAATGCAGTCTTGTTGATTTGCTGACTTTCTTTGTCTAGGTGCATTATTTCATCTTCTTGGCACTGATATTACTTTTGTGGTCAGCAGTATGTGGTCTGAATCACAATCCACACCTGGTCTTGTTTTTGAATTAAGCATTGTTGTTTTCCATGCTTTGCACCAGTATAATCAAAAAAGTGTAAAAATAATTGTAATAATAATGCAATCAATATAACATGAAGTGAAACAACACAATATTACATGATAACAGAATATCACACGCACCCCATAAAAAAATTGTTTTTATAAGATCCATCAAGTTTCCTGAGCAAACATTTACATACACACACGCACAACAAATTCACACATATATTCATACACAAGCAGACCTAATGGCAAGGCAGGAGGAGGAACAGCCTTCACTCTGGGCCGAGGGCAGTGAGGGGGCAGAACTGGCTGCATCTTGTTGATCATCGCAGCAGGTCGTGCATAGTGACCACCTCCTGACGTACTCTGTAACCTCTTCTTTGAAATCCCACCACCACCCTGACTTGTGTCTTCGCCAGGTTCCGTCTTTTCTGGCAGAGGTTCAAACAGCTCTGGCGTCACAGCTAGGCGGGCATAGGTCTTCTCTGAAGCAGCTGAGATGGTGTGAGGGCGCGCCCTCTCCAGCTTGGCATTTGTGGATGAGGAGAAGGGAAGACTGTTGGTACTGAAACTAGATGGTGTAAGGGGTGTAAGGGTGGAATCAAGGTCGGCCGAAGGTGTGCCTGGAGTGGAACCACCATCAGGAGCGTCTGAGGATGTACTGTCACGGCCAGAAGCGTGATCCTGCCCACAGGCAAGCAGAATTTTTCATCACTTTTGATACAACTGTTGGTCTGACAGAAAACTCTTTTTTCCTGTGCTTTTGTCTGCCAAGAGACCTAACGATTAACATACACAATGTGCTATGTCACTAACAACACATCAAAAGACAAAGTATAATCTTACTGCCCATTTCTTTTTATCCCTTGGCCAACTTATTGAACACAAAGCTCTATTTTCTTGTGTATGTGCATATGTCTTTGCGTGCGATTACTAGTATTATTAGCGTTTAAAGCACAGCTGACTGCTTATAGCCATATAAGTACTATAATCTGAAAGAAAACACGCACACCTTAACATATCAAAGTCCCTGGAAAAAGTAAACCCAGAAAAGAAAATTATATGCATATATTACTGCAGCTATGATAATAACCTGAGGATATGTCCCTGGCATTGGCCGTTCTGCCGACTTTTATCTCCAGAAGGATTACAAAAACAAACTTGAATACAAATCCATAAATGTAACTAAGCACATTAAAACAAACCAAAAAAAAACACACCTGGAGTACTTGAAATTGCTACTAAGCAGTTCACATTTTCAAAATTGCCACTAAGCAGTTCAATCCCCAGACTGAAAAACGCAAATAATACATGTACCCAATTATCAGTCTTAATAGGTAGAAAGTGTGTAAGCCTTTACTGAAAACACAAAGGTAAATGACTCAGCAAGGCAGAAAATGTGAAAGGAAGAGATCAAAGAAAGCAAATGTGTAAGTCAGAAAGAGAGTGAGTGACAGAAAGAGAGTGAGTGACAGAAAAGAAGAAATGTCAAGCATAAAATTTCCAGAAGATGGGGATACTATAAAAGATGAAGGATACTATTTATTAAATACCAAGAGGGTAATGTGATGTTAGCACTGATGTGGTTCTAGTAGCTGGCTGGGTTATAACAATATGACCTTCAACTTGGAATATAGCGAGGGCCCCTGGTATCCACTGGGATGTGTGTGTGTGTGTGACTGTGTGTGTGTGTGTGTGTGTGTGTGTGTGTGGTGTGTGTGTGTGTGTGTGTGTGTGTGTGTGTGTGTGTGTGTGTGTGTGTGTGTGTGTGTGTGTGTGTGTGTGTGTGTGTGTGTGTGTGTGTGTGTGTGTGTGTGTGTGTGTGTGTGTGTGTGTGTGTGTGTGTGTGTGTGTGTGTGTGTGTGTGTGTGTGTGTGTGTGTGTGTGTGTGTGTGTGTGTGTGTGTGGTGTGTGTGTGTGTGTGTGTGTGTGTGTGTGTGTCTGTCTGTCTGTCTGTGTGTCTGTTTCTGTGTATGTGTCTGTATGCAAGCGCATACATGTACATAAAAATATTCAGTTTCATTTACCTATCATACATAAAGCTGAACAGCTGTTTAATCTAAACATAAAGCTGAACAGCTGCTTAATCTATGTAATAACAATATGTTTTCTGCATCAGACTGACAAGATACTTTCTGCATCAGATTATTATGTTTGCTAAATGGCTAAGGACAAAATGTATGCCTGTCAAAAGATCCGTGCTTGTATGTGGTACTTCCACACTGGAAAATAACAGTAGCAATGATCTACCACATTTTCAACAGTATCAAGAAGAACAAGCTGAACATATAAAGCCAAAGCCAAGAGTGAAATGGAGACAGTAATACAGTGTTATATCTACAATAGTAATACAGTGTTATATCTACAGGTCATTCAGTAAAAGGTAAACAGACCAGCAAGGCTGCAGTTTAAATGTCTAAGGACTACTGCTGGACATGGTAATGAAATATTATTTTTATGGGAAAAAAAATAATAATCAATGGCAGAAACAGAATGCAATTCCTTAAAGCTCAGTGATGCATCAGTTCATATTTTTCATCTTACATTTTTAACACCGCACATTTAGAACAGTTTCTGATAGCATGATCAATGTCACACAATTAGTACCTGAAATAAAATATTTCTAGTCATGCATGCTCATTTGGTTGTCACGTAGACTATTCCACCTTTCCTTTACACTGAACTAACTTTCAGTTCCTCATAACTCTAGAATTATATACCAAAGCTTGTAATGTTCAATGGAGATCAAACTGTAAAAACAGATAGAACATTCAATCTGATTATAATAATATAATGCTTGCTAAATCATTTATCTATAAATACGAGGTTGACATATGTGTTCCAAATGTAGCTACTTTTCAAAGACAACAAAATATAAGATTCAAAATTGAAGGGTATAAAGTCAAAATATACTTTCACTTGTTCGTCTTTAAAGCTCAATGGAATAATTATAAGCCACTGTTTTCTCAGTGGAGAACAAATTTATCTTTATGACATGTTTTAAAATCTCTATATTCACTTTAAAACCACAATCACAGTCAATGTATGAAAGTGTTTGATGTTTTCTGTATGTCTGTATGTTGTATGTTGTCAAATGTCCAAAACATTCCTCTTCTGTGCATGAACTGATATTATTTTTCGTTACTGCATTGTATGTTGATATCTGTTCATTACAAAACAGAACATGAATTAAAAAGATATGAAAAATATATAATCATAATGAATTCAGGAATACAAACAACTAGGTCAAGCCATTAAAAAATCTGTTTTTTAATACAAGTATTTGTTTGTCACACACACACACACACACACACACACACACACACACACACACACACACACACACACACACACACACACACACACACACACACACCACAACCTCCAGTTGATAAGAAATAATTTCCCTTTTTCTTTTTTAAAGGGAGATTGAAAACAAAAATCATGGAGATTACAATGATCAATGTAACAGCTTGCAGATAAATGGATATTAAAGGCCTATCTTTTTTCCAAAAAAATGATTTACAAAGGCATAGATGGTCAAGAAATAGCATTGACATAATTGCATGATATCAAAACATTTCTTGGATAAAATCTATTTAAACTGAAACAATTCACGGCCCAAATGTACTATAAAGGTGAGACTCTGCCAACTGGAAAAAAGAAGAAATTTAGTGGGGTGCTCCTGGAAAATGTTTTTGAATTCTATTGAAAATCATGCAATCTGGTGCATTTTGAGACATATGAACACTCATAATTCTGTAATTCTATAATTACTCTGAAGTAAATTCAATTTTCATTAGGCCTAGGAACTTTTTTATTTCATGTCATTTTCTCACAAAACTCGTGTGGATACAACATACAAAGGGGGCTGATAGCCAAGGATACATCACAAATGTAAAAACCAACCGTCGAAAAACACTAGTGTGTGAAGAAACCACGATAAGTTGCTTGTTATGTCTTGACTGTGTGGTGTAGTTTGTTGAGTGCACATGTTCATGATGATTATCTTCTACGTTAGTTGAGTAGTTCAACTTGTACTGTTTCCTGCTTGCACAATTTATTTTCGAGTGACAAATTCTACATTTACAAATGTACATATACAGAACACAGATCACAGATAAACTGCTTCAAAGGTACTTAAAAACAATATTTGAAACAGAAAAACACATCATTATTAAAACTGGCTCTAATTCACCCTACACTAAGCTAGGAATTATCTCCCATTTTGCCTCCATTAATGTTTGGCTGATGTTTTGCATGCGGTCATAACAGCTTTTTAGTTGATTTGAAAACAAAAAATGGCAAGATATGGTGGTCTCACCCATGAAAAAGTCATGTGACTGCTCGACCCTAATGACAACAATTCTGGTGATGGTGACAATGAAGTTTCTGAGGCAGAAAGTGATTCAGAAGAGGACAAAACATACATAATACAGTGATGGATACGATCATTCACCAAATAATTGTATTGATTATGAAAAAAAAAATTACCAAAAAAGCCATATAACCACTTTTACTACAAAAATACTGGTTTTATTTTGACAATTTCAAATTCCCCAATGATTTTACCAATGTGTGTCAAATTTCTTGTAATACTATCAATAATGAGAGACACTATTTAACAAAAATGACAAGTACCCATTCACCCCAAATTTCTTTATGGCAACATCAGGCCAGTACAGCAACAGTCCTGAGGCAAGCCCAGTCACAACAGCGTTAACAAATATGACATATAATAAATTCTAAAATAAACTGTTTCCATTCAAAGAAACTAGTAGACATACCGACCTCATAAACCAGTCTGCCTGCTTTGTCAATGGTACAAACACAATACAGGAAGTATTCTTCCAAGTGTGTGTGTTCTCAACTTTTGTTTCCATGTGTCTTGTCAACATTATCACATCAATATCTGTCTGCACAAACGCTACATTTCTGAATGCCTGATGGTGTTGATGTGAAAATGTTTTTACCCATTTGTTCAAAATATACAAAAATCATGAGCAGATCTGTCGTAGACTGAAAACACTGCCTGTCCTCAGGAGGAAGGCTGCAAATGAGACAGGTTTGTTGTTTTCTTTTTTGTTTTTGTTATTGTTGTTGTTGGGGTTTTTTTTTTTTGTTTTTTAATTCTTTGTATGTTTGGGGGTTTTTTGTTTGTTTTTTATTTTACTCATACAAGGTCTATCTTACAATGGAGTTTATTCGATTTCATCAAAACATATCATCTTTTTAATGACCTCGTTGTCTCCGATCGAGGATAAATTCACAATGAACAAGATCCAACACATGAACTTCAGCTGTTCACATATCAAATCTAACAACAACATTTAAATCCTTTAAACACTACAAGAATTTTAAGTCCTGAAAATCGAATCAGTTCTCTTCTAAACACTCATAATCAAAGTGGACTGAACATTACTAACTACTCAACTACTGATGTCTGTATAAATTTACAAGCTAAATCATAAATGGTCAAAAAAAAATCTCAAATAAAATAAAACGCATTAGCTGAGTGGCGGAAAATATCTGAGAAACACCACAAATATAAAATTCATTTAATACAAACACTTTGTTCCACCAGTTAAATATTCTTGAATGAGAAAAGCAAATACATCATTTCTAACTTTCCCATCTAGCATACCCAAGTTGTTAACAATGAAACAGTCAAAACTCTAACTGCAAAAAGAACTTCCACAGTGAAAAAAAACCACTGACTGTAACAAGGATTCCCACAGTGAAAAAAGAACACTGACTGTAACAAGGATTCCCACAGTGAAAAAAGAACACTGACTGTAACAAGGATTCCCACAGTGAAAAAAGAACACTGACTGTAACAAGGATTCCCACAGTGAAAAAAGAACACTGACTGTAACAAGGATTCCCACAGTGAAAAAAGAACACTGACTGTAACAAGGATTCCCACAGTGAAAAAAAAAAGTTTTCTAAATATTAAAACCATCACATGCAGACAAGCACACATAGCTATTAAAAATAATAAACTACCATCAAACTCACAATGCTAACAAGCATATGAGCATAGATTCAACACACACAAAATATCGAGCCATTAAATCACAATGCTAACAAGCATATGAGCATAGATTCAACACACACAAAATATAGACACATCTATAAACATTTAAAAAGCAACTGACAAGGATGGCAAGCCAAACAAAGCTTAGTCAAAATAAAACAGGCTCTTTACTCTATCACAGGGAGCGACCGAGTGTTAAATCAATGCCTACCTGGTACAAGTTAAGGGACAAAGGGGTGGTCGGTCTCACAAACAGCGTGTCCTGTGAGGTGAAGCCAGAGTCCTGGGATGATACACTGGTCAGACGCTCAACACCCAGGGTAGCTGCAGGAAGGAAGAGGTGCTAGTAGCTGGGTGGTTGGGTGTGTGGGTAGGTGGGTGGGTGGGTGAATGGGCAAGTGACTGAATGAGTGGGCAAGTGGATGGTGGAAGATGAAAGAGGTTGTGGGAGAGGAGGGAGGGGGCAAGGATCGGGGAAGAGGGAGAGAAAGCAAGACTGACACAACAGGGACCAGAATGAAGAAAGCAAAAGGCTACAGGCAGCATACAAAATCATGCTTTGGAAGCAACGACAATAAAATTAGATTTCAACAAAATATAAAGATTTCTACCAAAGCAAAACACTACCAATAACTAAATCCTATGCCATAACCTGAATATACAAGCAAGTTAAGTTTAGTGAGTTAATTTCTGTAAAGAACGTCTAATATTAATAACAGCACTCGTTCTTCCTGCTGACAGCCATCCTCTTCTGCTTCTGTGTTTGTCACACAAGGCTGTGTGTTGTGTGTGTGTGTGTGTGTGTGTGTGTGTGTGTGTGTGTGTGTGTGTGTGTGTGTGTTGTGTGTGTGTGTGTGTGTGTGTGTGTGTGTGTGTGTGTGTGTGTGTGTGTGTGTGTTGTGTTGTTGTGTTGTGTTGTGTTGTGTTGTGTTGTGTTGTGTTGTGTTGTGTTGTTGTGTTGTGTTGTGTTGTGTTGTGTTGTGTGTGTGTGTGTGTGTGTGTGTGTGTGTGTGTGTGTGTGTGTGTGTGTGTGTGTGTGTGTGTTGTGTGTGTGTGGTTGTGTGTGTGTTGTGTGTACAAACAAACTGTAAACAGTTGCTTCAAATTTCAACAAAACACTTTGTAAATATTAAATCAAAACATTTAAAGTCAAAAAAAAAAAAAAGAATGAATGAAAACATTTTAAAAATGCAAAGAAAGGAAATTTCCATGAACAAACATTATTTTACACAAATGCTCTACATAGCACTACATTGCATTACATAAAAGATAACATTTTAAAAATGTTAACTACTACATCCATGTTTCAACACACACATTAGCTCTAAGTAAAAACAAATCCAGACAAGCTAGAAAAGGTATGCAAGAAGAGATAATGATCACACACACACAAAGACACATGCACACAGAAACACCACCACACCACCTACACACACACACACACACACACACACCACACACACACACACACACACACACACACACACACACACACACACACACACACACACACACACATACACAAACACAAATGGGCACGTGCACACACTCTCATACACTAACTCTTGTCTGTTGACAGAAGCATTCCATATCCTACCTGTACAGTGTTCTGTTTGTGCAGAGTATGTCCCGGCGAGAGAGACTTGGAAGAAGTGCTGGAACAGCTGTTGATACTGGTCATACTGCATACAGATGACTTGCGCGACCCCAAGGAACTGGGAGAGCTCGGGGGTGAGGGATGCTGCAGGTAAGGTAAAAAGTACATGTTGTCCTATAACCTTGAGGCTGTGGTGGAGTGTGTTGGTAGACACCTCAACTTCTCTTACGAACAAGTATTATGTAGACGGGTGCCCATCTCCCTTGTTGCTTCACCTTCCCCAACCCTGAACAGGGTCAATTATTAATTTACAGCTGAATGGATTCATGGCCACATTTCCTGAGCCAGATGTAAACCTGTGAATCTGAGTGGAATGCGGGAGCTTTTGCATTCTTGCCAAGCACACTGCACGTATGTGACATAAGAAATCTGTACTGAATCCCAAAATCTGTATCCACTGCAAGTTCATCTCACAGCAGGTTTACTGGCTCAGTAGACAGAATCATGGACCCAGGTTTGAAATTCATTCCAGTTCTAATTTCATTTATCTAAAAAGTCTACACTGTCCCACAGAGTTCAAAGAAACTGCACACAACTATGGCAGTACCACAACTTTAGCAATCAATTGCATTTATATCTCTGTAATCTTCATACTCCAAACTAATGATTTACAGTTTCGTGATCTTAGAGCTTCAAACTACATATTACTGTTTTGTATACATTGAAACTCATGCTACCGTGACAATACAACCTGAGTAATCACTAGTAAGCGTCAAGGCATTTCTATTTTAGCAAAATTTGCTTTCAATCTCCTCTTGCTGGTTTATACTACAGTCTGTTCTATGTATAAGCTGGTTTATACTACTCTGTTCTATGTATATGCTGGTTTATACTACACTCTGTTCTATGTATACGCTGGTTTATACAAAAGTCTGTTCTATGCATAGATAAACCTAAATCTACCATGCAGCCTCAGCCAACCAATATCATTCAAATGACAAGCCATAAAATTAAAATGAAATACCCAAGCGATTCCACAACCATGATACAGAAGTTACTCTTCCAAAGCCCCCAGCCACCAAAAACAAAACACAAGCAACGATTATACAAAAGTTACAGGTTCTGCAAAGCATCTGGTTTTCTTGTGTAAGAGTGGTGTCACACATAAAACATAAAACAATGATTTTTTTTGTTTTGTTTAAACAACACTGACAACAGCATGTCTGTTGGATGTAGACTCCTACAAATGCAGATTGCATGCACAGTCCTTCGTGAACAAGAAGCAGATGTAAAACGTTCTAAGAATTCAGTGCAAATAGTAAAATTGAAAACACATACTGGAAACATGAAACAATGTTTTCCAAAATGCTACTGCAGAAAACTTCACTATAAAAAATGCTGTTATCAGGTTGTTTTCATACAAAAACAAAAACCAATGTTTTGTGTTTTACATGTTATTTCACTACAAAGAGCATTCATTACCTGTTTTCCATGCAGACTGAGGGTGGCAAGGTCCATGCCCTTGAGGTCGGTGATGACCTGCTCACTAGAAGCAGGCAGGACATGGGGGTCACTGGCTTGCAGACACAGACTGTACATAATGTCCTGCAGGTGGGTCACCTCTGACATCAGGTGGACTTCATGATCCTGTCAACAGTGGAATGATTCAAATATATAATAATGATTAATTACGTAGGCATAGAGCTCTGTTCAAACCTTAATTATAATACAAGAACTGGACTGGGAATGTATTACATATACACAAAATTGATGCAGTTTACATGTAGTCAGAATTTACTTTCTTGTGTAATGTACACAACAAACATCAATCAAAAAGGCAGTAGCTCTAAATGAATACTTACAACAAATAAATAGTAGCCCAGCCTGTATTTGTAGCCCAGCCTGACTGAACAATTATAACAACACAAATTTAAGATTCATTATCCAAAATTAAGTATGAACTTTCCCATTCAATCTAATATATTGTCTTCAAGAAGCCACCATCATGAAAGAAAGGGAAAAAAGATTGCAGAGCTACATCATGTACATTAAACTGTGTGTTTGCAAAATTATGAACGCAAGTAGATTGCAGTGCTACATCATGTACATTAAACTGTGTGTTTGCAAAATTATGAACGCAAATTATGAATGTTTGCTGCAAATAAAGACTTAACAGGTGTGGACACATTTTCTGGAGAATCAGCAACAAGGGGAGGAGGATGACAAGGGTACTGACAATGATGACGAAAAAACTGACAATGAATGCAATGATCATGAAAATGATGATGATGGGAAAAAAAAAGATATAGACTGTGATGGTAGTGGTGATGATGACAATAATGACAATGACAATGATGATTATGATAACGGTTACGATGATGACGATTAAAATCTAAAGTAGGGAGGAGAGAAAGAAGAGGAGAAAAATGCAAATGTTCCTTTACTTAAAAGTTTGCTCCTCACCACAAAAGGTTTAATACAGCTGACAAAGACACAAAATCGGCCCCTTTCTTCAATGAGAGCTGTGCGCACCGACTTCTTTTCTGCTTCTTCCAGCAGCAGATATTTATCATTCACATCGTGCATGGCACTGTCAAGCTTGGTCTGCATTTCGTTCTTGCCTGTAATCAGAAGAATAAAAACTAAATGTATGTACATGTCAATGTGTGTACGCTTGTGGACATGTACTTTTCAAAAGGACTATAATTATAAGCAACTGCCCATATCTCAGAAGAAAAGAAAAGCTTTATAACTGAAATAAAAGATGTAGCATGCCGTGGGAAAATTTAGATTTTTAAAAACAGAATGCATGATACATATAGGTAATCACACTTTCTAAAACTTCTGAGTGCTTACCACATACAATTCAAAACAATTCAAACACATATAACATATAAGTAAATTCAATATTGTCAGATAACAAATTCTGTACTGACAACATCATATACAAAACACAAAAGAAAAAGAAAAATCAAAGATATAGACTGACAGTGAACATACTTCATGAAGCAATGGACTGGCTCTGAGTTGCATCTAAGTCAGGTCAAAATGAACACAAGTAAAACAAAGGCGAATTCACTTCCAATTTGTACATATGACAAAAGACTGTATTACACTGATGGAAAAGAAAAACAAAAATATCAAAAAACTAACAAAACAAAATTCACAGCAGAAATCTACTTTTTAAAACATGCTCATGTTTACTTAAGTGCACGACTGTATTTACTTGACTTTGTCTACCATCACTTGCTTACTCTTGGTTTTGGAAGCAAAACAGTTGTTATTGTGTAATTTCATTAATAGTACCTCCTTTTAAAATGTCTGATCTGGCCAGTCATGATATATGGCTGCGAAGCCTGGACTCTGAGAAAACTGACTGTAGATGAATTGAGGAAGCAGAGATGTAGTTTTATCGGAGACTACTACATGTCAAATGGACAGATAGAACAATATCAAATGGGCAAACAGAAGAACTAATGAAAGTGTCCCGGCAGAACTTGATTCCACCAGAAAACCACAAGCAGACATCAACAAGACTAAAATACATTGGCCATGTGTCATGCAGCAATAATACAGACCTCATGGTAACCATCTTTCAAGGAAAATCAGTGGCAAAAAGGAAGAAAGGCAGACCTCCAATGTCATACATGAGAACATAACCAACATCAGTGGCCTAAGTATTCAAGGAACTGTCCACAAAAGTCAAGACAGAGCGGCCTGGAAGAAAATGGTGGTGTCTAAATGTGCAGCGGCCAATACTGAACCCGGTGATGCCGACAGGTGAGACAGGCGAGACTAGTACCTCGACAAGAAAATCCAGAGAGACAGAAATGTACACAAGTCCGATATGGATAAGACAGGAGAGAGACAAGGGTATGCCTGTACACAGGTATGCACACACATGCATACACGCACACAGAATGATGCATCAAGTCATCCGACTTTTATTAAAACTGAGCAAATCTGATCAAGCTACACCCTGCCAGAACAAATGTCCAGTTGAAAAGATGTGTCAGTGAACAGAATGACACTGATTTTCATACCAAATGGATAAAACTTCCACACTTGACAAAATTTAGAAATTTGGAAAATCTCAAAAACTGGGCAGCACATCACTAATTTCGCACAGTGGTACAATGTCTCACTCTGTCTGTGCACATCACGTATACACACACATACACACATGCATGCACGCACACATGCATGCACGTACCCTCGCACGCACGCACACACACACACAGACATTAAACTAATGACTACCACTATACACACACATATTATGTAACATGGTCACAGGAGTTTCTGGACTAAATCCTTGTTTGGCACTTTCTTTTCTTTCACACTTTGGTGACAGTTTATGCACCAGTTTCTTCAACTTATCATTTCTGTTGGATCAAGACACTGTGCTATGTTGATTTTCTCAATCCAGGACATCTGTCCCATTACCCTAACACACCAAATTCATACTGCATAGAGAGAGAGAGAAAGAGAGAGAGAGAGAGAGAGAGAAGAAAGAAGAGAGAGAGAGAGAGAGAGAGCACTGATCAGCAAATACACAGGTTATTTTAATCAGTCAGATTCACATAACAAAATAAAAAAGTTCAAAGTTCAATACCACCATTCAATACTGACACATAAAATGAACTAAAAATGAAAATCAAAAAGGTTACTCTAATGAAATACTTCTATACAGCTAAAGAAATAGGGAAAAAGTTGCATAGATTACCATATGAGATACCTTTATTGATTTTCTTCTGAAGCTTCACTGTGTCGGAGGCCACTTTTTTAATTTCTTGTCTGGCCTTTTTATACTCTGAAAACAGACAAAATGGAAATTATGTTATCAATATGAGAAGATCATTATATCACAACAGTCACTGATTCAACAAAAAAGCTGCTACATGCTTTGCATTTTACAGAATAGATTAAAAAAAAAAACACAATTAAAACCAAGACTAGTATTAGTAAACTACAAGGCATTTGGAGTCTGACATTTGTTCACGTGAGATTCATCACTCTTGAACAATTCCATATCGTCGCCCAAATTTGCCAACAGTTATGTGACAGATTCCTTAAGCATGCACAAAACCATCTGTGCCGACAAGGTCCTGAAATGACGTAGGAACGGGACCTACGAAACATGTGACACTATCAGAATGATTGCAGCATTCAGATAATGAACAAACAAAGCTAAATTTTCCAATTTCAATTCTGTGAAGTGGGACTGAACTCACGATATGAGATCTTGAGTCTACTGAGTCGGCCAGCCCGCTAAAGACATGTGGCTCACTCACAAGGTTAACAACAAAATGGCCAAAGAAGAAACTATCATAACTGCACAAAGACAAAAACTGGCATGTGCTCAATAAAGAAAAAGCCCTGATATGCACACACAAACTGACAATGACACTAAATTTTCACGACCACGCAGCACGCACGCAAACCGCACGCCACCACCACACCACGCACGCACGACGCACCACAAGCACCACGCACACACACACACACCACACAACCACACACACACACACACACACACACACACACACACACACATGCATTTTAGTGAACACACCGGTCATTCGAACCAAGTAAAACAGGCAAACACACATGACCACACACCAGTCATGCAAATAAAGCAATCCAACCACACAAAAATGACTCTTGCAAAATAAACATCTATCCATTTACAGAAAACAAAACAGAATGGAATGGACATAGGAGGAGGCAACATCAATCATATGACTAGGGATGTTTTGTTTTCAGCGCTCCATAGAAAGAGAACAAACATTGCTGATAAAGAGACCAGTTGGCAAGGTGCAATGGTTAGCATGACAAATGACTGGGTGGTTGCTGGTTGGGGTTCAAATGCCATCTGTCTTGTCAAAACCACTGTGAGCTTTGTCGGCCTCAATCAGTTCTTACTCAAGGTTGAGGCGACTATAAACTCAATAGAAAGACAAAGACAACACTGTCAAATAGTGGATGCATCACTGCAGTCTTGCTTAAATTTCCTGATCAACACCCATAAGTGTCTGTATCTCTCATGGTACTTCAAGCACACACACACACACAAAAAAAAGAATCACACACACACACACAAACACAATACAGATAATGAATGGCTGAAGGCCATGTATTTGATATATTTTCATTCCAAATGTCCTACACCTCAAGTACCATATGTTGGAAGTCAAAATTATTACGGCAGTCTACATACAAACCCTATGCACCATGGAGACAAAAAGAAACAGACATGCAAAATGATTGACAAAACAGACAGCAAAGGCAGAATGAAGGAAAGATGAATATACAAAATATAATTGAATTTGGTAGTGAAATGTATTTTACAGAAAGAGTTCTTGACATAAATTTCGTCACAACAACTGGTCTGTTTACTCCCCATCTTACTGCTCTAATTATTCTGGTGGTGTCAACTTTGCATTTCATTGGTCTTACCACCCCCTCAACAGTCCCCCAACTCCCAGCCGCCACTTCAACACCTTGCCAGGATTTTGCAAAGGCTCAGTCCTCCCAATAAGAGATTAGACAGGTTGAAGGGCATATGGAATTGTCTTGAGTACAATGAATCCACCTTCAATAAATTCTTATCTGTAAGTGCAAAGTCTCTTCCTCCAACTCAACTTCTTTTTCTTTTTCCTTTCTCTCCCATCTTCCCCACCCGATACATCACCCCCACCTTCCCTGCCTTCCAACTCACTGCCCACTTCTACAATTAAAAATCATTCTTTCATAACAATATTGTCCAAAATTTAGATTCATTTCACATTACATGTAATCAGACTTTTTTAGCAGAACACACAGAACTCAAGCTGTTAGTGTTAGGCAAGCTGATCACATTCCACTATACTGTTGCACAGTCTGCATCTTTGGTGGGCATGCATGCTCAGCATTTTCATGTTTCCATAAGGCAGCCACTGACATGACTTACAGGATCTTTCAAATGCATAATTGATATTCAACATGTACATAAACATGAAGGAGGTTTAGATACTGGCAAATGACCAAGGAGAATGGAAAAATCTCTATCCGTCACCCACCAGGCTGAGGTGTAGAAGCGGATCGAGCATGGGACTTTCCGACTGAAAGTCCAACATTGACTACTGTGCCCATCAACATTCACACTTCAATAATTCTTCAATATATTCCACAGAATAAGCCAGTGACTCAAAAACTGCCATTCCAAGAACAACCAAAATACACCTTTTGCATGATCTTTATCAAGTTGCGCAACAGCTTTTTTCCAGTCTTCCAGCCTCTCCTGCAGTGGGGCCACAACACTGTCCAAGACTGAGCTGCAAACAACAAAAACAAATTGTTACACTTTATGTAACTGTAGTCACTCATGTTCACCCACATGTATGCACAAGGAATATTCATATTCTAACTACTGTTTGTAAAATAAAGGAAACCTAAAGAAAAAAAATTAGGTCCATGAACATCTTGACATTTATGTAAAGACTATGCAAACCTAAAAGGAACCAGAAAAAAAACATGAAAAAAGAATAATGCGGGCAGTCACATTTGTTTTGGATTATGCAAACCTAAAGAAAAAAATTAGATCCATGAACATCTCGACATTCATATAAAGACTATGCAAATCTTCTTTTCATCGTCAGATTTGAGACCTAACCATCCCCAAACTACTAAAAAGGAAAAAGAAAAGAAAAGGTACAGCAATATTGTTGATGAATCAACTGCAACAAAACAAAACACAAGAGGCACCCCTCCGCGAGTTGGCCACCAGACATTTCGGTCAACCAAATTAAAATTAACCAGTCAGATATATAGTACTGACCTATAAAATATGATAAGAATTTGTGGTACACTCAATCTAGCGGCATGAACCTATGTTGTGAAGATATAAAATGACAGGTAACTATAAAACAAAACAAAAAATCCTTGTAAAATTCAAGATTCAGCACACACTACATAGGAGAATTTAACAAGACAAAAGTACACAAACTAACACACACATACAACAATGTGCACATAAAAAACACTAAATAGACTGCCAAGTACAAAGCATCCAATTTACATTCAGCCAGGCCTATCATCAGGGAGGGGAAGGGGCTGGTGGCACTTCCAGATAATGTTGCTTGCTCACCTCTCTGCTTTGCCAACAAAAATACATGTATCAAAATACAGGCAACACGGAATTCAGCAAGCAGCTTAGCTGTTCCATAAAATCACATATTTGTGTTGTCTTGTTAAATACATAAGTTGCATACATGCAGATGTATTGTTGTATGTGTGAGCTCACATACTGAAATAGTTTGCAGTGCCCTGGGCTTATCTTACCCATAAACACTCTCACAAGGTAAACGCAATGTAATTCCATAATCAATCAATGTAGTAATTGTGTGATTGTTCCATCAAGTGTACAATGTTGTTGAAAAAGAAAAGAACCTTCACAACAAAGGAAGGAAATAATGAAAAATACTATTTAATATTATGCTGATGATTATCAGAATTTAACTAGCATTATTCATCATCAATATTATTACTTCATCATCATTACTATCATTATTTCATTAATACAACCCATTTAAATATACAGTCAGCAATTAAATAAGTCCCCATGACACACTCACTTTGTAAGCTGCTTGAGAGAGGCTTCTATACTTTTGTGCCGCATGCACAGACGGGTGAGGGCAGAACCCATCTCCTTTGTAGCACCTGCACACACACACACACACACACACACACACACAAAGTCAACATCACTCAGTCAGCATCCTGTTCGTTGAATGAATTAACATCCTTTCCTAGTATAAAGTCTGTGCTTAGATAAATTTATTTAAGATTTTTATAACACTCAGATCAGTGCATACATACATCATGCAAGCATGCACTCGCATAAGCACACATACTTACACGTGTACACACACTGTCTACACAACACACACACACACACACACCACACACACACACACAACACCACACACACACACACACACACACACACACACACACCTTTAAACATAATAGTAATACACACTCACATACACAGAGGTAATCACAACTATATACTGTGAAACTACTTGAAAGTCTACATCATGTTTCTCTTAAATATTATCAACACAAACTGTACTTGGGCAAGGCTTTGCAATAATAGCATAAACTGAAAAATTTGAAGGGAAAAAAGGCTTATCAAACACAAAAAAGTCTTTTACAAGGTGTGCTGATCACAAAACATACATTTTCTACTTATTTGTTTGCTTAACTAGCAGCTTTTAAATCACATGAGGATAGGATTCTTTTTTCTCAAGAAATGTGTGCACAAAACAATAAGATAATAATATAACACTAACACTCTCAGTCTCCATCACTATTTGCTCAAGACAGCACTACAGTACTTCATGAATCAACACATATTAACACCAGAAATGCCATATCCAAAATAATCATCCTGGCAAATATCATTAATTATGTCTGTACATAAACTCTACATGCTGGCAATTTTCTTTTCTTTAATTCCATTCTAAGCAATGTCATCTTGGATGTATGTATGCACACTGCTTGACTCGCACTGTGCAGCCATTATGTTGCAGCACTGCCTGCATGCTCTGAATTTAATGGACATGCATGCTCAATAATTCCAAGTTTCCGTAAATGTCCAATGACATGGTTTGCTGGATTTTTAATGGGCGTACTTGATATTCTTCTGCGGTCACTTGTATTAGCAACAAAACTACAATTATAATAAAAGGAGGAAACAGATTCCACTCATTTCCAGCATTGAAGGAGATTGCAATCTGTGACGCTCTAATGACTAAGTTATGATGCCTTAATGACTAAACCATGATGCACAACTAACTGTGCAGTGAGCATGGTTTGTGACAGATGCCATGGGCAAAATGTGTATTATTAGTATTACTCGGATGTAAACAAATTAATACTACACACACTCAATCAATGTTTTCATCATCTTGATGGTGTCAGGGTAGTGTTTCATTGGTCCCTCTCCCCCCCTGCCCATTTCAAGACCTTAACAGCTCACAGAACACGACCTGGGTTCAGGGAGTCTGCCAGATACCTGCTGGCAGATCTGAGTGGACTGTACACGGCAGAGGTCTATATATTTACAAGCATGAACATGTGCACATAAAAACTAAAATACAAAACACACTTTAAAACACACACACACACACACACACACACACACACACACACACAACACAACACAACACAACACAACACAACACACACACACACACACACACACACACACACACACACACACACACACACACACACACACACAACAATGTAACTGCAAACTACACACATCACAAAACATAAGCAACAGATTGATGACTGGCAGGCAAATGAGCAGAGTGTGATGACTAATAAACTAAAGGGAAATAACCACAGCCCCATCTACAGAATCTACAATCTATATCATCAGGGGCATAATCATAACTCTGCCGTCCCCGTTTTGTTTCTTCTTGAACTTCCATAAAGTTAATGAGGCCACCTGCCACTAATTTAGAACACTTTAACCATTCTAAACATAGATTAATTAATCTTGGAGGGAATCAATACAAGGCCAATTCAGCCTTCCACCAAACCCTGGTGAACAATCCCATCTGTCATACAGTTCACAATACACTTACTGTACCACCTAACCCTACTTGTGCCACAGAGTGGGACACTCAACTGCTTCCTTCCTTCCACCCTCAGCTGGCTGCTGACCAGAAATGATTACAGATTATATTCAGGGACTGGGAGTTCAAATGTGAGGGCATAACTGCAAGAGGTGTATGCTACTAATTATGTACGCCAACACTGAAATGATTTAAATAATGTGCTGACTGAAGAGTACTGAACTGAAATCAAGACAGTTAAATACAAGTTAACAATCCCCTTTTTCTTCAGACCTTTAAGCATTTTTCACATGCCAGTGACCTGGAAACTATAACATTTCAAACAGTTCTGACAGGTGCAGTAGTCAAAAAGTAAGATGTCTGACTTCCAACAGGAAGGTCCAGGATTCAATCTTCCCACGGTTCCTGCTTGATGGGTAAAGGGTAGAAACCTTTTCGTACGAGCATATATCATTATATGTGAGTAACGACAAAATATTCCACGTCAACTTAAATAAAATCATGAACTATTTCAAACATCCCACCACCCAACCGCACTCTCAAACACATGAGCACAGAAATGAAAAAACTATGACTAAGTGAACAAGATAAGGGAACCAGCTCCCATACTCATCCCCCAAAAAGGTGATATCCACAGACAAGGCTAGGCATGGTCATCTACCACATCTGAAAAGTGTTGACCTGTCACTGTAAAACAAGATGAATATTCCACCACAGCTCCAAAAGAAAGAGTTCATGTCTTCCATCTGCCAAGTGTGATCAATGGCACTGACATTCCATTCTCATCACATGTATCATTGTATGTAACAACACATTTCCAACACATTTGCAAAATGACCTATTTAGAATTCAAGAAAATCAATGCTATTCACCATTACCTTTCCACTTATGCTACTACGACTTGTAAAGACTAAAGAAACTGAGCATTTGTTCTGTCTCAACTAATGCAGTTTGCACTGCACTTTTTGCTGGCTCCACAGGCTTTAGAAATTTTTTTTAAATGGTGCTGCCCAGTTTTCTTATCTTCTCAAAACGTGCATACACTCTCTCTTCTCAACATTATACTGGCTTCTTGTTCAACCTAGAATCAATTATAAACTCTCTTCATTATGCCTTGCAGTTGCACATGTCTCTGAAACAGGCCTTCAATCTCAAGACACTCTTAATATCTATACCCCATGCAGAGAACTTCACTCCTCTTTTAATTCCAGAGTTCTTGTGTTACACCTTTTAATTCAATATATTTTGGTCAACACAGATTTGCTTTCCAATGTCCAACAGTAAGAACAAATTCCTTATCCACATTAAATGAATTCACCTTCAATCACTTCCTGAAGTTCCTCTGAACCTGCACTTTCAACTGTAATCTGTGTAATGTGAGTGAATGTGTGTGTGTGTGTGTGTGTGTGTGTGTGTGTGTGTGTGTGTGTGTGTGTGTGTGTGTGTGTGTATGTGTGTGTGTGTGTGTGTGTGTGTGTGTGTGTGTGTGTGTGTGTGTGTGTGTGTGTGTGTGTGTGTGTGTGTGTGCATGCTTGCGTACATGTGTGTGTGTGTTCATGCTTGCGTACATGTGTGTGTGTGTGTGTCAGAGAAATCTGTTGTGAAACCTTATGGAATGACCTGATCCTTACCACAAGCAGTGTATCACTATCAGAGAATTACAATTTTCATTTCAATTTCAATGTAAAGAACCAGTCGCAGTTGTGTAGTGGTTAGTACAATGGACTACCGACTGGAGGATTGCGAGTTCAAATCCCCATCATCCCTTCAAAATTCATTGTGGGATTTTTTGGCTCTAACCGGCTCCTACCCAGAGTTGGGTGTGCTATGGGCTCATGGGGAAGACTGGGACGACACAGTTGAGTCTCATCCACCTCGAGGATGCATCACTGCGGGTGTTGCTCAAATCTTCTAAGCAGATGACTGTATCTCTCAGGCCTGGTTGACACCAGGACATATTATAATAATAAGCATAGGGTACAGCCCTGTCATGCAGTCTCAATCCTAGATGGAACTCCACAGCATCATGATTATCATCCTCATCGACATCATCGCATTGTAAATACTAAAAACTATGCCAGCTTCTTTGGCCTTTTAGGTGGCATAGAAAATGGGACAAAAAAACAAAACAAAAAAACTGAGCACAAAGGTAACTGCCCTGAGTGTGATGATCCTTAAAAAAAAAATCTATGCAAAGCCTTCCACATGGCTAGTGTTATCCAATACTTGTACAGAGGAAGGCCTCATGCAGAGTTCAAACTGCAGATGACTAAGAAACTTATTTGAGTAAAACGTAAGTCGTTGTCAAAATGTCTTCTTTTTCTCTTTTTCTCTTTTTCTCTTCTTCTTCTCGTTATACCTTGAGACCAGCTTTCAAGATAAAATTAGCTGTCCATCTGCAAAGCATCCAAAGGCCAATACAGTTTCTCCTAAAGGATAGTCAGCTTTGGCCATATCTTCCCCTTCAGCAGTTGGAGATCCCTACTGACCTGTAGGATGTGATCTATGTCCTGCTCTGCTTCTCCACCTCTCCACAAGGACATACAAGGAGGGCATAACTCTCATTTTTCTAAAAATGTGTTTGTTCAACCTACTGTGTCCAGTTCTCATAGTGGAAAGGGACCTGACAAGATGACAGAAGATTTTTAAATGATACCAGCCAAATGGTTTATGGACTGCACAGTGGAGCATCTTTATTAATTGTCTCATGCATCATGATCAGACCACTACAACAAGTACAGAACTCAGCAGCCAAAATAGTGTGCAAAGCAAAAAGATCGGCACATTGTACACCCCTTCTACGAGAGTTACACTGGTTACCTATTGAACAAAGAATCAAATACAAAGCTTCTTGTCTCTGCTACCAAGTCATAATTGGCACTGCGCCTAAATACCTTTCTGACATCTTTACGATCTATGTACCACCCAGATCTCTTCGCTCTGCTACCGATGATAGAACATTCCGCGTTCCAAAATATAAACGAGAGAGGCATGGTGGTCAAGCTTTTTCATCATCTGCTGTGCAGATGTGGAACTCCTTGCCTCACAATCTCCGTCACAGCCCTTCATTTCCCTCCTTTAAAACTAGTCTGAAGACTTTTCTCTTCCAGCAACATTTCTTGTAGACCCTCTTCCTGCCGCTCTGTATTTTTGATGTGCGTGTTTTTGGGTGTAAATGCGTGCGCGTGTGTGTTTGTGTGCGTGCGTGCGTACGTGCGTGTGTGTGTGGTTTGTGTGTGTGTGTCTGTGCGTGTTTGTGTGTGTGTTGGTGTGTGTCTGTGAGTTCGTGTGTTTGTTTTACTTTTATTGTTGTTGTAAAGCGCTTTGTGCAAGTGGAAAGCGCTCATAAATAACCATTATTATTATTATTATTATTATTTGACTCATGAGCAAGTGCTTTCACAGTTATATGAAATTTTCTCTGGAATAGGTGTTAAGAAAACAACTGATTTGTCCTCATGTCTGACGCAGACACGGAAAAAGGCCAAGAATTGTGTCTAGGCCTACTTATTCAGCAGAACACAAAGAGAAGACCAGCTCGCTCAGTTTGTCAAAAATGATTCACCCACACTTTCCTCAGACAATTAATGCTGCCTAGCCATTAATTATGGAATTGCCTATAACTCTAACAATTAAGCCCTTGGGGATTTCACAGTTATCCCCCTTGACACACAGTACCAAGTTTCCTACCTGAACAATGCTTTAGTTAAAAGCAGAAGAGTTATGAACAACTGTTTAATACTGTAAACCAAAAGATAACATTTTAAAAGACAGCACATTTTAAAAGACAGCTCACCACACAAAACTGGAATTCCCTTTCCAATAGCTGTAAATAGAACTGTCAACAACTTGAACAAGTCGCCATGGTGTAATGGTCAGTGTGACAGACTACCGACTGGAAGGTTGTGGGTTCGAATCCCCATCAGTCCCTACAAAAATAACTACGGGATTTTTCAGCTCCAACCAACTCTGACCCAGAGCTGAGCATGTTATGGACTCATTGGGGAAATTGGGACCACACAATCAAGTCTCATTCTCTTCATGGATGCATCACTAAGGCTGTGAGGGTGTTGCTCAAATCTTTCAACCAACAGAGCAGGTGTCTGTATCTCTCATGCCTGGTTGATCCCAGCATACATTGTGATATTAAACATAGAGTACAGCCCTATCATGCTATCTCAATCCTAGACGAAACTCCACAGCATTATGATTATCATTCTTATTGCCATCGTTATCACTGCATTTTAAAAACTGTGCCAGCTTCTGTGGCTATCACGATGACGTAGGGGGAAAAAAGGTGACCATAAAGGAAAATCTCCCAAAGTGGAATTATCCTACAAAATATATTTTGAAAATTTGTCAGCAGCCTGAACTGACAGTGTCTGTGTGTGTTGTGTGTGTGTGTGTGTGTGTGTGTGTGTGTGTGTGTGTGTGTGTGTGTGTGTGTGTGTGTGTGTGAGTGGTGCGTGCGTGCGTGCGTGCGTGCGTGGTGGTGTGTGCATGCATGCATGCATGTGTGAACCTGTGTGTGTGTGTGTGTGTGTGTGTGTGTGTGTGTGTGTGTGTGTATTGTGTGTGTGTGTGTGTGTGTGTGTGTTGTGTGTGTGTGTGTGTGTGTGTGGTGTGTGGTGTGTGTGTGTGTGTGTGTGTGTGTGTGTGTGTGAAACTAGTGTATGTGTGTCACTGTGTGTGTGTGTGTGTCACTATGTGTGTCACTGTGTGTGTGTCACTGTGTGTGTGCATATGATGTGCATGCATAAGTCTGTAAATGTAATACAATGTTTATACTTTGATTTCATTTTAAAGTGATTTCATTTTAATACTGTATCACTATCACTAGTATCAGTGTATGTTTTTTTATTATGCTACATGAAACATTTCTATTTGTTGAAGGTAACAGAGGTAACCAAGCAACATAGCAAGTGAGTAAACTTGGTCTACGAAATATATATTCATAATAATAATTCTGAACGGTTTTGAAATATTTTCACTACATAGTGCAATGTTTTATTTTATGTCAATGCAACTTTCTCTTAGTCTTACCAACATAATAATAACAAAAAACAGTCCTCAGCCTTAGAACACTCAAGCAGCAAGTTTTTAAAATCTAGGCCATGGATCTGAAGGTTAACAAAACATATCAGTACTAAACAGAATATTATCTTTCTCAGATGTGGCGATTATGACAGAATTACCCTGTTGACGCAACTTGTCACAACTTTACAAAACAGCAAAAAATAATTAATTCACAAAAAAGGAACACTTCTGTAAAGTCTGAAACTTACACTTTCCATATGATCTGAACTTGAGTTGATAACATGCATATTGTACTCGCATTGTGATAGTGAAAATGGTATCCAACATGATGTATAGGTAATTTCTTCACTTAATCCTGGTGACGCAACATTTTTCACTATTTTTACAAAATTGCAAAAAATACTGAGCTTACAAAAAAGGAACAGATACTTTTGTAAAGCTTGAAACTTACACTTTCCAGATGATCCAAACTCAAGTTAATAAATGGTATCTTGTACGTGCACTGTGAGTGTGATACTGATACTAAAAATGATCTCCAACAGGGTGTACAGATACTGTTTTCACAAGGTGCATACTGGACAGTCACCACATGTACAAACTAATCAACATTAGATCCAGTCCATGGAGACAGTCCCTGAAAGCTATCAGATACACTCCCTACTTGGAGAAGACTTGCTTAGAGTGGTAGATGTGACAGCAAGGCAAGCAGAGCCTTACTGCAATAAACACATTCCATTTTTGGGCCGCATTCTCTTTCTCTTCAGCTTTGAAAATCACAAACTGAAAAAGTACCACTAGACAACACTGTTCTGCAAAGAGGAATAAACAGCGGTGACTTTCTGCTTTTCATAACTAGTAAACTTGCTTCCTTTAAAGTTCTGATCGTTTCCTTTTTCTGCTAGAAAAAAATCAATGAAAATCACTGGTACACCTGCATCGGTACATCATCAGGGGATTTCTGAGCAATAATTCACCAGCATCAGCACATCAATAAAGAGTTAAGAACAAACGGGGCTGCTGACAATGACAGATATATCTTCTGTGAAAAAGAAAAAGATCAATAAAACAAGATCCAAGAGATAAGAGATAAGACAAAATGAAACTTAAAGCTGTTATGTCTGACAACTTGATCAAACTGATTTTGTACATGTAGTGTATCTTAATTTCAAACCATTTTCAAATCAAACTATGTCTGAATACTTCACAAAAAAATTTGCCAAATAAAGTTCCCAGTCACATATGCACACTGAGTAAAAACTGTATGATTTTGTCATACACCAGCAGGAGAGTCATCATTTATACTGCTTGATATAAACTTTCACTACGGGGAGAAAAGAGACTCAAAAGTCAAAACAAAAACCACATTAAAGATTTTTATTGCCCCTACTTTTACCCCCCACTACTAGCACTGTTACCAAACCCGTTAAACAGAGAAAGAGGCCCATTAAATTTAAAATGGGAAAGGTCAACAGTAACTACACACAATTAAGCACTGGCTCGTGTTAACATGTTATTTCCAGATATGGGGTTATTTCCAGAGAACACCACCAGTGATGTCAGTTCACTAACAGATGGCAATTGGCATGCTGAGGTGCAGTTTATGTTTTGCTGGAAATGCATGCCAGTAACTTCAACACAGAATTGCTTGGGTCACTGACCTTATGCTGCCTAACATGCTTTGACCTTCAACATTACACTGCCTGTAGAGTGCCAATATCCTGCTTTTGTCCAGTATATGACTATATCATGTGGTGTTACTCTCTCCTTCAGATCAGTTTGTCACTTTTTGACTTCTAGTTTTAAACCTCACTTGGCTGAGAAACTCCCACTATTGTAGACTACTCTGTTTCTTTCTATATGTGCGGCCAGCAGAATTGGCCAAGCCAAAACAGCATTCAAGAAGATGAAAAGCAATAATGTTATACGGTTGTGAGGCGTGGACAGTCAGCAAGCAAAGCCAGAACAAGATTGAGACAGCCGAGATGTGGTTTCTAAGAAGAATGTTGAGAGTTCCATGGACAGCAAAGAAAACAAATAAGACAGTCTTGATCAAGTTGATGGAGGCAGACACAAGAAGATCATTCATAAGGAAGATTAGGAAAAGACAGGCAACATTTATAGGCCATTTTATGAGGAAAGGGGATTTGGAGCACCTGGTCACAACAGGAAAGCTGGAGGGAAAGAGAGCACAAGGTAGACCCAGGGAAAAAATACTGGACGGACTTGCAGAGTGGCTGAAGACAGAGAGGGTGGAAGATGTGCTTGCGGCAACAAGGGATAGAAGCAGATGGAAGGCCATGATTGCCAACACCATGTGGCAAGGCACTTCATGATCATGACTATTTTTGTTGTTGTTTTATTTTGTTTACTGGTTTTGTTTGGATTTTTTTCAATGGGTTTTTCTTCCCTCTGTTTGTGTTTTCTCCTACCATTGTATCTAAAACCACCATTTACACAAAATCATGTTTGGGCATTTCTGTAATAAAATACTAACATTACATAAAATTTTGCTTTCAAAGAACCAAAGAGGACTGCAACTTTACACAAAATTCTTTTCTAAAGCAGAAAAAAATGACTAAATTATCTCATACCAATACTCAGTAATACTAGTAACTGATGGAGTGGTAAATATGTATTTAAAAAAAAATGACTGCCAAGGACTGACAACAGAATAAGGCAAATGTAAAGTTTATAGTTATACACATAGCCCCAAAAGAGGCAATAACGGGTGTTTCTCTTGCAAAGATAAAAACAAACAGAATTGAGGAGAAAACAATATACAGACACAACTAGGCATTTCATTGGACAGAATAAGCTGTCTGTTCTAAACTACAAAACAAAACAAAACAAAACAAAACACAGATCTCTAAGGAAGACACACAAAAATTAAAAAAAAAAAAAAAAGAAAGACTGCTGATGGCTATGCAGCAATGCAGAAGACCTGGCTTGTTGGATATCACTGATTATCAGTCCAGTAGACCCTCTCAGAGTGATAAATGTAGAGTATAATTAACTATGTGGAAAATGTGTTCTATTAATTCTGAATCTAACTTACCTTTTGAATTTGTGGCCATGTCTGCTACCCTTTGGAATGCTTCCAGAAAGGCACTGATTGCCACCAGAGTTGTCCTGAAACCAAACACAATCAGTCTATACTCTATTACATCCGCAAACATTAAAACAATGAAGTAGATTATAATTCAACAACAACATGCCCACTTCCATTATGATACAGTGCAAGCAGTGCAAGTAATAGAACTCAAAAATCATTTTGTCTGTTTTGTTTTGTGAATTAGGAATGACAAAATTCATAATATCATGTTTTCAAAAGAAAGCATACACAGAAAAGCCTTGTACCATAAACGTAAAATGTAAACAGAAAATATACTGCCTGAAAAGGCCAGAAATATGTCTTCATATAGTTTCCTTAAACTACATAACAATAAAAAAAAAAGTACATAAAAACCCACAGAGACTATATTGTGATCTCTGCACAATTTTTACATTAAGATGTTTTGGGATGATGATACACTTTCTGTTACACAAACCTGTAGAGGACACAGTTTCTATTCAGTTGTGTTCAGGTATTAGCAAACTTAACATTGTAAATATCATACACCATATAAACAGATGCATTAACAACAATCCATCAACTCTGTGGAACTCGAGATTGCCTATACTTCAGATAAATATTTTTAATGTGCTGGCAAACCTGTTCTGTGGAACTGGAGATTGACTATACTCCAGATAAATATTTTAACGTGCTGGTAAACCCCAACTATCTACCTATAGGTGGATTCTAGGAATATCATTTGTTCATTCCCACACGCCACAGGATCAGATTTTTTGTATTGATACTGAGCTAATGACAAAAACTAAACTAAAGTAAAAGTTAACTAACATGACTTATTTAAAATGATGTTTGTCAACTAACACACACACAAAATGTAAATGAAGATTAATACCCAGCTTCACCATAATCTATAAAAACAACGATGATCCTTACTAGAGTCAGTCAGCTGCCAAGTTGACTTCAAGCTGAAACTGACTGACTCCCTTGTGTATTATTTTAGTATACAATGTGGTCTTCTCAAAATGTAATGTCATTTAACAAGTTGCACTTACTTATTTCTAAGCACAATTAACAGAAAATTATCACAAGTTTACAGGATATTACTAGTAATGCAAACATTCAGAAAAAGGTTTTGTTTTTAAAAACACTCTCTCTCTCTCTCTCTCTCTCTCTCTCTCTCTCTCTCTCTCTCTCTCTCTCTCTCTCTCTCTCTTAGTCTTTTAAGTTTTATAAATTTACACACACACATGCACACACACACACACAGAGGCAATGATGAATACATTACAGTATAAAACAATGTACAAAATTTGACAAAAACTAACTGACAATCACAGTAAGACACGCAAGTAGTAAATCAATGATAATGAATATTCCATGATATCCAACTTCTGTTCATGAAATAGTGCAACCAACTCTAAAAAAGATCAATAATGATGATGTTGTTTTTTTCTTCAGTTCCCATATCACCACAATCAACAACACAATGACTGAATCAGTGAATGAGTCAAAATAACTATATATATGTTATGCGCAATCGACCGATTTGCGCTATCGGTCGATTGCGCTGCGCCATCGATAGATCCATTATTTGCGCAGCAATCGGTAGATAGCGCTGCGCAATCAATTGATATGGTTGTTCGTTGGTTTCGTTGGTTTGGTCACATGGTGGGGGCAGCAGTTGGATACACATAATTATTATGTTGTGTGGTTACACACACACACACACAGAGAAGTAAAAACTAAAATGATTGTACATTCACATTTAGAAATCAAGTACACGAAATGCAAGCAGCAAGTTAAGAATGTAATACATTGTTAAACCTGTAAAACACACACTCTCTCTCTCTCTCTCTCTCTCTCTCTCTCTCTCTCTCTCTCTCTCTCTCTCTCTCTCTCTCTCTCTGGACTGTCCTCCACTGGATGCCTCTTTGCTCTTTACAAACATGAGTTGCATTTACTCCAGGTTTTCACCAACTTCCTCGACAAGTTTAGACAGGACACATGGTACCATTCATTGCACTCTTCGCACTCAACCATCAGAGTTCCGTCGTCTGGACACCGACAGTCACAGTAAACTTCTGTCTCGACCTCATGAAGAAGTTTGGGCTGGCGATAGTTGACACGGGCAGGAAACTGTGAAATGGCTCCTTTGTCAATACATTTTCCGAAATGAATATGTAACAGCATTTCATCAAACTGCAGTTCCGTTGGATCCTCCCCGAACAAAAGCGAAGTTGCAAATGCAATCGCGTATAGTCCACAGTCATTGGCGTTCGGCTGCCTGTCGAGTTCATTATGTTGATGATGAGTTTATCCTCTCTGCAGTGGATGTATTTTGCAATAGTCTTGGTGGTCGTTGGACTTGGTTTCTTTCTAAGCGAGTCGTAAACGCAAACTGTGTTGGTTTCTGTTTGGCCGATATTAGAAACTGTTATCCAATGGCTGTTGTCAGCGTGTATGAACTGTACGAAATCACCAGTTGGAACTTTGAATGAGCAGTTCTGCTGAAAGACAGTATCTTGCAGGCCGGACTGGGTTGGAAATTCCGTTTTCAGTAGTTCGTTTGCTACTCTCATGTGTCGATCGGTCATCCATGCTGTTCCGTTTATGTCCTGACGCTCTTTCTTTGAGAGAAGTGGTGGCAACTTTGATCCTGTTCCATTGGGTATCTCTCTGTTTGCGCATGTGGATTTCGGATGGCAGTGTGTAGAACATTCAATCCCATTGGCCCGACATGTGCATTTACCAGTTTTGCAGCTACCCTTGCAGGAACAATGTGTTTTCAGGAATCGATTTTCTGGATGATACTTCTGAGCTGCCTCACGTAGAGTTATGCATTTCTCATTGTTCGTCTGAAGATCACTGCTGTACGCCTGAAGATCGCCTCCCGTGAATTTCGTGCTGATCACCCCGTATGCTGTACTCAGCGAATATGTCTTGACTTTGCTCCCATGGATAGAGCTTACGATGGCTAGTAGACGCGGCAAGTCTGTTGATGTTCGGTCCAACTTTGGTACAGCAACGCTGACCCGATCTCCCACAGAAAACTCTTGAACTTTAATTCTTTTCCTCTTGTTGTAGAACTCGGACATCTTGGCAGCTTTTCAGGTGTTGCTGGTGGTTCAGGGTGCATTGGCGATGGTAGTGAATGGGAAGTGTCTTCTTGTGGCAATGGTGATGGCTGGTTTGTAGAATCTTCTAGTGGTGGCTGTGATGATGGTTGATTATCTTCTTCTAGCGATGGTGATGGCTGGTTGGTAGAATCTTCTAGTGGTGGCTGTGATGATGGTTGAGTTTCTTCTAACGATGGTGATGGCTGGTTGGTGGCATCTTCTAGTGGTGGCTGTGATGATGATGATGGTTGATTGTCTGCTGAAGGTGCAGGCTTGAAAAGGCGTGGTTCTGGAATTGGCATCAATTTTCGGCGTGGGGCTGGAATCGGGTTCTTCACTGACGACGATTGGCTGAGTTCTTGTGCTTGTTGGCCCACTGGACTGTCTGGAGGTGGTGGCTGGCTAATTTCTTTTTCTTTGTTGTTAGTTTGGTCTTCAACATCACCGACATCTTCCTCTGCAAAGCATCCTTTGGCACCAGGAAATATCCCAGTCGGCACACTCCTCCCAAAGACAACGTGGTAAGGAGCATCTTTGATAGTCTCTTGTTTGGCACAGTTCATGGAGAATTGTATGCGTGGCAGCCATGATGCCCAAGGATACTGCATTGCATCATCGTCTATCTTCTCCTCTTGCTTCATTGCAGCGATCTTCTTTTCTACAGTTTGATTCCCTCTTTCAACAAGCCCTTGTGACTGGGAATGGCATGGGCGGCCGTTGACGAATGCTGTCTCTCCTCCCCATCTGCTGAACAGTGCCTGGATAAGCTGGTTCACGAATTCTCTGCCATTGTCTGAGTGGAAAATTTTTGGTGGTCCGAAGTACGCCAAAACCCGCTCTTCAAGTAATCTTGCTACTTCTTCTGCCGACTTCTGCTTGAGTGGAAACAGTACATGATACTTTGAAAAGTGATCCATAAAGTGCCCGATGTAGTTGTAATCTCTGTCTGGTGAATGCCTCATGTCAATGAGATCGACTTGAACCCTCTCAAGAAAGTCTTTGTGAATTATTGGTCGAAGTGGTGGTCTTGTCACTTGTGGTTGACTCAGTTGACATACTGGACAGTGTTTGCAGTACTCCTGGACGAAGCCACTTGTGATGCCAAAGTAATGTCGATCAACGTAGTCCTTTACTTTCTTGTACCCGCTGTGTTTCAGTTCGTCCACATGGATTCCCTTGACGACATCGTATACATTACCGGCATGAACGACTCTCAGGAATTTGGCACTCCCGTCAACTTGGTTTTTCTGTTCATTTGGGATGACCAGAACTTGATGCAGTCCGAGGCCGGGAAGGTCAACGATCTGAAATTTTCTTGTCTTTACCCAATGTCGGAAGTGCGGGTCAACCTTCGCACTGGGATCCAGGAGGTGACATCTGATGGCATCGTACTTTTCTTCGCCGATGACTGGACTTTTTGTTGAAGCTGCTTGGTGCTTGACTGTCTTTTGCATAAGTTCTCTGAAAGCTGCCTCATTCTCCATATTGCTGAATTTTCTGCACAAAAAGCCGGGTAAATGGCCCCTTTTATAGGGCTGGGGTGAACTCTCTCCTGATGACTAAATCATCACTGATTTCAACTCAACATTTACTCACTCTATCGGACAGTATCCTGTCCCAATCCACCTTTTTCGGTGTAGCATTGCAAATGGAGGGTTGAAGCTGTTCCCAGTGGAGAGTGAATATTTGATAAAAAGTAAGTTTCTTGCTGCAGGTTAAGTTTTGGTAAAATTTCAGACTACTGGACAGTTGCTTTAACAGCAAACTAGAACTGGAATAGGGACATCCATCGAACGTGCAGCGCAATCGATCGATGGTTGCGCGATCTACCGATTGCTGCACGAACAACGGATCCATAGATTGTGCAGCGCGATCGACCGATAGCACAAATCAATCGATAGCGCCAGACACTTATATATATTCATAATGGAAATTTCTCAAAGCCATACAATGTCCACAAATCTATTGAGAGCAATCTAGAAAAGACTTACCTCCCATTTCTGTTAATATTATTATTAATGAACAACCAAAATATTCTTGCAACCAGATTGTATCGAATCATTTCATTTTAACCCTCTAGCGCCGACCACTACAGATATGATAAATCCAAAATCAAGCGTCTGTAGCGCAACTTTAGTGATAACCTGATGCATCCGCCTGGAATATCCGGTTCCAGACAGGCAAGGACTACACTAACACGATGCCACCACACCCTGGCGCCGTGTCCGTTATTCCTCACACTTCCTTTTCTACACTGACCGCTAGCAGTTATCAGCTTCCTTACAGTCCTCTGTTTTTGAGCCTCTGGTACACAAACACGTGAGTACACATTTAATGATTTATTTTTAATTGGGCCTAATAAATGCACAGTAGTATGTAGATTTCAAGCATATGATAATTTTGCATGAAGCAGATTAATGTTAGTCATAAAAATGACATAAAAACGGTTTATCATATGTGATAAGAACGGCCTTTGTGGAAACTTCATGATAAGACAACTCGTCCGCCATTTATCAGAAATGATAAGAGAGGCGTTAAAGGTCGCAAGTGCCCTTTTCTAGCTGTAGAAAAGCTAACACAGATTGTTGCTTTGAATGATTCCTTTGATTCAGAAATGATTTTTTTAGTGTTTGTCTGTTAGAATGTTGCATATTATATGTAATCTGTAAAGAAAAGTCAGTAAAGTTTGGATCTTTTATCTGTTTTCAGCATGACAACATGAGTTCCAGTGACAAACGTTTGCCGGTTTGTTGCTGGTGATCAGAGTGATTTTGACCCTTCTGACAGCAGTGGAGATGAGTGGAGGCCAGGAGACGACTTTCGGGTTTATCAATGATCAGTGGATGGACAGAGAAGAATGCCTGGAGGTCTTGGTCTTGGAGGCGAAGTAGTCATGACGATGACACAAGGTCTTCAGAGAGATTTAAACTATAAAGTCTTCGCTGACAACTTCTTTTCCAACTTGCCTCTTATTCAAGCCTTGAAAGCCAAATCCATTTACTTTGTCGGAACCTTTCGAGCCAATAGGTTCAAAGGCCTCAGCCTGAAGTCTGAGAAGGAGCTGAAGCAGGAAGGAAGGTGAGCCTGTGATGTCAAGGTAGAACTGATGTCGAATGTTGTAGGTGTGCGCTGGTTTGACAACAAGACTGTGGACACTGTCTCTACCTATGTGGGTGTGGAATATCAAGGTAAGGCATCACAATACGACAAAAAGCAGAAACAGAAAGTCCCATTCCCCAGCCTGCCATCATCAAAGAGTACAACAAATTTATGGGTGGGGTGGATCTGCTTGACAACTTCACAAGCCTCCACAAGTTCCTGCTAAAGTCGAGGCGTTTCTACATGTACATTTTCTATCACACCATCGCAATTACTGTTGTTAACAGCTGGCTGTGGTACAAGAGGGACTGCACGCTGCTGAACCTCAAGTCAGTAAAGCTCAGCATCTTTCAGAGCCAGATTGCTGATGCCCTGGTGCTGATGAAGAATGCAGTTGGTCGCCCGAGCGGCTGTGTTACGTCACCACCTCCAGCCAAGACTGCCAGACAGTCTGTTCCCACCCCTGATGTCCATCTGGATGGTGTTGCCACCTGTCCCAGTGGAACAGCGCCAGGACATTGTGCAAAAACAGAAACTACCAGAGCCTGACCTACGTCTTCTGCCCAAAGTGCAAAGTGAACCTTTGCTTCAACAAGGACAGAAACTGCTTTGCGGAGTTCCATCTGCTAAAATAACTATGAAACCTAGCACAAAAAACGCTTGCACAGAAATGAACTGCATTGATTAGAAATTTGAAAACAGTTAGCTGAATAAACCTGCAATGAACTGCTGTTCCAGAAACAATTTATCATATGTGATAAGATCAGTCTTGGTACCGCAAAAGCCGCTCTTATCATATATGATAATTTTTCTAACTTTGTCATTTTTTCACTTTAATTAAAAATAACACCGAAAATGTGTTTCTTTGTTGTATCTAATGGTGTTTTTTCATAAGAAATAATTTTCCCTGGTCTAAAAGTACTTTCAGGCTCTAGAGGGTTAAAACAAAACAATACGCAGAGCCCAATTCTCTGTTTTACGTCTGTATGACAAATGTGTTCTTAATTCCGAGTTCTGTGCACAAATGTGCATTATTTTTTCACACAAAAGAATCATATTCTATAATCAATATTTGCAAAAATCTTTTCACTTACTTTAAACACTGGTGAAGCTTTGTGGCTTTGTATGAAAAATCCTCCCATACTGGTGAGCTGTTCTGAAAACAGAATAATATAACAAAACATTAGATTACATCTTCACAGCACAACGGGGTTGTTCGTTGAAATACATTATGATCTTATATTATACTTTTATAGAAGGATCATTTCATCAGACGCCAAATGCGCATTAGAAATAGTCGACAGAATTGGCCAAGCCAAAACAGCATTCAAGAAGATGACAAGCATTTTTATCAATGAATTCCTATCAATTGAATTAACATCAGGAAGAGAGTTCTTGAATGTTATATAGAACCAATACTGTTGTATGGATCATTGGATGTGAGGCGTGGACAGTCAACAAGCAAAGCCAGAACAAGATTGAGGCAGCCGAGATGTGGTTTCTGAGAAGAATGTTGAGAGTTCCATGGACAGCAAAGAAAACAAATGGGACAGTCTTGATGGAGGCAGACACAAGTACTGAAGTAGATCACTCATAAGGAAGATTAAGAAAAGACAGGCAACATTTATAGGCCATTTTATGAGGAAAGGGGGATTTGGAGCACCTGGTCATGGTGGGAAAGCTGGAGGGAAAGAGAGCACAAGGTAGACCCAGGGAGAAAATATTGGACGGACTTGCAGAGTGCTGGGGACGAGAAGGGTGGGGGAGATGTTAGGAGATGGAGACAGATGGAAGTCCATGATCGCCAATGCCATGTGGCAGGGCACCTGATGATGATGATGAGA
Organism: Monoplex corrugatus; assembly: GCA_030674185.1. Lineage (NCBI taxonomy): Eukaryota > Metazoa > Mollusca > Gastropoda > Littorinimorpha > Ranellidae > Monoplex > Monoplex corrugatus. The sequence goes on along the minus strand of JAPXFY010000014.1, from coordinate 4,867,744 downwards.
ACAAGCATCTTAGATCAAAAATCGATGCTTCATTCGTTGTTTGTTTTTTTTAAAGGATAACTGCACTTAGGCAGTTTTATTTGTGATCATGTTGGTTGGTTGATTGGCTTGTTGGTTTTTTTTTTGTTCCATTTTGCACAGGACTTTAACAGCCACAGAAGTTGGAGCAATTTTTACAATATGTTATAATGATGATAACAATGAAATTGATTTATAATCATGATGCTATGATTCGTATGAAGTTCCAGCTAAATTCAAGTTTGCATGACAGAGC
>JAPXFY010000014.1:4847470-4859970 GCA_030674185.1 Monoplex corrugatus | reverse complement strand
TTTGTTAGACGAGTAATTACAAAATGTTTGTGACAGAGAGATGGACAGGGATTAAGTGTGAGACAAGAGAGAATGATTGTTCGTGTGTGTGCGTGTACGTGTGTGAGTGAGGGAGAAAAAGTGTGTGTGCAGAGCTATATTCATGTAACTCTTTCAGAGAAGGGGGAGAGAGAGAGAGCGTGCGTGCGTGTGTGTGCGTGCACGCAGAGCTATATAGTGATGAAAATGTTTCATAATGTGTGTGTGTGTGTGTGCTATATTAATGTAACTGTTTCAGAAAAGGGGGAGAGAGAGAGCGCGTGTGTGTGTGAGTGAGTGGGGGGGGGGTGTGCGTGCGTGTGTGCGTGCGTGCAGAGCTATATTATGATGAAAATGTTTCATAGTATGCGTGCACGTGTGTGTGTGTGTGTGTGCGTGCTCGCACGCGCGCACAGCTATATATTTCAAAGAGTGTGTGTGCGCGTTAGTGTGCATGTATGAAAACGTGTGTTTGTGTGGAGCTGTAACTAATGGTATTTCGTCGGAATCCCGTGTGTGTGTGTCCGTGTGCGCGCGTGTGTGTGTCAGTGTGCACATGTATCGTGTGTGTGTGTGTGACTGTAAGTGTGTCCGCGTGCGCGTCTTTGTGGTTTATGAATAAAATACTAATTATTCCAGACGTTTAGGCTTACATATACGGTAAAAACACGAGGGAGATGTGTAAATAACGGAAGAACGTGACTATTTATACTGCTAACGGCCAAAACGCCACGCCGACACTGACATTAGCTATGACATAATTAATATACGCATTTTAAGTAGTGTGTGTGTGTGTGTGTGTGTGTGTGTGTGTGTGTGTGTGTGGTGTGTGTGTGTGTGTGTGTGTGTGTGTAGTCTGTGTGCTGGCTGTGGTTGTGGCTGAGCGAGTCTGTTTCTGTGTCTGTGTCAAGCTGTCTCTATGTGTCTGTGTCTGTGCTTCTATCTGTCCGTGTGTGTGGCTGTGTTTGTGTCTTTGTCAGTCTATGTTCTGTCTCTGTCTGTCTGTCTGTCTGTCAGTCCGTCTGTCTGACCGTCTGTCTGTCCATTTCTTTGTCTGTTTTCCGAAGTTTTCGTGACCTGTGTGTACGTGGGTTTGTATGTATTTGTACTAACTATCCATGTCTATGGTGAGTGAGAGAGAGAGAGAGAGAGAGTGTGTGTGTGTGTGTGTGAGTCTCTGTGTGTGTGTGTTTGTGTGTGTGTGTGTGTTTGTGTATGGTTGTGTCTGTGTGTGTGTTAGTGTGTGTGTGTGCGTGTGTGTGTGTGTGTGTGTCTGTGTGTGTGTGTTTGCGTGTGTGTGTGTTTGCGTGTGTGTGTGTGTGTCTGTGTGTATTTGTGTGTGTGTTGTGTGTGTGTGTGTTTGTGTGTGTGTGTGTGTGTGTGTGCGTGCGTGCGTGTGCTGCGGCGCCGACAGGCTCGTCAGCAGAGCGGCAAGACAGCCTGACAGACCAACAGACAAGTAGACAAGAATCGTAGTACGCATACCGTAAAAACCTAATCTGTCGAGAGTGTACAGGTAAAAACACTGCAATAACATGTGCGTTTCTACTCATGGTCAAAAACATGGATACCCTCGGTCTAGACAAAACTATGACGTAGGCCCACAGAAAAGGATTGACGGATCTTGGCTGTGCATGAATACATGTGCTAGTTTCTGCCCGTGTACTTTCAGATCACAACTGGCAGACATGGCTTACACCACGAACTATTAAGATTGTTTAATTCCGGCTGGACATTGCTGACCGCTGTTTGTTTATTCTTTTAGTGCGAGATGACTGCTGCACAAGCTGTCTTTTTTTTTCTTTTTTTTTTTTTTTTTCCCTCATTCATTGAAGGTTCTTTTCTTTGAATTATTATTACTATTGTTGTTGTTATTGTTTTTTATCATTTTTATTATGTTATCATTATTATTACTATTACTGTTATTGTTACTATATCATCATCATCATCATCATCAATCAATCAATCAGTCAATCAATCAATTAATCAATCAATCAATACACACGACAAGTAAATGTAGAAGGTCTTTCAGCAACCATTTTATTGTTATTATTGTTATTGTTATTATTATTATTATTATTATTATCATCATTATTATTGTTGTTGTTGTTGTTGCTGTTTTTATCATTGTCATTATCATTATTATTGCTGGAGTCAAGATTTCAAGCAAATATTGATCTCAAGCTAGAGAGGGGAGAGACAGACAGACAGACAAAGACAGATTCACTTGCGGTCACGATTATGGACACACACGCGCGCAGTCTCTCTCTCTCACACACACATACACGCGCGCGCGCGCAGCAAGCACGCACATTAAGATTTATTTATTCATTTATTTATTTTGGTACTGATCTTTCTCGGTTGTACACGTACATTATTCGGTCCACACGGTGCAGGCAATATGTTGCTTCATAGACTGCATATATCGTCTTCGGCGAGCGTGCATGTTCTGTTTTTGGTTGGTTGGTTTGTTTTGTTTGTTTGTTTATTTGTTTGTTCGTTTGTTTGTCTGTTTGTTTGTTCGTTCGTTCGTTCGATCGTTCGTTCGTTTGTTCGTTTGTTTGTCTGTTTATTCGTTTGTTCGTTCGTTTGTTCGTTTGTTCGTTTCGTTTGTTCGTTTGTTTGTTTGTTTGCTTGCTTGCTTGCTTGCTGGCTTTTAGTGTTTTCCCCACAGGTCACCGAGCAATGAATGACCTCCAGGATCTTTAACGTGCGTATTTTGATGTTTTACGTGCGTATTGTAGGCTACACACAAAGGGAATTCAAGCACTGGTTGGTCTGCACATATGTTGACCTGAAATCGGGAGCAAAAATTTTTATCCTATAACCACCGGGGGATTTCCGAGCTGGTTCGAACTCAAACCTTCCAATTGAAAGCCCGGTGTCCTAACCACTCGACAATATGCCCATCAGTCTCTGATCTAAGAGGATCGCAGTGCCCTTTATTGTTTATTCGATTGCTGCTTTATCTTTTATTTCTGATTATCATCAATGAAACGAATAGTGTCATAGCCATTCACCTTTTACAGAGGTGTGTTTCTGTCAACTGGATTTCTTTTTCAGCCATTTACATTTCTATCGGTGTATGTGTATCTGAAATGAAATTTCTTTCTTTCTCACTTTCTTTCTTTCTCCCAGCTCAATTTTTTTGGCTACATGTCTGATACGTTAAAAATAAACAAACGAAAAACAAACAAGCAAAAAAACAAACAACAACAAAAAAAAACACACAACAAAAAACAAACAAACAAAATCACAGAAGATGATCAGACCTTTCCTACAACCTCCCTTTTTATTAAAACAAAAATTACAGAAAATCCAGATTTTGTACTTGTCAAGGTTGATGTGACCTTGAAGAAGCATTTGTATGACAAAATTTGACGTGCAGCGAGGACCAAGGCAGACAGTGACAAAAATGATTTTATATATCGTCAAAAGTTCCTGGAAAAGTGCTGTTCACACACCTTCCAGAAAAAGTGCTGATTTTAGGCAGTTTTCCCCCTGTGTGATCTTAACTGTGTAATTTCCAAACTTATGATTTCGCAACTTTGATTCAAATTCTATACAAAGATGTACCCACGAATAACTGAGAAAGTCTTGTTCACACAATTTTTGGCACAACGCAGAAACATAAGCGAGCGCGCGTGCGCTCACACTCACACACACACACACACACACACACACACACACACACACACACACACACACACACACACACACACACACACACACACACACACACACACAAGACACACACTCACTCACTCACACACACCTCCCTCTCTCTCTCTCTCTTTCTTTCTCTCTCTTTCTCTTCTCTCTCTCTCTTTCTCTCTCTCTCTCTCTCTCTCTCTCTCTCTCTCTCACACACACACACCTTCGATAGATATGAAAAAGTGGGCAATTTTAGTATAGCCTGTTCATACTTTTGTCATCGATGTTATTGTCAGCGATTGCAGCAATTCACTCACGTAAAGTAATGCAGGTCTAAGCCTAATCCTGTGTGCAATTTAAGGATTAGAAGGATCATGCTTTTCTGTTACGCACATGGAAGTGATATTTCTCCAAAGTCATTTGCTTTTATTTATGACCTCATTACATTGATATGTGTAGGATTGCATACACTTTGCATTCTATTTCTGTTTTGGTTAGGGCGTAGATAGATTTTGTTTGTTTGTGTTTTTTAATCTGTTTTTCTATGCTTTTTCAACTTTGATGCACACACATTCACATGCGCACGCATATATATCAACAGGGAAGCTGGAGGGAAAGAGAACACCGGGTAGACCCAGGGAGAAAATATTGGACAGACTTGCAGGATGGCTGAGGACGGAGAGGGTGGAAGATGTACTTACGGCGACAAGGATAGATGCAGGATATAGGGCCATGGTCGCCAACGCCATGCGGCAGGGCACATAATCATGATGATGACGCACATATATAAAGGTAGATAATATACACAGATACAGATTATATATATATATATATATATATATATATGTATGTGTGTGTGTGTGTGTGTGGTGTGTGTGTGGTGTGTGTGTGTGTGTGTATGTATGAGATGAAGTCATTGGCTTATACATTTCAAGGCAAATGATTTTATGTACTTCATTAATCCTTTGCCATGTTTGTTGCAGTAACGACTGGCATGCGATGGTAGATAATTACTATACTGTAAGTATCATTTTTAAAATATCAGATGTTTTGTTTTTCGTTCATTCGAATATAGCGGTAGGTTGTGATGTGTATTTGCTTCACGCCGGTATGTCAGCATCTGTCACTTTCGCTTTTATAAAGCACTTAGGGTTCCTGCGAGATGAGGCATTGTACAAATAATTAATTTTCTTCCTTTGTTTGTTTGTAGGTTTGTTTGTTCTTGCTCTTGTTCGTTTTCTTTTGTTGTTGTTTTTCTTGTTCTTGTTCTTTTTTTTCCTCTTCTTCTTCTGTTTTCTTCTTTTTCTCTTTCTCCTCTTCCTCGTCTTCTTTTTCTTTCATTTTTTCCTTCTTCTTCTCTTCTTTTTTGTTGTTGTTTGTTTTTGTTCTTCTTTCTTTTCTTTTTTTGTGTGGTCTTTTTCTTTTGTTGTTGTTGTTCTTTTTGTTCTTGTTCTTTTTCCTTTTCTTCTTGATCATCATCATCATAATCATCATCATAATCATAATCATCATCATCATCACATTCTTCTTCTTGTTACTATTATCCGTGTAACCCACAATTTAACTGCTGAGTCCGTGAAAACTATGAGGACACTTTCATTACATAGTTCTTATCTCGTAGCTGACCAATTGCAGTAATTTTAATGTTTCTATGTATTTAGGACATCAGCGTGTGTCATTTCACCTTGTCCAGTCTGTCTGACTACTTAGGAACAGTCATGGAGCTTTATGTCACGTCATGTTGTGAATTAGATTCCATGATTTGGCCACGCTGCTTGTCAGTAAAGTATGACAGAAACATGAATAAATGACTTTCTGCCTTGTCCGTGGGTGGCTGTTTGACGTCCTCCTCTCTTTTAATTAAGACATTGCCACCAGACTTAAAATTGGGTATCTCGAGTTCAATCCAAGTCTGTAACAACAACAACAACAACAACAGCAGCAGCAGCAGCAGCAACAACAACACAACCAGAAAAAAAACCCCACGAAAATAGGATCAGAACGTGTATTTAATACAACCAGACAAGACAGACGGAAATGTTCGGCCAGCTGGCCTTTGTCAAGCGTAAACGTAAGATCACAAAACGAATAAACACCAAATACAAAACTGGCGAAGAAGCTGAGAAGTTTTTAGTATTTTTCTCCTATTTTGTGAGTCCAGGGCTGACTTCTCCTTCAGTCTATCCCGTCCACGTTTTTTTGGATAACGCGGGGAGAATTTACGTCCCTTTACCGACTGCGTGATATCACGACCATAATTAAATTGTCGAGCTAGAATAAATTGCAGCAAAAAGCTGATTTTATGTCGTCTCCAAACAGGTATTTTGTGACCGCTATTTCCTGTTAGGCAAGTTTTCTGCACTTTCTGTTGACGTTCTATGCATTTGAATTTTTGTTCTGTGGTCTATTCACAACTCCTTGTACACACTTCAACATCTAGACCAAGCGTGTCGGAAATATTTGGTACCAGACCCTGTACTTCAGTTGAGCTGCTCTTGACACACGTCTCTCAAGAGTTCTGAGAAGAGCGAATGTGGCTTTCATGAGTCTTTTGCATATTTTGATTTTTCAGATCATTTGTTTTGGCTGAATGGTCCATGATTTTTCAAATCTCAGAACTGACCTTTGCCGGCTTTGGCATGGTCAGTACTTCAGAATTTTCTGATCTGTTGTGTGCATCCAATTTCGATTTTTATCATTTTGCTTTTCAGCTAATATTTTCCCGTTTGCCCTTTTTGTGACAATGTTTTGCTGGCTGATGCGAAAGTGCCCACACCACACACACACACACACACACACACACACACACACACACACACACACACACACACACACACACACACACACACACACTGAACTCTACTGAGACACACAGTGACAATATCATTATCACTATTGTTATCATTATAATCATCATTATCATTGTTATCATTATTACTATTATCATCATCGTCTTTGTCATCGTCGTCGTCGTCATCATCATTGCCATCACCACCATTATCACCATCATCACCATCATCACATCACCATCACACACCATCATCATCATCATCACCACCATCATCACCACCACCACCACATCGTCGTCGTCGTCATCATCATCATCACCACCACCACATCATCATCATGACCACCACCACCATCATCATCATCATCATCATCATCATCATCATCATCATCATCATCATCATTGCTGCCGTTGAAAATTTCTTGTATAGCGCTCTTCTCCAATCTCAGTAGAACTCACCGCGCTTTACACATAATCAGACATTTTAGTTTAATTAAGTAGAGCTCGGTGATCTGAGCTAAGTAAAGCGAGCTGGCCACTTTCTCATGTAGGCCTACACGTATTTATTGCACAGTCTACGTCTTACATGGGCGAGCATGCTGTGTGTATCCATGTTTCCATAAAAGCCAGCCCACTGACATGACTAGGATGACGCACACTTGATTTTCTGTATGCATAATCACACAAAGGGATTTAGGCAGTGCAGGTTGCACACAGTTGACTTGAGAGATCAGAAAATCTACTAGCCCTTACCTTACCCACATGGAGGAGGTGTCTTGGTGGACCCAGAACCTTCCGTTCGGAATCCGACGATTACCGTCTTGAATAACGCAACCATCGAGGGCATTACAACGTTACACACACATACATACACACATACATACATACATACACGCGCGACACACACAATACATGTACTACACATCACACACACACATACACACATACCACCACACACACATACACACACATGCACGCACGCAACACACACACATGCACACACACATGCTCGTTTCGCCGTGATGTTCTCCGTTGTCATCGTTGGTAATTATGTGATGTGTGAAGTAGTTGTAACAGTTAATGTTATATAGTATAGATACATATACATATATAATACATATATGTAATATATATATATTATCATAATACATATATGATATATATAGACCACATATAACTATATATAATAATATATACATAACATTACATATATACTAATATATACATGTATATATACATATATTTACCACACACACACACACACACACACACACAAAACAAACAAACACAATATATATATATAATATATATATAATATATATACACACACACATACATACATACATACATATATATCACAAGTGCTTAAAGAGATCACACAAACAACCAGTACCGCCATGGGAAAAACCATGGCACCAGAACACAAGTTCCGACAGCCTTCAACACAGCAGGAGGCAGAAACTGCTGCCAGAAAAAAAACTGTGACATCCGGAGCACGGAAGCGGGGTCCACTGGATGGAGCGGATGACTGTGAGTGACAGCTAGCAGGTCTTAGGCAGGAGGTTGGGACGGGGGTGGGGGCGGGTGAGCGGAAGATCCAAGAAACCAGCAGCAAGAGTGGCATGAGAGCGGACGTAGTACTCCACTTCTGTTCGTCAAAGCAAACGAATCTGATCAAACTGGCTGTGATGTACGAGGGTACAATGGAGGAAGTCCATTTCCACAAAGACTGAAAAGGACGTCAGTCTAGCCAGCAACTTGGGGAAATCCGGTTTCCAAGGCAAAGTCCCCGCCATAGAGGCTGGAGCAAGGTGGTTGGTAGGCACTCTCTGCCTTTGACCTCATAAAACAGCTCTCGATTTCTGGGAAGGAGAGGACAAGAGCCCTAAAGGCAATGCAGAAGTAGCTGAAAAGAGTTCCATCTGGATCTGGTCAAGGATAAACAACAGTAAACTTTATATGAAGGCTTCAAATTTCCCTTGGTACAGCTGAAGTCCAATAACTACGTCTTTAAGACTTCCTTCATAAGGGCGACATGGCCTTGAGGCGCCTGGCTTCCTTGGAGGCGTGGGTTCTAACCCAGGTGGAGGAAAACAATGGTGGCAGCAGAGGGCATTCCAGACTAATGATCTGGATGCGACCAAGACTCCTTAAAGTGTGAGGAGTTTAGGGCCAAAACATTTTCTTGGGTAGGGGTTGGGGTGGGTGGGGGTGGGTTCTCCTCAAAGGACTGTCCAGCTCTTCCCCAGTTTCTTGCCACACACACACACACACACATACACACACACACACACACACACACACACACACACACACACACACACACACACACACACACACACACACACACACACACACACAACACACACAGAAAATAGGCTACCATTGTCGTGAAAGTAGCAGTTGACGTGATTTTGTGAGTGTCTGTGTGTTGTTTCGTTGTTTTCATTAACAATCATACACACACACACACACACACACACACACACACACACCACACACACACACACACACCACACACACACACACACACACACACAGAAAATAGCTACCATTGTCGTGAAAGTAGCAGTTGACGTGATTTTGTGAGTGTCTGTGTGTTGTTTTCATTAACAATCATAATTATTTCGTGGTCCGTCCCTTTAGTCATGGCGTTGTGGGCTGACATTTCATTATCTCTGTGTCCCCCTCTGTTACCTGGATTTTCGTGAAGCGTTTAGGGCTCTTTCCAAATGAGGCGCTGTACAGTAATGCGAGGAAAAGGAATAGGACTTCAGGTGATAACGGTTATTGATATGAAAAAGAAATATGCGGAGCTCATTTACGAGCTTCATCAGTGTTTACACTAATATTACCGTGCACGAAATACCTGCCCACCCCCCTAACCCCCCCCCCCCCCCCCCCCCGTCGTGGAGTTGCAGGGGCTCTCTCTGGAAATTCTGTGTTCTACATGTAAAGTTCTCTTTTCTGTCACTCTCTCTCTCTTTCTCTCACACTGTCTTGTTCCTTTGTTTTCAGTCATCTCTTTGTCATGTTCTACCTTGCTATTCCATTTACCTGCATGTGTCTTATAAAGCCCTAATAAGATTGATAAATAAGTACATGCGTTAATTGACAGCCGATATGTGGTTTCTAAGAAGAATGTTGAGAGTTCCATGGACAGCAAAGAAAACAAACGAGACAATCTTGATGGAGGCAGACACAAGAAGATCATTGATGAATAAGATTAGGAAAAGACAGGCAACATTTATAGGCCATTGTATGAGGAAAGGGGAACTGGAGCACCTGATCACAACGGGAAAGCTGGAGGGAAAGAGAGCACCAGGTAGACCCTGGGAGAAGATATTGGACGGATTTGCAGAGTGGCTGAAGACAAAGAGAGTGGAAGAGGTGCTTGAGGCAACAAGGGATAGAGACAGATGGAAGTCCATAATCGCCAACGCCATGTGGCAAGGCACCTGATGATGATGATGATGATTGATTGCACTTTCGGCTCTTGGGCAATAAAATCTGCAGAAAAGCGTTTGAGTTAATTAAGACCAGTTTTTATTTATGTTTTAGTGTACTTAGTTATGTCTATACATTTGTATTCAGGTTTGGTGTTTTTTTTCCTTCTTCTTCTTCTTAATCTTTCCGGTGATAAACTGTGCAAAATGGTCAACGCGAACGGCGTATCCTTACAGGTGATTTTGTTTTCAGGATACATGGGTATGTATACTTCATTTTCTTTTCTAGTCGATCTGTTAGGGTCAGCGAGGTCTTGTATGAGCTCTGAGATGGTTATAACTCTGATATACATCTGCACAGTCGGCTGGGCTTTGAAAATTAATTAACAATAATGATAATGAAATACTTACTGGTTCCGGGCACAAAAACATTGTAACAGAGTACAAAAACAAATAGGGCACAAAAATAACACACGGACAAGCTTACGAGACAGAAACAAAACATTTTGAACGTGTCTGTACATAGTTTTTATACCTTTTTTTTGGGTACCCTGTTAAAGAACCAAAGCTCAGGTGAAAGAAGGTATTTCGTCAATATATCTGTGTTAGTATGACCACTGTTCAAGTCCATTTAGTCATTATTACGATATCATGTTCATTTAGCAAAGATAATTGTCTATATAGCTCTGCCTACGTTCTGGTTACTGTTATATAAATAATGCTGAGTGTGAGTCTGAGTCATTCAGTTGGAACCCCACCCCCACCCTTGCCTAAGTCCACCCTAGCCACTCACCTGCCCACCAATATACACTATCACAATGAAGTGCACGTACGGGTCAATGTCCGCAGACAGAACTACAGACAGGAAGACAGACAGGAAATGGAACAGACAGATAAACAGAAAGACGGACAGACCAGTAGACAGACATGCAGATATATAGGTAGACACATGCAGACAAGACAGAGAGACACACATACAGGCAGAGACAGAGAAACAGAAAGAGGCAGCAGACAGACATACACACAGAACAGCACAGACAGGCAAAGACAGATAACAGAAAAAGGCAGCAGACAGACATACACACAGAGACAGGCACAGACAGGCACAGACAGGCAAAGACAGATAACAGAAAAGGCAGCAGACAGACATACACACAGAGACAGGCACAGACAGCACAGACAGGCAAAGACAGATAAGCAGAAAAAGGCAGCAGACAGACATACACACAGAGACAGGCACAGACAGGCACAGACAGGCAAAGACAGATAAACAGAAAAAGGCAGCAGACAGACATACACAGACAGATAGAAGACAGACAGAGACAAAGACAAGAGAGAGAGAGAGAGAGAGAAACAGGAAACAACAAAAAAACTAAAAAAAAACAAAAAAAACAAAAAAAACTAACTTAAACAAACAAAACAACAAAAAAAAAAACAGGACAAAAGAGACTGGAAGACTGGACAACACTGAGACAGAGAAAGAAAAGAGGAGAAAGCAGCGGAAAACAGATGAAAGAGAGAAAGAGAAGAGAGAAGAGAGAAGAGAGAGAGAGAGAGAGAGAGGAGAAGAGAGAGAAGAGAGAGAGAGAGAGAGAGAGAGAGAGAGAGAGAGAGAGAGAGAGAGAGAGAGAGAGAGAGAGAAGGTAATACGTAAGTCATTTAATGGAATAAACGTATAGCGTTCATTTCAAAGGGATGAACCAAAAACAATCAAACAAACAGAAACATATTTTGTTACACATCTAACTTGGCCATTACTGTTCACACAAGTCTTATGTACACTAAACTCGGCCGTGGAGATATGAATTGCACATTATACATTTAACTTTGCCGTAGAGTTTGTTCTGTCATTGTATGATCAGGCTTTTCAATGTATGATCAGCTTTTCACTCTATTCGCTTGACCATTCTCGTAAAAATCCTTAGTCTATTTACGGCGGCACAGTTCTTGCTGTATTACTCTTCTGTCCACAGTTCATTTCGATTTGGAAGACTGTATAGAAAGCACAACAACTTATAAATAGACATTTCGTCAGTGCGTGACGACACATTTCCATTTGCTACTCTAACAATATTTACAGATTGTCTTAAGTCACAGCAAGCTTTACATTCAAACAATACGTGAGATTCGTCTTAAATAATGTTGCCTACACACAAGACATAGTAAATGTCTTGGCCTCACAATATTTTTATGTGCACGGATATGCCACATGTCAAATCTAAATTTTATGATCATCTGTGTGTAACTTGATCATCTCTTTGTAACATTTCAAAATATTCTAATCCAGACACTTTTCACTTTGCGATGTCTGTTTAAAGCTGGAATCCATTTTAATGCGCTCCGTTTCGATCAAATAGTCTTTGTTTGAAAAAAAAAAAAAAAAAAGAAAAAAAAAAAAGAAAAACTACTAATGTCACCTACGTTTTCTTGAAGACAAACAAAACCACTGACAAATACTAATGGTCCAATATAATCTCCTCAGTTATTTTCCCCAAATCTTTAAGTTGCTTTAACATGTTGAATGCTTTCCTAAGCAGTCTTTCCTTTGACCTTTTTGCAAACTTTAAGCTAGTATCGAAAACATCTTTCGGATG
>JAPXFY010000014.1:4819970-4824970 GCA_030674185.1 Monoplex corrugatus | reverse complement strand
ACATTGTGTTGTATTGTAATGTATTGTGTTGTGTTGCATTGGTATTTGCATGAAAATACGTTGTACTGTATAGCATTTCGTTGCATCTCATTGCATTGTATTGTGTTGCGTTGTGTCACATTGTATTGTATTGTATTGTATTGTATTGTATCACACTGTATTGTATCACACTGTATTGTATCACACTGTATTGATTGTAAGGAACAGGCAGAGGCCTTAAGCCTGCGCATAAACCTTCCACACGAAGGTACGTACAATGTTGACACCCTGCGGCAGTTCTGTCCCTTGCAAAAACTCTTTAACGTCACCATTAAGAATGGTACCTGCCACTGCCACCACCCACCACCCTCCACCCCCTCTCTCCCCCACCCCCCACCGCCCTCACTCTCTCTTCTCCAAGTAAGAAGCCACGGGCACACGCACCACACGACACATGCACACCAACCTGGTCTTTTCCCTCAGTTAACCACCGAACCGTAAATCCTCCAGCCCTGTTGTTGTCACTGAACCGTTGTCGCTAGACTTGACGTATGTATGGAAACTTGATAGTGTCCAGAGGAGAAAGATTACATTTTGTGGCTGAAATTAATTTTGTGTAAAAAGGGAAAGCCTGTCCTGTCATCCTGAAGGTCGAGTGTTGGGTAGTAAGCAAAGAAGCTCCATGGATTAAGCTTGTATGGGAAGTTAGTACACGTAGAGTGACTAGGAGCGATTACATTTTGTGGCTGATATCTTGTTTAAGACGGAAAACGCTGTTTTTTAACCTTGAAGTCGTAGGAGAGTTAAGGTGGTAGCAGTGTATGGGAACTTAGTAATGTGAACAGAAAATGTATTTTGTTGCTGAAAATCAGCGTAAGAAGACAAAAAGACTGTCCTTTGACCCTGTGGATCATAGGAGAGGTTGGAGTTTGGAATTTGTTCAAGAGGGATTCATGGCACTCGAACTATTCCATATGCGCTCTACTGTGACAAGGAACGATTACATTTTGTGGCTGATATCTTGTTTAAGACGGAAAACGCTGTTATTTAACCTTGAAGTCGTTGGAGAGTTAAGGTGGTAGCAGTGTATGGGAGCTTAGTAATGTGAACAGAAAATGTTGTATTTTGTGGCTGAAAATCAGTGTAAGAAGACAAAAAGACTGTCCTTTGACCCTGTGGAGTTTGGAGTTTGGAATTTGTTCAAGAGGGATTCATCGCACTCGAACAATTCCATTGCGCTCCACTCAAATCTGCCAAAATTATCTGGCAGACTCACAAAACCCTAAGCGCTGATAAGGTGTTGGAATGGGGAAACGGGCAAGGAAGAGGGAAGGGGGGTGGGGGGAGGGACCAGGGAAACACTACAGTGACACCACCAGAATGACGGAAACATTAAGATGGACAAGTGAAACGTGAGTTTTTAATGTTGGGAGCTGGAACTGAACTCTAGTTATCGGATCTTAAGTCCACGGCTCTATCCAAACAACGAGCCTAACCCCGTTAAAAGAAAAACGCCCGAGGATTGCAGCCACGAGCAAATAATAAAGAAAGAAAGAAACAAACAAAGAAACAAAGAAACTGACTGACTGACTGACAACTAATTAACTAACTAACCAACCAACCAACCAACCAACCAACCAACCAACCAACCAACCAACCAACCAACCAACCAACCAACCAACCAACTAACTAACTAACCAACCAGCCAACCAGCCAGCCAGCCAACCAGCCAATCAATCAATCAATCAATCAATCAAGCAAGCAAGCAAGCAAGCAAGCAAGCAAGCAAGCAAGCAAGCAAGCAACTAACTAACTAACTAACTAACTAACTGACTGACTGACTGACTGACTGACTGACTGACTGACTGACTGACTGACTGACTGACTGACTGACTGACTGACCGACCGACCGACCGACCGACCGACCGACCGACCGACCGACCGACCACGACCGACCGACCGGACCGACTGACTGGACTAACTGACTGACTGACTGACTGACTGACTAATTAATTAACTAACTATTAACTGACTGACTGACTGACTGACTGACTAACTAACTAACTAACTAACTAACTAACTAACACAAATAACAAAGAAAGAAAGAAAGAAACAAACAAGCTAACAAACAAACATACAAAGAATATTGCGGTATTTTCTGGCACCAAACCGACTTTCTATCCAGAGCGTGCCATAAGCTCATTAGGAAGACTGGGACCACAATGTCGAGTCTCAACCTCGCTACTGTTCAGGGGGCATCACTGAGAGTATTTCTTTAATTTCCTGACTAATACAACAGGTGTCTGTATCTCTCAGGACTGGTTGGAGCTAGGAAATATTATGAAAATAAACGTATACTGCATCCGTGTCATGCAGCCTCCAAACTCCATAGTATCATCACCATCATCCCCATTCTCATCCAAAACAAGTGTGACTGCCCGCGTTCAAGCAAACAGGAACCAGAAAAAAAAACACGAAAGAAGAATCAGAACGTGTATTTAATACAAGACAAGACAGACGCAAATTTTCCTTTGTCAAGCGTAAGATTACAAACAAACAAACAAACACCAGATACAAAAATCAGGAGAAAAAGACTGAAACTTCCCTGCTGCTGTGTCCAGCGTGAGAAAAGGAATCTGGTGTTTGTTTGTTTGTGATCTTACGCATGACAAAGGCCAGTTGGCCGAAAATTTGCGCCTGTCTTGTCTTGTTGTATTAAATACGCGTTCTGATTTTTCTTTCGTGTTTTTTTTTCCTGGTTCCCATTCTCATTATTATAGCAATGTGGAACATTGTCTCAGATTTTGTGGTCCTTCATGCCATGATCTCATGGGGACTTCAATATTGGTGGGTGTGGGTATGGGTGTGGGTGTGTTGGTGTGTTGAATTGATCGGAGAGTGGCACAGGAGAGGTGCAAAAACTGAAGCAGAAAAAAGAGGGAATAATATCATAAATAAAGAGCCCACTCCTGCCCACTACTTTCTCCCATCACTCTCGACCTTTGCTTTCTTTGTCTCTATCTGTTAGTCTATCTGTCTGTCTGTCTCTCTGTCTCTCTCTGTGTATCTGTCTGTCTCTGTCTTTCTCTCTGTGTGTGTCTCTCTCTGTCTCTCTGTTTGTCAGTCTATCTGTCTGTTTATCTACCTGTCTGTGTCTCTCTATCTCTCTTTGTCTCTCTCTGTCTCTGTCTCTTTCTTTCTGTCTCTGTCTCTGTCTCTGTCTCTGTCTCTCTCTCTCTCTCTCGTTTCTTCATTTGGAAAAATGAAGCTGTGTCTTTCTGTCTGTTTATCTATCTGCCTGTCTATATGTCTATCTGTCTGTCTGTCTGTCTAGGTCTCCCTCCTTGATTTAGGAAAAGTGTAACTGTGTCTGTCAGCCTCTGTCTGTTTGTCTGTCTGTCTCTTTCTCTGTCTATCTGTCTGTGTCTGTTTCTGTCTGTCTGTCTGTCTGTCTCTCTCTATCTCCCTCCCGTTTCTTCATTTGGGATAGGTAAAGCTGTGTCTGTCTGCTTATCTATCTGTCTGTCTGTCTATGTCTCTATCCTTGATTTAGGAAAAGTTAGGTGTGTCTGTCTGTCCGTCTGTCTCTCTGTCTCGTCTCAGTCTATCTGTTTGTCTCTCTCTGTCTCTGTCTCTCTCTGTTTGTCTCTGCCTGTCTGTCTGTCTCTTCTTAACGTAGGAAAACTATAGCCGTGTCTGTCTGTCTGTCTCTGCCTCTGTCTGTCTTGTCTGTCTGTCTGTCTCTTATCTCTCTCTTCCACTCCCTCATTTCGGAAAATTAAACATGAGGCTAGGCTGTAACCATACAGTCTACAGAGGCCGTAGAAAAGAATACAATACACGGGGGGGGGGGGGGGGGGGGGGGGATAGGGGGGACGGGGGTGGTGGAACCCACGTCCCTATCCCTCCTACCTGCTCTGCTTGCCCAGCGCGTTGAGTGAGAGATCGCAGCCGCGACCATGCAGCAAATGTTGATTTTCACGCATGGTGGAATCGGCCGAGAAGAAAACACGTTGACAGTACATGTAAGTGTAAGCCTGCCTAGTCTCTCCAGAAGCCTTACCCTCTTACTATTTACCTATCTACCTGCATACTTTGCCCTACTGCCTGCCTACCTACCTACCTACCTGCTGTTTTATGAGTGTAAGGTAAAGTGGTGAGGCGACAGAGGGGAGAAAGAGAGAGAGAGGGAGGGAGAGACTGCGAGAGCAGGAGAGAGAGAGAGAGAGAGAGGGAGGGAGAGACTGCGAGAGCAGGAGAGAGAGGAGAGACAGATACAGAGAGAGAGAGACAGAGAGAGAGATACAGGAAGAGAGAGACAGAACAGAGTACAGGGAGAGAGAGAGAGAGAGAGAGAGGAAGAGAGAGTACAGAGAGAGATACAGGACAGGAATGAGAGAGGGATACAGAGAGAGATACAGAGAGAGATACAGAGACAGAGACATAGAGAGAGAGATACAGAGAGAGATACAGAGAGAGATACAGAGAGAGACATAGAGAGAGGGATACAGAGAGAGGTACAGAGAGAGATACAGAGAGATACAGAGAGAGATACAGAGAGATACAGAGAGATACAGAGAGAGAGAGAAGAGACAGAGAGAGATACAGAGAGAGAGAGAGAGAGAGAACAGAGAGAGATACAGAGAGAGATACAGAGACAGAGACATAGAGAAGGGATACAGAGAGAGTTACAGAGAGAGAGAGAGAGAGAGAGAAGAGAGAGAGAGAGACAGAGAGAGATACAGAGAGAAATACAGAGACAGAGACATAGAGAGAGGGATACAGAGAGAGATACAGAGAGATACAGAGAGAGATACAGAGAGATACAGAGAGAGATACAGAGAGATACAGAGAGAGATACAGAGAGATACAGAAGAGAGATACAGAGAGATACAGAGAGAGATACAGAGAGATACAGAGAGAGTACAGAGAGAGAGAGAGAGAGACAGAGAGAGATACAGAGAGAGATGACAGAGAGACAGAGAGAGATACAGAGAGAAATACAGAGACAGAGACAGAGA
>JAPXFY010000014.1:4802470-4807470 GCA_030674185.1 Monoplex corrugatus | reverse complement strand
GCATTATAAAATAATTGGCGTGTGTTTGTATCTGTTAGATATCTTAATTTGGACAGAATAAATAAGTTCTTGGAGATAATCCTGCATAAATAATCAATGTGGTTTTGCCAGGTAAGATTATGATCAATGAGAACTCCCAGTAGACGGTGTTCAGGTATTTGTGCAATAGAATTACCTCTCAAAGACAGATTGAGTGACAGAGGGCCAAGCTGCCGTTTTTGGCGTGTGCATATAACCATACATTCAGTTTTCGTAGGGTTCAAAGCCATGGCGTTTTTAGCACACCAATCAGAAATTTCATTTAGGCTCTTTTGTAAACGTGTGTTTACAGTCGCTATGCTTGTGTCTTGTGTATGGATTGTTCCGTCATCAGCGAACATATCACAGTGAACTGTGGGATCAGATATATGAAGTGGTAAGTCATTTATGAATACAGAAAACAGAATGGGTCCTAAGATTGATCCTTGAGGAACGCCACATTTCACATGACCCTCGGATGAATATGATCCATTAAGATGTACTTTTTGTTTGCGTTCATGAAAGTAGGAATTGAAAAATGAAACTGTTGAGTCGTTGGCAAGGTACGTTCGTAATTTAGCTAGTAAGATATCATGATCAACGAGATCAAAAGCCTTTTTAAAGTCTAGAAATACTGCTCCAGTTAATTTGCAGTCATTCATGGCTAATAACCAGGTGTCAGCAAGCCGTGTTAGGGCTGTATGACAAGAGTGGTTCTGACGGAAACCAGATTGCAGTGGGTGAAGAATACTTTTGGTTTCCAGGTAGTCTGAAAGATGTTTATGGATATGTTTTTCTAAAGGCTTTGACAGGACAGAGAGAAGAGAAATTGGCCTGTAATTATTTATTTGTGAAAGATCTTTTGTTTTTGGTAAGGGTACAACTTTGGCCTGTTTTAGAGCTCTGGGGAATACGTTGTTTTTTATGCTGATGTTGTAAATATATGTAAGTGGTTCCGTGATGTAGGGCAGACACAGTTTTAGTATTTTGGGACTGATTTCATCTGGTCCTGATGATTTTTTATTATTCATTTTATTTATATACATTCCAGTTTCATGGACTGCTATACTGGGAATACTAAATGAACTTGTATTATTGGTCCTCTCTTTGCAAAAGTTAATCAGATTTTCAGAGGGGACATATTGATCACAGTTAGAAATAGGACGGGTTAGTAGTTCTGATACTGACAGAAAATGATCATTGAATTTGTTTGCTGTGAAACTGAGAGGCGTGCCTGGGAGCTTTTTCCCACTTCCCTTAATAACTAAGTTCATTGCTCTCCATAGTGATGATACATCTTTATTGTTTTTTACCAGTCGATCAAAGAGAGACTTCTTGGCTTGACGGACCATTGATTTTACCTTATTACGCATCGTTTTGTATTCAATGAAGCGTTTTTCTTTCTTGAGTTTATCTCGTAATGACATCGCATTGATAATGTCTGTTGACAGCCATGGGGGCATTGTTGGATGCTTTACTCTTTTCCGTCGTAGTGGGGCATGTTTATTTAGGACAGTCGTGAACAAGTTGTACCAAATGTCTAGGGCTTCGTTAGGATTACTAGTACTAAACACACTACTGAACTCTACTCTACCAAGATCAGAGAGGAATGCATCCTCATCAAAGTGTTTGAATGATCTATATGTTATACATGTATGATTATTCTTTTTTATTTTTTGAACTTTGGCTGACCAGGTGCAGTTTACAGGTTGATGATCACTTATGCTTAAATCATCTACAGCTGCATTAATTATTGCCTCTGGTTTGTTTGTATAGATATGATCTAAGAGTGTTTCTGATGTTGCTGTGATTCTTGTTGGATCTTTGATTAATTGTTTTAGGCCAACCAGGGTGGTCGTTGACTGCCATGCGGGTTGTGGAGTGAGTAGGTCAAAATTAAAGTCACCTAACATTAGAATGTCTGTATGTCGTTGACACAATTTGTCCATCATCTTTAGAAAGTGGTCATGCCATTCGTATGTGCTCCTGGGATTTCTATATAAAATACCGATAAGTAAAGGTGGAGTTGTTGCAGAAGGCTTTAGCTCCACCCAGATACATTCAACTTCTTTGGTTTCTAAGTCATAACGTCTGTTGGTTATTTGTTGAATATCTCGGTGGATGTAAAGCGCAACTCCAGTTTCTCCATGGCATGAGGGATCTCGCCTGATTACAGAATAGTCTGGGATTGCTATAGCTTCATCTGTAATATGAGATGCTAGTCGTGTCTCGGTCACACCGTACAAATGGTAATAATTTTGTTTGTGTAGGAACACGCACAGGTCTGATACTTTGTTTTGGAGATGATAGACATTAACATGACCAACACGCAGATCCTGTTTTTTTCGAGTGAATGTGGTCATTGGTGATTTCAACACTGCGTCTGCACGCTGAAGTGAAATATATGAAGAGAGGGTAGAAAAAAAAATTGGTCTACCCTAATACAAAGTGTGAACAATGATATTATACACTGATGAATACAAAATGTAACAGTGCAGAGTCTGTTTTTTTTCTTGACAGTTCAGCCAAGACTGACTACAGGTATACACACTGTCAGTCTTCAGAGAAAAACAAAACAAAATCAGAACAAAAAGATAAGTAAGTAAACTAAAATAAAATAAAGGCTGCACTGAGGATATACTGAGCGTCTCTCGCAGTGCAATACTTGTCTCCACCTAACACTGGGCACAGGCAGACACAGCTGTAGAAAATTAGGTGGTATTAACACCACCCAAAACAAGTCAGTTTCAACCGTCGGTTGAACTGACCAAGTCAATTAAAAAATTATGTCTGTAAGTCTCAGTGTCAATCTCATTCAAAGTTATAGCACAACACAGTATCAATGTAAATAAGTTGTCCCCAGGTAATATGCGACACCAACAAGGTGGAGATGGCAGCAGGTCACAACACAGCAGAAGCAAATAAATATTAAGAACGTGGAGAAGAGGTATAGAAAGATATTTAAAAGTAAGAAAGTAAACTAAGTAGCTAAATAGCTAAATAAATAAGTGAATAAATGAATAAACAAATAGGTAGAGAAATGAAAATAATAAAAGAAGATTAATTCATAAAAGGTTTTAGCACCTGCACCAATGCACTGATGATAGATGCAGGATCTACACAATTCTGTTGGGAAGTTATTGCTGTAGCACTTGATCCCAGCATTTGTTGAACTGTAGGTGATTTGGGGTGTCTTGTAGTCATGCAGGGGAATTCAGCATGATACTGTGTGTTGTTCTGCTCCGCACTGACACCAGCGGGGACTGCAGGTGGGTGTTGTAGATGGCTGGAGCTGGGGACTGCAGGTGGGTGTTGTGGGTGGCTGGATATTAGAGATGGGTGCTGTAGACGGCTGGGGACTGCACATGGGAGTTGTAGATGGCTGTAAACTGGAGACAGGTGCTGGAGATTTTTGGAGTTTGGAGATGGATGTTGTAGGTGATTGTAGACTGGAGATTGGTGTTGTCGATGGTTGGAGACTGCAGGTGGGTATTGTAGATTGTTAGAGATTGGAGGTGGGTGTTGGTAATGCAGGGGTTTGGGGGCTGTTGGGGGGGTTGAGATAAGAGGTGGGCGTATTGGAGAATTGGGGCCATAACAGGGGTTTTGAACATCATAGGAACGGATGTTTAGTGCAAGAGATTTAGATCCTTTAGCACTTGGGTGAACTGAATCACGGTACATATCTTTTCTTGGTGCACCTGATTTGGTTAGGAAGGAAGGGGTGTTGTTGATGAACAGTATTCCTTCTTGTTCACAGGAGCGCCGAAGTGAGGCTGTGGACCGTGATGCAGCTTCTTTCAAGGGGTGTTGGCCAAAGGGAGGGACAATGGAAGAAGCTGCAAGTGTAGCACTGGGGAAAGATTTTCTCAGGAGATGAAGTAATCTTCCCCATTGCTCTCCTGATACAGGTCCATCATGGCAGCTGTTGATGCCGACGTGGAAGGTGACGTGTGTTATGTCGTGGGATGGTGGGCGAGAGGACAGCCACTGGCTAAGGTGATGGACTGTCAGGCCAGATACCGAGAGGTTCCTGACAATGTTACCACCTGTTGACATCTTCCTTTCATCCACTCTCTCCAAGACTGAGTCACCCAACAGTAGAGTATTACAGTTAGGGGGAATGGTTTTCTGCCTGAGACTAGTGAGAGGGGATGGGGGGTCAGCCATTGTTTTCTTGTTGACAGTGGATGATGATGGCTGAGAGGGACTGGGGACAGTGGCGTGAGGTTGTTCAGAACTGTCAGTGTCAGAGAGGACATCAAACTTGTTGGCTGTACTTATGTTATACATGTCCTTTGTGGTGGTAGACTCACATGTAGTGGTGGGTTGGGGTTTTGTTTGATTAGTGGGTTTGTCTGTTTGTTGTACTGATGTCTCTGTCTGTTGTAGGTGTTGGCAAGTGTTGATTGTTTGAAGTTGTTTCTTGATGTCACAAGTAAAGTTTTGCTGACTGTCCTTGATGGATTTCAGTTTGTTGGTATGATCGTCAAGTTTGGCAAGTATACTCTGGTGGCTAGAGTTATTGTCTTGTATTTGACTCATAAGTTCTTCTTTCACTACTTTCACTGTGTTTTTCAGCCTTACTTCTGAGTCACTTACACACTGAGTGTTGTTTTCAGTCTGTTTGGCTATGCTGGACAGTTGGTTTGTGAGTGTCTGAATTTGTGTTTGCATTGTGGCGATGGCGAGTGTGGCAGTGTTCAATTGTTCCTGAAGATGTTTGATTGTTTCTGTACAAGCATTGTGTGTACATGCTTTGGAGGTGGCGTTGTTTACTGCTGGGTCACACGTAGTGGTTGACGGGACATTGTCGTCGGCTATACATGTAGGGGAACAATGGGACTGGACTGGTTCTGTGGTGGTCTCTAAGGAAGGTGGGAGAGTAGGGGGAAGGGTGGTGGTGGCTGTCTCAAGCTGAGTGTCACTGGAGGGAGGGAGAGCATGGGGAAGAGTAGTACTGGCCGATTCAGTCTGACTCT
>JAPXFY010000014.1:4782470-4784970 GCA_030674185.1 Monoplex corrugatus | reverse complement strand
ACTGCACCTTGAAGCACACCAGTTTAAGTATTTTGTTTTCACGTCGGGCAAAAGAACCGATGAACCTTGCAGGAAGCAAACGAAAATCCGGTGACCTACTGCCAAGTTAGAAAACTGTCAATAAATATGGAGGAAAAAAGAAGAAAAAGAAGAAAAAAAAAAAAAAAAGAAAAAAGAAATTTAACTTGCGCTCAAAGTAAGCAGCTGGGTGTTATTATGTGGGGCTGAATGGTGCCGATAGCAATTGAGAAGTTAATGTATAGCAAGTGAACAAAGGAAGCCGGTTTTTCGAGGTGAGCCACGTATGGGTAATATATGCAAGTGCGTGAGTGTACATAGAGTCATATTGGGGGCCAGTAGCCGTTTGGTTTCGTGTGCAGTTTTGTACATTTGTTTTTCAATGTTTTGTTTTATTTGTTTTTCTGTTTATTCGTTCACACGACTACTGTTTGTCTCTTTATTTATTTGTGTTTCAATTTCTGTTTTTCAATCTCCTCCTCCCCCTCCCCCTCTCCCTCTCTCCATTTAAAAAAAGGGAGATTATTTCATCTCAACTGGGTGGATGTGTGTGTGTGTGTTGTGTGTGTGTGTGTGTGTGTGTGTGTGTGTGTGTGTGTGTGTGTGTGTGAGTGACAACCCCCCTCTCTCTCCATTGAAGAAAAGGGAGATTATTTCATCTCAACTGGATGGATGTGTGTGTGTGTGTGTGTGTTTGTGTATGTGTGTGTATGTGTGTGTTTGTATATATGTGTGTGTTGTGTGTGTGTGTGTGTGTGTGTGTATGTGTTTGTTTGTGTGTGTGTGTGTGTTTGTGTGTGTGTGTGTGTTGTGTGTGTGTGTGTGTGTGTGTGTGTGTGTGTGTGTGTGTGTGTGTGTGTGTGTGTGTGTGTGTGTGTGTGTGTGTGTGACAAAAATGTGTTAACAATACTTTCTCGGCTATTTCTGGACGGATCTTTACCAAATTTAAAACTAAGTGTCGACTGTCGAGGAGTCGCGACAGTTTGGAAGTCATAGCCCCAGGGTCAAGGACACAAGGACTTATTTATTTTTCTGTTTCAACAGCTAAATGTATGTGTGTTATTTTCAGGGCTCCTCTGACACAAAATACAACAGTTTATTTTTGAGCAGCGACTTTTCGTTTTGTCTCTTAACGGATTTTTGTGAAAACGAATTGGAACCACATATGTCCATCATTAGACCTCGTTGTTTGATTTGTTGTTGTTGTATTGTTTCTATTGTTGTTATTGTTGTTATTGTTGCTTTTTTTGTTGTTGTTGTTGATATGTTGTTGTTGTCGTACAGTTCTCTAGGCCACTTCAGTAGCCGCAGAGTCTGGGTAGAAGTTTTGACAGTGGTACCTGATGTGTGATGATGTGGATGATAATCGTGATGTTATGGAGTTCTCATTCTCGGGTTGAGGCTGTACTCTTCGTTCCTTTCATAAAATATCCCGGTGTCAGTTAGACCCGAAAAATACGGACACCTACGGTGTTTATCATAACATTTGAGCAACACCGTCGATGACACATCTTGAAGTGAATAAGACGCACTGTGTTGTTTCTGAGTCTTCCCAATGAGCCCACAACACGTATAGGAACGGTTGGGGTGGGTGTGGGTGTGAAAAAACAAAACCCACAATGATTTTGATGAGACTGATGTGGGATTCGAACTCACAACCTTTCAGTCTTTAGTCTGTTGCGCTAACCACAGCACCATGGCGACTGGTCAAAAGAGGACTTTTAACCTGTATGCTTCAACGGCAGCGAGTAATTGTCAAGGTCACGTGTACTTGAATTAAATTGACCAAACACGATTTAGCTATCCACTGGCTGTTCTGTAATTAGTCGCCTTGGAGTTGGGCGTTTTGAACTTGTTCAAGGATTCATCTCACTCGGACAATTCCATATGCGCTCCCCCAAAAATTCTGTCAGCAATTATCTGGTAGACTCTCTGAGCTTGCACAAAACCATATGCGCTGGCTAGGTCTTGAAATAGGGAATGGTGGAGGGGAGGATGAGGAGAAGGAACTATGAAACACTAAGTTGACAACACCAGAATGATGGAAACATTAAGATGGACATCGAACAGGCCAGATTTTAACCCTTCGACTCCTGCACCCTGTCCACCTGCATTGTCAACCATGCTAGCAAAGCAAAAACTTAACCCTTTGATTCCCTCACCCTATCGACCAGGAAGCTGTCGATAGGGTGAGGAATCAAAGTGTTAATTTTTTTGCAGTTGGTGGAGAGGCCGCAGGAGTTAAAAGGTTAACGTTGCGGGCTGGGATTGAACTCGAGATACTTGCACAGTACTTTTCTGGTCAGCTGGTACCTGGGAGGTGTCGACACGAGATGAAGCGAGTCTGCTGCTACACAGGAAACCTGGCGCAAATCATGCCAGAGATCCAAAGATTGTGTGTTGTCCGTCGTTCCACTTTTCAGTGCCGCCATGGTCTTCCTCTGGGTTTGGTCCTATCTCCCATCCATTCTCCATTTCAAGA
>JAPXFY010000014.1:4759970-4762470 GCA_030674185.1 Monoplex corrugatus | reverse complement strand
TATTATTAACTATCTTTGTAAATTCCGTGACGAGATAAACAGGAATGCATGATATAGTGTAAGGGCTCTCAGACCTGTAGTTCATAACAAGGGTAGTAATGACGTTAACGCACTGTAAATAATATAAACAGCAGTTACCTCCCTTGGACTGAACTGCTGACGATTTCATGGGCAGACTATTTTGTTGTAAAAAGCTGTCGTGAACTTGTACAGCGAAAGCATAGACAAGCAGTTTGACGGACGGACAGACAGACAGACAGACAGACAGACAGACAGGCAGGCAAATATATACATAGATGTATGGATAAATAGACATCCATTGCCATTGATGTTAATGTGAATTTGAAATCCATTGTTGATCTTTGTTATATGATAGACATCCATTGTCACTGATGTTAATGTGAATTTGAAATCCATTGTTGATCTTTGTTATATAATAGACATCCATTGTCACTGATGTTAATGTGAATCTGAAATCCATTGTTGACCTTTGTTATATATAGACATCTATTGTCACTGATGTTAATGTGAATCTGAAATCCATTGTTGATCTTTGTTATATATAATCTATTGTCACTGATGTTGACGATGTTTACGTGAATTTCATATCCATTGTTGATCTTTGTCGACATTGTCTTTGAACTCTTTTTGGGTTACGATGGCACAGCGGATCTCAAGACGCTCTAAATGAGCTTTCCAGTTAATTTTTTTTTCAAGGGAGGAAATCGGTTTCCAAAGGCTTGTTTACCTTCTGAATGTACACACGCAAAGCTCGTCTTTTGTATCTTTGTAAGTTTGGTTAGGCCTGTGCATACTTACCTAAGCTTACACTCTAAGATCGGCTGTGCAATTGTGCCCTGGGAGGATCATAGTCTTGGCAAAGGGGGGGGGGGGGAGGTTGTAAGAAATCTACGGGGGTCCGTGGGCATGCTCCTCTGAGAAAAATTTTTAACACAGGCCACTTGGTACACTCTGTTGTAAAATCATCATATTAGCTTATAATAATAATACTAATTACAATATTTACATAGCCCAAATATAAATCAAATCTAAGAGCTGAACATACACATATGCACACATGCACACACACGCACACACACACACACATGGCTATAAACGGGGGAAAAGAAGAAAAGCAATGGAAAATTGTAGAAAACATTATATACAATTATATATTACAATGTGATTCCCCTCCGAGTGGAGACAGGCTGCAGTGGGGGTTGAGTGAGGTCAGGATTTTATGCAGAGGAGAAAAGGTGAGTTTTGAAAGCGGACTTGAAGGAGACAAAAGTAGGTTGCTGACGGACTGAGAGAGGAAGTTTGTTCCAGGAGAGTGGACCAGAAACAGAGAAGGCTCGTGGACCATAGGTATTGAGCTTAGTGCGTGGAAAGCGAAAAGTCAGAGGATCGGAGGCAGAGCGGAGGGTACGTGAGGGAACATAGATCTCAAGTAGGCTTGACAGGTAATCGGGAGCTACGTTATTGAGGCTTTTGTAGCAGATGGTGTCTAGTTTGTACTGTATGCAATTTGAAACAGGGAGCCAGTGAAGTTGTGTCAGGAGAGCGGAGATGTGGCTTACTTGTCTCCTCAAAAATAATTCGACTCTTGGACGGCTCAGGTGGGGGTGGGGTGGAGTTCTGGAAGTCCTGGAACCCCCCCCCCCCCTTTGATCTGACCCCGAGGACTTAACCAGTACTTCTGCTGACACCACTGCTATGTTTACAACCGTTGCTGTGACGACCTACTCCACCACCACCACTACTGTTGTTGCTACTCCTCCTACTGCTATTACCACTACAACTACTCCTATGGCAATTATGAGCATTACTGCTGCTGTTGCTGCTGCTCCTAACCTCTAGTTCTCGTGCCAACACCAGCATTATTATTACTGCTGCTTTTGCTACTACTACATTTGCTGAAAAAGAACTATTACTATTGAATCTATAAACCTTACTGACTGACTGGTTGACAGGTTTACTGATAGATTTACTGACTGACAGGTTGACTGGTTGACCGACTGACTGACTGGTTGACTAACTGACTGACTGACTGGTTGACTGATTCATTGACAGACTGGTTGACTGACTGGATGACTGATTGAATAAATGACTGACACACAAACTGATCAACTGAATGGCTGCCTTGTTGATTGATTGACTAACTAGTGGACTGAACAGCTGACTGGTTAACTGACTGAGTGACCAGTTGACCGACTGATTGGCTGACTGATTGACCAGCTGACTGGCTGGCTGATCCACCGACTAACTAGCTGACAGACAGACTGATTGACTGGTTGACTGACTGGCTGGTTGGCTATTTAACAGACTAGCTGGCTGATCGACTGATTATCGGACTGATTGACGGACCGACTGATTGGCAGTTTAGTTGAATACCTGACTGATTGGCTGAAAAATTACTAAGTGACGCATAATTGTTTTGACTGACCATTAGGCAACTTATCAATTAACATCAGAAAGAGAGTCCTTCAATGTTATATAG
>JAPXFY010000014.1:4744970-4752470 GCA_030674185.1 Monoplex corrugatus | reverse complement strand
CACGCACAGAGGCAAGTCTTTGCTCGTTTACAAAGGCTTAGAGCGTTACTAGTGTTCCTGGCTCACACACCATTCAAGAAATGACACCCAAGTTGTCCAATCCTTGCGTAGACCGCGTTGCTATGTAATAACCGAATCGTCTGAGTTCAGGGATCTCTCTCTCTTTCTCTCTCGTATGAACTCTCTACCGTGACAAGCGGATCAGGTACTCTCCCCTTGACTGATGACGCCAATCAGCGTTCAGCTTAGCCAAGCCAAGAGCTCGAGAGCTGTTGCCGTGAGCACTAAATGAGCCAAAATCCGATTGGTTCATGACAAATGCCTGGCTGACAAGCAGCCAATGGAACCTTTACAAATATTGGCCTTGCCCTGGGGGATTTACTTCACCTTATTTTTTTCTTTTTTTTTAATATCTTCTTGGACAAATAAACGTGTTGCTTAGTAGAAAGTATTTGTGGTGTCTAGACTGTCGAGCATAGGTCTTTGGTGTGATTTCTTCTTTCCGTATAGTGGTTTTCTTTTATCATTATGTTACGTGACAAAAATCACATGATGTTACATTAAGTGCAATTTTTTCGTGTTTCATGAGAAAAGTACTGGCACGGCACAGCAAGATCGACAGTGGATTAAAAGTTCATGCTGATTTTTCATTCTAAATGAAATGGTTATGTGGTCCTCTACAAAAACATGCTGTTCAACGAATAACTCGAGCATGTTCATGTTAGCTTGAATGAGTATAAATAAAATTTGATGTTCTATTCGGTAGCCTGCATGTACAGGCACTGTTGCTACAGTTTACCTACTCTGATTTCAGTGGATGATAATCTATAAGAATAGCATGAAAATTCCGTTAAAATTAAATTTGACTGAATCCAAGACAATGTTACACTGTGATAGTATCGTCAGAAATTCGTAAGAAAAGTGCTGTTCACACTTTCCTTAAAAAGTTCTGATTTTAGACACGTTCATCGTTGACTATCATCTTGAAATCTTATCTTCTAAATTTTAACTCTTCAGCAGTGCCCATGTGTAGTCCAAATTTGGTAAAGATCCACCCACAAACAGTTGAGAAAAGATTGTTAACACAAACACATTCGAGTCACAATCACACTCTTATCTCCTTCCAGCAGAAACAAAGAGAGTGGTAGTAAAGAAGACAATGCTAGCACATACTTTGTGTGGGAATGCTGAATTTTCTCAGAGAGCTCCTGGCATCCCCATGGAGGTGGGGGTAGGCATTAAGTAATAGCAATTAACTATAGTAAAACACAAAACGCCCTAGGGTGTTGGATGAGACCCAGAACAACACTGCCTCACCACTGACCGGATATTCCTCCCTGCTCCCGACCCATATGGCAGCCATTTCACCGGCAAAGAAGACTGTTGTGTCCATTGTGCTGCATGTTCCATTCGGACCCAGTCAACTGCTACCTTGTTTGACAAGCCGAACGGCAAGGTGGTGAGATGACAAACCCGGGACATAGGCACACAACGCACAGTGGTGGGGGCAGTCTTTAAACAACAACAACAACAACAACAACAACAATGATGATAATAATGAGGATGAGGATAATGAGGATAATAATAGTGAGATGAGGTTGAAGATGATAATGACCAGAGGGAACACGTTTGTAAATAACTAACCAATTCCGAGCCTGTCTTTTTACCGCGTTTAACTCTCACCCTGGCAATCGGTCAGACTACAATCCGTAGGCTTACCACCACTACCACCACCAACATGACTGTAAACCCATTTTTTACAGCGGAACCGTACTCAGACATCTCACACTTTCTCACCATTATTAATACCGATCCCCACCGCAGCGACCAGACTTCTCATCCCCGCGTTATTACACTGGCACCGGTCGTGCTCTCGCAATCATGGCGACGCCTATCATGTCGGCTTTACGTCACTTCCTTGCACGAACGAGCCCTCGACGTCAGCTTAGCGGCGACGTGATTGGCGGGAAGGACGCGGTCGAAAGGCTCTGATTGGTCAGGGAGTGTGGGTTCTTTTATTTTTATTTCTTTTATCCTGAAGAGATGGACTGAAAAGGTCAGAAGTATTAGATGCTGAGACTGAACAAACAGATGGCTACTCGTGTAGACATGGCTGTCAACTTGTGCTGACAAGAACCGTGAGGCGGGAAGGTTTGCTTGGTCACTTTGCTGGGGACTAAGCATCTATTCATGTCCCTGGACTAAGCGGTGCTCAGCCTGTCGTTGTCCACCTTCGTTCCCTACCGCCTCACCCTCTCCCTTCCCCATCTCCACTTGTCTGTCAGTCGGTCTCTCCCCTCCCACCTCCCCACCCCTCCATCACCATTCCTTCTCCTCTGTCTTCCGTTTCTTTCATCTCCTGTATCTCCGCTATCCTTTCGAGCCTTTTGTCAGTCGAGATCCTTACGGTTGTCTTGGTGATGATGATAATGATAATGATGTTGATATGAGTTTTTTCTTCTTTTTTCTTGTGATTTAGTGTATTCTTTTTATGTGGGAGAGACAGTATTGGTGTGGTGGAAGGGGGTGTAGAAAGTTCCTGGAGACACAGTAGGAGACTGTTTCCGTAGTGAGATGAAACAGTGATGGTGATGGTCGTTGTGGTGTGTGTGTGTGTGTGTGTGAGTGTGGGCGTGTGTGTCTGTATGTGTCTGAGGGGAGCGCGAGCGAGCAAGAGAGAGAGAGAGAGAGAGAGAGAGACAGAGACAGAGACAGAGAGAAAGAGAGAGAGAGAGAGAAGAGACAGAGAGAGAGAAAGAGAGAGAGACAGAGGCAGAGAGACAGAGAGAGAGACAGACAGACAGAGAGAGAGAGAGGACAGAGAGACAGAGAGAGAGACAGAGAGAGAGACAGAGAGAGAGAGACAGAGAGAGAGAGAGAGAGAGACAGAGAGAAAGAGAGAGACAGAGAGATAGTTTTAATACAATCCTTTGTTTATTTAACTTTCTGCTGAAATAAAACCTGTTTGGTTTTTCTCGACTTGTTTCTTCGTTTTTTTTGGTTATTTTCTTTCAGTTGTTTGAAATTTGTATTCGCAAGACAGGGGACGGGGTACATAAGTATAGACTTCACTTTCCATTCGCCTAATACCTACCGTTTCTGCTCTTAAATCCAAATTAAATCCTACCTCTTTTTCCGACACTTTATTCTACGACTACCTCTTCCGTCAGTTTGTGTAGGTCATTTTTGTATATTGTAAGGTAAACAACATTCGATACGCAGATGACACCGTGCTAATTGCAGAAAATGAAAGGGACCTACAAAACCTTGTGAATATACTAGAAATAGAAAGCAAAGGTAAGGGGTTGGAACTAAACAGCAGGAAGACTGAAGTCATGGTGATCAGTAAAAAACATGAAATCCCTTCATGCAAAATTACAGCAAACGGCACAACCTTGAGACAGATCTGGGAACGATCATTTCACCAGACGGCAGATGCACATCAGAAATAGCCAGCAGAATCGGCCAAGCCAAACAGCATTCAAGAAGATGAATAGCATTCTTACCGACAAATGCCTATCAGTTAACATCAGGAAGAGAGTTCCTGAATGTTATATAGAACCGATAATATTATACGGTTGTGAGGCGTGGACAGTCAAAAGCAAAACCAGAACAAGATTGAGGCAGCCGAGATGTGGTTTCTAAGAAGAATGTTGAGAGTTCCATGGACAGCAAAGAAAACAAAGGAGACAGTCTTGATGGAGGCAGACACAAGTAGATCATTCATAAGGAAGATTAGGAAAAGACAGGCAACATTTATAGGCTATTTTATGAGGAAAGGGGATTTGGAGCACCTGGTCACAACGGGAAAGCTAGAGAGAAAGAGAGCAACAGGTAGACCCAGGGAGAAAATATTGGACGGACTTGCAGAGTGGCTGGGGACAAGGAGGGTGGAAGAGATGCTTGAGGCAACAAGCGATAGAGACAGATGGAAGTCCATGATCGCCAACGCCATGCGGCAAGGCACCTGATGATGATGATGAAGGAAGTCTGCGTTGATTGCATGCATATGTCTGGTGTGTGAGTGCGCTATGATCTGAATTGTCAAGATTTGGTGCAATGTAAGTACTGTAACTGTTATTATATATTATTATTATGATAATGGTCATGATCAACAGATACAGTGATGATGAGGCCACGCTTCTAGTCTCACGGCCATCACAGGAGTTCGAGTTCGTACCCGCTCTAGATAAAAAAAAAAAAAAAAAAGGGGGGGGGGGGAGATGGGGGTCTCCACTGAATGAGGTCCAAAATGTTTATGCCCAAAATCTCAGCACACATGGAGAAGATGTTTGATACTGAAGGGATCAGCTACAGGGCACACACTATGAATCATCTTAGTCTTTCATATGGAACGAGTGTATGAGAAATAGTGACAACTGATCTGTTCAATACAGTCCCTTTCCTTTTCCAGATTTTTTTTTATAAAACTAGGGGACGTTAATCTTCAGGTTTGAATGGATTTGCCCCTATGTACTCTACTAAACACTCCCTTCCTTTCAATTTCCAAAGGCTGTTGGAAGTAAAACCTTCAAGTTTGGACGGAATCAGTATGAAAGAGTTAGCAGTCAGTTTGGTTGTTTGCAATTTGGGTGGAGGGCGTATGGAATTGCCATAAGTTTTTCATATAGAAGTGATCTTTGGTTTTAAGCAAAAGGGGAAAGCAGTCAGGTGTCTCCGGTAGCAAACATGGCTTCTTCTTCTTCTTCTTGGCGTACGCTGCTAACAAACATGGCTTCTTCTTCTTCTTCTTGGCGTACGCAAAAATGGCTTCTTTTTTCCCCAACACATGGCTTCTTCTTCTTCTTCTTGGCCCGTACGCTGCTAACAAACATGGCTTCTTCTTCTTCTTCTTGGCGTACGCTGCTAACAAACATGGCTTCTTCTTCTTCTTCTTGGCGTACGCTGCTAACAAACATGGCTGGAATGTGTCCTGTGAAGAGAACACGATGGGAAACGCTGCTGATGATCAAGCATTTGGTGGTCTGGCAGGCTGCCTCTAACTGACTGAGCTGTGAACTCAAGATCTAGTGTCTCGAGGTTTGTTTCCTCATTTGTTTGTCATTCTGTTGTTGTTGGGAGGGTGGGGTGGTAGTGGTGGTGGTTGGTTGATTAGTTAGTTTGTTTTGGCTGCAACTCCAATTGCTGTCGAATATACGAGTGAGAGTTTACATAATGATCTGGTATATTGTGGTCTGACTGGCTGGCTCAACTGACTGATGCCGTGAATTTCTGGCTGGCTGGCTCAACTATTGAGCTTTGCGTGAATTTAGCGGAACTGGCTGGCTCAACTGATTGAGCCGTGAATTCTGGCTGGCTGGCTCAACTATTGAGCCGTGAATTCTGGTGGTTGGCTCAACTATTGAGCCGTGAATTCTGGTGGCTGCCTCAACTATTGAGCCATGAATTCTGGCTGGCTGGCTCAACTATTGAGCCGTGAATTCTGGCTGGCTGGCTCAACTATTGAGCCATGAATTCTGGCTGGCTGGCTCAACTATTGAGCCGTGAATATCTGGTGGCTGGCCTCAACTATTGAGCCGTGAATTCTGGTGGTGCTATATGCCATGATTTGCTGCTGCTAACTATTGAGCCGTGAATTCTGGTGGTTGCCTCAACTATTGAGCCGTGAATTCTGGTGGCTGCCTCAACTATTGAGCCGTGAATTCTGGCTGGCTGGCTCAACTATTGAGCCGTGAATTCGGCTGTGGCATATTGAGCGTGAATCTGGTGGTGCCTCAACTATTGAGCCGTGAATTCTGGTGGCTGCCTCAACTATTGAGCGTGAATTCTGGCTGGCTGGCTCAACTATTGAGCCGTGAATTCGGCTGGCTGGCTCAACTGTTGAGCCGTGAATTGTGCTGGCTGGCTGGCTCAACTATTGAGCCGTGAATTCTGGCTGGCTGGCTCAACTGTTGAGCCGTGAATTCTGGCTGGCCTGGCTCAACTATTGAGCCGTGAATCTGGCTGGCTATGGCTGGGCTGGCTGCTCAACTATTGAGCCGTGAATTCTGGCTGGCTGGCTCAACTGTTGAGCCGTGAATTCTGGCTGGCTGGCTCAACTATTGAGCCGGGAATTTTGGCTGGCTGGCCTAGGCTGGCTGGGCTCAACTATTGAGCCGTGAAATCTGGCTGGCTGGCTCAACTATGAGTCGTGAATTCTGGCTGGCTGGCTGGCTTGCTAACTATTGAGCCGTGAATTCTGGCTGTCTGGCTGGCTCAACTATTGAGCCGTGAAATCTGGTGGCTGGCTGCTAACTATTGAGCCGTGAATTCTGGCTGTCTGGCTCAACTATTGAGCCGTGAATTCTAGCTGGCTGGCTCAACTATTGAGCCGTGAATTCTGGCTGGCTGGCTGGCTGGCTCAATTATTGAGCCGTGAATTCTGGCTGTCTGGCTGGCTCAACTATTGAGCCGTGAATTCTGGCTGTCTGGCTGGCTCAAATATTAAGCCGTGAATTCTAGGCTGGCTGGCTCAACTATTGAGCCGTGAATTCTGGCTGGCTGGCCCAACTGATTGAGCCGTGAATTCAATACCTGATGTCTTGAGGTTTGTTTGGGGAGAGGAGTTGGCAGCTGTGGGACTGGCGGCTGGGCAGGCTGCGTAATAAAGAGATGAAGGTCCGGAGTAATTATTTAGAAAAGGGCCCTTTCATTTTCTCTTGGTCTGCTAGCTGAGCTGGACCTGCTGGTGTGTGTCTGAAATTATGTATGGGTTGCGTAGTTTTTATACAACTGTTTATCTCATTTGTTTTGACTTATTAAGCTTGGATTTTATATAAGTCGCCGATTTTCTTTAGTCTGTTTCCTGACTGACGCTCAGAGTTCTTGATAAGCATGGTTGGGATTTCTGATATACAAATTCTCGGGTAGGCAAGTCTGATTTCAATCATGCATTGGTAATTATCTCCTTTATGTCTTATAAATGCAATAACTTAAAGTCTTCAATCATACACACAATGCATGAACGCACATACGCTTGCGCGTGCACACACACAGACGTGCAAGCATGCACACTCGCACACACGCACGCAGGCACGCACACACACACACACACACACACACAACACACACACAACACACACACACACACACACACACCACACACACGTCTCGTTTTGAAATTAGGACCTGTCTTGTTTTATGAATTAAATAAGCTTGCACGTTCTCATTCTAATTTCGTGACTTTCTGATTTTTACATACTTGAACACTGACAGTTACTTTGATTCAGATTTTTATTTCATACACCAAACAGAAACATAACTATACATAAGTCAGAACCGCGATAAGGCCTCAACAACTTACAAGAAACTCAATGAAGCAGTCACACACACACAGATGTGCACAAACGCACATAAATGAAAGCACACAAACATGCACAGGAATCCACACCTGCACACATATACACGTGGCTTTCACACGGCCGAAGCAGAACCAGCTCCTGGATTTTTTTCTTTCTTTGAGGAAAGGAGAGAGAAAACAAACAAAAAACAAACAACCCC
>JAPXFY010000014.1:4714970-4739970 GCA_030674185.1 Monoplex corrugatus | reverse complement strand
TTAACCCTTTGATTCCCTCACGCTATCCACCAACATCAAAAACTTAACCCTTTGATTCCCTCACGCTATCCACCAACTGCAAAAACTTAACCCTTTGATTCCCTCACGCTATCCACCAACTGCAAAAACTTAACCCTTTGATTCCTCATCCTATCCACCAGCTTCCTGCAGGAAGCTGGTGGATAGGGTGAGGGAATCAGAGGGTTAAGTTTTTGCTTTGCTAGCATGGTTGACAATGAAGGATGCTGGTGGACAGGGTGCAGGAGTCAAAGGGTTAAGATAGTTTCTTCTATTTGACAAATGTAATTCGCCGCCATTTTCCCCTACCCTGCTCTTTTTCCCATCTCCTTCCCCTTTGCGTTCACCTCCCCCCACCCTTCAGCCCCCACCACACCCCACCCCCTCCCCCACCCCATCCCAGTATAACAATCAGGTATTCTCTCGCTGTCCGTGCGTGGCGACCGCACACCGGTTGTCGCAAAAAGGTGCTCCGAGTTGACACGTTTACCTGTCAGGACCTGGCCGTCACGGGGCTGGTGATTTATCGCCGTTTGATCAGCCGTTGAGAGTGAGGTCTGTGTCCCCCCTTGACTGATGGCAAGTTAACCGTGGGGCTAATCAGCGTGGAGGTTAGGGAAAGGGTTTTGGGGGTGCAGTCATCTGGAACTGTGTCTTTATTAGAAACTGACGGTTGGTACGGATTTCGACACCACGGACGTAAGAAAGGGAGACCGGTAACTCACTGTGTGTATGACACCCTGTCTGTCCTTCCCTTTGACACCTGCACCCCGTCCATCACCTGTAAAAAAACTTAACCCTTTGACTCCCTGACCCACCCTACCCACCAGCTTGCAGGAAGCTGGTGGGTAGGGTCAGATAGTCAAAGAGTTAAGTTTTTGCTTTGCTAGCGTGGCGAGACAGCCTTGAAAGAGGCAGACACAAGAAGATCATTCATAAGGAAGATTAGGAAAAGACAGGCAACATTTATAGGCCATTTTATGAGGAAAGGGGAATTGGAGCACCTGGTCACAACGGGAAAGCTGGAGGGAAAGAAAGCACCAGGTAGACCCAGGGAGAAGATGTTGGACGGACTTGCAGAGTGGCTAAAGACAAAGAGGGTGGAGGAGGTGCTTGAGGCAACAAGGGATAGAAACAGATGGAATGCCATGATCGCCAACGCCATGTGGCAAGGCACCTGATGATGATGATGATGATGAGCGTGGTTGGCAATGCAGGTTGCTGGTGGACAGGGTTCAAAGGGTTAA
This sequence comes from Monoplex corrugatus, assembly GCA_030674185.1. Lineage (NCBI taxonomy): Eukaryota > Metazoa > Mollusca > Gastropoda > Littorinimorpha > Ranellidae > Monoplex > Monoplex corrugatus. The sequence continues at coordinate 4,738,705 of JAPXFY010000014.1, read as the reverse complement.
AGATGAATTCTCCTTTCTACACCATCCTCGCTACGACCCAAGGACTTCGTCAGTGACTATGGATGACTGAATCGTGAGCTCTTTGACCACGACTTAACCCTTTGGCTCCCACACCCTGTCCACCAGCATCCTGCAATGTCAACCATGCTAACAAAACAAAAACTGAATCCTTTGACTCCCTCACCCTGTCCACCAGCTTCCTTCAGTGAGAGAGTGAAGAGATGAGTTTTGCAGTTAGTGAATAGGGTGTGGGACTCAAAGGGTTAACCTTTGACTCCCGCACCCTGTCCACCAGCATCCTGCATTGTCAACCATGCAAGCGAAGCAAAAACTTAACTCTTTGATTTCCCCACTCTGTCCACCAGCTTCCTGCAGGAAGTAGGTGGACAGGGTGATGGAATCAAAGGGTTAAGTTTTTGCAATTGGTGGATAGGGTGCAGGAGTCAAAGGGTTAACCAGTTTCCGTGTTTCAGCGGTCAGGTAGTAGGTTCGAATCCTATAAGTTCTGTCAAAATCATTGAGGGATTGTACGCCTCCAGCTGGCCCGTACCCCGAGTTGAACGTGCTTTGGGATCATTGGTAAAACAGGGACACACATTCGAGTCTCATCCACTTCACGGCTGAGTCAATGAAGATGCCGCTCAAGTCTCGTAATCAGCACTGCGGGTGTCTGAATTGTGGGCCTTGATGATGCCAAGATATAATCGTTACAAAAAGTTAGCGTAGAATACAGCTCGTCTTATAGTCTCAATAATGATAACAACAAAAATATGCGCATTTATAGTGCATCTTACAACGCTCCAGGCGCTTAAAATTCAACAATACAAAAATAAATGAATCATAAGCGAAACAAACATTCACTTATTTTACCCATTAGTATTATCCACACGCTGTCAATAACACCCATGTACAACAAACTACAAAAGCATGATAAAAGAGGATGGAATAGGGTCAGTATAGTAAAATTAACTTAAACGGAAGGATTTACAGAACTGATGGGCTTTTAATTTGGGTCTAAAAAGACAAAAGGTTGGGCAAATTTGTCACATCAAAGGGCGGATTATTTCACAGAAAAGGTCCAAAATGGCCAAAAGATCGGAACGCATGAGTCTGTAGAGAGATTTTGAACAGAGATTATCAGGACAAGACAGAAGAGTACAGGAAGGAGATTAGGCACGGAGCACTTCAAAGATATAAACAGGAGTATTACTAGAAACAACATTGTAATACATACAAGCAATATTGTATCTAATACGCTGTTGAATAGGAAGCCAGTGGAGCATACGAGGCGGGGACGTTCAATTCTCATGCCGAAAGGCTTTGAGGACGAGTTTTGCTGCAAATTTTTGAACTGTCTGTAGAGGTAGAATAAGAGACAAGGGAGCACCAGTAAGAAGACTGTTATAGTAATCGAGAACGGAACTCCATGGCATCATGATTATCGTCTCCATTTTCAGTATCATCATCATAGCTTTGAAAAAAAATTGTTCCGGATTTTGCAATCATTAAAGTCCATAGGAAATGGAGAAGAAAAATATAAATGTCAGTCTTGCTTCGGCGGTCTGAAGCCCATCGCACACAACGTTACAATAGGTTTGGGAGAGCAGAACATTACTGATGTTTAGTTAGCTGTGAGACGTATTGCGCACGTACAACATGGCTGTTTGCATCGACCAAACAAGGTCATGATCGTCAGCGAAATCGTACAGTTGCCGGTCTCTCGGTTAATGTCTCTGGTTTTGACGTCTCGTCCTTGCGAAAAGGCCTGCTTGTCCTTACAATGTGATCAGCAAGTGCTTGGCGAACAAAGATTGCAACCTGTATTGATGAAACTGTTGCTGGCCTTGAGTTTTCACCTTTTGATGTCGAACACGACAAATTTCAATACCTGTCACTTGGTTTAAAAAAGTGACACCTGCATTCCTTTCTAAGTCGGCGAAGAGTAGCACAAGGATGTTGGGGAGTAATATTATTATTATTAATAAGCTTTAAAGGTAAAACTGCGTGTCTCTCATGTTATTGCACCGAATGGAAATGAAAAGACGAACTGTGTCATTGTGGTATACAAACAACCAATTAGCGTCGCCTTGTTGGATCCAACGTTAAAGGGTTACATACTTTGAATATGACAGACCCCCCACTCCCCACCCCACCCCCCCACACTTTTATTAGTCTGAGGGGAGATAATATACGATACTGTAAATCTTTATTCCAGACGGTGATAAACGGTACTAGTACTTTTTTCTTTCTTTCGTACTGCTCTTGACAGAGAGAGAGAGAGAGAGAGAGAGAGAGAGAGAGAGAGAGAGAGAGAGAGGAGAGAGAGAGAGAGAGAGAGAGAGAGAGAGAGAGAGAGAGAGAGAGGTAATAAAACAGCCATTAACACAGAACCAAGTAAGAAAGCAGCTCTCCAGTAGAACATGGTTGACAAATGTACTTCAGTCCGCCAACAGAAGACTTCTTGCTAACAAAGAAGACAGTCCAGCTTTAAACGAAAACACACACGCACTCACCCCCACCTTCACATAAGTCCCTTCCCCCCTGCCACCCCTTCCACCCCCTCCTTCCCTGACAAAGTCACAATGATGTATGTGCATTTGATGACCTCTTCCTGGTCGCCTTGGGTGGGTGCAGAACAGGGTTTGGTGAGAGGACACTGGTTTAGCCAGTGAGTAGATGGCTGTCGGAGCGGTACTCCTGATAGTGCATGTATCTTTGCCTCCGCTGGAGTGAGCTGTCTCTGGAAAAAAATTATGTGGCAAACCTTTTCGTAGGTAAATAGAATTATATGCATACAAATAAATAAATAAATAAATAAATAAATAAATAAATAAATAAATAAATAAATAAATAAATAAATGATAATAAATAAGTGAATGAATAAATAGATAAGCAAATAAATAAATGAATAAATGAATAAATAAATAAATAAATAAATAAATAAATAAATAAATAAATAAAGGTGGCACTGCGCTAAACTGACATGTTCTCCCCTGAGAAATCAACCAGAATTTCACACAATCAAATCTATTATGACAAATAAACAGATAAACAGATAAACAGATAACTAACTAACTAACTAACTAACTAAAAATAACTATTTAACTAACTAACTAACTAACTAACCAACCAACCAACCAACTAACTAACTAACTAACTAACTAACTAACTAACTAACTAACTAACTAACTAACTAACTAACTAACTAACTAACTAACTAAATAAATGAATAAATAAATGAATAAATAAATACATAGACAAGCCAAACATTGTATGTCCGTGACAAAACGTCTACTGTGTAGCTTTAGAGACCAGGGCGTAAACGGCAAGTATTGAACTGAGTAGAGATTCACGCAGACAGCATTAGAGCGCTGACGAAGATGGCGAGAACGCCATCGAAAGCTACGGAACTGTGAGTAGCGAATTTTACACTGTTGGGAGACCTTGTTCTTCAAAATTGGTAGCATTAAGTATTGAACTCTCTGTCTTTCTGCCCCACCCCAGCCCCCACCCCTCACCCCCGCCCTCACCCTCACCCCATCCCCACCCCATCAATCCTCGCTTGTTCATCTGTCCGTTTGTAATGTGGTAATCAGTGCCAGAAGTCAGACTGCACGTCTTTTGATGTGACGCCACGGTGTTTTCACTTTCACAAGCACACAACAGAATTGATTCACTTCAGCATGACACAAAGCCAAATCATTAGCCGTTAAATCAGTGCCACTAAAACTCGAAACTACATCAGACCCGAGTGGGGGGTTATAGGGGTGGACGTTTAACCATTTAACGAAGCAATAGGTCACCCACGGTTTTGGTGATTAACCCTTCCACTCCCACATTCTTATCCACCAGCGATAACCTGTTCACGCCCTCAGTCTGACCACCAGTCGCCTGCAGTCAGTGTGATCATTACGCTCATGACTGGACTCCACCCGTCCACGAAGACGTCTGGTTTCCCTGACACCTGGTTGTGGGGCGTGGTTATGGGTGTGGTGGGAGGAGTTCCAGTCAATTCACTTACCCCCCTTGCCACAGTCAGGGGTACTTCTACTGAAGTTTGAAACTAACGGTGAATGGGGTAATTCACCTACCATTTCGCCAAGTGGCGTGTGTCCTCCTTCCCGATGGTGATTAGCTGAACGGGTATGGTTCGTTAATTTTAATGCCACTAATGCACTGGAGTACTAATTTCACACCCGAGTTGTGTATTTATCCTCCCTGTGTGGTGTCTAAGTCTGTGTGGATTGTGTCAAGTGTTTGTTATGAACGTAGGGTGTTAGGCGTGTTGGTGTGGTATTGTTAGTACTTGACACGACTTGCTGTGAGTGGGGCCACTAAAAATAGCAAAAACAACCCCTACCCCCACCCTCCACCCCACCAAAAACAAACAAACAAACAAACAAACAAAAACAACAACTAAAATCAAGCAACCAGAAAAAACCCAGCAGCAACAGCAACAACAAAACACCCCAAAAAACCCCAAAACAGGGAAACCCTGTGGTACGCTTAATGGTCGAACCCACCACCTTCCGTTATCACAATTGCGACCTAACCAACAATGCAAACGGGGCCATATTAACAGGTTCACATGCCGGTGGTTGTGAATTCCATCCATTCCAGGGGACACCACTAGGGATGCCAGGGGCCCTGTCAGTGTAAATGATATCCCCACCTTCTGGAAGTTCGGTGCTAGAAATTTGACCTTTCTTGTCATTTTCTTTGTTTCTTCCTTGCTCGTTTCGCTTTCTGTCATCTCTTTGTGTCATTGTTCTACCTTGCTGGTTCATTGACCTGCCTGTGTTCTATAAAGCCTTACATACATTCTATTAGGATTGATACGTGGAGACATGTATTAACTCAAGCAAAGCCAGAACAAGATTGAGGCAGCCGAGATGTGGTTTCTAAAAAGGATGTTGAGAGTTCCATGGACAGCAAAAAAACAAACAAACGAGACAGTCTTGATGGAGGCAGACACAAGTAGATCATTCATAAGGAAGATTAGGAAAAGACAGGCAACATTTATAGGCCATTTTATGAGGAAAGGGGAATTGGAACACCTGGTTACAACGGGAAAGCTGGAGGGAAAGAGAGCACCAGGTAGACCCAGGGAGAAAATACTAGACGGACTTGTACAGTGGCTGAAGACAAGGAGGGTGGAAGAGATGCTGGAGGCAACAAGTGATAGAGACAGATGGAACTCCATGATCGCCAACGCCATGCGGCAAGGCACCTGATGATGATGATGATGATGTATTAACTGCATTTTTTGTGTGTGTAAAGAAATGTGATGTGCAGAAGCGATTTTAGACAGTTTAGTCCGGTTTTTACATGTTTTGGTGTCCTTAGTCATATTTACATTGTTATTCAGCGTTGTATTTTTTAATCCTTTGGTGATATATTGGGGCGGAAAAGGTCAACGCCAGGAACATATCCTTAGATTCTGTGCTCGAATACATTGATCTGTGTACTTAATTTCATTTTTCGTTTTTTTTCCAAGGTCAGTAAGTTGTGTTTGTTTTGAGATCTTATAGCCCTGATATGGCTCTTCGCAGTCGGCTGGGCGTAAAGCAACAACAATGATAATAATAATTGCATTTTGGGGTCTGCTATATTAAACTGACATTCTCACTGCCCATTTTAATGTACTGTCGTTTTGGTGGTGTAAGTGTATATCACTTCCCTATCACCTTCCCCTCTCCCCTAGGCGTAGTTACTCCCGTCGATCACACCACCAGAGAAAATGACTGTCGACATTAAAGTATCACTCAATCAATCTGTCACTGAATCCGCTAGACGGTCATTCATTCAGTCAGTCAGTCAGTCAATCAGTCATTCATTCATTCATTCATTCATTCATTCATTCATTCATTCATTCATTCATTCATTCAGTCAGTCAGTCAGTCAGTCAGTCAGTCAGTCATTTATTCATTCATTCATTCATTCATTCATTCAGTCAGTCAGTCAGTTAGTCAGTCAGTCAGTCAGTCAGTCAATCTGTAGCCTACGTGTACTAATCGACAACCTGACGTTGCTATTGGACAGAGTCAGAGATGACTTGTCTGGTTGGTTCTTTTGATGGAACCGTGAACTTTTAAGATCTTAAGTTAACTCTTTGACTCCCACACACTATTCACCAGCCATCCTGCATTATCAATCATGCGAGCAAAGCAAAAAGTTAACCCTATGACTCCCTCACTCTATCCACCAGCTTCCTGTAGGAAGATGGTGGATAGGTTGAGAGAGTCAAATGGTTATATCTACTATCTCTAGTTCAGTCCCAGCCAGCAACATTAAAAGCTGGGCTGTTCGCTGTCCATCTGAACGTTTTCGTCATTAAGGTGGTGTCAGCTTATTGTTTCGTGGGGTCCCCTCCCTCTCCCCATTCAAGACCTTTCAAGCGCATATGGGTTTGCGCTGAGTTGGTGAGTCTGCCAGAGAATTGCTGGCAGATTTGGGTGGAGAGCTATGAGCCCCCCCCCTCCACATACACACACACACACGCACACACACACACACACACACACGCACGCACGCACGCACACACACACACACACACACACACACACACACACACACACACACACACACACTCACTCATACACCCCATTTGAAGACTTTGCCATCGCATATGGTCTTGCACAGGTTCAGGGAGTCTGTCAGATAACGGCTGGCAGATTTAGACAGAGCGCATATGGAATCGTCCGAGTGCGATGAATTACTCTTGAACAAACTGAAAACCGTGCCCAAGATTCGATACGAACGTAAATTGAGTTCAGTCTCAGCCCGCAACATGCAGCCTGGCCTGTTTCCTGACCATCTTAATTCAATGTTTTAGTCGTTCAGATGATGTCAGTCTAGTGTCATACATTATCCCTCCCTGTCCCCTTCCAATTTCAAGACTTTACCAACGCCTAGAGGATTTGCTAAAGATCAAAGATTCTGCCAGAACATCCTTGGCAATTTTGGGTGGGGCGCATATGGAAGTCTCCAGGCGCATTGAATCTCTTTTAAACAAACTCTAATTCAAATGAAGGTAATAAGAGGGAAGCAGGGAGAATTTTACAGATTAACCAAAGATTATAATTCTTGAGAGTCACGTAGGAGTTATCTCCCCGGGGATGTTGTAGAATTTCTCAAAATCCAACAGAGTTTGCGTATAAGAACTTTGGAAGCAACCCTGTATATGTTCTGTCATGTCTATGTGTATATGTTTGGTCAGTTCAAGAATAAAAGACTGTGTCAATCTTGAAAATGAGACCAATATATTGTATGTATTTCTCTCCTCCCTCATAGTTATGTGTAGGTGTAGTTGCGGGGTATAAAGGTAGGCTTGGGCGCTCCTTTTTGGGGGGAATGTTCTGAGCTTACAGTTTTGTGCTTTATGGCTGCTTCTATGCTAGCTGAATGGGTAGCGCAAACTATGTTGGATTTTGAGAAATTCTACAACGTCCCCGGGGAGATAACTCCTACGTGACTCTCAAGAGTTATAATCCTTGGTTTAACTCTTATTCAGTTTAAATTCAATTATCTCTCTTTTTCCGTCTCCTCCGTCCCTCTTCCCTCCGGCTTCCCATACCACCATCACCACTCTTTCCCTCCTTCCTTCTAGGTCTCCGATCCAAACTACGTACTAAGTTATTCTTCCGGTCGGCTTTGGGTTTCGTTTCCATTTCCTTTCTGGGGCGAAAGGAGGTTTTCTCTATAAGCTGTCTTTCTAGTTTCTTCTTCTTACCTCCTTCTTTGACAATTAGGCCCAGGAGACACCAGACTCCAAACCCGGCCATGGCAATTGGAGGTATCGGTTACCATGACAGCACGTGCATGCGTGCGCGCGCGCTCTGTCCGTGCAGCTGGTCTTCCGGCTCCGACGGCAGCTGTCAGAGTGTTGACAGCACAGTTCAACGGGAATCAAAAGTGCGCCTGCGTAGTGTGAGTGTAAATTGACGGAATTTGAACGATAGAAAAATTGTAGTCCTCATATACTGATACGTTTTGTTTTGAAATGGGGGAGGGTGGTAGTATTCATTAAATGATTAATTCTTAGACCGTTTATCGTTTTTGTTATTGTTTAAAGCATATGCGTGTATCGTGGAATTGCTCAGTGAATGACTGGTTATATATGTGTATTACAATAGATGATAATTGTGGAGGGACCCATTCTGATGAAACTAGTGTCCATTTACAGGTATTCAAATAATTGCTAATTAGTTAGTTAATACTGCCTATCAAAAAACAAAAACAAAAACAAAACAAAACAACACACAAAACAAACAAACAAAAAAGCAACAACAGCAACAATAAATCGGATTATAGTCTTAGTGTGTATTTTTTCAGCGTTTTGATTTTCTTTCCGGATGCTTGACGCACATTATTTTGCTCACACTGTGCAGGCGGTATTTTGCTACATAGTCTGCATAATTCGTCTGCAGTGAGCGTTCATGCTGGGTGCTTTCATATGTCCATAAGCAGTAACAATATACTTAACGTGCATATTTCATATTCTGCATGCGTATACACGACAAGGAAATTTAGGCTCTTGGCAGATATGTTTAACCGGGAGATGGGAAAAATCTCCACTCTTTACCCACCAGGCGGTTCTGTCAAGGCGGATTGAACTCAGGACCTTCCCACTGGAAGTCTGACGTTTTCCCACTTGACTACCGCACCCGTGAAGTTGGGTATGAATCTGGAAATTAATCTATTATTAATGTTGTGGAATCGAATTTGACGTTTTGTGTACAGACAAGTTCTGTTCATCTTAAGGAAATGTCTGAACTTGCAGGGAATTAATTTGTGAATGTCTTTTTTTGAATTAAAAAAAATTTTTTTTTTAGGATCATCGCACCCAGGGAGGTTACCTTTGCGTTCACCTTTTTTTCCCGTCCTATTTTCTACGCCACCTTAATGGCCACAGAACCTGGCACAGTTTTTTTTTAACAATGCGATGATGATGATGTCGATGAGGATGATAATCATGATGCTATGAAGTTCCATCTAGAATCGAGATTGCGTGACAGGGCTGTACTCTACGCTTACTATCATAACATATCCTGGCGTCAACCTGGCCTGAGAGATACAGACACCTGCAGTGCTGGTCAGAAGGTTTGAGCGACACCCTCAATGACGCATCCATGAAGGGATGAGACTCCACTGTGTGGTCCCAGTCTTCCCAATGAGCCCATAGCACGCCCAACTCTGGGTAGGAGCCGGTGAGAGCCGAAAAATCCCACAATGATTTTTGAAAAAACTGATGAGGATTCGAACCCACAACCTTCCATTCAGTGGTCCGTTGCGTTAACCACTACACCACGGCTAATGGCTGAATGTCTTATTCTTTGATATTGTGGCATGAAAATGCGCGTGACGTTTTATCTGTGTGACTGTTTATTTACCATTCTGTCTACTGTATCTCTGTTAATCTCCCTCTTCCTGTTAAATCAATTTTGTATATAAAAGATTGTTTTTTATCTGCCTGTCTCTGAACTCGGTACCCCACGCACTCACATGTGTGTGTGTTTCACAAAACAGTTTCTTAAAAGAAAATCCTCAGAAAAAAACAAACAAAAAAAAACTTTACATAACTTAATACGAAATGTCAGAATGTCTCAGAACTGTCTTTTGTTGAAAGGAAATACTTATTACTTCAGGAAAGAAATATTTTTTTGTTTTTGTTTTAGATTTAGTATTCACCACAAAAAATAAAGTAATGCAAGCTTGCATCTGGTGTGCAACCACAGGGCCTATTTGTTCTTTACTGCTAGATGTAAACAAGATAGGAATAAGATAGAAATAGGAACTGTGGGACAGAGAGTCAAGGCAATTAACTTTTTATTACACGTATAAGAACAGTTTAGACAGAGCTGAAAATTGAGAGATAGATAAATACAGAGAGAGAGATGGGGGGGGGGGGGGTGCAGAGAGAGAGAGAGAGAGGTGGGGGTACAGAGAGAGAGAGAGAGAGACAGAGACAGAGAGGTGGGGAGCAGAGAGAGAGGGAGAGAGAGAGAGAAAGAGAGAGAAAGGTGGGGGAGCAGAGAGAGAGAGAGAGAGGTGGGGAGCACACAGAGAGAGAGAGAGAGAGAGAGAGACAGAGAGAGAGAGGTGGGGAGAAAAGAGAGAGAGAGGGAGAGAGAAAGAGAGTGAAGGCAATCAACGTTTTATTATACATATAGAAAGTTAAGACAGAACGAGTGTGAGATAAATACATGCACTCATAAAGGAAAAAGAGAAAGGAAAAGAGATAGCGAGGGAGAGAGAGAGAGAGAGACAGAGAGAGAGAGAGACAGAGAGACAGAGAGACAGAGAGACAGAGAGAAAGAGAGACAATGAGAGAGAGAGAGACAATGAGAGAGAGACAGAGAGAGAGAGAGAGAGAGAGAGACAGAGAAAGAGAGAGAGAGAAGAGAGACAATGAGAGAGAGACAGAGAGAGAGACAGAGAGAGAGAGACAAAGAGAGAGACAGAGAGAGGAGAGAGCGAGACAGAGAGATAGAGCGAGAGAGAGAGAGTGAGAAAGAGAATGAGTGAGAGTGAGAGAGTGAGAGAGAGAGGTCAGAAGGGGTTAAGGGGAGAGTCCATAAGTGTTATAAAAGAGAAGAATATTGAAACAAAAATGTTCAAACTGTTCGGAACAAAAGACCACAGTCAGTAAGTAAAGATCTGAAGATGATGATAATGAGAATGATGATAATGAGAATGATGATAATGAGAATGATGATAATGAGAATGATGATAATGAGAATGATGATAATGACACTTTACTTTCCAGTGGTGGAAGTTATAGCCAAAAACCATTTGTTAATTTTCCAGTGGTAGAAGTTACTAGCCAAAAATCGTTTGTTATTTTCCAGTGGTAGACGTTACTAGCCAAAAACCCTTCGTTATTTTCCAGTGGTAGAAGTTACTAGCCAAAAACCCTTCGTTATTTTCCAGTGGTAGAAGTTACTAGCCAAACACCATTTGTTATTTTCCAGTGGTAGAAGTTACTAGCCAAAAACCCTTCGTTATTTTCCAGTGGTAGAAGTTACTAGCCAAAAACCATTTGTTATTTTCCAGTGGTGGAAGTTACTAGCCAAAAATCATTTGTTATTTTCCAGTGGTAGAAGTTACTAGCCAAAAATCGTTTGTTATTTTCCAGTGGTGGAAGTTACTAGCCAAAATCCATTTGTCATTTTCCAGTGGTAGAAGTTACTAGCCAAAAAAACATTTGTTATTTTCCAGTGGTAGAAGTTACTAGCCAAAATCCATTTGTCATTTTCCAGTGGTAGAAGTTACTAGCCAAAAACCATTTGTTTAAAATTGCTCTTTCTTGCATCTGAATGTGTTTTCACGTTTCCATAAGCCAGCCATTGACATGGCTTACATGATCTTTAACGTGTGTATCTGATATTTTGCATGCATATGCACAGAAATGGAGTTAGGCATTGGCGGGTCTGCCCACGTGCTGGCGTGGGAAATCGGGAAAATCTCCACACGTTAAACATCAAGGGGAGGTGTCTGGAGGGATTGAACTCGGAAATCTCTGATTGGAAGACCGATGTTTATTCACGAAAAAAAAAGGAAAAAAAAAAAAAAAAGAGAATAATTTCTATTACCCGGGAGAGATGTGCGTGCATGAGCGTGTATATGCTGTGCGTGCGTGCGTGCGTGTGTGCGATGCGTGCGTGCGTGCGTGCGTGCGTGCGTGCGTGTGTGTGTGTGTGTGTGTGTGTCTGCGTGTGTGTGTAAAACCAAAATGTGGTAGTAAGATATTCATTCTCAACTGCTTTTACCAAATTTTGGTTAAAAGATACGTACTGTTTAGGAGTGGCAAATGCGTAGGTATGGAGGACAAGGTCACGGTCGCAGACCAAAAAAGTACGCAACATCAACACTTTTTAAAGAATGTGCGTGAACAGTACTTTCTCGGGAACCTTTTTCAGGATTCAAAATACCTTTTTTTTTTTTTTTTTTTTTTTTTTTTTTACTGTTGTAACAAGTTTATCATTGCCCTAGATACATATTTCTACCGAAGTTTTTTCAAGGTCATAGTCACCTCTAGAAGTAAAAAAAAAAAATCAAAATATTCTGTGGAAACTTTTGTATAAAAAGGGAAATTGTTAGAATGGCTTCATCTTCTTGTTATCATTTCTTTAAGAGCTGCAGGAAACGCCTGTTATTTTCAACAGACAAGCAAGCGACAGAAACGAGAGACAAGGACAAGAACAGGGAAGAGAGAAGGAGAGGAAAGGAAAGGAAAATGTAGACAGATGAATCAACTTTCGTCACAGTTTAAAAAAAATATAAATAAAACCTCTCGTCACAGCTCAGCGGCAGCGTTCCCTGCCACGCGCCCATGTGGGCGGACACATGGGAGACAGGGGGAGGGGGTAAGGGTGAGGAGTGTCTGGGACTGGGGGGTGGGTGGTGGGGAACCGGGGAGGGAAAGTAGGAGGTAACGCCACTTGTCAATTTGCCCACCTGTTGCCGTCAGTCAGGGCGGGTGTCTGACACCCTGAAATACAAAGGTAAAACACCGAACCAGGGGCCGGGCTGGGCAGCGAAGGGGTAGAGACATGGAAAGGGAGACTGGTAACGGACTCTTGAAATGTATCTCTCGAGTTCAATCCCTGTCTGCCAACGTTGAAAACTGGCCTGTTTCCATCATTCTGGTGGTGTTGACATGTTGGCATAAATCTTTTATAGGTCTGTCAACCCCCTTTGGTAACTGACTCTTGAAATGTATCTCTCGAGTTCAATCCCTGTCTGCCAACGTTGAAAACTGGCTGTTTCCATCATTCTGATGGTGTTGGCATGTTGGCATAAATCTTTTTATAGGTCTGTCAACCCCCTTGCCATTTCAAGACCTTGCCAACGTGTATGGTTTTGCGTAGGTTCAAGGAGTTTGCCAGATAATTGCTGGCGGATTTGGGTGAAGTGCACGTCCGAGTACAACGATTCTCATCATCATCATCATCAGGTGCCTTGCCGCATGGCGTTGGCGATTATGGACTTCCATCTGTCTCTATCTCTTGTTGCCTCAAGCATCTCTTCCACCCTCCATATCGTCAGCCACTCTGCAAGTCCGCCACAATGATTGTATCTTGAACAAACATTGTAGACTTCACTGGAATGAAGTTTCAGACAAATTAGCAAAAGATGGTGCATCCAATAATGCAAATACCGTAACATTCCATAATATACGACTGTCAGTTCATGAACTTGGTACATGGTTCTGTGTTAGAACGTTCAGTTTATACAAATTTCTCCAATACCCATAGCCTGATACCTACTACCCCAGACAGCTAGCGTCCTTGATATACACTAAGGCTTAACTCTTGGAAACCAAAATATATCAGAATGTATGTATTTGTTCAAAACCATTATCTGTCTACCATTTGCTCTTTGAATGTCCTATCTCAGTTACGATTTTTCATGTACTGACTCTAGAGATATCCTTTACAACAAAAATAATATTTTATTTCGGTAGTCCAGCTGATTCTCAGATCCCCTGTTGGCAGATTGTTATGAAGAGTTAATAATTGTTGTATGTTATTATTTGACACTGTTAATTCATTGTTCTGATTATTAATTGTAATTGTTCCCCTTCTTACGATTCAAACTTCTACTACCCCATTCCCATCCCCATTCCCCATCTTTTTTTCTGTGTGATGGTGGTGTGTGTGTGTGTGTGTGTGTGTTGTGTGTGTGTGTGTGTGTGTGTGTGTGTGTGTGTGTGTGTGTGTGTGTAAAATCAGTATTGTGAACACATTAAATAAAAGTTTCCTTCCTTGGACAAACCCCAGACTTCAAACACCGTGTCTGTGTCTGCCTAGCTGCTTCTGCTTTTACATTCCCAAGGTGTTGATGACGTGACGTGAAATCGTGAACTGTTATATCTTAAAATGTAGTCCCCATTTAGTACAACCACATTGTGTTTCAGTCAGTTGGGATTCTTTTTCAAAACTAGTATGACTGCCCGTTTAAGCAAACAGGAGCCAGAAAAAAACACGAAAGAAGAAAAGAACGCGTATTTAATACAATAAGACAAGACAGGCGCAAATTTCTGGCCAACTGGCCTTTGTCAAGCGTAGATTACAAAAAAAAACAAACACCAGATACAAAAATCAGGAGAAAAAGACTAAAACTTCCCTGCTGCTGGGTCCAGTTGGCCGAAAATTTGCGCCTGTCTTGTCTTGTATTAAATACGCGTTCTTATTCTTCTTTCGTGGTTTTTTTTTTTCTGGTTCCTGGGATTCTTTTGACAAATAAATCCTTGAGCCTTCGCTATCTTGAGTCTGCAGAGGGCCATATGATGGGACCTGTGGCCCACCTGAGGTCGAACCCACGATAATGATAATGATGGACTTTCCTGTCAGTCTGACGGATGAGCACCATACGGCTTGAGCGCCTGATGTGGGTCTTCATGTGGGATAGAAGATCATCTTGGAGTTGGAGGCATATGTTCTCCCACAGGCATGCATGGAAAGGAGTCCTGTGATTTGGGTTCTGCTTCCGCGGCCCCTTCTTCTGATAAAGAATTTGCAGTGTTCTGCACATCCTAATGTAATTGCACCCTGCGTGCGTTGTTGTCGTCAGTATACTCTGTTGCAGGCAATGTTCTCCCATTTTGGTAGCAATAGGAACAGCATAAAACTGAAGATGTCTGTAGCGCCGAAACATTGCGCTTTAAGAGACTGACCGTTCGATCGATCAGAGAGAGAGAGAGAGAGAGAGAGAGAGAGAGAGAGAGAGAGAGAGAGAGAGAGAGGAGCAGAAGAGAGAGAGAGAGAAGAGAGAAGAGAAGGAGAGAGAGAGAGAGAGAGAGAGAGAAGAGAGAGAGAGAGAGAAGAGAAGAGAAGAGAGAGAGAGAGAGAGAGAGCAGTACACTTTGCTGTGCAGCAAGCAAATTATGTCGCCTCGATGTGGGAATCGGTCACAACACGCAAGTGCATTTTGTATGTAAGCTTGTATATCTGTAAACATCATCAGTATGGAAGCGGTGAAAGGCACGGCTGCCTCTGAACTCATGAAATAGCTGTGGATTTTGGGAAGGAGTTACCAGAACCCAATGGTAATGGTAGAAACAGCCGAAAAGTGTTCCAGCTGGACAGGTCGAGCAGGAACAAAAGCGAACTTTATGGGGCTTAAAATGTCCTTATGTACAGCATGTGTCCAATAGCTAAGCGGTTAGTTTCAGTTTAGTTTCAGTTTCTCAAGATGACGTCTCCGCGTCGGAACGAATTCCATATGCACTAACGTCACAGGTGCCACGTGTGTGGTGATCATGGCACATGCCTTAAGCCTGTACATAAACCCATGAGCTGTCCTGAGTCGTTTAAAATATCTATTTCAAGAGTGACTTGCTTGAGGCGCCCGACCACCTTCGAAACAGGTTTAAACTCAGGTAGATGAAAAAAATAGCGATAGCAGAAGGACAGCCAGGAGTCATGACCTGAAGGCGGCCCATTTCCTTCAAGTGTCAAGGAGTTTATGGCCAAAACACTTGCTTGAGGGGTGGGTTGTCTCTTTGAGACCTTCTGCTGTCCAGCTCACCACAGAGTTTTTTGCTATACTTTTGCAGTATCAAAATATCATTATATACATATTATCGATGCATCAACTAAAGACGTATTTCAGTTAAATATTGATGTGTTCATGACATATATTCAATTTTGAAAAACAAAAGAAAAACGGAAAAAAACCCACCCTAAACCTAACTAAAACCAAAAAAACGGAAAAAAAACCCCAATCCAAAACCTAAACTAAAACCAAAAAAACGGAAAAAAACCCACCCTAAACCTAATTAAACCTAACTAAAAAAAAAAACGGAAAACCCCCACCTAAACCTAACTAAAACCAAAAAACGGAAAAAAACCCCCACCACTAAACCTAACTAAAACAACAAAAAAAACGGAAAAAACCCCACCCTAAACCTAACAAAAAACCAAATAAAAAACCCGGGAAAAAACTCCACACCCAAAATCCACTAACTAAAACCAAAAAAACGGGAAAAAATCCCACCCTAAACCTAACTAAAACCAAACTAACAAACAATAACAAAATCTCCCAGATTTTTAGGATATTACATTGAGACATTAACTAATTTACAGATTTTGTAGCTCTGCAATACGCTACACATACGCAGATTGATCTCTTGCAATCGATCAAGGGAAACTGATCGCTTGCAGAATTATGCATTGCCTGTCTTTCTGTTTATGTCTCTGTGTAAATGGTGTCATTGCCGATCTCTATGTTCATATCTCTAAGTTGATGAAAAAAAGGACGAAAAGGGACACGCTGCTGCTGTCTTTCTGCCGGCCCGGGACTGGCTTGGCTTTGCGAGATTGGTTTTCTTTTCGTTTCTTCTTCTTAGGGTGCGAATTAAGCGTAATTATGTTCGTCTGTCTTTGAGAATGCGTGGGAGGAGGGTGTCGTTTTACTTTGGGGACCGGAAGCAGAATTGTATTTCTTCGTCATGGTGGTGTTTTTGTTCTGCGAGTGTGTGAGGGTTTGCCACTTTTTGTTGCTGCTCTCATCATCATCATCTCTATTATCATCATCATCATCATCATCATCATCATCATCATCATCTCATCATCCTCCTCCTCATAGTTGTTGTTGCCGTCGTCGTCGTTGTTGTTTCTATTATCATCATCACTGTCAACACCGCCCCCGCCCCCCACCACCACCACAAACCATGATGATGATGATGATGATGATGATGATGATGATCATCATCATCATCATCATCATCACCATCAATACTATTATATTTGAAAGAGTGTGCCAGGTGGTCATTGATAATTTTGTGTTTTGCACTCAGTAATCTTCGAGTTAAAATTCAATTTTCATTTTCAGTATTAAATTATTATTAAAAAAACACACGTAGGATATCACAGCTTTTCATGCAGCCAATTGGAACGGCAGTGGGGCTGTGTTCATGTTGTCAAAATAATCTTCTGTCACTGGAACTTAATTGAGTTCATGGGCTGTTTAGTCTTTTGAATAATTCCTACTATTATTTGTATATTTATTCCATTTCTATTTATTTGTCTTATTTGTTCATATCCGTCATTCCTATTTCTGACTTCCGGCCCATTCGCGGTGTCCCAAAAACTGCTCCCAAACTTCATCTCTGGGATAATCCTTTTAGCAGGTATGAGACGTAAAACAAAAGAAACAAAAACAAAGAGAACAACTTTGTTCCAGTCTGTGACATGGGTTAGGGTAAAAACTGCATTCGCACGGCGGCGGAGTAGAGTCTAGTTCATTATCGCACACTTTCTCATTTGTTTTGCTTGGCGAATTCCCCTTATTGCAGGCGGCTTGAGCGGGTACCTGACATTTATTTCGGCACGTAGGTGCCAGAATCTAAGGTTTCCTTCCACCTGGATTGACACTTAATGCCTCAGGTAGGAGATTCTTTTCTTTTCTTTTTCCGTTCGTTTTTTTGTGTGTGTTTGTCTTTTTGTTTTCTTTTTTGTTGTTGCTGATTTTTTCGTTGTTTTTTTGTTTTTGTTTGTTTGTTTTGTTTTTGATAGGAAATTCGTGCGAGAGAATCACACACACAGATTGTTGCTGGCGCAAAATTAATCTATCCATAGATCATTCAATCAATAACATACAATCATTCAATCAATCACATTCAATCATTCAATCAATCACATTCAATCATTCAATCAATCAATCGCTGATGGTTGTTTGCGGTATCAATCAATCGATAAAGAAACTTGAATTCAAGTTGATTCTGATTGTGAAGCATTCAAGGGGTCGATGATGACACCAGGACACTAAGACAGGTCCATATGCGCTCCAGCCAAAAGTAGATTGCAGAGCCCTAGAGCCAGAGCAAAACGCTAATGCGCTGGCAAGGACCTGAAATAAAAGAAGTTTGAAAAAATTCATACCAATACAAAGCATTCTGCTGAATGTTGCTTAGTCAGTCAGTTGATCAATCAACAAACCAAGCAATTAGTTTGCACAGAAGTTTATTAAATGAAATACACAGGATGTCAGAATAATGATAACACAACATGGTAGGGATCAAGCCTGATATCGTAACCCTAACCCCACAAGGAAGACAGTATTACAACGGCTTGTACTGAACACGTAAAATCCAAAAGAATCAAATGTAATCGGTGATACGCATATCTAGCGTACCACCGGAATATGTACCCGGTGAAAAAATGACGAAAAGAAGGAGAAAAAAAACCCACAATGATAATTGTGAGTGTATTATACGCATGCGCAAGTTATGCTTATATCAGATATCATAATAATGATGATGATAAAAAAGTAATAATGTAGAGATTATAAAGTTGTGTTTATATCAAGATATCATAATAATGATGATAAAAAAAGTAATAATGTAGAGATAAAAGTTGTGTTTATATCAAGATATCATAATAATGATGATAAAAAGTAATAATGTAGAGATTAAATAGTAATAATGGTCGATAATGGTGGTGATGATGACGATGATAATACTACTAATAATTTCATTTATATTAGATCTAGCGCAAACGGTCCACGTCAAAGAATGCTCATTGCATTTACGGCAACAGAACATTATTAACCCTTTGACTCCCACACCCTATGCACCAAATGCAACAACTTAACCCTTTGACTCCCTCACCGTATCCATCAGCTTCCTGCAGGAAGCTGATGGATAGGGTGAGGGAGTCAAAGGGTTAAGCTGTTGCTTTGTTAGCATGGTTGGCAATGCTGGATGCTGGTGAACAGGGTGCGGGAGTCAAAGGGTTAAACTTTAAATCAGGTAACACCAGACACCGACACTACCTGAAATGAAAATAAGTGTTTAGGACCACTAGTAACAAATAATAAAGAAAGACAAAATGCTATAAACGAATACAATTCTTTACCACACACATAAACACTAGCGCGTGCACACACGCATACGCACATGCACAGTCACATACAGAATGCTGAACCAGAGGAGAAGAGTGGCAGAATGGTTCAGACGATCGGCAGCCAATTACTAAACTCGAGGTTCACGGTTCGTTCCCCGTTCAGGTTTTGACCCCCCCCCTCCCCTTCAGTTTGACCAGAAAATCCAACTGAACGTCTAGTCCTTTGGAAAGGGGACGTAAAACGAGTCGGACCTGGTGTGCGCACGTTAAAGATCCAACGGCAGTTGAAAATCGTGAAGAGCAGGGCATTTTCCCAGCTCCCTAGTATAAAACATTGGACAGATACGTTCATTTCCCAGGCAACTCCTTTTGAAGGCCTATGCTTTCTTGCCCTTCTGAAGTTTTGGTAAATAATGGTGGAAAAGGTCATCATCATCATCAGGTGCCCTGCCGCATGGCGTTGGCGATTATGGACTTCCATCTAATTAATAATAATAATTACAATATTATATAGCGCAAAATCTCGATAAAAATAAAATCTAAGCGCTGAACATACACTTACGCACGCGCGCACACACATCGCACACAACACTTACACATGGCTATAATGGGAAAAAGAATAAAAGCAATGGAAAATTATAGAGAGCATATTATATACAAATATATATTACAATGTGATTCCCCTCCGAGTGGAGACAGCTACAGGGGGATGAGTGAGGTCAGGATTTATGTCTCTATCCTCGTTGCCCTAGCATCTCCCCCCACCCTCCTCGTCCCCACTCACTCTGCAAGTCCGTCAAGCATTTTCTCCCAGGGTCTGCCTGGTGCTCTCTTTCACTCAGCTTCCTGTTGTGACCAGGTGCTCCAAATCCCCCTTCCTCGTAAAATGGCCTATAAATTGTTGCCTGTTTTTTCCTAATCTTCCTTATGAGTGATCTACTTGTGTCTGCCTCCATCAAGACTGTCTCGTTTGTTTTCTTTGCTGCCATGGAACTGTCAACATTCTTCTTAGAAACCACATCTCGGCTGGAAAGGGTAAGGGAGTCAAATAGTTCAGTTTTTGGAGGTGGTGGACAGGGTGCGGGAGTTAAAGATCCTGTAAGCTATGTCTGTGGTCGGTGACTTATGGAGATACCCAGCAGTCAGCCCCCCTCCTGCCGAGAAGGAGCATGGCCGCTTACATGGCAGGAAACCTGTGGAAACAGACTGTGCAGACTATGCAGAAACAAATAATGGTCGCACAGTGTGGGTCAGACTATCAGAATAACGTGCATACCTGCAGAACTGTAGCAACTATGTATAATTGAATTGAGTAAGTAGATAAATAAAACATTGGAAGACTGCTGGGTACGGGTATATAATCTTGATTTATATCAAGATTTTGCGCTATATAAATATTGTGATTCTTCTTCTTCTTTTTCTTCTTCTTATTAAGATGCAGCAGTTTACAGCTTCAAGGAAAGATTAGTTTGTAGTTGTTTGGTTTGTCAGTTTTGCACGTTTCTTTGTTTATTTAATTGTGTTTTCATTTGTTCATTTGTTCATGAAATGAAGCATAACTTTTATACATTACGTACTGCGGAATAGGAGAGAGACCATCATACATTCGCTGAACGAAGTCCTAACAAAGAGTATAGATCTAGTACCTACGAATACTCTTTGGTACTAACCCTTTCATTCTGAATCTTTCTCAGTCCATCCTCTCTCCCATTCCCCCATCCCAGCTGAAACCGTCCACTTCCATACCGTACAACCCTCTCCTTCAAGTCGTTAGCAGCAACAACACCATCCCCAAATTAACCTCTCCCCGGGTGTCAAGTGAGCTTAATCTTTCGCCCATGGCGGGCCCACGCTGTGTGGAACGCCTCACTTTGGAGGCAAGTGAAAACGAGGCCAGCGGTCCCCGTGACATGGGCACAATGATCGCCATTCATGACTGTTGTGGAAGGTGTTGGTTTTATGGCTGGATTTGTGATTTTGTGGGGAAGGGGTGGGATAGAGGATGGTGAGGAAGACAGACAGACAAGGAGACAGAATAACAGAGAGAGGAGAGAGAGAGAGAGAGAGAGAGAGAGAGAGAGAGAGAGAGAGAGAGAGAGAGAGAGAGAGATTGAGAGAGAGAGAGAGAGAGAGAGAGATGGGGTTGGGGGTTGGGGGGTGGGGCTTAAAGTGATGAGACTAAATCAATTTTATGAATGAGAGTCTAAAGAATACACACATTCACAGACGATCATGCACAATTTTAGGAGCAATTTCACTTATATGTATCTTCACAACACGACTTATTGTTGAGGAAGACAAAGAGAGAGAGAGAGAGAGAGAGAGAGAGAGAGAGAGAGAGAGAGAGAGAGAGAGAGAGAGACGAGAGAGAGAGAGAGAGAGAGAGAGAGAGAGAGAGAGAGAGAGAGAGAGAGAGAGAGAGAGAGAGAGAGAGAGGGCACGTAAAGTAATGAGACTAAATTTATGAATGAGACAATCCAAAAAAAATACACACACTCACAGACACATCAATGCACAAATTTAGGAGAAATTTCACTGATATATCTTCACAACACGATTTATTGTTTGCTTTACTGCCCTTCTATGAGGATACAAATTCTTTATGACAAGGACAATGAACCATGTTATTTGTTTTGTATTTCATTCTACCCGTCACCCGTCAGCATCATCGAGTTAGATGGTGGCCACCGCCGCAGTAGACGTTGTAACAACTCTCCTCCATTTACTTCGGTCCTGACTTTCCGTGCTAGCAACTTTTAGACTCTCAGACCACTGATGTTGGTGATGTTGTTCATATAGAGTCTAAGACGTGGGTGGTCTGCCCTGATTTCTCTTGGCCTCAATTATGCATTGCAAAACTGTTGTCAGTAGGTTTGATGTGGTGTTGCGAGTTACATGGCCGATACATTTCGATTTTCTTTTCTTTGTTTATTTGTTTGTTTGTTTGTTTGTTTGTTTGTTTCTTTCTTCATTCATTCCTTTCTTTCTTTTTTTCTTTCTTTCTTTCTTTTTATTAAATTTCTACAACAGTTGACGTTGGACTGTCAATTCATTCGAATCCTTTCATTTGTTCTTTTATCAGTCCATTTGACTCTAAGAAGTCGCATGCAGAATCACATCTCTAGTGCTTCGGTTTATTTTCATCTGCCTTTCTGCCTGTCTTGGCTTCACAGCCATATGGCATCACTGGCCAGATCAGACATTTTAGAGTTTTGACTTTAAGGGCTGTTCGTATGCGTCCGTCTTTTCCAAACGTTACAGAGTTGGATCATTTCCTGTTTGGATGTCTTTAGTACAGGCGCCATCATGAGCTTTGACGGAGCGTTAATATTTAAAACCACTCACATTTTCTTACCACACTTCATGCGATATCATTGTCTTCTGCCATTTATTTACAGTTGTCCTTCTTAACCATGGGGATGGCAAAGTGGTTAGCGCAGTAGACTGGGAGATTTGAACTTCTGTCAGTCGAAAAAAATCAGTTGTCGGTTTGTGGGTCCTGACTGACTCCTACAGATTGATCGTGCTGTTGGCTCGTTGGGAAAACTGGGACCATCATCATCATCATCATCATCATCATCATCACCATCATTATCATCAGGTGCCCTGCCGCATGGCGTTGGTGATCATGGACTTCCATCTGCCTCTGTCTCCTGCTGCCTCAAGCATCTCTTCCACCCTCCTTGTCTTCAGCCACTCTGCAAGTCCGTCTAGTATTTTCTCCCTGGGTCTACCTGGTGCTCTCTTTCCCTCCAGCTTTCCCGTTCTGACCAGGTGTTCCAAATCCCCTTTCCTCATAAAATGGCCTATAAATGTTGCCTGTCTTTTCCTAATCTTCCTTATGAATTATCTACCTGTGTCTGCCTCAAGACTGTCTCGTTTGTTTTCTTCGCTGTCCATGGAACTCTCAACATCTTCTTAGAAACCACATCTCGGCTGCCTCAATCTTGCTGTGGCTTTGCTTGTTAACTGGAACCACACAGTTGAATGTCATCCATTTTCTGGATGTGTCATTGAAGATGTTCAAATTTCCTGCACAATCAGGCAACTTGTTAGTTGATGCCAGGATGTATTATGAAAGGAAAGTGCGGAATTTAACCCTTTGACTCCCACACCCTGTCCACCAGCATCCTGCATTGTGAACCATGCCAGAAAAGCAAAAACTTAACCCTTTGACTCTCTCGCCCTATCCACCAGCTTCCTGCAGGGTGAGTGAGTCAAAGGGTTAAAACTGTGTCAGCTAGTGTTTCGTAGGTTCTCCCTCTCTGTTTCAAAAAGCCTCGCCAACGCAAAATGTCTGTCAAATACTTGCTGCCAATTTTGGCAGAGGCACATATGGAATTGTTCGATTGCCGTGAACCCGTACAGCGCTGCCGACAATTCTTACGCAGAATATTCTGTGAGTTAGACCACTTGTGTGTGTGTGTGTGTGTGTGTGTGTGTGTGTTGTGTGTGTGTGTGTGTGTGTGTTGTGTGTGTGTGTGTGTGTGTGTGTGTGTGTGTGTGTGTGTAGTGTGTATGTGTGTGTGTGTGTGTGTGTGTGTGTATGTGTGTGTGTGTGTGTGTGAAAGTGTGTGTGTGTGTGTGAAAGTGTGTGTGTGTGAATGTGTGTGTATGTGTATGTATGTGTGTGTGTGTGTGTGTGTGCGCGCGCGCGCGCGCGTGTGTGTGAAACCACTTAAGAGTTCAAAAAGCACGCAGACTAAACTGAAACAAAACATGTGACCTGGCTTTGGTGGACAAACTATATAACTGACCGGCCATTCACACCGATAAATCTGTATGAGAGACTTAAATTGACTCCACTGGAACGTTCACTTGGCTGTCCGGAGATGCTCACGGTCTGTTGAGCCTGTATCACGCTGACTGCTGTTCCCTCCTGTG
>JAPXFY010000014.1:4707470-4712470 GCA_030674185.1 Monoplex corrugatus | reverse complement strand
GTAAAAATGTTACTCACTCACTTCAAGATAATTACCAGCTAGTCTGCAAGAGAGCTTTGGAAATCAGTAATAAATGCATATCATGTCGAAATTTCAAAACCAAATTTGAAATGGAGAAATACATAATACAGTTGCCAGATACTTATGTTTTTCCTTTGTATAGATTTGGATGCAGCAGTCATAAGCTTGGGAATAAATCAGGCATACGCAAAGGGTACATAGACAAAGCAGGATGTGAAAGTTTCGTGATGACAGTGCCTTAGGCGATGAGTTTCACTTTATTTTCGAATGTTGTAAATTCCTTAAGGACTGTCAGAAGTTTCATCATCATCATCAGGTGCCCTGCCGCATGGCGTTGGCGACCGTGGACTTCCAACCATCTCTATCTCTCGTTGCCCCCAGCATCTCCCCCACCCTCTTCATCCCCAGCCACTCTGCAAGTCCGTCCAGCATTCTCTCCCTGGGTCTACCTGGTGCTCTCTTTCCCTCCAGCTTTCCCGTTGTGAACAGGTGCTCCAAATCCCCCTTCCTCATAAAATGGCCTATAAATGTTGCCTGTCTTTTCCTAATCTTCCTTATGAGTGATCTACTTGTGTCTGCCTCCATCAAGACTGTCTCGTTTGTTTTCTTTGCTGTCCATGGAACTCTCAACATTCTTCTGAGAAACCACATCTCAGAAGTTTATTCCTCAAAAATATCTAATGGCCAAATCAGTGTTCTAATTGTGTAACGTCATTCCTGGAAGGAAAAAAAAAATTGAAATTAGCAAAATGTGTCATATTTTTGTAAAATTGTGTTGTTACTTTTTGAACACTTGACAGTTTCAAATGGATGTTTTCACATTGGACTTGATCTACATTCTTTCTACTTCATGTTATATGATAATCACGTTGGATTTTCATTTATTTGCTGTTATCCTCCATATACTAGCTAGAGTTAAAGGACGTGTTCAATAATAATGTGCTAAGCTCTAATGTGTGTGTGTGTGTGTGTGTGTATGTGTGTGTGTGTGTGTGTGTGTGTGTGTGTGTATGTGTGTGTGTGTGTGTGTGTGTGTGTGTATGTACGTGTGTGTGTGTGTGTGTGTTGTGTGTGTGTGTGTGTGTGTGTGTGTGTGTGTGTGGTGTGTGTGTGTATGTGTGTGTGTGTGTGTGTGTGTGTGTGTGTGTGTGTGTGTGTGTGTGTGTGTGTGTGTGTGTGTGTGTGTGTTATGTACGTGTGTGTGTGTGTGTGTGTGTGTGTGTGTGTGTGTGTGTGTGTGTGTTTCGACGATTTACATAATTATTCGTTATGTCATTGTCATAATCGTTTTGCCTATGACTTAATTTACGTCTGTGGCCACATGTTCAGAATATTCGAAGTTAAAATTTGCCTCTGTTTCTCTACGTTTCCCCTACTTCCTGTGTCTAAGACTGTCTCTAATCGGAACAAATTTGAATCTTTCACTTTCCTCTGGACCTACATCACTGAGCATGACTAAAAATAAGGGGACGACCACCATGAGAGGCCAAGAAAAACATTCCCTGACAGGTTTAAGTTACAACCCTGTCTGGGAGGTGCTAAGATAACCATCCACATGACACGGCGGCAGGAGAGCATGTATTCTGGATATGTTCAGGTCAGCTTGCCCACGTGGTCACCGTCTGACCACTGTTGATTTAGTGGCAGCTGACCACTGTGCTGGTATCGTTTACCTTTCGCACGGAGGGGGAGGACTGGGCTGAAAATGGGTTTTCCAGTTGGAAATGGGCCGCGAAATGTTTGATAGGAACATTATATATGATCTGTTATATATGATCTCGTGTGTGCGCCCACTGTAAGCTTGCTAAGGGGTCAATTTTACGATAGTGATTAATTAACCAATTCCGGAAGACTTTGCCAATGCGCAGGGTTTTGCGTTTGCTCAAGGAATCTGCCAGATATGTGAATGTATGTGTAGGTGTGTGTGTAGGTATGTATGAATACATGTATGTGTGTGACAAAACATGTATTATTCATGTGACTTTGTGCTTGGTCTTCATAGTTACAATGACAGTCTCAATATATATCTGTCTCTCTGTCCGTCTGTCTGTCTGTCGCTTTGTCTGTCTCTCTCCCTCACTCTCTCTCTTCCTCGCGTACGTGCATGTGTTTCTGTTCTTTTCTTAGTTTGAAGTATTCAGTGTAGAGCGTTTCCTCTTTTTTTTTCATCATATTGTATAAGGTTAGATATCTAATAGATGTACAATGAAAGTGTTCAGTCATTGACACTCACTCTTACACTCTCTTTCTCCTGTCCTTCCCCCCCCCTCTCTCTCTCTTTCGTTGTGTTTGTTCAGATTGGTTTTAATGTCATCATCAATAAGCGAAAACACAATAAAACGATTTACTGCTTGCTTACAATACGTTTAAAATACAAAATATTGATACGACATGATAACTGTCTGTATGAATGTGAGATGTTTTTTTCCCCCTCGTATTATTCTTTTTCTCACAGGACCATAGTCTTTAAAAGTTTGTGAATAAATCATATGAATCTGAATCTTTCTTCTCTGTCTTCCAACTGTTTCCCCCTATTCTCCCCAGATCGTAGAACAGTGTCAGTTGTGTTAAGTCCAAAATTTTTATTTTTATTTTTGTACAAGGATTATTGCAGTCAGGGAGGTTACCTTTGTGCTGACCTTTTTTTTCGTCCCATTTTCTACGCCACTTTAATGGCCACAGAAACTGAAACAGTTTTCATTATGCGATGATGATGATGTCGATGTGGATGATAATCATGATGCTATGGAGTTCCATCTAGGATTGAGACTGCGTGACAGGGTTGTACTCTACGTTTTACTGTCATAATATATCCTGGCGTCAACCAGGCCCGAGAGATACAGACTTGTTAAGTCCAAAGTTACATAACACAGAAATCCGACCGATGGTTTGGACAATAAAGGCAGTTGTCAGCATCTTCATTGACCCAAAACATTGACACAGACCCTCTACTAGGGCTAAATGTACAAGTTGTGGAGTATTTCTGCATTCCCTGACACACAGATCTGTTGACCATGTAGATCTCCACACGATCTCTTTCACGTCTGATGAGAACCTTCTGCGCCTATCCAAACACTAGCATATACCGTGTTTCCATTACATCCGTGAGACATACACCACCCACCCTCTACAGATCTTAATCTGTTTATACATCTGTGATTACTGACCAGAGCACGTGAAAGCCAGTCTGTGTGCTACCGCTATATACCAAAGAGCTCCTCACTACGGACATGCCCGTCTTGTTTCTTCTTCACGGTTCGCTTGTTGCCGTCCACCAGACCACCGTGTCTTTCCGTGGCAGGAGGTATGTGGTTTAGCAGCCGCTCCTTTTGCGTAACTTTTTCAGGGAAGCGAAACAGACAAGGGGCTAGAACAACACCTTGTGGCACCGCTCTTCAACAGCTTGCTGTTTGTGTGTCTGTCTGTCTCTGGCCAGTGACTTTCATCTTTCCCATCAATGTAGCCTTGTCTGGAAAAAGGGTTTCTGTCATCTTGGTGGCTCGGAAGTACGTGGTATGGTGGGAATGTACCTTCTTGGAGGAAAACATGAAATGTTGGAAATTTCGAGTTGCATGATACTAAGTATCATCTCAGCGTCGTCGTCATCATCATCATCGTCGTCGTCATCATCATCATCATCATCATCATCATCATCATCATCATCATCATCATCATCATCATCATCATCATCATCATCATCATCATCATCATCATCATCATCATCATCATCATCATCATCATCATCATCATCATCATCATCATCATCATCATCATCATCATCAATCATCATCATCATCATCATTCATCATCATCATCATCATCATCATCATCATCATCATCACACAAATGAATGTTGATTTTTTTAAAGTTTCAGTTCAAAACGCTTTAACTTGTTCACATGCTAGAACTGTGTTATTTGTAGACACAAGCTTTGTGATGAAGGTTTTGGGGAGAAGCCTGAAAGCTCGTGGTCTGCAGACAGAATCGATTTGAAAACATTCATTTTCCTTGTTGTCAAAAAAAGTTGTTTTTTTCGTTTAAGAGAATTATGAGTCTGGTCAATCTTCTTTGCAATGTAGGCAATGAGTGAACTATGTAATTTGAACTGATATGACGGTTTATCCATTTATTTCTTCACGAACTTTTGAATTTTTGTTTTGTTTTGTTTTTGTTGCAATTCTTATACATTTTTCCACGAAAAATCGAAACTGACTTTGCAATGAACTTTTCTCAACATGTTACAGATTTTCCCCGATTGATTATTCGAAAATGAAATAGAAAGCGAAAGAAAATATTTTCAAGATATTTTTATACATTCTCGAACATTGAACTTGAAATGAATATTTTAAATAAACGTCTTCCCCTGAAATGGCTGCCCCTCCCGCCTCCAAGTACTACAACAAGATTGCCATACAGACCACGCAAGCTGAATGAAGTGTGACATTGCTGACATACTCCCGCAGCCCAAAACTGTGCCCGAAGTCATCCTGCAATGAACGCGAATTTCCTGTGAATATACCTGTCCACGGTGTCTGTGCTGTATACACCTTATTGCTGATTGTTCATATGTTTAATTAAGGTGAGAGAAATGGTGACTGTTTTTCTGCCCAATCTTTTGCACCGCTTCTGTGTCACTGCTACCACGCCGTTCATGTAGGCTTACCAGCACACATCCAAATCCACGCAAACAGAGGGTACCATGACAACCGGGCATAAAGGGACACAGACTCTGAGACAATTTTAAACGCAGTGCTATGACTGTGAGCATGGGAATGATAGTGATGATGCTAGAACCTACAGATCTAGAGTTATTTTTTTCGGATTGAGACTGCGTAACAGGGCCTTTTATCCACTGGACGAGGCGGCAGGGAAGTTTTCAGTCTTTTTGTTATTATCGTTGTTTGGTGTCTGTTTGTGATCGTGCATTCACGCTTGACAAAGGCGGTTGGCCGAAAATTTGCGCGTGTCTTGTCTTGTCT
>JAPXFY010000014.1:4702470-4704970 GCA_030674185.1 Monoplex corrugatus | reverse complement strand
GCCTTGCGGCAAGGCACTTGATGATGATGATGATGAAACCACAGTATAGTTTCCGAACCCATCAGCGAGCTCTGGGTTCGCCGTTTCACTGGTGTAGCACCTTTTTCTGCGTGACTATAAAGTTAAAGGTCCTACAACATCCAAGTAACCACAAGTGACGTCCCTGATTTCTGGACTATCAACAGCTAGAGGTTTTACACATGAAAGACAAAAGAACAGAAAACAGGCCAATGGGTGACAGGAGAGAGCTGTCACAGTCACACACTGAATCACGCTGTGTCGGCAAGTGACAGAACCAAGGCAGGTGTTGTAAGGACTGTGCAAAAATCTTTGTACAGGGTCACAATTTCTGCCTTCGGGATTCCGCCAACAGTTTCAAATTGAAAAAACAAACAAAAACAAACAAGCAAACAAACAAACAAACAAAAAGCAAAACAAACAAACAAACAAACAAACAAACAAACAAACAAACAAACAAACAAAAAACCTTTCTCTTCGCACGGACACGAGCTCCTGAACTGACGGTAAGCTAGTATCAATAGCCTCCTTGTCGATTGTTTCCTTGAACTGAATGATGAAATCGATCAGCCTGCGCTCGGACTTCCACTCTTTGTGCTGCTGGCGATCAGGAAACAGACACCGTAACCCTTCTGGAAGTAAGACAGCTGGCTGGCGATGGCTGGATCCTCGTGCCGGCGACAGTCTGCACAGGAAGATTACAGTAGAGTCCTACCCTCTGCACATACAGCAGAACTGCCCTTTATCATTTTACATAGAATCGTTCGTTTTTTTAAAACAGATTTAAAAGAAAATCATGGAATCCCACAGAAAGGTCTCACAGTCCGCCAAATTTCTGCGTCAAGCCATGAAAACGTGCAAAAGCAAGTGATAAAAACGATCAGACACTGCACGGACACTATTGTACACAGCACATAACGTACAACATACGACGTATACTACGTTACTAACACGTCACACACCCAAACTGACAATTATCATCATCATCAAGTGTCTTGCCACACAGCGTTGGCGATCATGACCTTCCATCTGTTTCTATCCCGTGTTGCCTAAAGCACCTCTTCCACCCTCTGTGTCTTCAGCCACTCTGCAAGTCCGTCCAATATCTTCTCCCTGGGTCTACCTGTCAATAGCAACACTTAATAAACAAAAATTTCGGGTACCTCATAGAGACGAAAAACATGAAGACATGGGACTGGAACTTCAGACCCACAGACAGACTAACACGCCACTCACGCCTTCTTCCAGACGAGAACAGCTGGAACGACTACAGCACTTCAAACCGAGTGACAAACTGGCACGCCACTCACACCTTCTTCTAGACGATGATTGCCAGGGACGAAGACAACAACGACGACATGGGACTAAGCACTTCAAAGCTGTGACAGACTAGCACGCCACTCACGCCTTCTCCAGTCGAGGACAGCAGGAACGACTACAACAACGACGACATGGGACTATGAATTTCAAACCAGTGACAGACTAGCACGCCACTCACGCCTTTCAGTACGACGACGATGGCCAGGGAGACGACAATAACGATGACCTGGACTAGAACTTCAAACCGACAGACAAATTGGCTCGCCACTCACACCTTCTTCTAGACGATGATTGCCAGGGACGAAGACAACAACGGAAACATGGGAGTTCACATCATCTGGTCTGACATCCCAAGGTTAACATCGAAACGACGACGTCTTCTCTTCAATGTCCTAGGGAGCCAAGCCCAGTTACAACACTGTTCTTCTGGTCAAACTGACACAACGAGCCACTAGCTGTTCTTTTTCTCGCAAAAGCTCAAACTTCTGCTCTCACTGTTAAAGGAATACCCTTCTTGATATGTCCCACCAATTTCGAATAATAAGTTCACAGCAAACTCAACACAGATACATAAACTGAATACGTTTCTTGAGGAATCCACGAAACATCAACTAACAAACTTACCAGAAACTAGGTTTCATACACACACGGATGTGCATAAACGCACATAAATGTAAAGACACAAACATGCACAGGAATCCACACCTGCTTATCATCATCATCATCATCAGGTGCCTTGCCACATGGCGTTGGCGATCATGGACTTCCATCTGTTTCTATCCCTTGTTGCCTCAAGCACTTCCTCCACCCTCTCTATCCTCAGCCACTCTGCAAGTCCGTCCAATATTTTTTTGTCTGGGTCTACCTGGTGCTCTCTTTCCCTCTAGCTTTTCTGTTGTGATCAGGTGCTCCAATTCCCCTTTCCTCATAAAATGGCCTATTAATGTTGCCTGTCCTTTCCCAATCTTCCTTATGAATGATCTTCTTGAGTCTGCCTGCATCAAGACTGTCTCGTTTGTTTTCTTTGCTGTCCATGGAACTCTCAACATTCTTGTTAGAAACCACATCTCGGCTGCCTCAATCAGGTACACGAGCTAAACACGTTTCTCGAGGAATCGACGAAACATGAACTGGCAAACTTGCAAGAAATTAGGTATCACAC
>JAPXFY010000014.1:4694970-4697470 GCA_030674185.1 Monoplex corrugatus | reverse complement strand
TTTGTGTGTGAATGGTACATACTGCCCTTTTACCATTTGTTGTACGTTTTGTGTGTGAATGGTACCACTGCCCTTTTACCATGTGTTGTACGTTTGTGTGTGAATGGTACCTACTGCCCTTTTACCATGTGTTGTATGTTTGTGTGTGAATGGTACCTACTGCCCTTTTACCATTTGTTGTATGTTTTTGTGTGAATGGTACCTACTGCCCTTTTACCATTTGTAGTGTTTTGTGTGTGAATGGTACCACTGCCCTTTTACCATTTGTTGTATGTTTTGTGTGTGAATGGTACCACTGTCAGGTCGGATAGATGTATCCGCTACTGGTAACCTGGAACCCAGTACTACCTGTCACAGGGTCGAATTGCTGGCGACTAAACCAGCAACCCCACCAGTCCTCTCAGGAGGATGGTGAGGAGGGTGGCTAGAAACCCTGGTGGAAATAAATTAGATCCATCAAAGGGCGCCAGCTCTGGAGAGCTACCCGCGGCCATCTAGCTAAGGGAGTAAACCCTGACAGTAAATCCGGTGTGGGGCCCCTAAGGCGGTTGGATGGCAAACTTTGTCACTTTCCGGCAGCTCCTGCGGCCACGTTGGCACCAAAACGTAACAGCCCTGCTGTTCCTTTGGATCTGTCAGCGAGGTGGAGAGGGGGGACAAGTTGCATGGGCAACAGCCTGTCTTCCATATTACACTGCCCAGGCTTACATCCGTCCATTCATCCACAAACACTCTGCACCTACGACCTGGAGAGGACACTCCAGCCTCGCTACTAACACTAGTGTCGGCACAACACGGGAAGCAACAGATACCGGTGATAAGTCATTGCTCAACTGGCGTAGAGCTGACGCCAGGGGTTGCTTTTGACGGTGGGAGAGACCTTCGTGTCTTACTGGACAGCTACCGCCCACCTAAGCTGGGCAGCCCCCAGCCAGTTAGGTGCTGTCCTGCCACGACCTGTCTTCTTCATTGGGTGCATGAAGATTAGGAGAAAATCTGACAAGCAGGTCGTTAATTACCGCACCAAACAGACGCTACCCTGCGGTAAAGATAACAGATGCGGATTACGCAGATGACCTGGCTGTTCTCGCAGACCTCCTAAAGGATGCAACATCTCTCCTTCACAATGTCGAAAGAACAGCAATGGAGATCGGGCTCCACCTCAATGCGAACAAAAGAGAGTCCATCTGTCTGAACCAATACGCATCAGAAGGTATGAGAAGTCTCAATGGAGATACGATCAAACAAGTTCAAGACTTTAAATACCTCGGCAGCTACATGCAGGTATACATTTTGCAGCCATTCATTTTCACCCATTCGATTGCCATCCAGGGTGAATCAGAGAACCGAAAAGAGCATCGGTTTCTCGCAATGCACAACATTTTTTTAAGGCTTCTTCAAACAATTTTTTCGCCGGTCCTCATATACTCTAAGAGTGGTAGGACTTTAATTTAAAACTTACTAAACTAACTAACGAACTAACTAACGAACTAACTAACTAACTAACTAACTAACTAACTAACTAACTAACTAACTAACTAACTAATTAATGCAGGTATACAGATAGATAGATAGATAGATAGATAGATAGAGAGAGAGAGAGAGAGAGAGAGGGAGAGGGTGCATACAGGTATACAGAGAGAGAGAGAGAGGACAGAGAGAGAGAGAGAGAGGGTGCATGCAGGTATACAGATAGATAGATAGATAGATAGATAGAGAGAGAGAGAGAGAGAGAGAGAGGGAGAGGGTTGCATACAGGTATACAGAGAGAGGAGAGAGAGAGAGAGAGAGAGAGATGGTGCATGCAGGTATACAGAGAGAGAGAGAGAGAGAGAGAGAGAGTGCATGCAGGTATACAGAGAGAGAGAGAGAGGGTGCATGCAGGTATACAGAGAGAGAGAGAGAGGGTGCATGCAGGTATACAGAGAGAGAGAGAGAGGGTGCATGCAGGTATACAGAGAGAGAGAGAGAGTGCATGCAGGTATACAGAGAGGAGAGAGAGAGAGAGAGAGTGCATGCAGGTATACAGAGAGAGAGAGAGAGGGTGCATGCAGGTATACAGAGAGAGAGAGAGAGGGTGCATGCAGGTATACAGAGAGAGAGAGAGAGGGTGCATGCAGGTATACAGAGAGAGAGAGAGTGCATGCAGGTATACAGAGAGAGAGAGAGAGAGAGAGAGTGCATGCAGGTATACAAGAGAGAGAGAGAGAGAGGGTGCATGCAGGTATACAAGAGAGAGAGAGAGGGTGCATGCAGGTATACAGAGAGAGAGAGAGAGGGTGCATGCAGGTATACAGAGAGAGAGAGAGAGGGTGCATGCAGGTATGCAGAGAGAGAGAAAGAGAGGAGAGAGGGTGCATGCAGGTATACAGAGAGAGAGAGAGGGAGAGGATGAGAGAGAGAGAGAGAGAGAGAGAGGAGAGAGAGAGAGAGAGAGAGAGGGTGCATGCAGGTATACAGAGAGAGACAGACAGACAGACAGACAGACAGAGACGCTTGA
>JAPXFY010000014.1:4679970-4684970 GCA_030674185.1 Monoplex corrugatus | reverse complement strand
GAGAAACGGCTCAACATATCTCACCACGAACATACATGTACAAAGACAGACCAACAAATACTTACTGGAAACAAAATCAACCCCGACGCGGCATTGAGTAACACGCTTTGTTCGGTCCCGACTGTGAGCCGCCACATCAGCAAGGAGGCTTCCATGGACATAGTGCCCATGTGTGCCTTTACCTGAAAGAGAAGAAGAAGAAGACCCCCTTGATAGGCCTGCAGGAACTGTTTCTGGAAAGAGCGAAGCGCGGCAAGCATGCTTTTTTATTTCTGCGCTGTATTCTGTACCGCCTCTGTGTCGCCAGACCCAGTGCATTTAAGGCGAAATAGGAGAAGTTAAAACAATGACATATCAAAAA
This sequence comes from Monoplex corrugatus, assembly GCA_030674185.1. NCBI lineage: Eukaryota > Metazoa > Mollusca > Gastropoda > Littorinimorpha > Ranellidae > Monoplex > Monoplex corrugatus. The sequence continues at coordinate 4,684,609 of JAPXFY010000014.1, read as the reverse complement.
GCGAAACGGGATGTCCACACACGCCCCTTACCCCCACCCCGAGCCGCACAAGAAACGATTTCACCATCGCTATGCGATACGCTCTTCGCTCGACCGCTAGAGAACAGAGGGTGAAAAAGATGCTGTAGGCTACCGCTGAGTCGACGCTGCATGAAGGAAGAGCTCGTTTTCAAGACGGATGAGGCGTAGTGACGAGAGGTCTGACTGCGAGCTGATGCCGGCAGTGTAAACACGAGTTTGGTGCCAGAAACACTCTTGATTCTTCATTTGTTATGTACGTCACATGAAAAATATCAGAGGGAGCATCTTAGACAAGTACACGCACGTTCGCTTGCACGCGTGCATGCACGCATGCACGCACGCACAGACACACACACACACACGTTTTCAACATGTACTCTCTCTCTCTCTCTCTCTGTGTCTCTCTCTCTCACACACACTCACACATTTTCAACATATACTCACACACACACACACACACACACACACACACACACACACACCACACACACACACACACACACACACACACACACACACACACACATTTTCAACATATACTCACACACACACACACACACACACACACACACACACACACACACACACATACACACACACACACGTTTTCAACATATACTCTCTCTCTCTCATACAAGTTTTCAATACACACACACACACACACACACACACACACACACACACACACACACACACACACACACACACACAAACACACACACACACACACACACACACACACACACACACACACACACACACACACACACACATTTTCAACATGTACTCTGCACACTCCATCAAAGTGCATCACCACCACCACCACCACCACCACCACCATCACCACTGTCTCTCGCCCGTTTTTCCGCAATGCACACAGACAGTTGTTGAGGGGATAAATCAAACGCTGCCAGTTCCAATCTCACTTTTTCACTCCTGTCACCTTTTTTTTCGCCCTGTTTCGTGTTGAACCTGTTTCTTGTTATTATAACTGGAATACTTACTTGTCAGCTAAGAATGTCTTTTCTCAGCTAAAAAGCAAGCTACATAGTTTGTTTAATACGTCCAATTTATTGATTAAGCTCCATATTCTGTTTAATACGTCCAGTTTATTGATTAAGCTCCATATTCTGTTTAATACGTCCAGTTTATTGATTAAGCTACATATTTTGTTTAATACGTCCAATTTATTGATTAAGCTACATATTTTGTTTGATACGTCCAATTTATTGATTAAGCTACATATTTTGTTTAATACGTCCAATTTATTGATTAAGCTACATATTTTGTTTAATACGTCCAATTCATTGATTAAGCTACATATTTTGTGTGATACGTCCAATTTACTGATTAAGCTACATATTTTGTTTGATACGTCCAATTCATTGATTAAGCTACATATTTTGTGTGATACGTCCAATTTACTGATTAAGCTACATATTTTGTTCAATACGTCCAATTCATTGATTAAGCTACATATTTTGTGTGATACGTCCAATTTATTGATTAAGCTACATATTTTGTTTGATACGTCCAATTCATTGATTAAGCTACATATTTTGTGTGATACGTCCAATTTACTGATTAAGCTACATATTTTGTTCAATACGTCCAATTTATTGATTAGGCAACATATTTGTTTAATAATACGTCCAATTTATTGATTAAGTTACATATATTGTTTAATACGTCCAATTTATTGATTAAGCTACATGTTTTGTTTAATATGTCCAATTTATTGATTAAGCTACATGTTTTGTTTAATACGTCCAATTTATTGATTAAGCAAAACATTTTTAATACGTCCAATTTATTGATTAAGCTACATATTTTGTTTAATACGTCCAATTTATTGATTAAGCTACATATTTTGTTTAATACGTCCAATTTATTGATTAAGCTACATATTTTGTTTAATACGTCCAATTTATTGATTAAGCTACATATTTTGTTTAATACGTCCAATTTATTGATTAAACTACACGTTTTGTTTAATACGTCCAATTTATTGATTAAGCTACATGTTTTGTTTAATACGTCCAATTTATTGATTAAGCTACATATTTTGTTTAATACGTCCAATTTATTGATTAAACTACACGTTTTGTTTAATACGTCCAATTTATTGATTAAGCAAAACATTTTTAATACGTCCAATTTATTGATTAAGCTACATATTTCATTTAATACGTCCAATTTATTGATTAAGCTACATATTTTGTTTAATACGTCCAATTTATTGATTAAGCTACATATTTTGTTTAATACGTCCAATTTATTGATTAAGCTACATGTTTTGTTTAATACGTCCAATTTATTGATTAAGCTACACATTTTGTTTAATACGTCTAATTTATTGATTAAGCTACATATTTTCTTTAATACGTCCAATTCATTGATTAAGCTGCATATTTTGTTTGATACGTCCAATTCATTGATTAAGCAAAACATTTTTAATACGTCCAATTTATTGATTAAGCTACATATTTTGTTTAATACGTCCAATTTATTGATTAAGCTACATATATTGTTTAATACGTCCAATTTATTGATTAAGCTACATATTTTGTTTAATACGTCCAATTTATTGATTAAGCTACACATATTGTTTAATACGTCCAATTTATTGATTAAGCTACATATATTGTTTAATACGTCCAATTTATTGATTAAGCTACATATATTGTTTAATACGTCCAATTTATTGATTAAGCTACATATATTGTTTAATACGTCCAATTTATTGATTAAGCTACATATATTGTTTGATACGTCCAATTTATTGATTAAACTACAACTTTTGTTTAAAACGTCCAATTTATTGATTAAGCTACATGTTTTGCTTAAAACGTCCAATTTATTGATTAAGCTACATGTTTTGTTTAATACGTCCAATTTATTGATTAAGGTACATGTTTTGTTTAATACGTCCAATTTATTGATTAAGCTACATGTTTTGTTTAATACGTCCAATTTATTGATTAAGCTACATGTTTTGTTTAATACGTCCAATTTATAGATTAAGGTACATATTTTGTTTAATACGTCTAATTTATTGATTAAGCTACATATTTTGTTTAATACGTCTAATTTATTGATTAAACTACAACTTTTGTTTAATACGTCTAATTTATTGATTAAACTACAACTTTTGTTTAATACGACCAATTCATTGATTAAGCTACATGTTTTGTTTAATACGTCTAATTTATTGATTAAGCTACATATACTGTTTGATACGTCCAATTTATTGATTAAACTACAAATTTTGTTTAATACGTCTAATTTATTGATTTCATTTATTTCATGTCACATTGAATTTAACATGTAAAACTCGTCAGCTTAGAATGTCTTCTCAACTAGAAAGCAAGCTACATATTTTATTTAATACGTCCAATTTATTGATTAAGCTACATGTTTTGTTTAATACGTTCAATTCATTGATTTCATTTCTTTGAATATTTTTTTTAGGATCATCGCACCCAGGGAGGTTACCTTTGCGCTCACCTTTTTTTTTCTTCGTCCCACATTGTCGACGTCACCTTAATGGCCACAGAGGCTGACACAGTTTTTACAATGCGACGATGATGATGTCAATGAGAATGATAATCATGATGCTATGAAGTTCCATCTAGGATTGAGACTGCGTGACAGGGCTGTACTCTAAGCTTACTATAATAATATATCCTGGCGTAAACCAGGCCTGAGAGATACAGACACCTGCGGTGCTGGTCAGAAGGTTTGAGCGACATCCTCAATGACGCATCCACGAAGTGGATAAGACTTGTCTGTGTGATCGCAGTCTTCCCACTGAGCCCATAGCACGCCCAACTCTGGGTAGGAGCCGGTTAGAGCCGAAAAATCCCGCAATGATTTTTGAAGGTACTGATGGGGATTCGAACCCACAACCTTCCAGCCAGTGGTCCGTTGCGTTAACCACTACACCACGGCGACTGGTTTTCATTTACTTCTTGTCACACTGAATTTACCATGTTAATTTCGAACTGCTTTTCCCTGTCGAGAGCACGTCGCCATAGTACTGCGCCTCCTTCCTTTTCTGTCCGCGTGTAGTTCTGTAAATCTGTTCACTTGTGTAAGAGAAATTTTCGACATGATTTTGCCCGGGACGACTCTTTTGTTGCCGTGGGATTTTTAACGTGCGCGCGAGTGCGTGCTGGCACTTGGGCGTCGTTTTATCGTCTCATCTGAAAAGCTAACTCCTGGACCACCGCTGAAGCCTTTGACTCCCGCACCCTGTCCACCAGCATCCTGCATTGTCAACCATGCTAATAAAGCTGTATTGTCTACCATTGCTAATAAACCGGCATTGTCTACCATTGCTAATAAACCTGCATTGTCTACCATTGCTAATAAACCTGCATTGTCTACCATTGCTAATAAACCCGCATTTTCTACCATTGCTAATAAACCTGCATTGTCTACCATTGCTAATAAACCTGCATTGTCTACCATTGCTAATAAACCTGCATTGTCTACCATTGCTAATAAACCTGCATTGTCTACCATTGCTAATAAACCTGCATTGTCTACCATTGCTAATAAACCCGCATTTTCTACCATTGCTAATAAACCTGCATTGTCTACCATTGCTAATAAA
>JAPXFY010000014.1:4667470-4674970 GCA_030674185.1 Monoplex corrugatus | reverse complement strand
TCAAATACAGGCTTGTCTTTAACTCACTGGTTAATAATATACCACCCCAAGATCTCTCTAGGTGTTTCTTTGGAGTACGATTTCGATTTAGGAATTTGCTTGGAAGGAATCATCATTGACATACACTTCCATATGCGCTGCGCCCAAATCCACCTGTTAAAATCCTGTGTTCTGGTGAAATACTGACCTGAAAGCAGGACGGTACGAACGAAGCCTACGGTTTCAAGACTAGCATAACTAGAAACGATCACACAGAAATTTCAGCAAACACTGATATTCACGATTTTGTTTGTTTTCAGTTTAACTCGCTGTCTCATAACACTGATATTCACGATTTTATTTGTTTTCTGTTTAAGTCGCTTTCTAATAACACTGATATTGACGATTTTGTTTGTTTTCTGTTTAAGTCGCTTTCTAATAACACTGATATTGACGATTTTGTTTGTTTTCTGTTTAAGTCGCTTTCTAATAACACTGATATTGACGATTTTATTTGTTTTCTGTTTAAGTCGCTTTCTAATAACACTGATATTGACGATTTTGTTTGTTTTCTGTTTAAGTCGCTTTCTAATAACACTGATATTGACGATTTTGTTTGTTTTCTGTTTAAGTCGCTTTCTAATAACACTGATATTGACGATTTTGTTTGTTTTCTGTTTAAGTCGCTTTCTAATAACACTGATATTGACGATTTTGTTTGTTTTCTGTTTAAGTCGCTTTCTAATAACACTGATATTGACGATTTTGTTTGTTTTCTGTTTAAGTCGCTTTCTAATAACACTGATATTGACGATTTTGTTTGTTTTCTGTTTAAGTCGCTTTCTAATAACACTGATATTCACGATTTTGTTTGTTTTCTGTTTTAAGTCGCTTTCTGATAACACTGATATTGACGATTTTGTTTGTTTTCTGTTTAAGTCGCTTTCTAATAACACTGATATTGACGATTTTGTTTGTTTTCTGTTTAAGTCGCTTTCTAATAACACTGATATTGACGATTTTGTTTGTTTTCTGTTTTAAGTCGCTTTCTAATAACACTGATATTCACGATTTTGTTTGTTTTCTGTTTAAGTCGCTTTCTAATAACACTGATATTCACGATTTTGTTTGTTTTCTGTTTTAAGTCGCTTTCTAATAACACTGATATTGACGATTTTGTTTGTTTTCTGTTTAAGTCGCTTTCTAATAACACTGATATTGACGATTTTGTTTGTTTTCTGTTTAAGTCGCTTTCTAATAACACTGATATTCACGATTTTGTTTGTTTTCTGTTTTAAGTCGCTTTCTAATAACACTGATATTCACGATTTTGTTTGTTTTCTGTTTTAAGTCGCTTTCTAATAACACTGATATTGACGATTTTGTTTGTTTTCTGTTTAAGTCGCTTTCTAATAACACTGATATTGACGATTTTGTTTGTTTTCTGTTTTAAGTCGCTTTCTAATAACACTGATATTCACGATTTTGTTAGTTTTCTGTTTAAGTCGCTTTCTAATAACACTGATATTGACGATTTTGTTTGTTTTCTGTTTTAAGTCGCTTTCTAATAACACTGATATTCACGATTTTGTTTGTTTTCTGTTTTAAGTCGCTTTCTAATAACACTGATATTGACGATTTTGTTTGTTTTCTGTTTAAGTCGCTTTCTAATAACACTGATATTGACGATTTTGTTTGTTTTCTGTTTTAAGTCGCTTTCTAATAACACTGATATTCACGATTTTGTTAGTTTTCTGTTTAAGTCGCTTTCTAATAACACTGATATTGACGATTTTGTTTGTTTTCTGTTTTAAGTCGCTTTCTAATAACACTGATATTCACGATTTTGTTTGTTTTCTGTTTTAAGTCGCTTTCTGATGTGTCTTCTTACTCCATACCCTCCATCCCACATCCTTCTGTCATGTTTTTCTTTCTTTCCTTTTAGTTAACTACTCTGCTTGTGGTTTTAAATGTTTTGCGATGTATTATTTCCATCATGTTTTGGCAGTGGGTTTTGTGTGTGTGTGTGTGTGTGTGTGTGTGTGTGTGTGTGTGTGCGTGCACAGATAGTATTCTTTCGTATTTAGTCATCTAGATTAGGCACATGTTAGTTTCTTTTTAAACAAAGAGCTGGGTGAAAAGACAAGTATAGTGGTTACCTTTCATCCCTGAACTAAAGATTGATCATGTCTTTTCATATATTTCTGGTGTTGCACTTCTGTTTGTATACTTTAATTTTGTTTTTAAAGGTGATCCTTTTCTTATTTTGTTAATGCTTTACATTAGCAGTGGTCTTTGTGCTAATATCTCTGTTCTGATGGAACGTAAAGTTACATCGTCGTCATCATTGTCATTGTCATCGTCGTCGTCGTCATCATCATCATCATCATTATCTCTCTCTCTGTCTCTCTTTCTCTCTCTTCTCTCGTCTCTCTCTGTGTCTCTCTTGTCTGTCTGTTTGCCTGCCTGTCTGTCTGTCTCTTTCTCTCTCTTTATGTACATCTGTTATGTCATAGACCTTCCGTCTGATCTGCCACCATTTATTTCTTTATAATAAATAGTAATGGCAATTTATTGACACGTGTCTCATTTGCTTATTATTTCTTCTTCCTTCTTTCTTTCTTTTCATGTTGTTTCTTTTATGGTTTTTTGTTGTTGTTTCTCTCCCTTAATCGATGTGATAACGAATCGAACTGTCGCATGGGCAAAGCACCGGCGTTCAACAAGCTGTCCAAAATCTGGAACAAAAAAAAATCTCCCTCAAGCTAAAAATGCGGTTCTACAACGCCAGCGTTCTGTCAGATTTCCTGTACATCTGTGAGGCATGGCACCTGAAAACAAGCCAGGAGACAAAGCTTGATTCCTTTGACCTGAAGCGGTTACGCTAAAGATCTTGGGCATCAAATGAAAAGACGTTGTGACGAACGATGAAGTAAGGTCTTTCATTCCGTAGTGTTGTCAGTCTATTGTGTTTTGTTGTCGTTGTTGTTGTTGTTGTTGTTGTTTTCCTGTCTTCCTCTCTGTCTCCCTCACTCAATAGCTCCCTACAGGATTGATTTAGCAAATCCATTGGATTTTGATACATGGTCATATTAATTTATGCATCCTACATAATAACTATAGTGTCTATTTCCATTTTTTTTCTTTTTTTTTTTTCATTTTGCTGTTTCTCTCTCTATCTACTCTGTTTCTCTTATGTCTACTGTTGACTTGCACTCGCTTCTGTGTGCCTCTGTTTCTGTCGCTGTGACGTCACCTGATCCGTCGGTAGTTCGATTCCTTGTCCTCGGTTATCCTAGTTGTCTCTGAACTTGTCACTGGTAGGTCTGTCTATTCTGACTTGTCGTCTCCTTTGTCTGTTGTTTTTCTGTCCTTTCTCTCTGTCTCTGTCTTCTGTCTCTATCTGTCTCTGTCTCTGTCTGTCTAGTCTCTGTCTGTCTGTCTTCTCTCTCTCTCTCTCATCTCAAAGTCCTGGAGGATTATTTAGCAAATCCAGTTGATTGTTTCGTGACCATATTTTACATCGTAATATAATTTCCCTTTTAGCCAAATAACTACTATATCATACTTACAAGTACAATTTCTTTTCCTCTTTTTCCTCTTTTTCGTTTTCCTGTTTCTCGTTGCAAGTGGGTATGATTATGAGATATCGTGTTTCCCCATTTATCGTCAACTTTGTACTACTGATTACATGTGTCTGATGAATTTTTTCCCTTTGTTTTTGTTTGTTTGTTTGTGTTGTGTGTGTGTGTGTGTGTGTGTTGTGTGTGTGTGTGTGTGTGTGTGTGTGTGTGTGTGATGTCGTGTGTGTGGTGTGTGTGTGTGTGGGGTGTGTGTGTTGTGTGTGTGTGTGTGTGTGTGTGTGTTGTTGTTTTGTTTTCCCTTTCATGTAGCTACTTGTAGCTATACAGTTTGCTTTTCATCTACCCAGCTAAATATTGTTATTTATCATAAATCATTTTTCTACAGCGCTATCCTCCAAATTTAGTTACACCATTGTTATCCTTCAAAGTTAGTTACACCATTGTTATCCTTCAAATTAGTTACACCATTGTTATCCTTCAAAGTTAGTTACACCATTGTTATCCTTCAAATTAGTTACACCATTGTTATCCTTCAAATTAGTTACACCATTGTTATCCTTCAAAATTAGTTACACCATTGTTATCCTTCAAAGTTAGTTACACCATTGTTATCCTTCAAAGTTAGTTACACCATTGTTATCCTTCAAAGTAGTTACACCATTGTTATCCTTCAAAATTAGTTACACCATTCTATCCTTCAAATTAGTTACACCATTGTTATCCTTCAAATTAGTTACACCATTGTTATCCTTCAAATTAGTTACACCATTGTTATCCTTCAAAATTAGTTACACCATTTTATCCTTCAAATTAGTTAACCATTGTTATCCTTCAAATTAGTTACACCATTGTTATCCTTCAAAATTAGTTACACCATTGTTATCCTTCAAAATTAGTTACACCATTGTTATCCTTCAAATTAAATTACACCATTGTTATCCTTCAAATTAGTTACACCATTGTTATCCTTCACAATTAGTTACACCATTTTATCCTTCAAAATTAGTTACACCATTGTTATCCTTCAAAATTAGTTACACCATTGTTATCCTTCAAAATTATTACGACCATTGTTATCCTTCAAAATTAGTTAACCATTGTTATCCTTCAAAATTAGTTAGACCATTGTTATCCTTCAAATTAGTTACGACCATTGTTATCCTTCAAAGTTAGTTACACCATTGTTATCCTTCAAAATTATTAGACCATTGTTATCCTTCAAAATTAGTTAACCATTGTTATCCTTCAAATTAGTTAACCATTGTTATCCTTCAAAATTAGTTAACCATTTTATCCTTCAAATTAGTTACACCATTGTTATCCTATCAAAATTAGTTACACCATTGTTATCCTTCAAATTATTAACCATTGTTATCCTTCAAAATTAGTTACACCATTGTTATCCTTCAAAATTAGTTAACCATTGTTATCCTTCAAAATTAGTTAACCATTACTATCCTTCAAATTAGTTACACCATTGTTATCCTCAAAATTACTTACACCATTGTTATCCTTCAAATTAGTTACACCATTGTTATCCTTCAAATTAGTTACACCATTGTTATCCTTCAAAATTAGTTACACCATTGTTATCCTTCAAAGTTAGTTACACCATTGTTATCCTTCAAAATTAGTTACACCATTGTTATCCTTCAAAATTAGTTAACATTGTTATCCTTCAAAGTTAGTTACACCATTGTTATCCTTCAAAATTAGTCAGACCATTTGACGTGACCGGCCTTTCAACTGGAGCATTAAAATCTCGAGCTGTGACTACATTCGACAGTCTGCATCTTTGGTGGGCGTGCATGCTGGGTGTTTATGTGTTTCCATAAGCCAGCCGCTAAGTCATTTACAGGACTTTTAGCGTGCATATCTGATTTTCTGCGTGACTGTGTGTGTATACACACCGAGAGAGTTCAGCTACTAATATCATAATCACAACACGTGTCTGACCATGCAATTTACCAAAAACACCCGTGGCAAGGTCATCCCTTAGCGAAGCCCACAATCCTGATATTCAAGGTCATCATCATCATCATCAATCTTGCCATCATCACATCATCATCGCTTTCGACCCGATAACCACCGGAAGTCACGTGAGCCGTCATGGCGGCTGCGCAATGTAGATTAGCGTCCACATGAAAAGACATTGCCTAGGAGCTGTTTAACTCTTTCTCTCCCTCACCCTGTCCACCACTTAATCCTTTCACTATTCATTCACCCTGTGAAGAAGCTGGTGGACAGGTTTGGGAGATTCGAAGGGTTAAGAAGGAAGCTGGTGGACAGGGTGAGAAGGTGAAAGGGTTAAGGCCCCGATCGTGTGCCGCCGTAAAGGGCAGTTAACCTTAATTTTGGTGACTAAGGGTGGTTAACTAGCTGAGTGGACAGTGGTTATTGGATGTCAGGGGCAGGGCACGTGGCGGCAGTTGGCGCCTGTTTGGGCTGTGATCAGCTCACCGGTGGTAAAAGCAGAGGGTATACTCCGGTCAGATCTGCCACCCGGTCATATTGTTATTCAGGTTTTGGAATTATTGTCTCTCTGATTGATTTTGTCTACCTATCCATCTGTCTTACTGTCTGTCTATCTGTTTGTGTCTGTCTACATAAACATTATCTACATATTTCTCACAAAGATAAATTGCAATATGGTAAGGTTGGTATAATGTAATGTGTGTAGTAAACAAAGTAATTTAAGTGTATGTTTTAATTGAATAATTGTACACATGATAACCAACATGTGTATGTGTGTGTGACCGATACTACTGGACTAAAATGTTAATAGAAAGTTCAGTTTGAGAAAATGCAATCACTGTGTTCTCTGTTCGCATGTATACTGCGTGAACAAACAAAGGATTTAACTGTAAGGATTATAATTGTATCTTCCAGCAGGATGTGGAAAGTTATCACTGACGATTTAATGAGCATAGTTCTCGAGTGTTTTGGCTGGCAGGAAAGCTGGAAGGAAAGAGAACACCAGGTAGACCCAGGGAGGAAATACTGGACGGACTTGCAGGGTGGCTGAAGACAGGGAGGGTGGGAGATGTACTTGCAGCGACAGGGGATAGATTCGTGTGGAGGGCCATGATCGCCAACGCCATGCGGCAGGGCACATGATGATGATGATGATGGTGATGGTGATGATGGTGGTGATGATGATGGTGGTGATGATGATGATGGTGGTGAGTTCTCATGTCTATAGTAAGGGGAAGTAAGGGGGAAGAGCTGGCAGCTATGGACGCTGGTGGCTGGGCGGGTTGCCTTATGGAGGGATGAAGGCCCAGAGTAAGGCTTTTAACCCTTTGACTCCCGCACCCTGTTTACCAGCATCCTGCATTGTCAACCATGTTAGCAAAGCAGAAACTTAACCCGTTCTCACTCTATCCACCAGCTTCCTGCAGGAGGCTGGTGGATAGGTTGAAGGAATCAAAGGGTTAAGTTTTTACTGTTGGTAGATAGAGCACGGTGGTCAAAGGTTAAAAGAGTGCTGTTTCGCTTTCTCTTGGTCTGGTAGCTGGGTTGATCTGGCTGGTGCGTGTTGTGTGGCTGTGTTTCCTGAGGTTTGCCATCTCCTCACCTTGCCATTCAGCTTGTGAACCGGATAACTGATGACTGGGTCTGAATGGGCCATGCAGCGCATGGACAGCCCCTCCCCTCCCCTCCCCACTTTACTCTGTGGAATGGCAGCCATGTGGTGTTGAGAGCAGGGATGGGATTGTCCGGTCAGTGGTGACGTATTGTTGCTCTGGCTCCCACCCATCGCCCTCTGTTGTTTTCTTGATCACAGTTTATTTCGCTTGAATACAGCGTAAATGATTAAGGGACTGTAAGGATTAAAAACGTAACATCCAGCAGATGTGTGTAAAGTTAGTCCCGACACTTTTAATATTAAGCGTGTGTTTGTTTGTGCCAAGGTGCGCTTTGGAATGAAACGGTG
>JAPXFY010000014.1:4659970-4662470 GCA_030674185.1 Monoplex corrugatus | reverse complement strand
GTTGTCTGTCTTTTCCTAATCTTCCTTATGAATGATCTTCTTGTGTCTGCCTCCATCAAGACTGTCTCGTTTGTTTTCTTTGCTGTCCATGGAACCCTCAACATTCTTCTAACAAACCACATCTCGGCTGCCTCAATCTTGTTCTGGCTTTGTTTGTTGACTGTCCACGCCTCACATCCGTACAAACAGTATTGGTTCTATATAACATTCAAGAACTCTCTTCCTGATGTTAACTGATAGGTATTTGTTGGTAAGAATGCTTGTCATTTTCTTGAATACTGTTTTGCTTGGCCGATTCTTGCCGGTTATTTCTGATGTACATCTGCCGTCTGGGAAGAAGCACCAGTAGACCCAGGGAGAAGATACCAGACGGACTTGCAGAGCGGCTGAGGACAAAGAGGGTGGAAGAGGTGCTTGAGGCAACAAGAGATAGAGACAGATGGAAGTCCGTGATCGCCAACGTCATGCGGCAAGGCACCTGATGATGATGATGATGAGTATGCTGCGCACAAAGAATATCAATACAGTCGCGTTAAAGATCCTGTAAGTCATGTCAGTTGTTGGTGGCTGATGGAAACACGAAAACATACATCAGACGCATCCACAGAAGACTGAGTATCCAGACTCTGCAAAAAAGTACTGTCTGCGCAGTATATGCAAAACAGTGTACACACGCGCACCCGAGAAAAGTCGGAACTCGTAAAAACAAAACAAAACAAAAACAAAACACAAAACAAACGAACCAAAGAAACGAAAAGAAAAAAAAACAACAACAACAACAACAACAACAACAACAACAACAACAACAACAAAACCCAACCCCAAACCAACCAAACCAAACAAACAAAAAGCAACCAGCAACAAAAGAGCAATTCCAAAAAGACGCAAAAGCGACACAAACAAAACAAACAAAACAAACAAAACGCAACACACACAACACACACAAACAAACAACAAAACAATACAACACAAACAAACACACACAACATACAACAACACAACAACACAAACAACAACAACACACAACAACACAACACAACAACCCAACCACACCAACACACTACACAACCAGCACAACACACACACACAACGCACGCCGCACACACACACACATACACACACACACACACACACACACACATACACACACACACACACACACACACACAAACACACACACACACACACACACACACACACAACACACACACACATCACACACACACACACACACACACGCTACACACACACACTACAAACAAACACTACACAAAATGAACAACACAAGCCAAGACCAACACCACATGACAAAAACCCCCCGCCTGTTTTTTAAAGGGCGATATGAGAAAATCTTCCAAGAGAAGAGGGAAAGCCCTAAGTGACGATAAATCCCATTGATCAAATTAAACCCCCTTCCCTTTTTTATTTTTTCCTTTTCCTCTCGCTCCCAGGGAAATCATATCGCTTTTTGACGCGCTGGCGCGCGCGTGTGCCATGTCATTAAGTTTTCCTTCTTCACCGAAACTCCCAGGTGTAAGTTTACATGGGGATCCGCTGATTTCATTGCCACCTGGCTCCGCGGAGCCGAAAATCAACAAAAAGAGTCCCGAAAGGTCCCAAGACTTTCCCGTGTCAGACCAAATCTAATTGACCGCTCTCTATTTTAACATGATCATCTCTGATCGCTGCCGAAAGAAGGATGATGAGAAAAAGATGGCCTGGGGGGAAAGAAAAAAAAAAGGGGGAGGAGGGTGTTGCTGGAAGAAGCGGGTGGAAGTGGTGGATATAGGCTAATATGTTTGTCTCCTTTTTTTTTCCTGCCTCTGTGACGAGACTTGTCAGAGGCTGAAGATTTCGTTCTTGCTTCGTTCAGTCAGTTTAGATGGTTGAAGCCTTGTGGTATTATTTTTTATCATATCGTAAATAGATCATAAGGAAGATTAGGAAAAGACAGGCAACATTTATAGGCCATTTTATGAGGAAAGGGGAATTGGAACACCTGGTCACAACGGGAAAGCTGGAGGAAAAGAGAGCACCAGGTAGACCCGGGAGAAGATGCTAGACGGACTTGCAGAGTGGCTGAAGACAAGGAGGGTGGAAGAGGTGCTTGAGGCAACAAGAAATATAGACAGATGGAAGTCCATGATCGCCAACGCCATGTGGCAATGCACCTGATGACGATGATGATCGTAAATATATTTTATGGGTCATAACTGAAGTTTGGAATTAGATTGTTTAAGGACTCCCCGCTTTCGATAATTCCACTTCAGATGATGTGCCCCATCAGTTATTCTATGGGTCATAACAGATGTCTGGAATTTGCTTGTTTAAGGAATCACCGTCTTCGATAACGCCACTACTGATGACGTGCTCCACCCAACATTGTTATTATTTGTTTCGCAGACACCTTGAGCCTACGCAGCAGCCTACATGCTGACAGGGTCTTGAAATGGGGAGGAAGAAGGAGAACGGGACCTGTGTAGCAGTAAACTGGCCTCAC
>JAPXFY010000014.1:4652470-4657470 GCA_030674185.1 Monoplex corrugatus | reverse complement strand
TCTGTCTGTCCGCCTGTCTGTCTATCCGCCTGTCTGTCTATATATATCTGTCTGTCTATCTATCTGTCTGTCTGTCTGTCTGTCTATCCGCCTGTCTGTCTATCTATCTATCTGTCTGTCTGTCTGTCTATCTGTCTGTCTATCCGTCTATCTGTCTGTCTATCCGCCTGTCTGTCTATCTATCTATCTGTCTGTCTGTCTATATATCTGTCTGTCTACCCACCTGTCTATCTGTCTGTCTGTCTATCCATCCATCCATCTATCTATCTATCCATCTATCTATCTATCTATCTATCTGTCTGGCTGTCTATCTATCTATCCATCTATCTATCTACCTACCTACCATCTATCTATCTATCTATCTATCTGTCATCTATCTATCTATCTATTCTCTATCTGTCTGTCTATCTATCTATCTATCTATCTATCACTATCTATCTACTGTC
Source organism: Monoplex corrugatus (assembly GCA_030674185.1). NCBI lineage: Eukaryota > Metazoa > Mollusca > Gastropoda > Littorinimorpha > Ranellidae > Monoplex > Monoplex corrugatus. The sequence continues at coordinate 4,657,024 of JAPXFY010000014.1, read as the reverse complement.
TATCTATCGTCTGTCTATCTACTATCTATCTATCTGTCTGTCTATCTATCATCTATCTATCTATCTGTCTGTCTGTCTATCTATCTATCTATCTATCTATCTATCTATCTATATCTATTTATATTTGTCTGTCTGTGGCTGGCTGGCTGGCTGGCTGGCTGCTGCTGGCGGCTGCTGCATGATAATATGATATGGTTTGATTTGTCATATGATATAGACAGATAGGACAGGATAGGACAGGATAGGACAGGATAGGACAGGATAGGCAGGATAGACAGATAGGACAGATTGGACAGGATAGGATTGGATAGAATATGGAAAACTTGAATATGTTGTTGGGGACGGACACGTGTGCTTCGCTGTATTTCTTTTTGCATGGCTTAAAACAAATAATTAATTAGTCCTGGCTTTTGCAGCCGTCCATCATTTAATGTTTTTTGTGTACACAGCTCTCTGAGATTCTGTTCTTTTTATGAGGGAAAAAAAACTCTAAACACACGTACGCGCACGCACACACACACACACTCACATACACAGAGACACGCAACACGTACACGTACACACGCGAGCGAGCGCATTTAAGAAAATGTTTATCCGCTTTTTCTCTCATGCAAATACACGCACGTGTGCGGCGCGCGCGCACCCCCCCCCCCCCCAACACATTCACACATGTTCGCGCATTCTCTTTGTCACACACACACACACACGTACACACATACACACACACACACACACACACACACACACACACACATACACACACACCGTCTAATATCACTTATAGTGAAAAGACGTTAAATCAAGCAACGAACGAACACATACACACACACACACACACACACACACACACACACACACACACACACACACACACACACAACACCACACACACACACACAAACACACACACCACACACACACACAAACACACACACGCAAACACACACACACACACACACACACACACACACACACACACACCACACACACACACACACACACACACACACACACACACACACACACACACACACACACACACACACACACACAACACACACAAGCTATCAAACTACCAAGCATTGCAAGAGAAAACAAAACCTTAACAAATTCCGTTCAAAATATTTAGTTTGGGGGGGCGGCTTTTTTTCAGGCGAGTCGGAATTGACTGGGAACGTTGTCGAGTCTTGTTCCTCGTTGTCTTTTCCCTGTCAGGCAGCTGTGCAGGATAAACTAATTAAACACACGTGTAGGCCAAGTTCAAACAATGCACATCTAATTGGCAACACACCCAACAACAGCCTGTACCTTTTCCGTAGTCAGTATACCGTTACGGTTTTGTTTTTAAGGTCGATTTCTTTTGGTCGAATGACTTATTAACCGACTTACCTGAGAAACAATCTCTATTTGTAGTTAATGATATTAATGATAGGCCTGGTAATAACAAATAATAATGATGATGATAAAATAACAATAATAACAAGTAGCAGTAGTAGTAGTAACAATAATACTGTGATAATAATAATAATGATAATCATTCTTGTGTAGTGCTATTCTGCAAAGTCATTTGCACTCGCCGTACAAGACACATTTTACAAGACACAAAGTGTGTAAAACATGCAGAAGCTCATATATCATTCTCCCCCCCCCACACACACACACTCACACACACACATACACACACACGGCGCGTGCACGCACACACATCAGAATGCACACATTCATATACGTACACAAATGAATACATACAGCATCCAACCTAACACAACCACACACACACACACACACACACCACACACACACACACCACACACACACACACACACACACAAAACACAATGATATCAGCATCTAACCACACACACAACACACACAACACACCACAACACACACACACACACACAAATGAATAATACATACAGCATCTAACCACACACACACAACACACACACATACACACACACACACACACAACACACACACACACACACACACACACACACACACACACAATGAATGAATACATACAGCATCTAACACACACACACCACACACAAAACATCAAATACAGCACATACATCACAGCATCTAACCACACACACCACACACACACACACACACCAAATACAACAACACACAACCACACACACACACACACACACAACAACCATCACACACAACACACACACAACACCACACACACACACACACACACAAAATACAAAATTCATGCATACATCATGAAACTATGCATACATGGAACAAATGTTGAACTCGACAAAGATGACAAAATTCGTACATTGTTAATTAGGGTTAGACGCTTCCTTCGAATGATGGTAAGAGATCACATCCTGTTAGATATGGTGGGTGAGACAAAATACTTTCTGTTAAATAAAACTCCTCTGGCTACAGAATAGCCAATGCTGGGAACATATCTGTAGATTATTTGCGTAAATGCAGTGAAATGTGTACCTCGTTTTCTTTTCCGTGTTTTCTTTTTTCCAAACTATCGATGTGTTCAGATGTGTGTGTTTTGTTTGAGGTGGTTAGCCCTGATATGTCTCGGTACAGATGGTTGGGCTTTAAACAAATTTTAATTGATTTTAGACCCAAAAAGTGTATGTGAGTGAGAGAGGGTGGGAGTGGGATGCAGTGGGAAGCCTGTATAAAAAGATATTGAGAGAAGGGAAATGAAATTGCAGTTTGAAGAGGACAGAGATAAATGACAAGTGGAACACTTGGTAACTAACCTGAACTTACTCGTCGAACTGTGAGAATTGGCCATACACGACGATTAACAACCTAGTCGCAACGAGATATAAAAAAAACAACAACAAAAAAAACAAACAACAACAACAACAAAAACCGCTATTGGACGCATTTAGAAGCTGACTAAAATATATATTTTAAAAAAAAGCAACAGCAGCAACAACAACAACGCCGCACTAATCCACCCCACCCTACCGTACCACCCCCCATTCCCTACCCCCCGCACCCCCCCACTCCCAAAGTAAAAAAAAAAAACGTGTTGTAGATTTTTGCATGTTAACGGTTTATATATGGGTTTGGATTTTGCTCAAAGGGATTTATCGCACTCGGACAATTCCGTACACGCTCTAGGCCAAATCTGCCAACAACCAGTCTGGCAGACTCCTTAGCCTACGCAAAACTGTACACTGGCAAGATTTTGATACAGATGGAGGGTGGGGAAGAGACACCTATGAAACACTCAGCTGATACCATAGGGTGATAGGAACACTGGAGATGAGCAGCCAAAAGGACAGCTTTTATGTTGCAGGCTGGTGCTGAACTCCAGACATCAGGTCTGGAATCCATGGCTCTGTCAACAGAGTCAATCTGCTTAAGAAGCTTTAGAGTCACGCATAACATCACTTTGAAGCACCAGAAAAAGGGATATTTTTTATATGGCTTGACATTTTAGAATTTCATTTATTTATACGTGTATTTTTTTTCCAGTTTGTGAAGTTATTTTTGTTTTTTTCGTTCAGTTCTTTGATTTAACGTCTTTTCACTATGAGTGATATTAGACGAAAAAAAAAAAAAAAAAGGGAGGGATGAGAGATGAGAGATGGGCAGGTTGGATTTGGGGCAGAGAGGAGACAAGAGTTATAGACATAAGTAGGTGGGAAAATAGAAAAATTGGAACAAGAACTTCACACTACATTAACATCAACAATGTGTATGGAATTAACTCTAAAGTAAACTCATAAATTAAAAATGTCATTAACTTTATTGTTTCGATTAAAGTTTCTTGTTTGTTTCAGTTTTGCGAAGGTTTTCTTGCTTGTTTCAGTTCAGTGAAGGTTTTCTTGTTTTTTCAGTTGCGAAGGTTTTTGTTTTTCTTTCGTTTGTTGGTTTCCTTGTTGTGTCTTGTTAATGTTGTAGTTGTCTGTTTGTTTCACATTCAATTTCTGTTTGTTCATTAATGAAGATATTCTATGATACAGTTACAAACGAAGTTTTCTAGTTGATAATCAAGCTACTGAAACTCACTTTTTTTCGCTTTTCAAGTTTACTCTGTTTACTACAGAAGAAAGAAGGTTATTACTGCATTCAAGAAACTAAGATTTTAAAACTTGATTCAGTTATATTTTTTTCTGTTTCATTGTTAGTGGGTTGTTTGCGTTTGTCTGCGTAGAAGGTTTTGAATCAAGTTAGTAGCAGGTTTCTTTTTGTTTCAGTCATGAATGTTTTGCTTGTATGTCTTTTGTCGAATTTTCTCGTTTCCAATCAGTTGAAGGTTTTTTGGTTGTTCGCCGTGAAGTTTCCTTACGGGTTCATCATCTTGGTTTATCGCTTCTTTTTGTTTGTCAGTGAATGTTTTTGCTTGCTTCTGCATGATGGGTTTCTTGTCATGGTTCCAGGAAAATTTCTTGTTTGTTTAGCAGTGGTTTTCGATGTTGGTCAGAACATTGAACCGTTTTCTGTTTTTTAGTCATCATGTTTTTCTTGTTTTTTTGTTTTTGTTTATTGGAATTAGTAGGAAGGTTATATGTTTTTACGTATGAAGGTTTTGATTGTTGTTGTGTGTGT
>JAPXFY010000014.1:4632470-4639970 GCA_030674185.1 Monoplex corrugatus | reverse complement strand
GACATTGTAAGCTGTGGGACTGGCCTGATGACAGTTTTGAGAGCCTACCAACAAGCGTGTGTTGGTGTGCGGGGTGGTGGCAGTAATTGTGGTAGTAGTGGTGGTAGCAGCCGTCAGTGGTGGTGGCGGTGGACCTACGCTACAACGCTACAGTCACGCTGAAATCAGTCATCCATCATCATGTCTTTTGCTGCCCACCTTCCCTTTCCATCCCCGCCCTCCGCCCTCTCCCAGCCTTCTCAGGTATGTATTGTTTGTTTGTTGTATGGTTTTTAACCCATGTTCTCCACATACGGACAAGTTGGCTATATTGTTGTTGTTTATTGTTTTTTTTTTCTTAACCCTTTCCATGTTATTTGGGTTATTATTTTTTTAAAGTTTCTGAGTATTAATTTTTTAAATGTTTCTTTGTTGGGCGATTGGAGTTTTCGTTTTTTTTGTTTTTTTTATGTCAACGTACTGCATTCAGAAATCTGCTTGAGAAAAAACAAATTTCTTAGTTTACGGCACGAATTTAGGATTTAACCCACTGTAATTTGATTGTATTGATTTTTCTTCCATGTCGATTTCTTGTGTCGTTTGTTTCCCAGATTTTTTTTGTCATTTTGTTGATTTGAATTTACAGGTCTATTTTGGGTTGCCTTGTTGTGAGCATTCCGTTGTTCTGCGGACTGCTCGTTGTTTTTATGTAAATTATTGATTTGGGGTATTCGGATTATCATGGTTATTTATTTAGTTGATTTGTGTGCGGTATTTTATTGATTTCGACTTCAAGTTTATTCGGGCAGTGCTTTTCGACATATTTTAATTCCTTTCTGTGTATGTATGTATGTTTTCTTTTCCTTTCTTATCTCTTTATGTGTGTGTGTTTTTTGTTTCTTTGGTTTTGGTGTGTTTGCAAATGCTTTGTGAAAATAAGTTTATATGTACAGCAAAATTGATTTTACGCTGTCGTGACTTGTTGCAAACTGGTATGATTTTATTTTGAAATTGTTGTGGTATAGTTGTGGAAGTTACTGTTAAATCGTATGCATACTTAATAATGATAACGATGATAATAACAATGGTACTGATAATGATAATAATGGTGATAATACTTCGGTTCGGGAAATTTCATGTATCGTATTAAGCCCTATAATCAACAATACCCCGTATTTCATAGAATGTGATAATAGGAAAAAGGATAATAATAGTAATAATAATAATAATAACAATAATAATAATAACAATAATAATAATAATGAAAAAGAACAATAATATAATAATAATAATAATAATAAAAATAACAATAATATAAAATTTAAAATTTGATATATAATAGCAACATGTTCGATATAAGCAGCATGTACAATATTCAAACTACTGATATTATTTTTATATACAATCAACATGCATTTACTTTACTTCTTAGTTAGAGAGTGTGTGTATACCAAATTGTTTTGGAAAGTACTTTTGTCATTTAGATCGTTTAATGAACGTTATAAGAAGTAATAAAATTGGAATATGTCTGATTTGTCTAGCATGTCGGTTGGAGGAGAGAGAGAGAGAGAGAGAGAGAGAGAGAGAGAGAGAGAGAGAGAGAGAGAGAGAGAGAGAGAGAGAGAGAGAGAGATTTAAGCATTATGAAAACAAGTTGATTTTTATGATGCATTGTAAGGTCATAACACAAATCGTTCGTTCTTTAATTTAACGTCTTTTCACTATAACACAAATATAACTCAACACATGCACGAGACTTATCCAGACTTACACCATGAAGAGGTAGGGAGGACAGAGAGGGACATAAACAGACAGACAGACAGACACAGACAGACAGACAGACGGCGACTGTATCCCAAGGAACAGTTTTTACTGACACATAATTATTGGTGTGTAAAATAAAGAAAAAGAGACACAGACAGACAGACAGACCGACTGAGATTTTTAGATCCCAAGAATCATTTTTGATCAAATATGTCGATGTATTTTATGAAAGATTGACACAGGCAGACAGACAGCAAACAGATCGCATCAAAAAGAAAAAAAAAGTAAATAAATAAATAAAAGAAGACAGAAAGAAAGAAAAAGAAAGAAAAAAGAAAAAAAAAAGAAAAACAAGTTTTTACTGACACATATCATTGTATGACAAAAAAACAAAACAAAACAAAAAATAAACAACAACAACAAACAAACAAAACAAAACAAAACAAAAAATAAACAACAACAACAACAACAAACAAAAAACAAAAATAAAAAACAAAACAAAAAACCGATGAAGCTAACTTTCACAAGCTTTCTAGGAAGACAGACAGACAGACAAACACAGACAGACAGACAGACAGACAGACAGACAGACTGTATCCCAACGAAGAGTTGGTATTCGCACATACCGGTATACAAATAAAGGATGAAGTTTACGTTCACAGGTTTTCCAGGGAAGACAGACAATCACAGACAGACAGACAGACAGACAGACAGACAAACACAGACAGACAGACAGACAGACAATCACAGACAGACAGACAGACAGACAGACAGACAGACAGACAGACAGAGACTGTACCCCAAGGAACAGTGTATACCCGCACATACCGGCACACAAATAAAGGGTGAAGTTTACGTTCACAGGCTTTCCAGGGACCGCTGAGCTACTTGCTGCGTCCGTGATAAATGAGATGACATAGGAAAGCGATAGGTTACTGGCTCCCCGAAACGTTTTCCTTCTTTTCAGTGTCTTTTCTGTCAGTTTGCCGTTTCTTTTCCTTGTTTCTTTTTTTTTCTTTTTTTTTTCTTTTCTGTAGATTTGTCACTTGTGTCTGTTCTCTGAGGTTCAATGTCCTTTTTCCATTATCAAAGCAGGTTAGGTTAATCTTCTCAAACTGAAAAGGAGAAGTGTTGAGAAACTGTCGAGTGTTGAACGGAGCGGTCTGAAACAAACAAACAAACAAACAAACAAACAAACAAACAAACAAACAAAAAAATGGCAAGGATGACTGTTGAAAAGATATATGAAATTGAAGAAATATAAGAGCGAACGAACAGATGAATACGAACACACAACATAACGCAACACACACACACACACACACACACACACACACACACACACACACACACACACACACACACACACACACACACACACACACACACACACACCAGCCTGCGCAGTGATTAATAAATTACACAATCTACAGTATCCTACTCCTAAAGCTTTCTTTCTGGCAGTACAAAAGTAGGACTAACTCTTTTAATCTCTCTCTCTGTCTGTGTCTGTCTGTCTCTGTCTCTCTGTCTCTCCGTCTCTCTCCCTCCTTCTCTCTCCACTCTCCCCCCTCTCCCCATCTCCGTTTCGTCCATATTTCCCACATCATTTTAGCGGCTGTCATCATTATTAAATTATTGTTAATATGTTGGGGCAGTTGTCTCTCTCTCTCTTCTCTCTCTCTCTCTCTCTGACACACACACACACACACACACACACACACACACACACACACACACACACACACACACACACACACACACACACACACACACACACACACACACACACACACACACACACACACACACACAAGAATGGGTGAATCAGTAAACAGTTGATCCTGTGATCCGAATAATAAAAGAATAGTAAGATGAATAATTTACAAAAGATGAAAGCCTCTTTACAGTAGGAAATCTACATTGAAGTGACCGACTACCAGCGTTCAAGCCAATGGGTACCAGAATTACACAAAAATAAAATGAGATCGCGTATATATGATTAAAAAAACAAGAACAAGACAAAAAACAAAACAGAACAAAACAAAACAAAAATGAACAAAACAAAGGCGTATTTCAATACAAAAAGGAAGACAGTTGCTATTTATTTGGGGAGGAAGGGGATAATAAAAAAAACACCTAAAAAACAAAAAACAAAACAAAATAAAAAACCGGGTGCATTTAATTAAAAAAACAAAACAGGCGCATTTAACACAAAAGAAAAATAAAACGAAAACAAAACAAAACAAAACAAAAAAAACAAAAACAAAAAAAAGCAAGCAAACAAAAGAAAACAACAACAAAAACGAAAAACAAACAAACAAACAACCAACCAACAAACAAACAAACAAACAAAAAACCCAGGCGCGTTTAAATACAAAAGATAGACAAGAGCATTTAAGCATTTAATACGAAAACAAAAGCATATTAAATATAAACACACACACAGACACACAGACACACACAACAACACACACAACACACACACACACACACACACACACACACACACACACACACACACACACACACACACACAACACACACACACACACACACAGGCACATTTGATAATAATAATAAAAAAAAGACACAAAAGAAAACAAAACCAAGACAGTCGCATTTAAAAAAAATGGACAAGCGCTGCTATCTTTTTAAAAAAATTTTTTATTAATTGAATACGCGTTTTCTTTCTGTATCTGGGTGTTTGTGGTTACAATAAGTAGTCTAAACAGAATATAAAAACATGCTTTCAGAAGATAGCCAAGAGATACTTCATGAAATAATATCTGATTAAATACTTATTAGATAAACAAGTAAAATTAAAAAGAGAGAGAGAGAGAGAGAGAGAGAGAGAGAGAGAGAGAGAGAGAGAGAGAGACACAGAGAGAGAGAGAGAGAGAGATGCAATGGCAACCTTCTGCCGTGCGCAATTAAGCGATTATATTCTCCGTTGCTGCCGCAACCTTATCCCCGCATCGTTTTCTGCCTTAAAAAAAAAAGAGAAAAAAAAAAAAAGAAAAAAAAGAAAAGAAAAAGGCGCGGTACTATGTGTGTGTGTGTGTGTGTGTGTGTGTGTGTGTGTGTGTGTGTGTGTGTGTGTGTGTGTGTGTGTGTGTGTGTGTGTGTGTGTGTGTGTGTGTGTGTGTGAGTGTGTGGAAAAGGACGGGGGAAGTGGGAAGCTCGGAAGAAGAAAGTGGCTCTGGAACGGCGTTTGGAATGGCAAGCACGCTTTTGAAAACGGAAACGCCAGCAGTTCCACGTTGCTTTTGTAACCTGAGTTAAATGTGTGTGCGATATATACGTCTGATAAAAAAGCAAGCTAGTTAGCTTCCTGACAGAGCAGGGAAAGAGGGAGAGAGAGAGAGAGAGAGAGAGAGAGAGAGAGAGAGAGAGAGAGAGAGAGAGAGAGAGAGAGAGAGAGAGAGAGAGAGAGAGAGAGAGAGAGAGAGAGTGTTTTGTATTGAAAGAACCAAACGGATGGAATTAATTATATTCGTGGGAAATAAAGAAATAGAGAACGGGCATGTGTGTGTGTGTGTGTGTGTGTGTGTGTGTGTGTGAGAAAGGGAGAGAGAGGGAGAGGAGAGAGGGAGAGAGAGAGAGTCAATTTAATGTCCGTGGGAAAGAGAACAGAAAACATGGATGAGCATAAAAAAAAGATAATGAAAAGATGCTTATTTTACCAACGATAAAGTTATAGGATGTGTGTGTGTGCTGTGTGTGTGTGTTGTGTGTGTGTGGTGTGTGTGTGTGTGTGTGTGTGTGGTGCGGTGTGTGTGTGTGTGTGTGTGTGTGTGGTGTGGTGTGTGTGTGGGTGTGGTGTGTGGGTGTGTGTGTGGTGTGTGTGTGTGTGTGTGAGAAGAAGAAGAATGGATGAGAGAGAGAGAGAAAAGAGAGAGAGAAAGAGAGTACACAAAAAGAGAGAGGGGAGACAGAGAGAGACAGAGAGAGACAGAGAGAGAGATAAGAGAGAGAGAGAGAGAGAGAGAGAGAGAGAGAGAGAGAGAGAGAGAGAGAGCATGGCAAAGACGTAAGATTATGGAATGACTTATATATCCCATGGGAATGAAAAGGGAAAGGTAAACAAACAACGACAACAAAAACACAAACGAACAAATGGAGAGAGAGAGGGGTTGGGGGAGGGGGAAGGGCGGAACGGAAGCGGAAATTGGGTTAAACAGATGGGATTAATTCTTTTCGTGGGAGGCGGGAAAGAAGAAAAGCCAACAAACTTAAGAAATAAGCAAGCGATGAAAAAGACTTTCATATCGCTTGTCAAGTTGCATTAACTTGACTGATCTGTATAGATTTGTTATAATATAATTTTTACGCGTAGTCAACCTTTGTTCCATCAGTTCTGTTCTGTTGTAACCTGTTCTTTTGATCCATCTTGAAAGCAGCTTGCTCACATACCGCCTGCTTTTAAAAAAATTCGGTACTTTTAATACATTTTGAAATAGTATCCGTGATTTCGTTTTCTTCTTTTTGCTGTTAGTTTGCAATCAGTTTTCAGACTGCTTAAAAACACTAATCTGATATCATCATCATCATCATCATCATCATCATCATCATCATCAAATACAACATATTATTGTCCAGTTTTTTTTTTTTTGAAGAAAATACGATTTGAGATGTAACTAAAAGATTTGAAAGACTAGTTAAAAAAATAAAAAAAATAAAAAAAATAGAATAAAAGAAGTTAGACTCTTAATTAAAACAAAAAGTCGTGTCTCCATGTCTGTAGTCTTCACGCATGATTATGCAGACGAATAAACATTATCAAAATAATAAAAAACGATAATGATAATATCTGTAATTATAGAAATTTCCACCACCTTTCATCATCATCATCAACATCATCATCATCATCATCACCATCATCATCATCATCGTCATCATCGTCATCATATAGCGGCAGAATTTTTTTTTAAAGAATTTGGCGTGAAGTCCCCAGTGGGTCTTATAATAATGTTTTAGATCAAGTCAGTCATTAGGAGTTAGTCGTAAGCGGCTAATCTGGACAGACGGGGATGATGTTTAATATTGTATTCTCGATTTCTGTTTTTGTTGTGTTGTCAATAACAATTAACGACGACGACGATTACAAGCATGATAATTGTAGAGCTTGAACATCAATAATGAAAATAATGATGTCGATGATATTCATATGATGATGATGACCACGATGACGCTGATGACAACGACTGTGATGACAGAAACGATTACAATAACAATAATAATAATAATGACGATTGATGATGATGGTAATAATAATGGTGATAATAATAATGATGATGATAATAATAATAATAATAGTAATAACAACAACAACAATAATAATAACAATGACGATTGATGATGATGGTAATAATAATGGTGATAATAATAATGATAATAATAATAATGATAATAATAATAATAATAACAACAACAACAACAACAACAACAACAACAACAACAACAACAACAACAATAACAACAACAATAATAATAATAACAGTAATAATAACGATAACAATTCTTGGCAAGCTATTGCAGTTCAGTCAAAAAAAATGACATAGCAGACAATGGGCGAAGAACTATTTCGAGCCTGTGGCCAAATGCTATGGAAATTTCCAGATTTTATCATGATTAGTAGCCTATTGTTTATCATTTGTCGTTCATTTATTCATTATTATTTCGTAATAACATTAATTATTTACTTCTTTCATCTTGACAGGTGCCACCTGAATTAATGATTTTCTGACAGCTAAG
>JAPXFY010000014.1:4622470-4627470 GCA_030674185.1 Monoplex corrugatus | reverse complement strand
TTCAGATCATATATCCAATACTGTTGTACGGATGTGAGGCGTGGACAGTCAGCAAGCAAAGCCAGAGCAAGATTGAGACAGCCGAGATGTGGTTTCTAAGAAGAATGTTGAGAGTTCCATGGACAGCAAAGAAAACAAACGAGACAGTCTTGATGGAGGCAGACACAAGTAGATCACTCATAAGGAAGATTATGAAAAGACAGGCAACATTTATAGGCCATTTTATGAGGAAGGGGGATTTGGAGCACCTGGTCACAACGGGAAAGCTGGAGGGAAAGAGAGCACCAGGTAGACCCAGGGAGAAAATGCTGGACGGACTTGCAGAGTGGCTGGGGACGAGGAGGGTGGGGGAGATGCTGGGAGCAACAAGAGATAGAGACAGATGGAAGTCCATGATCGCCAACGCCATGCGGCAGGGCACCTGATGATGATATCCATGGTTGTACCAAAAAACAAAACAAAACAAAACAAAACAAAACAAAACAAAACCAAAACAAACAAACAAACAAAACCCCCAAAACAAAACAAAAACCAACCAACCAAACAAACAGAACAAATAAACAAACAAACAAAAACAAAAACTAACGAGCCCATTTGTGCTATATGTTTTAAACCAGTGAAATGACAAATACTTTGTACGTGTCGATGTTGAATCCACAATAACTATCAATCACATAGACCATAAACTAAAATAGAAGCTTGTGGAAATCAGGGTGATTATTTTCAATTTTTTTTTCCCCCTCTTCTTCTGGTTGTCTTTTAAACCACCAGTCATCTCGTCATGAGGAAAAAGGAAACGTCATTCCCGGATGAAAGTCAGCAGGTATAGGCCTAGCTGTCATATTGAGGGATCGAGTCAGTCAAATCAAGTATACCAAAAAGGACCTTTCTGCAAGAAGCTTGTGGGTTTGGGGGGGGGGGATGAAAGGGTTAAATAATCATTGTCACGTTTCGTACATCGTCTTGTTTACAGGAGATTTTTATGTTTTATATCCTGTTTGGATATTTTGTTGTTTATTTGTATATTATGCGAGTATCATTTTGTCTTGATTATCCAAATAAAACAAATTTAAGAAGAGAGAGAGAGAGAGAGAGAGAGAGAGAGAGGAGAGAGAGAGAGAGAGAGAGAGAGAGAGATTCTTAACGCAGAAACAATTTTAAAACATTTCACACACACACACACACACACACACACACACACACACACACACACACACACACACACACAACACAGAGACAGAGACAGAGAGAGAGAGAGAGACAGAGAGAGAGAGAGAGAGAGAGAGAGAGAGAGAGACCACACACACACAACACACATACATTCACACACACACACACGCACACACACGCACACACACACACACACACACACACACACACACGCACGCACAAGTATATACAGTACATCCAAAAGGTGACACAATGAGCTAAGGACTCTTTAACAGTTTGAGTGTGTTTTGGGAAATGGGCGAGTGGGGGTGGGTGTCACTGCTACACCAAACCTGCTTATGACATCAAGTCAAGCAGGAAACTGCAAAGCTTTTTTTCCATTCTTGATTCAAGCTTATGAATATGCTGTTTGACTGACTTTATTACTAAGGGACGTAACCAATGATTTTACCACAGACGAGATCAAAAGTTCGGGGAAAACGTATTATTTGATGTCATGCACGAGAAGCCGTTATGTCTACTAAGAAAAACTCGACCAAATAAAATTCCCTCCACTAATGTGGTTTAAAATTCGATCATTGGAATCATAAATACAATACTTATGTAAAATTTCTATTGTTTCTCAAAGTTAATGATCCTTAAAAGATAGATTGGTCAAGAAACAACAGTAGCCATGTCGTACATTTCCTCAACGTTAAAGATCCTTAAAATTAATTAAATTGGTCAAAGGAGCAACTATCCCCTTGTTCACCGTTCACACAGCACAGATTTGACAGGTGTAAACAGAATCGACTAAATAAATCAACAGAAAGTGAAAAATAACGTATTCTCTGCTGGTCAAGCAGAAGAAACACACACACAAAATGAGGTCCACAACAGATCAATGACAAACCCGACGGAAGGGTTACTGGCGTCTACCTAGCTCGCCCATGGCTACCAAGGGAGTCAACCGATGCAGACGACAGGTCCCGGCCGTTAGGTTGTCTCTCAGACCCACCTCCACCGGCTCGTCCCTGACGTGGTTTTCAATGCTGGCTCCCGCCCTCCTGCCAGGGGGCCCTCTTTGAAGTGTCGACCTTGGCTAAGCTAGGTAGAAAATTGACCCGCCAGCCTCCGCCGTCCCACCACACAATGGGTTGCAGCGCTGCGTGAAATAGAGTCGCCGCTTAAAACCCGATCCTAGTTTTCATAGATTATTACGGCTATTACAACGCCGGGACCGGCGTCTTGGCGGAACGAAGCAGTGCATAAACGCTGGCCGCTGGATCGGAGTTGAAAGAGAAGGGCTCAACAGGGGACAGAAGGTTTTTGCCGACCCGCACAAGGCCGCTTGTTCACTTCACTGCTTTTTCATTTGGTGATTATTCCCGGTGCTGTGATGACTTGCCCGTGGGTTTATTTCCGATAGGACATTTGTAGATTGCGGGGTAGAGGCGTCGGCCTGCCATTGCCACCTTTTTTATTTACTCAACCACAAGCTTTTGGGTGTAAATTTGCCTCTGTTGCGGATGACGTCCAAAACGATGTTAACCACTTCACTTCTTCACCCTGCTGAACAGACTCCACCTCCAGCTTCCTAGCAGAAAGCCATGGATGAGATGGAGGCGGAGAAAGGGTTAAGTCCTGCGTGCGCATCCCAGGACAGCAAATATGGCGTCGGCTTTGCGCGTTACAAAGGTAGCGACAAGGTGGTAAAACCACTCAGCCAGTGACTGTCGTCCTGTTACTGGATTAGAAATGGCGCGTGATCAAAGTGGCGGTTATGGATCATAGCGTCATGGCTACAACCTACCTACCGAACGACTGTGGAAACTATGGACGATTTTCAAACAGGGATTTTCAAATAGAGGACAGGATTATATAAGTTAAAGACTAAACTTGATGTTGGTTTAACACATGGACAAGTTTTCACAAACGACGGAACAATGATCAGTATAAATTTAGTGTAGTCCTAGATGTATAAAATATACACACACATACGCGAACATATATTATACATATGTGTGTGTTTGTTTTATGTATGTATGTATGTATGTATGTATGTATGTATGTATGTATGTATGTATGTATGTATGTATGTATGTATGTATGTATGTATGTATCTGTCTGTCTATCTATCTATCTATCTATCTATCTATCTATCTATCTATATATATATCTCTCTCTGTATATATATATATATATATATATATATATATATATATGTGTGTGTGTGTGTGTGTGTGTGTGTGTGTGTGTGTGTGTGATACGTTTATATATATATATATATATATATGTGTGTGTGTGTGTGTGTGCGTGTGTGTGTGTGTGTGTGCGCGCGTTTGTCATGTTTTTCTCGGAATTAACACTGCCCTTTCAATGCTAGATTTTAGGACAGATAGCCCTTTTTTTCTTGATTAGACATATTTTGTTTCTAGACTGAAACCCCCTAACTCTTTCTCCACTCAGAAAAAAATCTACTGACGATTAGAGTTTGTCTGGTTGAGAAAAATATTTATGATAATGTGATGCATACATTTTCTAAACTGGACCACAAAGAAAAAGACAGTCTTTCAGCTTGTTGATAAAACTACAGACAAACACGTTCTCTTTCCTCCCTACTTGCCCAGTAGTGTTTGTAAAGTCATATTTGTTTCTGTTTAGAAGAATGAGAAAACGGGGGTGGGGAGGGGAGATAGAGCTTACATTACCTTGACACGCCCCTGAATTTCAAGACAATTCGTGTTAATTTATGAGCATACAAGTTTCAAAAAAAAGTTTACAAGATAGGTAGAGATAATTAACAGACGTACACAGAATATAACACACCTGTTTTCTGTTCAAATGTAGGTCTGTATATTCCAGTGTAATGAAACGGTTCAAACGTCTGCACAATAATTAATAACTTGATAAAAACAATGAATACGTAATTAGTATACTCAATTTACAGGGAAAGCACAAATGCACGTGTGATACGTGTATTTGATAAAAGCATATGATAAACAGCAGTTGCGCTGAAGAAGTCGGCCGGATCGCCGATGAAAGCTACGCAGTAAGCATCTTTTTTGTCACTGAGAGACAGGTTCAGCCAGGTACCATTATACATATCACAAAAACAGTGAAACAAATTCCGTTAAGTTCACATAGTGGAGAGACTTAGTTTAGTGCGCAAACATTTTCCCCCCACCCCACTGTACTCACCTAGGTTAATCTGTGCTCAATTTTTTTCTGTCGCATTTTCCACGCCACCTCAATGGCCACAGAAGCGAGAAAAGGTTTACAATGTTATAAATATGACGACAGTGGGGATAATAACCATGATGCTATGAAGTTCCATATGGGATGAAGACTGCGTGACAGGGCGGTACTCCACGCTTACTATCGCAGCCGAGAGATGCAGAGATAAGCGGTGATGGTCAGCAGGCGTATAATGTGATAATCATAACACAATAATTATGATAGCAAACAGCATAGATCTATAACATTTTTTTTAAACTGGCAACCCATCACAAACACAGTAAAAACCAACTTACAGCTTTTTTTTTTTTTACAGCTTTTTAAATTTTTTTTATCGTGCACTGTTTTACTATTGCTTACACATATGTTATACATTTACATGTTGAATAAACTGTTAAACGACAGAAAATGTCTTTATTTTGGAGACCCAGTCATATACAATAAAACAAGCTTGCATTTTTTTTTTCTGAAATACTATTGTAATCGTATATATCGTTATCATCATACACCGTTTATTATCAAGTTAACATAGAAGCTGTGTTGATACATTACTGACATACATGACTCAGCTGGATCATCAGCATACCGAACACATTATGAATGAAATATAAGAA
>JAPXFY010000014.1:4602470-4619970 GCA_030674185.1 Monoplex corrugatus | reverse complement strand
AAATAAACAAATAAGTAAATGATAATGATAGTTGACAAATAAATTCATCTGCACCTATTCTCTCCTTTTCCTATCTTGAGTCCAGTCCGTTCTCCAGCTCGGACACTCTTCTTCTGTTGTTTTCTTTCTCGCCTCCCCCTCCCTCCTTCCTTCCCCAATTTTGTTGTTGTTGTTCTTCTTTCTTTTCTTCTTTTCTTTCTTTTTCTTCTTCTTCTTCTTTTCTTTTTTCTTCTTTTCTTCTTCTTTCTTGTTCTTCTTCTTCTTCTTTCTTCTTCTTGTTCTTGTTTTCTTTCTTGTTCTTCTTTTCTTTTTTCTTCTTCTTCTTCTTTCTTCTTGTTCTTCTTCTTCTTCTTTTTTTTTCTTCTTCTTTTCTTCTTCTTCTTCTTCTTGTTCTTCTTCTGTTCTTTTCTTGTCTTCTCTTGCTTCTTCTTCTTCTTCTCTTCTTCTTCTTCTTCTTCTTCTCTTCTCTTCTTCTTCTTCTTCTTTTCTTCTTCTTCTTCTTCTTCTTCTTCTTCTTCTTCTTCTTCTTCTTCTTCTTCTTCTTCTTCTTCTTCTTCTTCTTCTTCTTCTTTCTTTTCTTCTTCTTCTTCTCTTCTTCTTCTTCTTCTTCTTCTTCTTCTTCTTCTTCTTCTTCTTCTTCTTCTTCTCTTCTTCTTCTTCTTCTTCTTCTTCTTCTTCTTCTTCTTCTTCTTTTCTTCTTCTTCTTCTCTTCTTCTTCTTCTTCTTCTTCTTCTTCTTCTTCTTCTTCTTCTTGTTCTTCTTCTTTTGTTCTTCTTCTTCTTCTTCTTCTTCTTTCTTCTTCTCTTCTTCTTCTTCTTCTTCTTCTCTTCTTCTTCTTCTTCGTCCTCTTTTCCTTCTTTTCTTCTTCTTTTCTTTCTTCTTCTTCTTCTTCTTCTTGTTCTTCTTCTTGTTTTTTGTTTTTTCTTCTTCTTCTTCTCTTCTTCTTTTTATTCTTCTTTTCTTCTTCTTCTTTTCTTCTTCTTCTTCTTCGTCTCTTCTCTTCTTTCTTTTCTTTTCTTCTTCTTCTTCTTCTTCTTCTTCTTCTTTCTTCTTTTTTTCTTTTCTTCTTCTTCTTCTTCTTTCTTGTTCTTCTTATTCTTCTTCTTCTTCTGTTCTTTTCTTTTCTTTCTTCTTCTTCTTCTTCTTCTTCTTCTTCTTCTTCTTCTTCTTCTCTTCTTCTTCTTCTTCTTCTTCTTCTTCTTCTTCTTCCTTCTTCTTCTTCTTCTTCTTCTTCTTCTTCTTCTTTTGCTTCTTTTTCTATTTTTTACTTCTTCTTCTTCTTCTTCTTTTTCTTCTGTTTTTTACGTCCATGGTTTGTTTGGCGAGGGATGGGATGGCGGGAAGAGGAGACTGAACAAAAAAATATGACTGTTTCCAGATGACATGGCATGTCTGGCATTTGATCAGCGTGCTGTGTTTGGTTATCACCACTGTTACCCTTCTGTTCCACCTCATTCCCTACCCCCTTGTTCCAGGCTTTCTTCCGTCCCCCCCCCCTCATCCATCACTCTCTTTTCTCACTAACCCCTCTCTCCCTCGTTCCCTCTCTCTCTCTCTCCCCCTGTCTCTGTCTCTCCTTCTCTCTCGCTTTCTCTCTCTCTCTCTCTCCCTCTCCCTCTCTATATCCCTCTTCCGCTCTCGCTTTCTCTCTCCCTCTCTCGCTTTCTTTCTCTCTCTCTCGCTTTCTCTTTCTCGCTCTCTCTCGCTTTCTCTCTCTCTCTCTCTCTCGCTCTCTCTCTCTCTCTCCGCGCTCTCTCTCTCTCCCTTTCTCTCTCTCTCGCTTTCTCTCTCTCTCTCTCTCGCTTTCTCTCTCTCTCCCTCTCTCGCTTTCTTTCTCTCTCTCTATCTCCCTCTCTCGCTTTCTGTTTCTCTCTCTCTCTCGCTCTCTCTCTCTCTCTCTCGCTTTCTCTCTCTCGCTCTCTCTCTCTCTCTCGCTCTCGCTCTCTCTCTCTCTCGCTTTCTCTCTCTCTCTCTCTTTCTCCCTCTCTCTCTCCCTCTCTCTCTCTCTCCCTCTCTCTCATGATGTGAACCCACGATGATCTTATTTGTCCATTATGTAGAGGGGCAGCAGAGAGTAAAGTTCATTATGTGTTTTCCTGTCCAGACAGAGATAGTCCTGGGGATGAACCGGTTGCCCCCCCAAATGTGATTAACAAACTTTGTTATTTAAAATGGGATTGCTTATGGCATCCACTACACCAAGGATAGGGATCGTACTAAACAATTCACTGTGTATCTGTACAAAAGCATTCATGTTCAAGAGCACTACTTGAAGATTCCTGAAGATTTTTTTCCCTCCTAATGATAGGCCGTGGTCTTTATTGAATACATTTTCTGATTTCATTAGTCTGAATCTTAATCTCTCTGTCATTATGTCTGTCTCTGTCTGACTGTGTTTTTCTGTCTGTCTGCTTGTGTCTCTGTGTCTGTCTCTCTCTCTCTCTCTGTTTCTGTTTCTCTCTCTCTCTTCCTCTCTCTCTCTCTCCATCTCTCTCTCTCTCGATCTCTCTCTCTCCATCTCTCTCTCTCTTTCTTCTCTCTCTCTCTCTTCCTCTCTCTCTCTCTCTTCCTCTCTCTCTCTCTGTCTCTCTCGCCGACCCCCCCTCTTTCTGTCCATTTCTACTCCTACACCATTTCCGCCCATTAGAATAAATGTGTTTTCTGACGATAGATGACTGAATTACTGATCATCCATTTCGTTCAATTAACGGGGTAGCAGAGTTCAGCAGCCCTGAACTTGGTAGTCTGCATGGCCCATAATTGGGATATGACTTATTGATTTTTTTTTGGTATGTGTGTATGCGAGAGGCTTGCGATTCTGTTTCTCTTCTAGAATTTGCTTGACTGTGCTGAATGATCGGCTACTAAGAGATATAAAAAGATGTCTGGATAAAGAATATGATACGTGTGTTTGGTTTGATGTTTTTCCATGTTGGATTTGTATTTATTTGTTTGATTTTTTTTTTATTTGTTTGTACGTTTAGTTATTTTTCATTTCTTTATTTATTCTTCAACATTTATTTTTTTTATCTAGTTCATGGACACGCTCAGTATCTCTAGTCTGCTCGGTGACCATTTATTGTCAGATTAAATAAACTAATGTTGTACTGTTTGCTCAGTAACTCGTATTTTGACTTGATTTCTTCTTCTTCTCCTTCTTCTTCCTCCTGCTCCTCCTCCTCCTCCTCCTCTTCTTCTTCTTCTTCTTCCTCTTCTTCTTCTTCTTCTTCTCTCTTCTCTCTTCTCTTCTTCTTCTTCTTCTTCTTCTTTTCTTCTTCTTCTTCTTCTTCTCTTCTCTTCCTTCTTCTTCTTCTTCTTCCTTCTTCTTTCTTCTTCTTCTTCTTCTTCTTCTTCTTCTTCTTCTTCTTCTTCTTCTTCTTTCTTCTTCTTCTTCTTCTTCTTCTTCTTCTTCTTCTTTTCTTCTTCTTCTCTTCTTCTCTTCTTCTTCTTCTTCTTCTTCTTCTTCTTCTTCTTCTTCTCTTCTTCTTCTTCTTCTTCTTCTTCTTCTTCTTCTTCTTTCTTCTTCTTCTTCTTCTTCTTCTTCTTCTTCTTCTTCTTCTTCTTCTCTTCTTCTTCTTCTTCTTCTTCTTCTTCTTCTTCTTCTTCTTCTTCTTCTTCTTCTTCTTCTTCTATCTTATTCTTCTTCTCTTCTTTCCTTTCATCTCATTCTGTCTTCTTCTTCGTCTTCTTCTTCTTCTCTTCTTCCTTTTTATTAAATATCTTCTCTTACAGGCTGAAAAGGCCTAAGTGTCCCTATGCTTCAGAACGTAACTTGACTATTGCTATCGGGCTATCAGTCATACCAAGTATTTCTTGCTTTCGACATTTTCAGTTTGTTGGCTGATATAATATATCATCAAAGTCATGAAAGAATCCCAAGTAGATTTCATTGGTCGTTCATAGTCTGACTATGGCATGCAGAGGCACAAGCTCAGATACCAAAGTATTTACAATTGTTTACGACATTTTGCAATGTTTGTTGGCTCGATGATAATGATATCATTTCTTTTTATTTCATCCATTTATTTATTTGTGTGTTGTTTGGTCTGGGCACTGGGACAAAAGGAGTGTAGACATTTATAAATTATTTCTCGGTTCTTAGAATTATTCAGGATAAGATTAACGACATATTGAAGGTTATATTCAAGAAAGTTTTGCTGCTTCTACCACTATTACATAATCTGCTACTCCAGTTCTGCTACTGCTAGTCATTATCACCATCGTCGTCGTCGTCGTCGTCGTCGTCGTCGTCGTCATCATTATCATTGCTGTCGTCGTTGTCGTCGTTATTCTGATGATGATGATTGATAGAGGATTAAATCATTATTAGTATTGAGCATGATTGTACTTTTGTAATTTGCATATCTGATCGCGTAAACGGAGTTTGAACAACAACAACAACAACAACAACAACAACAACAACAAAAACAACAACAACAACAACCGCAACAACAACAACAACAAGCCTGAACTTAAACAAGTCATCAAAAGTGCAATTCAATAAAAAACATGTCATGAGAGTGTCATTTCTGTCCCCCTCAACGGGACAGCAGTAGAGTTTTGCTATTGAGTTTTCCTAAAGTTTGTCAATTTCTTTGTTGTGTTTTGTAAAAACGCTTAACGAAGGCCAAGCAGGCCGAAAGTTTTACGCCTGTCTCGTTTTGCAGAATTAAGCCTTCTTATTCTATTTTTGTATGTTTCGTCTGGTCAGGATTAAATAATTAAAACGGAGCAGAAATGTCATCCGTTGTTTTTTTTTCTTCTTTATTCAGTAACCTTTAAAGAGTTCTAATGAATATGTCATCACTTATTATATGTTTCTCCCTACAGACTGGAAGTACTGGTAACTTGAGAGACAGTACGGACGCCTGGAGATCACTGACACAGTCTTCTCTCTACGACACGTCACCCATGGGCTTCTACCCGTATGGGGGGTAAGACAAACAAACGCTTTGTTTCATTTCTTGGTATGAAAGAGGTTTTTTTTGTTTCATTTCTTGGTATGAAAGAGGTTTTTTTTGGTTTAGTTTTGTTTTTGTTTTTGTTTTTTTTGTTTTTGCTGGTTTGTTCTTTTGTGACAGAGCCGTGGACTCAAGATCTGACAGGAACCAGAAAAAACACGAAAGAAGAATAAGAACGTGTATTTAATACAACAAGACAAGACAGGCGCAAATTTTCGGCCAACTGGCCTTTGTCAAGCGTAAGATTACAAACAAACAAACACCAGATACTAAAAATCAGGAGAAAAAGACTGAAACTTCCCTGCTGCTGTGTCCAGTATTTTTGTATCTGTTGTTTGTTTGTTTGTAATCTTACGCTTGACAAAGGCCAGTTGACCGAAAATTTGCGCCTGTCTTGTCTTGTTGTATTAAATACGCGTTCTTATTCTTCTTTCGTGATTTTTTTTTCTGGTTCCTGTTTGCTTGAACGGGGGCACTCACACTTGTTTTGGATTTCAAGATCTGACATCTCGAATTCTGTCCCAGCCCGCAACATTTAAAATTGGCCTGTTTGCTGCCTATCATGATGTGTTCATCATTCTGGTGGTCATGTTCAGCATAGTGTTTCACAGGTCGCTTCTTCCAGCCTCCCTGTTTCAAGACCTTACCAGCCCATAGGGGTATGAAGAGGTTCAAGGAATCTGCCGGATAATTGCTGGTAGATTTGGATGGAGCGCATATGGCATTGTCCGGGTGTGATGATTCCCTATTGAACAAACTCTAAATTGCAAGTTTTTTTTTTTTGTCTTAGAAAATCCCCTCTAGTTTTACTTCTCATGTGTACGTGTACGGGCAGGTGTGGCTGAGAGATGAAGCTGACTGTCTACAGCTTGACGGGAAGCTAGGCGCAGCAGCGTCATGTTGTCACATTACTTCAGTATTGATGATCGCACTAAAATCAATACTGGTCGACGACTAGTTACTACCATTACACTAAACTACACACACACGCACACGCACGCGCACGCATACGCACGCATACACATACGCGCGCGCGCGCGCACACACACACACACACACACACACACACACACACACACACACACACACACCGATGTACGCACGTATGAAGGCACACACGGCTAAGTATGCCATTTTCATTCAACAATCAGTTAATTTATTTGTTAACCATCTTTTATTCAGCAACCAAACAGTTAATGAATCTGTTAACTTTCTTGTATTCAGCAACCAAACAATTAATTAATTAATCTGTTAACTATCTTTTGTTCAACATCGAGTTAATCAACCTGTTAATTATCTTTTATTCAACAACCAAACAGTTAATCAACCTGTTAATTATCTTTTATTCAACAACAGTTAATCAACCTGTAATTATTTTATTCAACAACCAGACAGTTATTAACTGTTAACCTCTTTTATCAGCAACCAAACATAAATGAACTGTTTGTTATCTTTGATTCAGCGACTAAACAGTTAATATCTGTTAACTATCTTTTATTCAACAACCAAACAATGATTAACCAGTTAATATCTTTGATTCAGCAACCAAACATAATTAATTTGTTAAGCTGTCTTTTATTCAGCAACCAAACAATAAATTAACCTGTAACTATCTTAATTCAGCAACCAACAGTTGATTAGCCTGTTAACTATCTTTTATTCAACAACCAAACATAATAACCTGTTAGTTATCTTTGATTCAGCAACCAAACAATAAATTAACCTGTTAACTATCTATTATTCAACAACCAAACAATAAATGGACCTGTTGATTATCTTCGATTCAGCGACCAAACAGTTAATTAACCTGTTGATTATCTTTGATTCAACAACCAAACAATTAATCAACCTGTTAGATGTCTTTTATTCAGCAACTAAACAATAAATTAACCTGTTAAGTATCTTTTATTCAGCAATCAAACAGTTAATAACTGTAAACTATCTTTATCAGCAACTAACATTCAATTAACTGTTAGTTTCTTATCAGCAACCAAACAATCAAATTAACCTGTTAACTATCTTTATTCAGCAACCAGACAATAAATTAACCCTGTTAATTAGTTATCTTTTATTCAGCAACCAAACAGTTAATTAACCTGTTCCCTCTCAACAGATACGGAGGCCTAGACCTGAACGCCCGCCGCAAGAACGCGACACGGGAGAGCACCAACACGCTGAAGGCCTGGCTGCATGAACACATCAAGAACCCGTACCCGACCAAAGGCGAAAAGATTATGCTGGCCATTATCACCAAGATGACCCTCACCCAGGTCTCCACGTGGTTCGCCAACGCCCGCCGCCGCCTGAAGAAGGAGAACAAGATGACCTGGTCGCCGCGGAACCGAGCGAGACGGTGACGACGACGATGATGATGACGAGGGTGGCACTGCTACCGGTGACGAGGCGAAGAGTGGTGGCGGTGGTGGTGGTGGCGGAGGAGGAGGAGGAAGTGACCGGGAGCAGGACAAAGAGAAGAGATTGAACAGTAAGTATTGGGAAAGATGGCTTGATGGAAGAACCAGTTTGATCGATTGATTGATCGATTGATCGATCAGTTAGTCAGGTCAATTGTCTATCAATCAGTGAATTGTAAAGATCAATCAATGATGTTTATCGCCAGCCTACTGTCAAGATATATCTCAATCAATCAGTCGTCAGTCAGTCAGTCAGTCAGTCTCAGTCAGTCAGTCAGTTCAGTCAGTCAGTCAGTCAGTCAGGTTCAATCAATCAATCAATCGACCATGTCAGTAGTCAGTCAAATCAATCAATCAAATGCCAGTGAGTCAGTCAATCAATCAATCAATCGATCAATCAATCGAAACAAATCAATCCAATCAATCAAACAATCGACCAGTCAGTCAATCAACGAATCAGTCAGTTGGTTATGTAATTAATAGCCCAGCCCACTCTACTTTGGGTAAAATCTTTTCAATCCGCCAAGGAAGAATTAATGAAGCATTTGCATATTACTGCCCACTGCGACCAAAATAATTGCTCGTTGCCATTAAAAGTTTTGTTTTTGCGACTTTTTCTTTCAATTACAAGTTTTATTTTTTTCCCCAAAGTTTGCAAGTATTCCTCTGTATTTTATTATTATTTATTATTATTATATTATTATTATTATTGTATTTTATTTTTATTTTTTACATATTTTGCTGGAAGGTTTTCACAGAAACACTGGGCTTCTCGAAAACACCGTCTTTGCTTCACTTAATTTGAATTCACATTGGCGGACACGCAGTGAGAAACTGACACAGAGACACAGGCTGATCACTGAATCATCCCCATTCCTTGTGTTCTTTCAAAGGAGGACCGCGAACGGAAAAGGATTAAACGGGAATAATGTGAGACTGTCATCATCTTGTACCAAATGTTGGTTCATTCCCAAGAAAACCATGACTGAGGCCTGTGCTCAGGGACTTCTACTTTATGGACTCTCCAACACCAAAGTCAAAAGGCGAAAGGCGAGAGAAGGTGGGAGGAAGAAAGACACTCATAAAGGAAAGGGATGACTTTTGGGGGAAAAAAAGAAAGGGGGGAGGGGAGGGGGGAGGGAGGAGAGTTTGGACAAAAAAAAAAAAAAAAAGAAAAAAGGACGGTCCCAGAAGTCATAAAAGACGCTATCACCCACATCAGATTATGACGCCTCGGAAGAGGGCCACCTTTATCTGTGCTCGTGGCGGGGTGAAACCAGTGGAACCCTTCAAGACTCTGGAAGAACCCAGACAGCTTGCAACCACTGCCAGAACCCAGACACTTTGCTACTAGATCCCTGCAAGAGCGAGGACGGGCCAGGCGGCGGAGGAAAGGAAACACTTCGCCGTGTTTTGTTTTTTTTTCTCAAAGAGAGGAGACTGACCATCCACCACACAAATGAGTTTAAAGTCAAATCGGGAAGTTTTTATCTGTTGACAGATTTTGAAAATAATTTGAACATTGTATGCTTTTTGTAATGATGAAAATCTGTTTAAAGTCGGAGAATCGGTGCCAGAGATATACTTTTCCAGACAACACATCCTACCCCGAAACTTGTTATATTAAGAAATTCGATTTGAAAAGTTCTCCCCATTAGTTGTAAAGTGCTGTTTAAGATGTTTTTGAAAAAAACACCACACTCACAAATAATTAAGATAGTTTTAAACACACACACACACACACACACACACACACACACACACACACACACACACACACAGACACACACACACACACACACACACACACACACACACACACACACACACACACACACACAAATAGTTAAGATATTACTGAAAACACACACACACACACACACTTTTTTAATGGTGCCAGGGATAGACTTTTCCGGACGGTACCCGTACCCGGAAACTTGCTACATTAAGAAATTCGATTTGAAAAGTTCTTCCCATTAGTTGTAAAGTGTTGCTTAAAATATTTTTGAAAACACACCCCACACACAAAAATAGTTAGGATAGTTGAGTCTTGTTCCCGCAGTGCCATACTGCGGATGCTGAAATTAAGGTCCCCACCTCTTATGAACCACGGGACTGTCTAGTTTGCTTTTAGGTAGGTTCCACTTTCCTGACACACTGTGTTTTCCAAGTGTTCTTCTTTCCTGTCGTGCTCGCTTTTCCTCGCGAGATTTTCTATTTCTGACCTTCCAGGTCATTCACTTGTATTTCTTCTAGATTCTCTTTATAGCTTCCTAAAGGCGGAGTATGACTGACTGCCTTTTAAGGTGAAATAAGCAACGGTCATACACATAAAAACCCGCTCCCTCTGCTAGGCAGGTAGATTTGTTGACCTTATATGCTTGAATAGAGAGCCTTGCAGGAGCTCTTGTCTGCAGAAAAAGAATACAAATAAAACTAGTTACATCTTCTGGACAGAGTCAGATGTGGGACATTTCATAATATTAAAAGAAAATGAGTACAGTAAAAACTGACCATGGACACGTTTAGCAACTACTTTTCTTGCTTGCGTGAAACATCGGGGTATGGCTGAAAGATTCATTTTGTGGCAGATGGTCATTGTCAACTCGGCTGACGATCCGACTTAAGGTTCATTCCCTCGAGGTCGAGAGTCACGGTCTAACTTGGCAGGCGGTCGGACTTAAGACTCATTTCGGGGTGGAGGGTCACTCGCCGGCTCCGGTGATCCGTTCTCAATGTCTTTGAGGGTTTCTTGGGTCTCCAATGAGGCGGTGCCTCTTTTAGAGGCGGTCTCCACCGATCCCTCCGGTCCCTGTCCATTGTGGTTGTTGTGAGGCGAGTGACAGAGAGCATGCGGCGCTTCTCTCACGCCTTGTTAGCAAACTTGATAAAGCCGGGAGGGCATCAAAGGCTAATCTGTCCCTCCCTCTTCTCCTCAGCCTCCTCTCTCTCTCTCTCTCTCTCCCTCCCTCCTGCACCCCTTGGGATCCTTCTCTCTCTCTTCCCACACCCTCCGTCCCCTTTCTGTTCCTCTTTTAATTTGTCGTTTTCTGGGGCGCTTCTTCGCTTGCGCATTAGGTATTTTGTTTTAGTTTAGTGTTGCATGTGTGTGTATGTGCGCAAAAAGGGAATCTAAGAAATTTAAAACGTAATACATAATGTGTTTTCATCATCTTTGGGATGTGTGAGTGAGTGAGTGTGACTCACACCTGTCACTCCCTTGTCTGTTGTCTTTGTAATAATCTTCTCTAATTCTCCTCCTATCGTCTGCGCCGTCTCTTTGTCAGTCAGTCAGTCAGCCAGCAGTCAGTCTGTCTGTCTGCCTGTCTGATGTCTGTCTGTCTGTCTTATCTGTCTTTTTACTTTTTCCATCCATAACGATTAAGAACAGTCATCGCAGCGTTTCTCTCTTCTCTGAACATGACGACTTTTTGAAGTGAGCGTGTAACAAAGCTAAGACACAAAAGCTATTTAATGCATCTAATATACTCTGATATAGAGCACAAAGAGTAAGGCGAAACAGTGGACAACAGTGGAGCGTTCAGAAATCCAAGTAAACTTCAAAATACATCAGTATAAGATTTAACGTAAGTACAAAACATATACAATAATTCTATGCACCAGACATAAAAAATACCAGAAATAATGTATACAGCAACAAACAAACATACAAAAAACACAAACAAATAATCTCAACAACAGCAACGTGCAACAAACAAAAAAACTCGTTTGATTCATAGGCAGATAAGACAAAAGTGTTTCAAAGCGCAAGTCTTTTATATTCTTCAGTAACACAGCGTTTACATTACTAAAAGATAAAAAAATTATAACAGGCAACAGCAATTGAATGCAAACGAATCAATAGACTGGAAACATACAATATTAATTCAAAGGCAACAAGTCATATATCCTAGTTTAGTCGAACAAATCCATAGCCTGTTTTCACATATGCAGTGCAAATTTCGTACAAAACGATAGTCAAGAATTGAAACAGGTTCAAATTGTAGTTCGTGTACTTCACATGTTTAAACTTGTACTAGCTTTGTCTTAGGACGTAGTAAAACAAAAGATCCCAGTCTAGACTCCAGTAGTCCCATACCTACATGATCAGCACAAGGAGATAACACAGAAGCGGTATCAAAACTTCACACGTACTTTTATCAGACACGGTGGGGACTAAAGGCACCGAGAGGGGAGGTCCGGTCAGATCAAGAACTAAACGAATTAGGCAGCAAACCTCCGACAACCAGAGGAACAAAAGATACCAGGAGTGGAGGTCTTATCAAACCTGGGACGTAAATGCACTAGGAAAGAAAGTCCTATCAAAATCCAAGATGCGAAGGCGTTAGGAAGGAAGGCCCTATTATACCTAGGTGTCAGGAAGGTAGGTTTTCAAACCCGTGAACGAAGGACATTACGGAGGTCTTATCAGGCTCAGAAAGTAAACCCATTAAGCACTGGCGGACTAGCCCAAGTCCTGATGCCCTCTAGATAATTGTAACTGGTCACAGACGATCATGGTCGTTATCGTTGTCTTACCACTACAAAGGTTAACTAACTACCCAAGGCGTCGTTTGCAGACCTGGTGCCGTTACCTCTTCCTGATAAGTGTGACCTGCATGCAGGAGGAATCAAAGAGTGGGTGTGGTGATGGAATTGATGATGAAGTATAAGGCCTTCCAGAGAGGAGGGGTTGTAGGAAGGAGAGGGGGTGTTTCCCATGTTATCACTCATGTTAATGCGCCGTGGTTTCACGATGGCCACGCGCCACAGACAGCGATTATTCACACACGTCCAGGTGTTGATTGGCTAACTGTGCCCATGTCTCACAATTCCCCCTCCCCTCCTTCTTTTACCTCCGTGAAGAGTCATCGGGGAGGCACACTAAGAACGGTTCACCAGATTTCTCCAGTTATGACGGTTGTTGGTCACAGCGAGAAAGCTGGAGGGAAAGAGAGCACCAGGTAGACCCAGGGAGAAGATATTGGACGGACTTGCAGAGTGGCTGAGGACAGAGAGGGTGGAAGAGGTGCTTGAGGCAACAAGGGATAGAAACAGACGGAAGGCCATGATCGCCAACGCCATGTGGCAAGGCACCTGATGGTGATGATGATGATGATGACGGTTGTGTGCTGAAACCTGAGTCTCTGTAAGTGGTTTCTCTGTCCGTTTGGCGGTGTTAACAGTCCATGGTTTTTCTCTGTGTTCCTCTCCGTCTCCCTCCCTCAACAGTTTCCTCGGGGATTGATTTAGCAAAGCCGTTGATCTAGTTACACGGCCCTACCGACGTAGTTTCCTCTTTTAAACTGAAGTCAGCAGATCTTCAAATGGTCCAGTGCGCTGCTTGATGGTTTGACGCACTCGTTCGTCGGTGGTATGATCAGTGTGTCTGATGTTTAGTCAGTGTATCTGATGTTTAGTACCTTGCAATTGCAGTCCCCTTAAAACGGTTAATTCAGAAATGTCATTTCCGTTCTAACGCGTCCATTTGCGACTTCAGCCCCCCCCCCCCTCCTCTCTTTCATTATGTCATTAACGGTTTTTGTGGATGTGATGCGCTAAGAACTCAATTTGAAAAAAGAGCTCAACAAGTTTTTATTATCATCATTATCATTTAGTCAGGATCCCTCCAAAAACAACGGTGATTCTTTGCCAGTGGATTTTGGAAACACATCAAAGATTTATTTATTTATTTGTTTATTTGTTTATTTATTCATTTATTTATTTATTCATTTATTTATTTGTTATTTATTTATTTATTTATTATTCATTCATTTATTTATTTATTTATTTATTTATTATCATGAGTATTCATAATTCTTAGTTTTACTTATTGTTTGGTTTGTAAATAATTTTGTGTAGTCGTATATGACTTTGCACATTCCAGAAGAGTGACTTTAACTGAATGTCCTTTCAGAATTTCAAACTGACTTCTGGAAACTGTTATTTCGTTTAGTGTTTTTTCTCTGTCTTGTCAGTGCTTAATAAACACTCAAAAGATCATACTCCAAATCTCACTCTCTCACTCTTTTCCACCACCACCCCCACCCTTCCTGACTCTCCCTTCCTCGTTTTCTCCCTCCCTCCCTGTCCTGTGAATTTCCTTTCGCATCGTTCTCACAATTTTCTGTGATGTGGGGACAATAGCAGCACTTGTTTTCAACAACAGAACACGCGTAGGCACGATGAAACAGCAGTCAACTTAGCATGAAAGGCCCTGGCTTTTTCAAAAAATCGATCGAACCATGGCACCTCCACCTTTCAATTTATTAAGTAGTTTTCTGAGTGTCTCCTCCTTCCTCCAGTTTCTGTGACAACCTATTTTTAGATTTAAAAAAAAAATCTTGTTTGTTTTTCTCATCTCTCCTTTCCGCCCCTCTCCATCCCGCATGTCCTTTCATTCAATCTTCTGTTGTTGATTTTTCAATTTTTTTTCCTCAGCAGGTTTATGCTAACATTTTCACCTCGTTTAAACAGACCCACGTAATCTTTTTATTGGCCGCTGACACTATCAAAGATCTTACTGAAAGAACACGGGTACGCGCTGAAGTTTTGTAAAAAAAACTGTAATCGCCTCCCCTCGTTGTTCCTTTATCGGCGGGCACCGTGGCGCTGACATCACGCACGTGCAGAGTCCGAGACGTGCGCGTGCGTGGTTCCTGGCGCCAGAGATACGGACAGAGGGAACGGATGTTGCTAAACGGAGCCCGGGCCTTTACATGCGCTTCCATGCCTGTGATTGGCTGCTGCGCGGGGTGACGTCATTTGTAGCCGCCGTTGTGAATTGGTGCGTCCTTACCTTGGCCCTACCCCCGTACCTTCTCCTTTGGGTTTGGGATTCTCTTTAACCCTTAGACTTCCGCACCTTGCCCACCAGCAGCCTGCATTGTCAACCATGTTAGCAGAACAAAATCTTAACCCTTTGACTCCTTCACCCTATCCACTAGTTTCCTGCAGAAAGTTGTTGGATAGGGTGAGGGAGTCAAAGGGTGAAGTTTTTGCAGTGGGTGGATAGGGTGCTGGAGTCAAAGGGTTAAGTGGGTTAACGATCCCGAGGGTAAGGATTGCGTAGTTGGGATAGGGTTAAAGTTAGGCTGATATTAGCATTTGTATCGTTAGGGTGAAGCGTTGTGGTGGCAGTGGTAATCGTTCAGTTGCTGATCAGAGATTTGTGTCTGGGCCTCTGGTTTACCGCGTGTAGTGGCAGGATATATCATTGTCCTGGTTGCTAGCTAGACAGTCTGGAAGAAAAAAGAAATTCGCGAGGGTGCAATACATTCCAGAGCTATGAAAAGTCTTATTGTCTGCGCGGTCTCAAGTCCTGTGAGACGTGACGATCACCATAGCCATGGAAACACTTTTAATGTCTAGTTTATATTTCTGGTTTACGCTGGAATGCGGGCTGCCGCAGAGAGACATAAGACAGCTTGGTTTGGGACGAGTTACCTCTCTCTCTCTCTCTTTCTTTCTCTCTCTCTCTCTGTTTGTTTGTCTCTCTCTCTCTCTCTCTCTGTCTTTCTCTTTCTTTCTATATCTGTCCTTGTTTCTCTCTCTCTTTGTCTCTCTGTGTCTCTGTCTTTCTCTTTGTTTCTCTCTCTCTCCCTCTTTGTTTCTCTCTCTCTCTCCTCTTTGTCTCTCTCTGTCTTTCTCTTTGTTTTTTCTCTCTCTCTCTCTTTGTTTCTCTCTCTCTCTCTGTCTTTCTCTTTTTTTTCTCTCTCTCTTAGTTTCTTTCTCTCTCTGTCTTTTTCTTTCTCTCTCTCTCTCTTTGTTTCTCTTCTCTCTCTCTTTCTCTGTATTTCTCTCTCTCTTTGTTTCTCTCTCTCTCTCTCTCTTTGTCTTTTTCTTTCTGTATCTCTCTTTGTTTCTCTCTTTGTCTCTCTCTCTCTGTCTTTGTCTTTCTCTCTCTCTCTCTTTGTTTCTCTTTCTCTCTCTTTCTCTGTATTTCTCTCTCTCTTTGTCTTTTTCTTTCTGTATCTCTCTTTGTTTCTCTCTTTGTCTCTCTCTCTCTGTCTTTGTCTTTCTCTCTCTCGCTCTTTGTTTCTCTCTTCTCTCTCTCTTTGTTTCTCTCTCTCCCTCTTTGTTTCTCTCTCTCTCTCTTTGTTTCTCTCTCTCTCTCTCTCTTTGTGTTGTCGCCTTGCGTGAGTGAGGCTGAACAGAGGTCTTTGGATTCAGAGCACGGATAGGCAGCAATCTTTGGCATCACCCGGCGCTTATCACCTGGGTGTCACAGAAATATCAGGCTCCGAGAATGATCAAGCCCCGCTCGTCTGCTTTCATCTCTTCACATCTGAGACTGATCGGAAAGGTTACTTACAAAGGGGATGGGGATAAAAGGCCTGACCTTACCTTTGGTGTAAGCCAAACGGGAATGCCATTCACGCTACCCCGCTGTCTTGTGTGTAGATATTGTGTAAGCCACTGCTTCCATGTGTATCTTTGGTGGAAGTTAAGATTCTTATTCTTATTGTTGATTAAAGCCCAGCCGACTGCGTAGAGCTTGTCAGGGCTATGACCGTTTTAACACACACACACACACACAGAGTCCTTCAACAGGAGAAAAAAAGGGAACAGAAAATTAAGTACACATAATGCATTCGCGCACATAATCAAAGGAGATGCCCCTGGCGTTGACCACTCCGTCCAATTTATCACACAGGGGATTTAAAGAACATACCTGAATACATAATTTTAAGGACGTTCAAACAAATATAAAAACGGGCCTAAATTACCTAAAATTGCCTCCGCACATCTCATTTCCCTAGAGCCAAAAATGCACTTAATGTATGTACCCGATTATCAATCCTAAGAGAAAGTATGTAAGACTTTATCGAACACATACAGGTGAGTGGACCAGCAAGGCAGAAAATGGTAGGAAGCAATGACTGAAAGCAAAGGAATAAGGCAGAAACAGAGAATGACAGAAAAGAGGCAATTTTTTGTACAGAATTTCCAGGAGGTGGGGATGCTATTTATACAGAAAGAGCCCCTGGCATCCCCACAGGGGTTGGAAGTTAAAAGAGATTTCAAGGCCGTAGAGAGCTATGTTAACCAAAGTTTTTTTCAATGATAGATTGATACAAGGACAGTTAATAGTGTTACCCATACATTTGGTAAACCCTCAGCGCTTAGATTTGATTTTGTCAAGATTTTGCGCTATATAAATAAATATATTATTATTATTATTAAAATCTTGCCAGGACGTACAGTTTATTATACACAGGCTCATAACTTATGCCACGATCATTTTGGATCCTCTCCATCACACGGCATTTGTGGTGTTAGCGCATATGGAATTCATTCCGAACGCGGGGATGCTGTCTTGAGAAAATAAACCTGTAACTTATGGATACATCTATATCTTTGGAGTACTTTTGACTGGAAATTCTTCTTTTTTCTCTCGTAAGTTTTGAATAATGGGCATGTCGCGGACAGCTGTGAATGAGTAGTTATCTTTGGGTCCTGAAAGACAGCCATGAATGAATGTGTACATCTGCCCATTTTTTCAAAATGTGTGTAGGCATTTCACAGACAGATCAAATACAATTGAACTTTGCAATGTTATTATGTATCTGTATAACCATGTCCATTGTATGTGCTTTAGTGTGCTCAAATCGCAAAAGCATCACGTACAGATATAGTGTAAGGCTTTTGTACCACCTCGACTAATGTGATGTGCTTTCTTTCAAACGTAGGTG
Organism: Monoplex corrugatus; assembly: GCA_030674185.1. Taxonomy (NCBI): domain Eukaryota; kingdom Metazoa; phylum Mollusca; class Gastropoda; order Littorinimorpha; family Ranellidae; genus Monoplex; species Monoplex corrugatus. Next base: position 4,602,900 of record JAPXFY010000014.1, on the reverse strand, counting down.
AAGAGATAGACGTTGACGGCACCAGCACCCACACCAACAAGTACCCTCGCTCCAAAACCCACCTGCCGGGATCTGACAGCGTCTCTCCAGCTCCCAGCATCGGAGAAGATTCCAGAAGCCGCCTGTCCCCACCTCAGTCCAGGGATTCCGACTCTAGCTACCCAGCACTGGACGCACATGGTCAGACAGACTTGGACAGTGACCAACAGAAGCCCAAGATCTGGTCCGTCACAGATTTCCTCCATCCAGGATCCACCACCGCCAACAAGACCTCAGTCCACCCGGAACCCAGCAGTTGCAAAGAAACGGGTATGAAAATGGACATCATGAGGTGCGTACCCACCTCGGCAGAAGCCGCAGCAGCCGTTGACCTCACCGGAAGGACTGTGGGAAGTGTCACTTCCGCTGCGGCGGCTGCGCATGCGCACGC
>JAPXFY010000014.1:4574970-4587470 GCA_030674185.1 Monoplex corrugatus | reverse complement strand
CTCTGTTGACAGAAGATGTGAACTCAAGATCCAATGTCTGGAATTCAGTAAAAACAGAGAGAGAGAGAGAGAGAGAGAGAGGGGGGGGGGAGGGAGAGAGAGAGATATGTATGTATGGAGTATTAAGATGGCCAGCAAGAGGCCAGTTGTTATTAGATATAGACAGATATATATATATATGTGTGTGTATAGATGTACGAGTATAACGAGTATACAGATAGATATATAGATAGATTAATTGATTGATAGATAGATAGACAGATAGATAGAAATATAGATAGATATATAGATAGATAGATAGATTGATAGATAGATAGATAGATAGATAGATAGATAGGTAGATCGACAGACAGACAGACAGATAGATAGATAGATAAATAGATAGATAGATAGATAAATAGATAGATAGATAGATAGATAGGTAGATAGATAGACAGACAGACAGACAGATAGATAGATAGATAGATAGATAAATAGATAGATAGATAGATAGATAGATATAGATATATATAATCAGTCTGGTGGTGTCAGCTTAGTCTTTCATAGGTCCCCAGCCCGCTTCCGTTTCAAGACCTAGCCAATTCCAAGGGTTTCGAGCATGCCCAAGGAGTCTGTCAGATTGTCACTGGTAGGTTGGATGGAGCGCATATGGAATTATCCGAGCGTGATCAATCCCTCTTGAACAAACTCAAACCCAAACCGAAGTCAGCTGAATATTCATAAACGCAACCAGTCCAGCAATCAGTCAACTAACAAGTCAACCAACTCGCCTGTATTAATCGTTAGTCAGTCGAGCATCTTATCAGACTTCATAACCACAACCAACCAACTAGCCAACCAACCAACAAAGAAATAGGACATAACAATAATAATAATAATAATAATTAAAATAATAATAATAATAATAACAATAATAATAACAGCGACAACAACAACACAATGATAATGATAATAATGATAATATGATAATAATAATAATTATAATAGCAATAGCAATAATGATGATGATGATGATAATAATAAAAATAATAATGATAATAATAACAATAATACTAATACTAATACTACTAATAATAACAATATAATGATGATGATGATGATAACAACAATAATGATGATGATGATGGTAATGATAGTTTAACGATGCTATTTGTAAAGTACTAGATATTGATAAATAAATCAAATCAATGCGCACGCTCTCTTCACTAAAACATTCACCCACAATAACAAAAATTTAATGATACTTACATAACACATGCTTACTGGGAGGGGGGAGGGAGGGAGGGCAGGATGGGAAAGGGACGAAGGGGTGTATGCAGAAAGGAGGAGACCGCTGCTGGACTAAAAAAAAAGTGTTTCTACAAAATAGACTTGATTGAGGACATTGACTGCTTGTATTTTGTTGTTGTAAACCGACACAATCACGTGGAAATGTGCGAGTTGTCGTTCTTGTTGCTTTCTGTTAGGAATCGCCATTCTCTCGTTCCTAATCATCCGCAATGAAAGGAGGGCACAAGATTCGCGCTTTCCGATCTGTTGCCCATTTTGGACTTTTTCTGTACGAGAATAATCTGCCCTTTGATATCTGAGATATTGGCCTTCACCGTTCCTTTCTAAGACCCAGCTTAAAGCCCATCTTTTCAATGAATCCTCTGTTGCAGTTAACTTTGTTCATACTGACCTTATCCCCATCCCTGTTCAGTATGTCGTATAGGGAATGTTATTAAGAGTGTGTGCAATGATGTTAATGGGTAAAAATAGTGAATGTATGTTACACGTATGTTTCATTTCTTTTTATTTTGTATTGAGAATTGTAAGTGTGTAAAGCACTGTTAAAGGCGTCAAAATGTATATTATTATTATTATTATTATTATTATTATTATTATTATTATTATCATTTTTATCATTATCATCATTGTCATTATCATCGCCACCATTATAGTTATTGTTATTATTATTATTATTATTATTATTATCATCATCATTCATCATCAGGTGCCTTGCCGCATGGCGTTGGCGATTATGGACTTCCATCTGTTTCTATCTCTTGTTGCCTCAAGCATCTCTTCCACCCTCCTTGTCTTCAGCCACTCTGTAAGTCCGTCTAGTTTCTTCTCCCTGGATCTACCCGGTGCTCTCCTTCCCTCCAGCTTTCCCGTTGTGACCAGGTGTTCCAATTCCCCTTTCCTCATAAAATGGCCTGTAAATGTTGCTTGTCTTTTCCTAATCTTCCTTATGAATGATCTACTTGTGTCTGCCTCCATCAAGACTGTCTCGTTTGTTTTCATCATCATTACTATTATCATATTATTATTATTACTATCATCATCATTATTATTATCATATTATTATTATTACTATCATCATCATTATCACTATTATTATTCATCATTATCAAAAAAAGTTCTCCAACATTATACATACGTCAAACCATAGGTAGGCAAAGTCTGAGAGTTTTCAATACAGGTTATCCTAAAAGAAATGTATTGCAGAGCAGTTTATACAACGAACACGAGAACCTTACATACCATTCATTCTATCAGTTTATATCAAAACGTATCTATACAAGTACAGCGAAAATTGTTCTGACTTCAGGGGACTTAAGTACATGACACGTGTGTCTACGTCCTCTTGCTGGCGACACAACACGCCTTTTAAGTTGGTCTTTCTCAATCAGAACCGTTCCCTCAAACCTCGTTCCTACTGTGACACAGAGACCAGACTGTATGGTTCCCACCATAGATATAGAAATAACATAGACCGGCAACATGGTGAACTGTTGGCCTGTATCGGCATCAGCATCGATTACCTTCTTGTTCTGAAAGATTGGAGTTTGTTCAAGAGGAATTCGTCACACTCGGATAATTCCATGTGCGCACCACTCGTATCTCCCTGCAATTATCTGGCAGACTTCTTTCAGCCAGCGCAAAACTCTATGCATGGCAAGGTCTTGGAATAAACAGGGGGAGTAGGAACCTATGAAACAAGCTGACACCACCAGAATGATGGAAACATTAAGATGGGCAATGAAGAGGACTTTTTTTTTTTTTTACCTTTAGTCCACCCGACTGTGAATGGGTACCTGACTTTTTCCAGGGTTTCAGGAGGAAGAGCATTGAGGAAGCGAGGACGTGAGGAAGAGATGGGTATAGTCTCATAGTGTTGGCCTCGAGAGAAATTGAGGTCTTACCATTTCATGTACGTACAGCATCAATATGTGGATAAACGTTTACTTTTTTTTCTTTCACTTTGAAATAACATTTACACAAACTAAAGATTGTTGCTTGGTGAAGAATAATGTATTCATGTGGCAATAGTTTGCCTGTTTGTATATCGTTGATTAACCCTTTGACTACTGCACCCTGTCCACCAGCATCCTACATTGTCAACCATACTAGCAAAGCAAAAACTTAACCCTATGACTCCCTCACCCTATCCACCAGCTTCCTGCAGGAAGCTGGTGGATAGGGTGAGGGAGTCATAGGGTTAAGGTTTTGCAGATGGTAGATAGGGTGCGGGAGTCAAAGGGTTAAGATGGTAGTTTCCCTCCCCCTTAAAGTGTCTTTGATTTTCTGTTTCAATCGTCAGCATTTTTTTTTTTTAGAGTAAACTTCTGTGTTAAGAATAATTTGAAAATTGACTTGTTCATTTTTTTTCTGTTTTTGTAATAAAACAAATTTACCACACTACTGGCTTAGAGATTGACAAAAACACAACTACGTCACTTGGGTATGTAGGTCCAGGGGGTTCGTGGCACAGTAAAGCGAGCATATCATAACAGAGTCCGACAGACCAATTGCTTGTCTCTTTATCCATGTTTATGATTCCAACCCACCCGTCGCCTGTTCAATAATCATGGTGCAGGTGTGAGTGTGTGAGTGTGTGAGTGTGTGTCAATCTTCTTTCTCTGCTGCTCTTCAAACGGAATGGGATTTCCCAATATTGTTCTATTTTTTCCCGTTTATTATTTTTTTTAAGTTTGTTGTTGCTGCTGCAATTGACACCTTTGTGAAAGTACCGAGTCGAGTGATACGCCCACGTACGATCGAGGAGCGCCAAATTCAGAGTCAATGGCAGAGAAAGAGAAGTGCGTGGGTTCGGTTCCATTTTGAGTGTGGTTAAACAAGTTGTTGAGGGTTGTCGTCACGATCATTGGTGTGTGAGTGTTGTGAGGTGTAAAAGACTTGGGGATGGAAGAACGGCGAATGGGTGGGTGGTTGTGGTTGGGATTGAAGGGGTGGGTGTCACTGTGTGTGTGTGTGTGTGTGTGTGTGTGTGTGCGTGCGTGCGTGCGTGTGTATGTGTGTGTGAGTGCGTGTGTGTGTGTGCGCGCATGTGTGTGTGTCTGTGTCTGTGTGTGTGTGTGTGTGAGAGTACGTGTGTGTGTGTGTGTGTGTGTGGCGCGCGCGCGCATGTGTGTGTGTGTGTGTGTGTGTGTGTGTGTGTGTGGTGCGTGCGCGCGCTCTGACTGGTTGTTCTATAACTAAGTTTTACGATCGATTGTGCTTTGGCTAGACAAATAAACAAACAAACAAACAAACAAACAAACAAACAAACAAATCAAACAAACAACCAACCAAACCATCCAAACAAACAAACAAAACAGAAACAAACGAACAATATTGTCAAGCCATGCTAGCTATCCTTCTCTGTAGGAACAGTGTACACTGCGTACTATTTGGATTCGTCGAGAGAAACTGAACAAGACTTAATTCCCTTTGACACCACATTAACGTCACGATAAGCTAATTTCTAGATATTTTAAGACATGAACACAGTTATTTTTTAGGCAAATGAATAGAATATTTCCCACACACCGTGTTGAAAAAACAAATCAAACAGACAAACAAAAACAAACAAACAAAAAACCCTAATAGTTCTGCCCATCCTAACATTCTCGTTTTTCAACCAGGTTGTAGTACATGTTTGTAATACAATGTAAAGCGGTGATGTCAAATATGGCGGAGAAACATGAGGCCAGATTGAACTTGGGGGTGGGGGTGAGGGGTGAGGATGGATCGGCGGATGGGTGGATGGGAATGACAGCAAAATACAGGACTTTTGTGAAAAAAACACTCCCTCCCCATATTTCATTTTTAGTTAACTGATTGGTAAGAAGTCAGGCATAGTACTACGCCTGATGCAGATCCAATTACTGGTTGATTTGAATATGACAAGTACCCACCAAATTCATAAACTTGTACGAAAACTTGCCGATTCGTTTCGTTGAGTAAACCAACACTTGAACACAGTCAAGGACTGCGAATGCACACTCTATTTGATGGTAGACATATACGCACAACGGAGACCGATCTGGATCATTTTCTTTAAAAAAAAAAAAAGAAAAAAAAAAAGGAAGAAGCCGCGAAGACCAAGATGGTCAAGCCATTTAATCAATCTCTCTTTTATAAATCCAGGTTTTTGTATTTCTTAAGGTCACTGTGACCTTGGAAAACCATCGCATGAAATAAAAATTCACTCGAAGAGAGTATAAATGTAGACTGTCACAGCAGTGAAAACAGATGGTAATTATTATCAGAAGTTTTTGAGAAAGTGCTCTTCTCGTACCTCTCTGAAAAGGGGGTGATTTTACGGACTTTTGTTTATTTTCTTTCTTTCTTCTTCTTCGTCTTTTATTTTCTATTTTATTTTATTTTGTTGTTGTTAGTGTGACTTTAGCCTTGGTGCCAGGACTTCTTCAGTTATGCATTTGCATCTCTTCAACGAATCAAACTTCTGTTTTGAATTTGATAAAAATTCATCAAGAAAGAAAGAAACAAACAAAAAATATCGCAAACACATTTTTGTCACAAACGCACATACGAACACACACACACACACACACACACACACACACACACACACACACACACACACACACACACACACACACACACACAACACACACACACCAACACACACACACACAACCCTCAAAACCACACACACACACAACACACCAACACAAACACAAACACACCACAACACACAACATCAAACCACACAAACACACACACACACACACACAACACACGACACAGACACCCAACACACACACACACACACACACACACAACACACACGACACAAACCACACACACACACACCACACACACACACACACCCCACACACACACACACACACACCTCCGTAGATACGAAAAATCTCCCTCCCCACCCTTTATTTTTTTCTTTTTTAAAGGGAAATTGAAAAAAGCAGATTGCCGGAGGGAGCGGATGAGGTTGGAGTGGAGGGGTCGAGGAGGGGAGAAGAGGTCACCCGCCCGATCCAATATTGGTTTGTAACGAACTGAGGTAATCCTCTTAGCTTCAATGGGGTATCAGTGACGGGACTCTGAAAACACATGGGCGTCTTTTCACGCCTTGATTTTTCGCTTCCGACCGCCTCTTTGAGGACGGTACACTTGAAAGGATCGCTGCTTCACCTTATGAAAGGTTCAAACAAACAGTGAAGACAGGTCGGTTTGGGAGGGTGTCTGTGTGTGTGTGGGGTGGTGGGGGGTGGTGGGTGGGTGGGGGGTGGGTGTGTGTTGAGGGGTTGTCGGTTGTGTGGGTGAGGTTGTGTGTGGTGTGTGGGGTTTGTGTGTTTGTGTGTGTGTGTGTGTGGGGTTGTGTGGGAGTGGTGTGTGTGGTTGTTGTGTGTGTGTGTGTTTGTGTGTGTTGGTGGTGTGTTGTGTGTGTGTGTGTTGTGTGTTGTGGTGTGTGTGTGTGTTTGTGTGTGTGGTGTTTTGTGGGTGTTTGTGTCTGTGTTTGTGTGTGTGTGTGGGCTGTGTTTTTGGTGTTGCGCACGCGCACTTACAGGCACACTCACGCACACACACACACACACACACACACACACACACACACACACACACACACACACACACATACACACACAGACACACACACACACGTCTCACTGTCCCATTATGGGTTCTTTAGAAAATAGATGTGTTCTAAACTCCGACTTTTTCACACACACATACATCACATACTGACATAATTCTTTTCAGCAGGGTTGGGCTCCATTTAAAACCAACCAACTAATCAATCAACCAAGCAAGCACACACACGTACACGCATACACACACAAACACACACACACACACACACACACACACACACACACACACACACACACACACACACACACACACACACACACACACACACACACACACACAAATAGATCTACGAATAACCAGCTAAACCAACGAATTCTATTTGTTTATTTTCTATTGTACTCGGAACTAAAGATCCTTAGTATTTAATCTTCTCTCTCCTCTCTCCCTCTCTCTCTCTCTCTCTGTGTCTCGCTCTCTCTCTCTCTCTCTTTGTCTGTCTCTCTGTCTGTCTGTCTCTCTGTCTCTCTTTGTCTGTTTCTCTTTCTTTGTGTGTGTGTGTCTGTGTGTCTGTGTCTATCTGTCTCTCTTTCTCTCTCTTTCTGTGTCTTTCTCTCCCTCCCTCCCCCCCCCCCGTCTTCTCTCTCTCTCTTTCGACCGTCCCCATTTCAACCATTGTAGTATCTGAGATCAAGGACACACGATTGGTGGTAGTGAATACAATCGTCTCGTGTCTTGTCTCGGTGTCGAACACTTCAAGGTTCTATTCCCCAGCTGTTCTGCTGGTGCCAACACCACCCAGTTTCATCGGGGGCTTGTACCCGTAAGGTTTCAAAGTGTTTAAAGACGTCGTAGTGAAAAGAGAAATTGGTTGTCTGTCGCTGGGAGGTATCTTCTTCTCGTGTCTTCAAACTTCACATCTCCTCCTCTCTCGTTTCGTACTCACTCTCTGGCAAACTCTCCAGAATCTCATAGTGGTAGTGATATATATTGCTTGACCAGCCTCGCTTTTTTTTTTCCTTTTTCTTTTTTTTTTCTTTCTTTCTTTCTTTCTTTTTTTCTTTCTTTCTTTCTTCTCTTCCTTTCTTTCTTTCTTTCTCTCTCTCTCTCTTCTCTCTCTCTCTCTTTGTTTCCTTCTTTTTTCCTTCTTTCTTTCTTTCTATCTTTCTTTCTTTCTTATTTCTTTCTTTTTTTCTTTCTTTCTTCTTTCTTCTTTCTTTCGTTCTTCTTTTTCTTTCTTTCGTTCTTTGTTCTTTCTTTTCTTTCTTTCTTTCTTTCTTTCTTTCTTCCTTTCTTTCTTTCTTCATTCCTTTCTTATTCTTTCTTTCTTTCTGTCTTCTTTCTTCTTTCTTTCTTTCTTTCTTCTTTCTTTCTTTCTTTCTTTTTTCTTTCTTTCTTTCTTCTTTCCTTTCTTTCTTTCTTTCTTTTTTTTTCTTCCTTCTTTTCTTCCTTCCTTTCTTCTTCCTTTCTTTCTTTCTTTCTTTTCTTTCTTCCTTCTTTCCTTTCTTCCTTCTTTCTTCTTTCCTTTCTTTCTTTCTTCCTTTCTTCTTTCTTTCTTTCTTCCTTTCTTCCTTTCTTTTTTTCTTTTTCTTCTTTCTTTCTTTCTTTCTTTCTTTCTTTCTTTCTTTCTTTCTTTCTTTTCTTCTTTCTTTCTTTCTTTCTTCTTTCTTTCTTTCTTTCTTTCTTTCTTTCTTCCTTTCTTTCTTTCTTTCTTTCTTCTTCTTTCTTTCTTTCTTCTTTCTTTCTTTCTTTCTTCCTTCTTTTCTTTCTTCCTTTCTGTCTTTTTCACCCCCCCCCCCTTGGACACAACCTCACCATCCTTTCACAGACTCGGCTTAAGGGGAGAATAGTATTCATAAGTCGTGTTTTTTCTCGTCTTGCCTCTCTCTGTCCGCCTCCTGTAAACTTGTAGGACTAGTATGATTGGAATCTTAAGTCTCATCGCCGTGATCTGGAGATAGTGTTCCGAACGCCCCCCCCCCCATCCATACAGCTCTACCCCCCTCCCTCCCTGTCGCCCTTCCAGCTGATTGGTAGAAATGAAAATGTCACTGGCTGATGGTCAATAAGTAGTGTTGGTTGTAGGGTGGGCTGGAACTACGTGTCGCTTGCTTACTTTTTGGTCCTTTGGAAAGGTTGTTTGTTTCGTTTCTGGGTCTAAAGCCACGTGATGGGTTGTCTCTTTGGGAAAGTAAAGTCAAGACAGATCGATAGATGGATGGATGGATGGATGGATGATGGATAGATAGAAATCGATCGGTTGATGTATGGGTAGAAAACAGATACACAGACAGACAGACAGACAAACAAATAGATAGGCAGACAGACAGACAGACAGATTGATAGATAAATAGATAGATGGGTAGGTAGATAGATAGATAGAGAGAAAGAAAGATAGAGAGAGAGAGAGAGAGAGAGACAGACAGACAGACAGCTAGAAGCACGAGCAGACAGACATATAGACAGACAGACAGAGAGATAGACAGACAGACAGATAGACAGGTATGTAGGTAGTGACAGACAGTACATAGTGACAAAAAGATACATGTGAAGTAATACATACATACATCACTCAAACAGTTCATAAACATGAGAAGAATTACAAGGTAATGCCTGTTATACTTTCAACGCGAAGAAAATTGAGAAAAAAAAAATACACAGACAGATAAACAAACACTCAAACAAAGACAAATAAAAAATCAACGAAAAAGTAAAGAGGAATTAAAAAAAAAAAAAACAAACAAAACAACAAACAACAAAAAAAACAACAAAAACAAAAAAACGAACAAATCAAAACAGAACAAAACAAACAAAAAAAACAATAAAAAAAAAAAAGGAATAAGATCAAGACGAAAAAGAACAAGCACACATACATACAAAAATAAATAAAATAATATAAATACATTCGCTTTGGCTTGAACTATTGGCATTACTTCACCCCGTAGTTATCTTTCTTATCTTACCCACCCCTTCCTCCTTCCCCACTTTTACATCAAACCACGCCGACAGCTTGCAGTCAATATCATGAGTAGTGCAGGGGGGGGGGGGAGAAGGTACAGGGATACAAAAAGTAGTCAAACCATACGAATATTCTCCTTTTTTGTGCCCATATTTGTGACATAAACATTGATTGATCCCTGTCTCCTTGGTTTAAATCCAGCAGTAAACCACCAATAAAGTATCACTGCAATAATTTTGTTTGTTTTGTTGTCTATGATTTGTATTAGATAAACGTTTCCACGGACAGGAACCAGAAAAAAAAAACACGAAAGAAGAATACGAACGCGTATTTAATATAACAAGACAAGACAGGCGCAAGTTTTCGACCAACTGGCCTTTGTCAAGCGTAAGATTACAAACAAACAAACACCAGATACAAAAATTAGGAGAAAAAGACTGAAACTTCCCTGCTGCTGTGTCCACTGTGAGAAAAAAATAAACTAAGACAGTTGATATTTGGACGAACCATTGTTTTCTTCTCCCTTAATTCCGTAAAGAGATATAGAGACACAGCACCAAAGAATTGTTCACCAGATTCCTCCAGCATGGACGGTTTAGTGCCAAAGCCTGGGTCTCTGCAGGTGGTTTGTCTGTTCATTCCGCAGTGTTGTCATCCATCATTTTTTCTGCCTTCCCTTCCGTCTCCTTGCCTTGATCGTGTCGGCGCTGATTTCCACGCCATATCTTGTAAGTGTTTCATTTGATATTTTAACAAACTTGGTGGGTTCTTCCTCGCTGCCTGCCATGTCATCAGTGTCATCTGTTAAGAGGTTTGTGATGGTTCTTCTTCCAGTGCTGTCTGTGCTGACATGATCTTCAGGTGCGTCAGTCATGATGCGTTCAAGAAATATGTTGAAAAACGTGGAGGACAGAAGGCGTCCCTGACGAACTCCAAAGTATGGAACCACTGTCCAATAGTATCCTATGTAAGTATTGCACTGGTTGCTTTAGAGTATAGTTTCTGCATAGTGTTGATTAGATTTCGCCCCATTTTAAACTTCTTCATTTGGCCCATATACCCTCTTGCCAGACTTTATCAAACGCCTTCTTGAAGTCTATGAAGACGTGGCAGAACTGCCTCTGATGTTGTTGGAGGTGCTTTTCACAAAGGGTGCACAGGTAAAAGGTCTCTTCGATAGTACTTCTGCCCTTGTAGAATCCGGGCTTTTTTTAATTAAAAAAATCAAGCATCTGCTTACAGCTGTGATCTATTCAGAATAATTTTGAGCATTACTCTGCTGGCATGAGAGATCAAACTGATAGTGCTGCAATGTTGGAGATTTCTTTCGTGGGAACGGTGACAATTTTTGATTGGGTCCATGGCTTTGGCTATTAGTATCATTTATATCATTCGTACAAGCACACTCCCCGTCAGTTGGACAGAGGATTTATATATATTCCTACAGCTTCTGCTATGATTATATTACATGTTCTTTGCTTGGCATATTATGTGATGTAGCAAACTGTGAGACTTTGTTTTAACCTAGCTTTTACTTTTTGGTCATCTTGGTCAGTTTATTCCTTTTCTCACAGTGGACCCAGCAGCAGGGAAGTTTCAGTCTTTTTCTCCTGATTTTTGTATCTGGTATTTGTTTGTTTGTAATCTTACGCTTGACAAAGGCCAGTTGGCCGAAAATTTGCGTCTGTCTTGTCTTGTTGTATTAAATACGCGTTCTTATGCTTCTTTCGTGTTTTTTTTTTCTGGTTCCTGTTTGTTTGAACGCGGACAGTCACACTTGTTTTGGATTTAGGTTTTACTTGCCGTGTCACTGTCCTCGTGTTACTCATTTTGGTACTGCAACACGAATCCAGATCCACCGATAATAGGTCAACATAAAAGCAGAGCATGAAGGGTGGCAGAATCTGAGACTATCTTTCACAGTAGTATGATGATGAGAATAGCGATGATAGTAATGATGCTATCGAGTTCCATTTCGGATTGAAACTGTGTGACAGGGCTGTACAATACGCTTTCTTTTATAACATATCCTGACGCACATAGGCCTGACAGATACAGACACCTGCGATGTTGGTAAGGACATTTAAGCAACATTCTCAATTTCGCATCCGTTAGGTGGATGAGACTCGATTGTGTGATCCTGGCCTTCCCAACGAGCCCACAGCGTGTTCAGGTCGGGGCCCAAAAATTCCACAATAACTGTTGTTTTGATTGATGTGAATTCGTACCCACGATCTTCCAGTCATTAATCTACTGCGCTAAGGACTTGGCCACGTGACCTTCTGACACTTCTTGAGCGAACTGACGTTGAAATTATATATACGACCCAAAATCATTGAGGTGGTGTCAGCTTAGTGTTTTATAGGCCCTTCTCCACCCCCTTCCCCATTTCAAGACCTTTTCAGCGCATTGAGTTCTGGACAAACTCAGGTCTATTTAATAGCTGTTGGCAGCTTTGGGTGGAGTGTGCATGGAATTGTCCGAATGGGATGAATCACTTTTGAACAAACTTCAGACTCCAAACCCCCGAATATGTCGGTAAATTTCCACAAGAAATCTTTACTGACATTTTCTGTACTTTGGTGTAACTTAAACATGGCTCTTGATCGCTTTAAAAATTTCTGTTCATAAACAGAGAGAAATAGTTACCAGGACGTGTACATGTACATGCAACACACACACACACACACACACA
>JAPXFY010000014.1:4562470-4564970 GCA_030674185.1 Monoplex corrugatus | reverse complement strand
TGAACAGAATGCAGAAGGAACCACTGTTTGTGGGGGTTAGCTATCTGGTTACGGCTACGTGTACGAGCGATAACTGATACTCTCGATAATTAATGTGGTTTGGCACTTGTGTGACGGTACTCCTCAATGAAGAAAATCACCCGGATCGCTGTTACTAGCATTCTGAAAGACTTTGTGGTCGCTCCTCAGACAAGTAGTTATACGACTCGTAAACCTGTCAGTTAAGTAGGGCTAGCGAAACAACAACAACAACAACATAAATAACAACAACATTATTAATAATAATAATAGTAGTAATAATAATAATGATGATGATGATGATAATAATAGTAATAATAATAATGACAACAATACTTATAATGGTTATAACAAAATAACAAAAACAATAATAATAATAATAATAAAATAATAATTATAATAATATAATAACAATAATAATAATAATGATGACGGTGATCATAATAATAATAGTAATAATGATAATAATATGATAATAATAATAATAACATAAAAACAGTAATAATAAAAACAAAATAATAATGATAACAACAATAATAAAATAAAATAAAATAATAATATAATAATAATAATAAATAATAAAAAGAAGAGAAACAAGCGCCAAAAAAGAAAAAAAAAGTAATGTCAACCCCGGGATTGTACGGCTTATGAGATTCTTTCTCTCCCCCCCACCCCCACACACACCCCCACCCCCCACGTTGCTCATATCAAACGGCGTTATCAAACAACTGTTCTGCTTTCTTTCTTTTCAGTTTTCCCCACACACACCCTCTCTCTCTATCTCTCATGTCTTTGTAGCCAAGCCATTCAGCCGTAGCGGTGACCAAGGACTTAGCAGGGGTATCCGGCTTTCTGAAGCGTGCCCAGGTGCGTGGGTTATTCGAGGTGCAGCGGCAGGTAAGCTATGCCTTTGATCCTCGCCGCCTCGCGTCCCCCCTGTAAAGGTAGCGCGGAGAGAGAGAGAGAGAGAGAGAGAGAGAGAGAGAGAGAGAGAGAGAGAGAGAGAGAGAGAGAGAGAGAGAGAGAGAGAGAGAGAAGAGAGAGAGAAAGAGAGAGAAAGAGAGAGAGAGAGAAAGAAAGAGAGAGAGAGAGAAAAGAAAGAGAGAGAGAGAGGAGAGAAAGAAGAGAGAGAGAGAGAGAGAGAGAGAAGAGAGAGAGAGAGAGAGAGAAGAGAGAGAGAGAGAGAGAAGAGAGAGAGAGAGAGAAGAGGAGAGAGAAAGGAGAGAAGAGAGAGAAGAGAGAGAGAGAGAGAGACAGAGAGACGAGAGCAGTGGACAGAGGAATCGTAGAGCTCTGTGAAGTTATGGAAGCTTTATTCCTCTCCCATGAAAGGTTTATTCCTTCACAATAAACTCTCTGACGACGGAGAAAGTTCAGGTGTGAAGGTGGCTTTTGGGTTTGGTTGGAAAAGGGCGGAGCTAGCGACTGACTTTTTTTTTTTTTTAACGTTCGGTACCCGACTTTTAAGTTTACGCCAACTGCAGCAGGGTATTCCTTTTTTGGTTTGTCTTCAAGAGCTTTTTTTTTTTTTGTTTGTTTTTTGCTTTTTTTTTTTTTTTTTACCGAGCGCGCGCGTGTGTTTGAGCTTTCACTTTGCTTTGTCGCCATTTTCGCTTTGCTGATTATTGACTCGAGTGAAGGATTTAGACTACGCCGTTAGGGATCATGTTTGATGTTTTGAGTAGGTTGTGGAAGGGGTGGGGGGGGGGGGTATAGGGGTGGGAGGCAAAGTGGTTTTTTCTGACTTGGGAGAGGAGACTGGGTGGCTGTGAGGCGAAAGTTAGAAAGACGGACGAAGCTGGGTGGGTGGTGATGGTGACTGATATAATAATTCGTACATAATCCGTATATTTTTTTCCATTATTTGTTCGTTTTTGTTTATTTATTCATGTACTTGCTTTCGACATCTGCACTGGAATATATGGATGGGTTTTATGTGTATTGCCATTTTTTAACCCCCCATTAAGTCAGAAGTACTCTGTTTTTGGGGTTGCTGTGTTTCCAAAACTAGAACCATCTGGTGCGATTACTTGACTGCATGAAGCTGGTGGATAAGATGAGGGAGTCAAAGGGTCAAGTTCAGGAGTCGAAGGGTTAAAGTTCGTATTTGATGTTCTGTTTTCATAGTGGATTTAAGACACTAGCAGGTCTGCGTATATCTTGACATAAATCTCCACACTTTACTTACCAGGCGATTCCTAGGCAGCTTTCGAGCCCGACCTTCCAATTGGAAAAAAACAACAACAGTATCTTAACCACTTGACTATCGCAGAAACAATTTTAGGTAATTTCGGCCAGTTGTTACGTATATTTTAGTGTACCACACACACACACGCACACACACACACACAACAACACACACCACACACACACGTACACACACACATAACATACACACACACAACACTACACAACACACACATACACAACACAATACCACACACAACACAATCCACACCAACCACACACACATACACAAAAC
>JAPXFY010000014.1:4522470-4544970 GCA_030674185.1 Monoplex corrugatus | reverse complement strand
CACCAATATAACAAACAAACGAACAAACAAACAAATAACAAACACATGAAATTGTTCATTTTGAAAACAGGCAGTAGAGTACACATATTGAAGAACTATATCAAGTTTGATAAAACTTAAAGCACCAATATAACAAACAAACGAACAAACAAACAAATAACAAACACATGAAATTGTTCATTTTGAAAACAGGCAGTAGAGTACACATATTGAAGAACTATATCAAGTTTGATAAAACTTAAAGCACCAATATAACAAACAAACGAACAAACAAACAAATAACAAACACATGAAATTGTTCATTTTGAAAACAGGCAGTAGAGTACACATAATGAAGAACCATATCAAGTTTGATAAAACTTAAAGCACCAATATAACAAACAAACGAACAAACAAACAAATAACAAACACGTGAAATTGTTCATTTTGAAAACAGGCAGTAGAGTACACATAATGAAGAACCATATCAAGTTTGATAAAACTTAAAGCACCAATATAACAAACAAACGAACAAACAAACAAAAAGCAACAAGAACAACAACAACAACAACAACAACAACAAAAGGCCGTTAAAGCTATTCTAAGAGTTTTCCTTTTCATAGAAATATTTCAGAAAATACAAATTATAATATATACTTCTCAAGGTCAGTCTGACTTTGAAGAAGCATCAGTGGAGATAAATTTCATGCACACACAAAACAATGGTAGACTGTCAAATAACAACCCCCCCAAAAAATAACAAAAAACAAAACAACAACAACAACAACAAAAACACACACACCAAAACAAAACAAAACAAAACAAAAAAACAAATTAAAAAAAAAAGAAAAAAAAAAGAGAAAGAAAATTGTTCTTTGAATATTGTCGGAAGTTCTCGAGAAATATCTGTTCGTCCACCTTCCTCAAAAAGTACTGATTTGTGCACTTTTGTTGTTGTTGTTGTTGTTTTTTGACTGTGAGTCCTCGTAATTGACAGCTTGTCCTCCACAGGTGTGCACTCAAGACTCTTCGACAGTTCATAGCTTTGACAAAAATTTGGTAAAGATTCTTTCATAAACAGCAGAGAAAATCTAAATCTTGCTAGTACATTTTGCTCTCTCTCTCTCTCTCTCTCTCTCTCTCTCTCTCTCTCTCTCTCTCTCTCTCTCTCTCTCTCTCTCTCTCTCTCACACACACAGACGCAAGCACGCACACACACTTCTTCTCGGAAATATGAAATGTAAGCTTATACATGTTAAAAGGAGACATACATGAAAAAAAAAAAAAAAAAAAAAAAAAAGACAGGGGGTGAGAGGGAAGAGGAGAGGAAAATATGCCAAACAGGTGACCACTTAATTCACAGAATGCAACCATACGTTCAGAGAGAGAGAGAAAGAGAGAGAGACAGAGAGAGAGAGAGACAGAGAGAGAGAGAGAGAGAGAGAGAAAGACAGAGAGAGAGAGACAGAGAGAGAGAGAGAGAGAGAGACAGAGAGAGAGAGAGAGACAGAGAGAGAGAGAGAGAGACAGAGAGAGAGAGAGAGAGACAGAGAAAGAGAGAGAGAGACAGAGAGAGAGAGAGACAGAGAGAGAGAGAGAGAGACAGAGAGAGAGAGAGAGAGACAGAGAGAGACAGAGAGAGAGAGAGAGAGAGACAGAGAGAGAGAGAGAGAGAGAGCAGAGAGAGAGAGAGACAGAGAGAGAGAGAGAGAGACAGAGAGAGAGAGAGAGAGAAAGACAGAGAGAGAGAGAGAGAGGGAGGGAGAGAGAGAGAGAGAGAGAGAGAGAGAGAGAGACAGAGACAGACAGAGACAGAGACAGAGACAGACAAGACAGAAAGACAGAAGAGAGAGAGAGAGAGAGAGAGAGAGAGAGGGAGGGAGAGAGAGAGAGAGAAAGAGAGAGACAGAGACAGAGACAGAGACAGAGACAGAGACAGAAAGCAAGATGGTTCGTGGAACTCCTGAATGCATTTTTCACCCACAGGATCAGCAGCTAATCCAGCAAGCACATTGAGCGTCTTCAAAAACTAAAGGGACAGAAGTATACAATTCCGCGGGTCAGTACATCTGACACACAGGGCTCATGCCCACTGGCCATCATGGGTCACTTTCATTTTTGTATACAGGCCTGTTGGTTCTTTGTATAGAGCCATGGACCTAAAGTCTGATATCTCGAGTTCAATCCCTGTCTGCAACATAAAAAATTGGCCTGTTCGCTGACCATCTTAATGTTTCCATTATTCCAGTAATGTCAGGTTAGGGTTTCATAGGTTCCCTTCCCCCTCCCCATTTGAAGACCTAACCAGCGCATAAGGCTTTGCACAGGCTCAGGGAGTCGGCCAGATTTGGGTGAAGCGCATATGAAATTGTTCCAGTGCGATGGATTCCCGTTAGACAAACACCAGAATCCAAACTCTATTGTTTTTGTTACACGGCAGAAAACGCCACAGTTATAATAATTATGTACGAAATTTCAAAAAAAACATTCTGCGATTGACTTCACCAAGCTGAAAAATGTTAAAAGAGGTTTTAAAAGGTTGTGTCCATAATCCTGATGTAGTACAGGAGTGAGGTAGTAGAGAAGTCAGACTTTTCTGGGAATTCATTGAAGGCGATGCCTGTCTCCTTAACCCCGCTGTTTTACCTTGCCCAACTTTGAAGAAAGTCAGATACTTACAGGTGGGCAGACTGGAGACATATAAAGTTCCACGTAAGTGATTCGTTTCTGTGTGCAAACTCATACAGGCAGACTGGAAGGCAAGTGCTCTGCCACTGTATTAGTACTGCTATCTATTTAACAAAACAAAAACAAAAAACAAACAAACAAACAAACAAACAAACAAACAAAAACAAACAAACAAAAAACACGAGGGTGCGGATGGGACCCAGAGAGCCAGTGCCTTGTCACAGAGAAAAATACATGACGAAATAAATGAATAAATAAATAAACACATACATAAAAATATAAAGGAGTAAATGTAAACAGAAACCACATTAAGAGGTAAAAGCACATAGAAACACATGACGATATAAACATACACAGGAACACATGACGAAATAAACCTACACAGACACACATGACGAAATAAACCTACACAGAAACACATAACAAAATAAACCTACACAGAAACACATAACTAAATAAACCTACACACAAACACATAACTAAACAAACATACACAGAAACACACAACTAAACAAACCTACACAGAAACACATAACTAAACAAACCTACACAGAAACACATAACTAAATAAACCTACACAGAAACACATAACTAAATAAACCTACACAGAAACACATAACTAAATAAACCTACACAGAAACACATAACTAACAAACCTACACAGAAACACATGACTAAATAAACCCACACAGAAACACATAACTAAATAAACCTACACAGAACTAACATACAACTAAATAATCCTACACAGAAACATAAACTAAATAACCTACACAGAAACAAAACAACTAAATAAACCTACACAGAAACACATAACCCAAATAAACCAACACAAAACATAAAAACTAAAATAAACCTACACAGAAACACATAACTAAAAAACCTACACAGAAACACTAACTAAATAAACCTACACAGAAACACATAACTAAATAAACCTACACAGAAACACATAACTAAATAAACCTACACAGAAACACATAACTAAATAAACCTACACAGAAACACATGACTAAATAAACCTACACAGAAACACATAAATAAATAAACCTACACAGAAACACATAACTAAATAAACCTACACAGAAACACATAACTAAATAAACCTACACAGAAACACATAACTAAATAAACCTACACAGAAACACATAACTAAATAAACCTACACAGAAACACATAACTAAATAAACCTACACAGAAACACATACGAAATAAACCTACACAGAAACACATAACTAAATAAACCTACACAGAAACACATAACTAAATAAACCTACACAGAAACACATAACTAAATAAACCTACACAGAAACACATAACTAAATAAACCTACAACAGAAATACACATAAACTAAATAAACCTACACAGAAACACATAACTAAATAAACCTACACAGAAACACATAACTAAATAAACCTACACAGAAACATACAAACTAAATAAACCTACACAGAAACACATAACTAAATAAACCTACACAGAAAACATAACTAAATAAACCTACACAGAAACACATAACTAAATAAACCTACACAGAAACACATAACTAAATAAACCCACACAGAAACACATAACTAAATAAACCTACACAGAAAACATAAACTAAATAAACCATACACAGAAACACATAACTAAATAAACCTACACAGAAACACATAACTAAATAAACTACACAGAAAACACGAAAATAAATAAACCTACACAGAAACACATAAACTAAATAAACCTACACAGAAACACATAACTAAATAAACCTACACAGAAACACATAACTAAATAAACCTACACAGAAACACATAACTAAATAAACTACCAGACACAAACAAACCACACAACTAAATAAACCTACACAGAAACACATACACTAAATAATAACCTACACAGAAACACATAACTAACATAAACCTACACAGAAACACATAACTAACATAAATCTACACAGAAACACATAACTAAATAAACCTACACAGAAACACATAACTAAATAAACCTACACAGAAACACATAACTAAATAAACCTACACAGAAACAGCATAACTAAATAAACCTACACAGAAACACATAACTAAATAAACCTACACAGAAACACATAACTAAATAAACCTACACAGAAACACATACAAATAACTACACAGAAACACATAACAAATAAACCTACACAGAAACACATAACTAAATAAACACCACACAGAAACACATAACTAAATAAATCTACACAGAAACACATAACAAATAAACCTACACAGAAACACATAACTAATAAACTACACAAAACACATAACTAAACAAACCTACACAGAAACACATAACAAATAAACCTACACAGAAACCATAACTAAATAAACCTACAAAGAAACACATAACTAAATAAACCAACACAGAAACATACAACTAAATAAACCTACACAGAGACACATAACTAATAACAAGAACATACTCATAACTACAGAAAGACACATACTAAATAAACCTACACAGAACATAACGAAAAACCTACACAGAACACAAGACGAAATAAACATACACAGAAACACATAACGAACTAAACATACACAGAAACACATAACGAAATAAACATACACAAAAACACGTGACGAAATAAACATACACAAAAACACGTGACGAAACAAACCTACACAAAAACACGTGACGAAACAAACCTACACAGAAACGCATGACGAAATAAACACACACAAAAAACACGTGACGAAATAAACCTACACACATAAACCCATGACGAAATAAACGTCACCAGCCAAGCTTTACGCATTCGTGGGGGTGGGGGTGTTTGGGGTAGGAGATTGTGACGGATGACAGATGAGTGGCGCGCGCCAAGCGAAGGGAACTGGAGACTAGGAGGTCATAATGTACAGTGGGCAGCAGCTCCCCCATGAGAGCAGGATAAGGATAATGGCGACAGCTCTCCCACACACAAAGCCCCCACTTGTTCTGGGCTAAGTCTCACACAAATCCCCCCTGTTAAAAACCGCTCATAACCACGCCGTCATAAATACTTTTGGCGAGAAGTGTTGCCTCGGGTCGAAGAGTGCAAACAAGAATAAACAAAACAAAAGCAAAGAAACAAACAAATCGAGCAGAAAAAAATATTTCCACATACAAGCAGGCGAGCAGGTAAACAAAGTCCACCGCACCCTAAAAATAAATTAAATAGATTAAAAAAATGAATAAATAAATAAAGCGAAACTAAACGAAAACAAAGCAACCAACCACATGAGCAGAACCACCCACCTACCTACCCAACAGCTGACCAAACCAAATCAAAAAGGAATAAAAAAAAATACACGAAAGAAGAATAAGAACGCGAATTCAATACAACAAGACAAGACAGGCGCAAATTTTCGGCCAACTGACTTTTTCAAGCGTAAGATTACATACAAACAAACACCAGATAAAAAATTAGGAGAAAAAGACTGAAACTTCCCTGCTGCTCGGTCCAGTATTCTTAGTTTCTTACAACATTATTTCCTGTTATTCACTGTCTTATTCGTTTTTGTGTTTTGTTGGTTCCTGTTTGCTGAACGTGGCAGTCACACTTGTTTTGGATTTCAAACCAAACCAAACCAAACCAACAAATATCATAATCATTCTCTTCGTGATTATGTTTTTTTTAAAATAGAGTCTAAATCAGTAGTTGTAGTTCGTAGATAACTGATCGTGCATGCACGGTTCCAACATTCTCTCCCTTTGGATGCCACCATAGTTTTAGTCTTGAACAGGACGCACGTACTGCGGTCGGTCGATGGCACCGACTGTTCAGACAAAGGGGCAAGACGTGTGCGTTTGAGTGTCCGGAGGGATGAGAAAGTGTAAGTGTCCTGACAGTGCCAAGAGAGGTTTTGCTTACGTATCAGAGAGAGAGAGAGAGAGAGAGAGAGAGAGAGAGAGAGAAGAGAGAGAAGAGACAGAGACGAGAGAGACAGAGACAGAGAGAGAACAGGCAGCAGGCAGACAGAAGACAAGACAGACAGAGATAGACAGACAGCAGCAGGCAGGCAGACAGACAGACAGAGAAAGAAGAGAAAGAAAGACAGACAGAGACAGAGAAAAGAGAGAGAGAGAGACAGACAGAGACAGACTGAGAGACAGACAGACAGACAGATGAGAGACAGACAGACGACAGACAGAAGAGAGAGAGAGAGAGAGAAGACAGACAGACAGACAGACTGAGAGAGAGAAGAAGAGAAGAGGAGAGAAAAGAAGAGAAGAGAAGGAGAAGAGAGCGAGAAGAGAGCGAGAGAGAGAGAGAGACAGGACAGACAGACGAGCAGAGAGAGAGAAGAGACAGAAGGCAGAAATAGACTGAGAGAGAAGAGAAGAGAAGATAGAGAGAGCAGAGAGAGAGAGGAGAGAGAGAGAGAGACAGAGAAGACAGACAGAGACAGAGAGAGAGAGAGAGAGTAGAGAGAGAGAGAGAGAGAGAGAAGAGAGAGAGGAGAGGAGAGAGAGAGAGAAACATCTCTCTCTCTGGATACGTAAGCTAAACCTCTCGTTGCTCTCTCTCTCTCTCTCTCTCTCTCTCTCTCTCTCTCTCTCTCTCTCTCTCTCTCTCTCTCTCTCTCATCCCCTTTCTCTGTCGACGCCGTCATGACTTATTCATACTCTCTATCCCTCTTGTCCAGAATATCACAAGAAATGATATTCGACAAAGAAAAATAGCTCCTGTCCGCTTTAAGCTCTCCAACACATTCTCTCTCTGCCTTGTCACACACAAGAGAAGACGGTATTATAAACTGGTTAATGAATTCATCTCGTGGCGCACTGGACAGTCTCTTGAGGCAGTAACTAGTCACGGTGCCCTAACTGGTAAACAGTGTCCAAATATGTTTTTTTCAGCATGAAATAGTTCATTGACAGCAAAATCTCATCAACAGACTCGTCACACTGGACAGAGCAGCATGGAAGTTTCAGTCTTTTTCTCCTAATTTTTGTATTTGGTGTTTGTTTGTGATCTTACGCTTGACAAAGGCCAGATGGCCGAAAATGTGCGCCTGTCTTGTCTGGTTGTATTAAATACGCGTTCTTATTCTTTTTTCGTGTTTTTTTTTCTGGTTCCTGTTTACTTGAACGGGGGCAGTCACACTTGTTTTGGATGTCCAGTCATCATCATCAGGTGCCTTGCCACATGGCGTTGGCGATCATGGACTTCCATCTGTTTCTTGTTGCCTCAAGCATCTCTTCCACTCTCTTTGTCTTCAGCCACTCTGCAAGTCCGTCCAATATCTTCTCCCTGGGTCTACCTGGTGCTCTCTTTCCCTCCAGCTTTCCCGTTGTGACCAGGTGCTCCAATTCCCCTTTCCTCATAAAATGGCCTATAAATGTTGCCTGTCTTTTCCTAATCTTCCTTATAAATGATCTTCTTGTGTCTGCCTCCATCAAGACTGTCTCGTTTGTTTTCTTTGCTGTCCATGGAACTCTTAACATTCTTCTTAGAAATCACATCTCGGCTGCCTCAGTCTTGTTCTGGCTTTGCTTGTTGGCTGTCCACGCCTCACAACCCGATAACAGTATTGGTTCTATATGACATCCAAGAACTCTCTTCTTGATGTTAATTGATAAGCATTTGTTGGTAAGAATGCTTTTAATCTTCTTGAATGCTGTTTTGGCATGGCCGATTCTTCTGGCTATTTCTGATGTGCATCTGCCGTCTGGTGAAATGATCGTTCCCAGGTATTTGAACTTATTAACCTGTGTCAAGGTTGCACTGTTTGCTGTTATTTTGCATGAGGGGATTTCATGTTTTGTACTGATCACCATGACTTCAGTCTTCCTGCTGTTTAGTTCCAACCCTTTACCTTTGCTTTCTATTTCTAGGATGTCCAGTAAGCTGACTTAACCATTTACGGCCTTTCACGAGGTCTCACACCCGATGACCTTACCTACTTCATCTTCCTGACCTCCGTCACTGTCACAGTGGTCATTTGTGTGTGTGTGTGTGTGTGTGTGTGTGTGTGTGTGTTGTGTGTGTATGTGTGCGTGTGTGTGTGTGGTGCGTGTGTGTGTGTGTGTGTGTGTGTTGTGCATGCGTGTGTGTGTGTGCGTGCGTGTGTGTGCGAATGTGTGTGTATGCGAGTGTGTGTGTGTATGTATGCAAGTATGTGTGTGTGTGTGTGTGTGTGTGTGTGCGTGCGTGTGTGTGTGTGTGTGCGTGTGTGTGTGTGCGTGTATGTATGTGTGTGTGTGAATGTGTGTGTGCGTACGTGCGTGCGTATGTGTGTGTGTGAGTGTGTGAGAGTGTGTGTGTGCCTGCGTGCGTGCGTGCGTGCGTATGTGTGTGTGTGAGTGTGTGTGTATGTGTGTGTGTGTGTGTGTTAATGTGTCCGTCCGTGCGTGTGTGTGCGTGTGTGTGTGTGCATGCGTGTGTGTGTATGTGTGTGTGTATGCGTGCGTGCGTGTTTGTGGTGTGTGTGTGTGTGCGTGCGTGTGTCTGGCAGTGTCTGGACCCTCCTGGTCCCACAACAATGCATCATCCCTCTTGACCAGTGGTCAACCCCGCTACCCAGGACATATCATACATAATTATAAACGTTAGCATGCTGTCTATTTCTCTTTGCTGTCTATCTCTTTGTCTACACCCCCCACCCTCTATTTGTTTTTCTTCTTGCTTTGACCAGTGGTCAAACCCGCTGCCCAGTACATTCATACACAAACACAAATATAAACATGTGGGCTTTTTCTAGTTTACAGTCTGTCTCTGTCCCCTCCTCTTTGTCTTTTTTCTCATCGTCTCTACCTATCTAAAGGGCTGATGAAAAATTAAAACGAAACAAACAAAACAAATCAAACATAACGAAAAAGCAACAAAACAAACAACCAACCAACCAACCAACCAAACAAAAACCCACATACCCAAGTACATCATAACACAAACACAAATATAAACATGTGGCTTTTTCTATTTACAGTCTGTCTCTGTCCCCTCCTCTTTGTCTTCTTGTTTCATCGTCTCTACCTATCTAAAGGCTGATGAAAATTAAAACGAAACAAACAAAACAATCAAACATAACGAAAAGCAACAAACAAACAACCACCAACCAACCAACCAAACAAAACCCAAACAACAAACACAAACAAATCAAAACAACAAACAGAACAAACAAAACAAACACAAACAACAACAAAAAGACTGAAAACATTATTCATAACCGTCGATTCTGTCCTCTATGCTCGTCTCTGTCTGTCTCTCCCTCTCACACACACACACACACACACCACACACACACACACACACACACACACACACACACACACACACAACACATCACACACACACACATACACACACACACACACACACCACACACACACACCACTCACACACACACTCACTCACTCACTCTACATCTCTCTCATATACACACATCATATACACACTCAAGCACACACAACACACACACAACACACACACACACACACACACATACACACACACACAATCACACACACACACACACACACAACACACACACAACACCACCCATACACACAATAACACACACACACCAAACATCACAACACACATACACTACACACACACATTCACACATCCACACACACACACACACACACCACACACAACACACACACAACACAGGTAAACCAAATTTCCATTGGTGCTCTTTTACAAGTAAACACAGTTTCATTGGTGTGTTTGTCGTTCTTGTGTTTGTCAGTTCATTTGTTGTTTCTTTCTTTGTTTTTATTTTTGTTTGTTTTTGGGGGGGCACTGGCTGGTTAATTCTGGCAACAGATCCACGGAGATGAGATCTGGTGTTTCGTGTTCAATACTAGTCTTCGAGTCACAAACAAGAAAACTGAACCGGAGAACATACTGTGTGAGGAGAATGTCCATGTCTGTTGTGTTCAGAAACACACTTGTCATCATCATCATCATCAGGTGCCCTGCAGCATGGCGTTGGCGATCATGGACTTCCATCTTTCTCTATCTCTTGTTGCCTTAAGCATCTCTTCCACCCTCTTTATCTTCAGCCACCTGCAGGTCCGTCTAGTATCTTATCCCTGGGTCTACCTGGTGCTCTCTTTCCCTCCAGCTTTCCCGTTGTGACCAGGTGCTCCAAATCCCCTTTCCTCATAAAATGGCCTACAAATGTTGCCTGTCTTTTCCTAATCTTCCTTATATGATCTACTTGTGTCTGCCTCCATCAAGACAATCTCGTTTGTTTTCTTTGCTGTCCATGGAACTCTCAACATTCTTCTTAGAAACCACATCTCGCTGCCTCAATCTTGTTCTGGCTTTGCTTCTTGACTGTCCACGCCTCACAACCGTACAACAGTATTGGTTCTATGTAACACAACACCACCCCAAGCATCAGCTACTTGTGTAACTAGGAAAATGTTCAACAAAGAAAGCCATATAAAACACACTTGTAAAAGTGTAAAACAACAAATCTTTCCAGGTGCCCATTTTAATGCTGCAATCATTCTGAAAGTATCAGTTTAGTGCTTCGTATGTCTTCTCTCCCTTCTCTCCCGTCTTCCTCTCTCTCTCGCTCCCCCCCCCCACACACACACTCTCTTCCAGCGTTTCCCATACCATGACCTTGCCTGTGCATAGGATTTAGAGAGGGCTTCAGAAGTTTACCACAAAATTTGCAGGTAGAGTTTGGTGGTGGAGAATATTTCACATTATCCGTTTGTGCGACATATAGAAATGACAATCTCGATTTTTCCAGAACTGACTCTAGAGATATCCTTTACAACAAAAACAGTTATTATTTCGGTAGTCCAGCTGATTCTCAGATCCCCTGTTGGCAGATTGTTATGAAGAGTTACTTAATTGTTGAATGTTATTATTTGACACTGTTCATTCATTGTTCTGAATTATTAATTGTAATTGTTCCCCTTCTTACGTTCAAACTTCTACTACCCCTCCCCATCCCCCACCTCTTCTTTTTTCTTTTTTTTCTCCATTCCTTTTCTTTCTAATCTCTCTCTTTCTCTGTCTCTCTCTCTCATTGAAAGCCTGTCACCTTGAAGAATTTGTTGTTTTACAAGTGTGTTTCCTGAACACAACAGACATCGACATTCTCCGCACACAGTATTCTCTCCAGTTCAGTTTTCTTTTTTTTCTTTTTTTTGAGATCAGTTTTTCCCCACAAAGCTTTGTGGGGGAGTACAGGGAATCTTTATTTGTAATACTATATACTTGTGTTTTAAAAACGTGTGTATACCCAATCATTTACAGACTTTTTTTCTTCCGTACATAATCCTTTGTGGACAAGTGATATCCTTTCCTATTTCTGATTTGATATTATGATCGGTTGTCGGTCTTGTTGAACTGACTATGTTTCTATTGCAATGATGTATGTATCTCGCTCACTATGTTTGTGCTAGCCTGGTGTTTGGACCTGAAGATAGCCTCCCCTGACACCCCCTTTCTTGGTAATGTTACCCCCCCCCCACCCTCACCCCACCCTCGCTCCATTTTATGTAAAGAGCAACGCGCATGCTCTGAGATGGGATATTTCGCCATTCAAATGAATTTTTTATATTATGATTATAATATTAAACTATATAAAGATAGACTCTCCATCGCACCGTCATAGAAGAAACAGATGTAGAAACCTCGCTACACTGCAGGACTACGTTCCTGAAGACAGATTCTATTCCTTTCTACATGCTTTACCTTCCCCAACGCTAAATGAGACACTACAACATTTACAAGTCTTTTGATCCAAGTAAACATGTGTACATAGTCTTCGATTTGAGAAAATTTGCACTGTGTCATTTCTCTAACCAACCAACCAACCAACCAACCAACCAACCAACCAACCAACCAACCAACCAACCAACCAACCAACCAACCAAACCAACCAACCAACCAACCAACCAACCAACCAACTAACTAACTAACTATTTACTAACTAACTAACTAACTAACTAACTAACTAACTAACTAACTAACCAACAAACCAACGAACGAACGACGAACGAACGGACGAACGAACGAACTAAGGAACGAACGAACGAACTAACTAACTGAATGAATAAATGAATTCATAAATAAATGAATAAACATGACATTTGACGAAGGAAACGAGAGTCCCAAGTTTAAATGAATCAATTATGCTCACGCTGGGGTAGCTCTATTGGTCCTTGTGACTTTGATCTAAGAGCTTTACCTTCCAAATTTATGCTTTCAAGACTCCTCTGCAATTCACACATTTGACCAAAAGAATAAAGAAACACACACCAAACAACACAAACACACACACACACACACACACACACACACACACACACACACACACACACACACACACACACACACACACACATATATCCTCTGTGGGTAATATGAAATAAGGTGCTGCTCTCTTTTGATTTGAGAAAGATGATTAAACAAGTTGAAAAGAAAAAGTTCATAATTCTAAAGTGACTTGTTGATGAGTCAAACCTAAACTTCATAGCACTGCTTTATTAAATTCAGTGATGACTATTCACTGTAGCTGTTAGGTGAAACGATTTGTCTGTTCCCACGAAAACAATATTGAAATGATCAAGGAATAACGTTGCTGAATGCCCTCCCTTCTAATGTTGCTGAATGCTCTCCCTTCGCTGCATTGACTGTGAAGTCTGACATTTAATTTGACGTTTCATGTCTTATTTTTTCAAAGTAATTTCAGAAAAGCGGTGCAGCGTTTTTTGCCAGGTACTTTACAATTTATGCACAATATTTTCGATATCATTTAGAGTTTGCTGAAGTTAAATAGTTAAAATTTTTTTAACAACTACAAAATATCGCTTATTTTCATACTATGTGAGTAAGCAAACCAATGGATTGTGAATATTACATTTCCTGTAATGGCCCTGTCTCGGGCAATTTTTTTAATGAAAATGGTAACTTCCATCAGATCTCTGCTGGGATCGACCCCAATTCTAATCCTCTGGTCTTTGGAGGAACATGTGTTGGCTGTCTTCCATGCATGAGGTGGGGGTTGGATGGACAGATTTGAGAGGAATATTAGGGGCTATATGGATAGATTTGTAGAAATGTGGTTGGGTGGTTAGATTTGAGGGGGATAGTAGGGGTTGTTGGATAGATTTGAAGGGGACCGTAGGGGTTGGTTGGATAGATTTGAGGGGGATAGATGAGGTTGGTGGATAGATTTGAAGGGGATAGTAGGGGTTGGTGGATAGATTTGAGGGGATAGATGGGGTTGGGTGGATAGATTTGAGGGATAGATGGGGTTGGGTGAATAGATTTGAGGGGATAGATGGATGGGTGGATAGATTTGAGGGGATAGATGGGATAGGGATGGGGGGATAGATGGGATGGGTGGATAGATGGGATGGGTGGATAGATTTGAGGAGATAGATGGGATAGGGATGGGTGGGATAGGGGATGGGTGGATAGATTTATAATAATAATAATAATAATTACAATATTTATATAGCGCAAAATCTTGATAAAATCAAATCTAAGCGCTGAAGCAGACACACACGCAAGCACGCACGCACGCACGCACGCACACGCACGCACACACACACACACACACACACACACACACACGCATGGCTATAAATGGGGAGAAAGAATAAAAGCAATAAAAGCAAGAATAAAACCAATGGAAAATTATAGAGAGCATAGCATATACAATTATATATTATAACCATGTGATTTCCTCCGAGCGGAGACAGGCTGCAGAGGGGGGGGGGGGGGGGGGGGGGGTTGAGTGAGATTAGGATTTTATGCGGAGGAGAAAAGGTGAGTTTTGAGAGCGGACTTGAAGGAGACAAAAGTAGGTTGCTGACGGACTGAGAGAGGAAGTTTGTTCCAGGAGAGTGGACCAGAAACAGAGAAGGCTCGTGGACCATAGGTATTGAGCTTAGTGCGTGGAAAGCGAAAAGTCAGAGGATCGGAGGCAGAGCGGAGGGTACGTGAGGGAAGATAGATCTCAAGTAGGCTTGACAGGTAATCGGGGGCTGCGTTATTGAGGCTTTTGTAGCACATGGTGTCTAGTTTGTACTGTATGCGCTTTGATACAGATAGTAGGGATGGGTGGATAGATTTGAGGAGATAGATAGGGGATGGGTGGGTGGATAGATTTGAGGCAACAGGAGATAGATGGGATAGGGATGGGTGGATAGATTTGAGGAGATAGGTGGGATAGGGGATGGGTGGATAGATTTGAGGTGATAGATGGGATAGGGGATGGGTAGATAGATTTAAGGGGACTTGGGGGTAAAGGATGGGTGGATAAGTTGTAGGGGATTGATGGGATAGGGGATGAGTGGATAGGTTTGAGGAGGAATGATGAGATGGGGATAGGTTTGAGGGGAATGATGGGATGGGGGATAGGTTTGAGGGGAATGATGGGATGGGGATAGGTTTGAGGGGTAGGATGGGTGGATAGATTTGAGGGAACTGATTGAGTAGGGAATGGGTAGATAGGGGATGGGTGGATAGGGGATGGGTGGAGGGTGGATAGGGGATGGGTGGATAGGTTTGAGGGAACTGATTGAGTAGGGAATGGGTAGATAGGTTGTAGGGAATTGATGGGGTAGGGGATGGGGTGGGCAAGTTTGGGGGACTGATGGGGTAGGGATGGGGTGGACAAGTTTGGGGTGACTGATGGAGTAGGGATGGGGTGGACAAGTTTGGGGTGACTGATGGAGTAGGGATGGGGTGGACAAGTTTGGGGGGATTAATGGGGTAGGGGATGGGGTGGGCAAGTTTTTGGGGGATTAATGGGGTAGGGATGGGGTGGACAAGTTTGGGGTGACTGATGGGGTAGGGGATGGGGAGGACAAGTTTGGGGGGATTGATGGGGTAGGGATGGGGTGGACAAGTTTGGGGTGACTGATGGGGTAGGGGATGGGGAGGACAAGTTTGGGGGGACTGATGGGGTAGAGATGGGGTGGACAAGTTTGGGGGGACTGATGGGGTAGGGGATGGGGTGGACAAGTTTGGGGGGACTGATGGGGTAGGGGATGGGGTGGGCAAGTTTGGGGGGACTGATGGGGTAGGGGATGGGGTGGGCAAGTTTGGGGGTGGATTGATGGGCTAGGGGATGGGGTGGACAAGTTTGGGGTGACTGATGGGCTAGGGGATGGGGTGGGCAAGTTTGGGGGTGGATTGATGGGCTAGGGGATGGGGTGGGCAAGTTTGGGGGGGATTGATGGGGTAGAGGATGGGGTGGGCAGGTTTGGGGGGGACTGATGATGTAGGGGATGGGGTGGGCAAGTTTGGGGGGGACTGATGGGGTAGGGGATGGGGTGGGCAAGTTTGGGGGGATTGATGGGGTTCTCATATTCACTGAAGAGTGAATATGTCAAGAACATAATATCAACATACATTCCAGATTCCTGATTGTTAAGTTGCCGTGCAATTAACTCCTCAGTCCTGGTGTGTGTGAATTCTTAAACAAGATAAACAAATTGATAAAAATGTATAATAAATATTTAGTTTTAACCCTTTGACTTTCACACCATCTCCACCAGTATCCTGCATTGTCTATCAAGTCAAGAAAGCAAAAACTGAACCCTTTGATCACCTCACCCTATCCATCAGCTTACTGCAGGAAGCTGGTGGATAGGGTGAGGGAGTCGAAGCGTTAAGCTTTTGAAGTTGGTGGATAGGGTGAGGGAGTCAAAGCGTCAAGTTTTTGAAGTTGGTGGATAGGGTGAGGGAGTCGAAGGGTTAACTGGCTATCTTACTGCAGGAAGCTGGTGGATAGGGTGAGGGAGTCAAAGCGTTAACTAGCCATTTGATTAAAGGAGTAAATGAAAAATGAATTGGTAGAGTGGTTTTGCCATTTTTTTCTTTCCCAAGATCAGAAAATGAACAGGCAATCTTCCCCATTTTGATGCAAATAGTGTCACATGATGCCATCATAGTCTATCGATCGTGACCCTTGTGCACGTGCAACACACCGGATGACCTTAAGACACTTGGTCAACCACAACTTGAGTGCTTTTTTTTTTTTTTCATGGAATCGAAGAGGTTATTAGGAACGAAGGAATATTATGATTATACGCTAATTCCGCTGATGGCAGTTGCAATGATCGTGACGCACAAATGGCATCTCAATCGCGAGGCGTGACTGTAAGGATTGACGGTGTATCTGATTGTCTCACTAGGATTGGGATAACGTTTTGGCCAATTTGTTGAAGACAGGTCCGTTCCGTGGGGCTCAGACAGTCCCATACACGCACTACCTTAAATGTCTTAGCTTTAAGTGAGTCTTCCCTTCTTCAGTTGTCTATGATATGAGTGAAAAGAAATAAAGAAGAATACTCATAGGCTTTCATTTTGTGTTAAAATATGACCATCTTATTAAAATGAAATGATTTTGGGTCGTACAGTTTTCATCCCATCCCCGTTGTTCAGGATGGTGAAGCAGAGAGGGGATAGATTGGGAACCACCCTCAAAA
This sequence comes from Monoplex corrugatus, assembly GCA_030674185.1. Classification (NCBI taxonomy): domain Eukaryota; kingdom Metazoa; phylum Mollusca; class Gastropoda; order Littorinimorpha; family Ranellidae; genus Monoplex; species Monoplex corrugatus. The sequence continues at coordinate 4,527,887 of JAPXFY010000014.1, read as the reverse complement.
GCTAATCCAGACATAACTCAGATTTCTTCCGCTTTCCTTTCCCAGGATAATGGGGACTATTTTATTTAAGGTTTATCATTAGTTTTTTGAGCCACAGCAAGACGGTCAAGCCATATCTGTTTTTCTGTCTTTCTCAGATACAAAGTCAGGCAGTGGGAAAGCCACGTACCGAAAACGGGATGAAATAATGGGGGGGGGGGGGGGGGGGGGGACGACGTTAAAGCCGCAACTTCTTTCCCCGTTTCTCTGTCTGTCTTTCTGTTTTTGTCTTCTATCTTTCTCTCTTTGTCTGTCTGTCTCTCTGTCTACGTCTGGCTAGCTCTCTCTTCGTGTGACCTTTTGACCCAGTTTTTTCCTGGTGTTAATTGCTCTTAATTTGTCAGGCAGAGCTAAGACCACTGAACAAATCTATGGGCTTCGTACACTGTTGTTTATGACATACTATGCACTATGTTGTACACACAAATAAACACAGTCTTTTCCAGTTTCACACCCACGATTCATTAGCTTCCTTCACAACAGATATACTAAGGCATGACCGCTGAAATCTTTCTTATCCCTGTTCGTCGCCTTATTCTTTCGGTTTTCACTTCACGAGCATGAACATAGGATGCATGTACATACGCATGCATGCACGCATGCATGCACACACATGTCTGCAGAGATAAGCGCGAGAATACACATTCAGAGTCACAAAACAAGTACACGCATGTATGTGCTCACGTGCGCGCGCGCAACAAACATGCACAGCCCATAGATAGACGTACATGCGTGCACACACACGGGAACACATATAGGCGTGACAAACAGGCCTACAATATGTACAGACTTGCACACACATGCACACACAGTGCGCTCACTCACGAAGGCATTTACACAAGGCAGAGAACACACACACACACACAACACACACACACACACACACACACACACACACACACACACACACCACACACACACACACACACCACACATACACACGCACACACACACAAAATACACACTCGCGCGCACGCGCGAGCGCAAGCACGCACGCACACACACACACAAGCATACACATTAACACGCTGTACCAGTCTGTGCGCTCTTCCCTCGCCCTCTCCCATCCCACACGACCACCACCCTCAACACACACACACATACATATACACATGACACACACACACACACAACACACACACACACACACACACACACACACACACATACACATACAGACACAGTCACACACACGGACACACACACAGACACACACACACACGCACACAGACACATACACACACACACTGTACACACACACAGACACACACATACACACAGTCACACACACAACACACACACTCACACACACACAGAGACATACACACACACAGCACATACACACACACAAACACAGACACACACAGGTCACACACACATACACACATACACATACACACAACACACGCACACATATACACTACCCACCCACCCGCCCCACACACACACACACACACACACACACACACACACACACACACAACACACACACATACGCCGCCCCCCTCTCCACAGAAACACACAGAGAAACACACACACACACAGAACACACACACACACACACACACACACACTCAACACATACGCCGCCTCCCACACAGAAAACACAGAGAACAACAACACACACACACACACACACACACACACACACACACACACGAACACAAACACACACACACACAACACATACACCCCCCCCCACACACACACACACATGCACACACTTACACACATACACACACACACACACACAACACACACACACAGAAACACACAACACAACAACACACACACACACACAACACACACACACACACACACACACACACACACACACACACACACACACACAAGTACTACTCCAGTAGCGGGGCAAGCAGGTGGGTCCTGTACGAAAGTTTCGTGACAACTTGATCGTTTGTCTATTTTCCCCGCGTCACTCGCAGTGTCAGCCATGATAGATTGACGTCATATCTCGTACCATGCGCGCGCCGCTCGACCTCGTTTTCAGGAGGGTGGCCATTTTGGAAAACCCTGCATACGTCCAACCGTGTCCTTAGCGGGGGCGTTATTGCCAACACCAAGACGTGGTGATGTGAACATTAATGGGAAAATGCAAGTTAATAAGTGTTAGGTGAATATTGTGCGCTGTTGTTACAGTGGAGATGTGTGGGGGATGGGGGGTGGAAAGAGGGGAGGGAGGGAGTGCTGAGATTTGTTTGTCGCTGACAAAAGCAGAATTATGCCCTAGCACCTGCATGGCCTCACTGAACCTAGTAAAATTTCGTAGATATATTTTAAACATTAACTGTTTGTCCTTCGTACATTAATTACACAACATAATACATGTATCAAAAAGTAACGAACCTATCAGCCCCCAAAAAACAAGCAAAGACACAAACAAAGACACAAACAAAGACACAAACAAACAAAGACACAAACAAAGACACAAACAAACAAAGACACAAACAAAGACACAAACAAACAAAGACACAAACAAAGACACAAACAAACAAAGACAAACAAAGACACAAACAGAGACACAAACAAAGACACAAACAAACAAAGACACAAACAAAGACACAAACAGAGACACAAACAAAGACACAAACAAACAAAGACACAAACAAACAAAGACACAAACAAACAAAGACACAAACAAAGACAAACAAAGACACAAACAGAGACACAAACAAACAAAGACACAAACAAACAAAGACACAAACAAAGACACAAACAAACAAGGCACAAACAAAGACACAAACAAACAAAGACACAAACAAAGACACAAAAAAACAAAGACACAAACAAAGACACAAACAAAGACACAAACAAAGACACAAACAGAGACAAACAAAGACACAAACAAAGACACAAACAAAGACATACACAAACAAAGACACCAACAAACAAAGACACAAACAAAGACACAAACAAACAAAGACACAAACAAACAAAGACACAAACAAACAAAGACACAAACAAACAAAGACACAAACAAACAAAGACACAAACAAAGACACAAACAAACAAAGACACAAACAAACAAAGACACAAACAAAGACACAAACAAAGACACAAAGACACAAACAAAGACAAAAACAAAGACACAAACAAAGACACAAACAAAGACACAAACAGAGACACAAACAAAGACACAAACAAACAAAGACACAAACAAAGACACAAACAAAGACACAAACAAAGACACAAACAGAGACAAAAACAAACAAAGACACAAACAGAGATACAAACAGAGATACAAACAAACAAAGACACAAAAAAACAAAGACACAAACAAATACACAAACAAAGACACAAACAGAGACAAACAAAGACACCAACAAACAAAGACACCAACAAACAAAGACACAAACAAAGACACAAACAAAGACACCAACAAACAAAGACACAACAACAAAGACACAACAAACAAAGACACACACACACGGACACAACAAACAAAGACACAAACAAACAAAGACACAAACAAAGACACAAACAAACAAAACACAACACAAAGACATACAACAAACAAGACACAAACAAAGACACAAACAAAGACACAACAGAGCACACACAAACACAAACAAGACACAACAAAACAACACACGACCACAATACAACAAACCACAAACAAACGACCAAACAAACAAAGACACACACAAAGACACAACACAACAAAACACAACACAACAAAGACACAACAAGACACAACACAAACAAACACAAACAACACAAGACACAACACAGACACAAACAAGTACAAACACACAAAGATACAACACAACACAACAAACAAACACAACAAAGACACAACAAACAAAACACAACAAGAAAGACACAAACAAACAAAGACACAAACAAACACAACAAACACAACACAAGAACACAAACGAGACACAACACACAAGACACAACAACAAGACACAACAACAAAGACACAAACATAGACACAAACAAACAACACACACACACAACACAGACACAAACAAAGACACACAACAAACAAAGACACAACAAAACACAAACAAACACAACACAAACAAGCACAAACAAACAAAGACACAAACAACAGCACAAACAACCAAGCGGGCAACAGTGGTCCTAACGAAAGATTTCAGACAACTAACACAATCCGCTCACAAAACAGTAGAGCATAAGATACAGCTTCTCGACACAAACGCGACAACAGCTCACCAAACATTCAAGGGTAGCATAAAACCCAACAACGACAACGTGTACTAACAGGGGCTTATCAACAACACACAAGACGTGCAACAGTGACAAACAAAAGCAAGTAATAAGGTAGAATAAGTCCAACATAATCAAACAAGACGAGGAGGAGTACAAAATTGTTTCACTAACAAACAGAATACCCGTACAACAGCGTCCTCACGAAACCTATAAAAAAGAGCTGTTAAACATAAAAATGCTCACAATAATACAAACAAAAAGAAAAGTCACAAAAAGTAACCAAACAACTAAAAGCTCACAAAGAACAAACAAAACACAAGCACAAAACCAAAGCTCACAAACAAACAAACAAACAGGTACAAAACAAGCAAAACAAACAAACAAAGAAGCGTACAAACAAGCTCACAAACAAACAAACAAACTAAAACAAGCGCACAAACAACACAAAGCAAACAAACAAACAAGGAAACAAATGAAACAAACAAACAAACAAACAAACAAACAAACCACCCACCAGTGAAGACCGCGAGAATCATTGATCATGAAAGACTGAGATAACACATTTGAGTCACGTCCACTTTATCGGTGGATCATTGACGAGATTGCTGTAGCTTCAAACGACAATTGGAAGAAAAAAAAGAAGGGAAGAAGAAGAAAAAAAACCCCACCAACAACAACATTAAAACAAACAACAACAAAAAAAAACCCCCAAAGAAAGAAAAAACAAACAATCAAACAAAAAACACAAATAAACCCAAAAACAACAACAACAACAACAAACAACAACAACAACAACAAAAAACAACCACTGATAACGAAAACAAACAATTGGACAAACACCAGTCAACGTGGCGAGGTGGATAACACAATGGATACTATTTGGAGCTCGTGGGTTCGAATCCCAATTAGTCTGAAACATTATTGTGAGATTTTTCAAGCCTCGACTGGATCGTACCAGAATTAAACGTGCGTGCTATAGACTGGTTAGAAAGACAGGAACCACACAGTTGAGTCTCGTCCATTTTACAGATGCGTCATTGAGAGGTTGCTCAAATTTCGTGACCACACTGCAGGTGTTCGTATCTCTCGGGCTTTGTTGACGCCAGGACATACCATGGAAGTGAACGTAGAGTACGTCTGTGTCACGCAGTCTCAGTCCGAAATGGAACCAAATAGCGTTT
>JAPXFY010000014.1:4514970-4517470 GCA_030674185.1 Monoplex corrugatus | reverse complement strand
GATAAGAGATGAGGCAAAGTGAAGAAAGGATAGAGGAAGATAGAAAATGATAAAGGTAGAGAAGAATAGTATGAAGGAAATAAATGGTGAGAGAGTAGAATGAGAGATAGATCTTAGAATGAAAGAAGAAAGTAGAGAGAGAGAGATGACAAAGGGAGGAAAGATAACGAATGAAGGAGAAATTGCGAAGAGAAGTATTAAGTTGAGTAGGAATATAGAGAAAATAGAGAGAGAGAGAGAAAAGAAATAGAAAGAGAGAGAAAGAAAAGAAGAGAGAGAGAAAGAAATAGAAGAGAGAGAGAAAGAAAGAGAAAGAGAGAGAAAGAAGAGAAAAGAAAGAGAGAGAGAGAAAGAAAGAGAAAGAGAGAGAAAGAAATAGAAAAGAAAGAGAGAGAAAGAAAGAGAAAGAGAGAGAAAGAAGAGAAAGAGAGAGAAGAGAAAGAGAGAGAGAAGAAGAGAAAGAGGAAGAGGAGAGAAAGAAGAAGAAAGAGAGAGAGAGAAAAGAAGAGAGAGAAGAAAAGAAAGAGAGAGAGAGAGAGAAAGAGAAGAAGAAATAGAAATAGAAAGAGAAAAGAGAGAGAAGAGAGAGAGAAGAAGAGAGAAAGAGAGAGAAAGAAATAGAAAGAGAGAGAGAGAGAGAGAGAGAGAGAGAGAAAGAAAGAGAAAGAGAGAGAAAGAAAGGAGAGGAGAGAGAAGAGAAGAAGAGAAAGAATAGAAGAGAGAGAAAGAGAAAGAGAGAAGAAAGAGAAAGAAAGAGAGAGAGAGAGAAAGAGAAAGGAAAGAGAGAGAGAGAGAGAGAAAGAAATAGAAAGAGAGAGAAAGAAATAGAAAGAGAGAGAAAGAAATAGAAAGAGAGAGAAGAGAATAGAGAGAAAGAGAGAGAGAGAGAAAGAAATAGAAAGAGAGAGAAAGAATAGAAAGAGAGAGAAGAGAAATGAAAGAGAGAGAAAGAAATGAAAGAGAGAGAGGAAGAGAGAGAGAGAAAGAAATAGAAGAGAGAGAAAGAAATAGAAAGAGAAGAAATAGAAAGGAGAGAGAGAAGAGAGAGAAAGAAATAGAAAGAGAGAGAAAGAGAGAGTGGAGAGAGAGAAAGAGAGAGAGAGAGGGACGGGAAGTGTGAGGGGGTGGGCTGGAGTGGAGGTGCGGAGGGCATAGATGAAAAGAATGCTTACGTTGCTGTTAGATCTGCACAGACAGAAACAAAAGTAATGTCCACGAAAACACAAAAGATGAAACAGAGGCCTAAACACAATGATAGTGATAATGATATTTTGACTTTTCAACGAAAGAAGTTATTAGCTAAAGCCAGTTTCACGTTTGCCTTACTAACAGAGCAAAGTTAGATAGCGCTGATATACATTTTAGACGGCTCAAGAGCAAAACATGATTATACATATTTATTACGACATAATGATGCCTTTTCTGGCAAATTTTGCTCGCAGCACAATTGTCTGATATTGTATTTTTCTGGTTCATATCGCTTATCTAACTAAATGCATTAACATCTGGTTCAAAGTATATAGTATTTTGTCTCATGGATCCATACTTCAAATGTTGAATAGTTTAAATCTGTTGGTCTTTCTCCTTATAATATTATATGTATTATTAGATACATCTATATTGGGTTGGAAACGTATATACGACTTTGTCACGTGCGTCCTACTTGCGAAGCCCCAGAAGTTGCATTATCTAAGTCTTTTGGTTATGTATATATGATCAAAATAATGTAATATTTAATCAATACATCCAAAATACAGAACCTATCGTGCACAGAAACGAAATTAGCATCGTCTAAATGTGTACGTAACATTCGTTTAAAAATCAAATCTAGTTCCAAGTTCATGTAACTTTGTAGCATGCAGCCTTACCGCGAAAAATAGAAAAGTTCCAATGTTCATGAAGAAAAGTCTTAAATCAATGATTGCCAGCGTTCAAACAAGCAGGCCTAAGACCCACGAAAATAGGGTGAAACGCGTGTTTAACCCTTTGACTCCCGCACCCTCCCACCAGCATCCTGCATTGCCAACCATGTAGCAAAGCAAAAACTTAACCCTTTACTCCTGCACCCTTCCCACCAGCATCCTGCATTGCCAACCATGATAGCAAAGCAAAAACTTAACCCTTTGACTCCCGCACCCTTCCCACCAGCATCCTGCATTGCCAACCATGATAGCAAAGCAAAAACTTAACCCTTTGACTCCCGCACCCTTCCCACCAGCATCCTGCATTGCCAACCATGATAGCAAAGCAAAAACTTAACCCTTTGACTCCCCACCCTATCCACCAGCATCCTGCATTCCACGAACGCATGTACAATACAATAAACACACTTGATCCACACTTTCCCATGGAAAGCATGCAACATGATAAGATAGATAAAAATTAACCCTTTGACTCCCGCACCCTTCCCACCAGCATCCTGCATTGCCAACCATGATAGCAAAACAAAAACTTAACCCTTTGACTCCCGCACCCTTCCCACCAGCATCCTGCATTGCCA
>JAPXFY010000014.1:4494970-4509970 GCA_030674185.1 Monoplex corrugatus | reverse complement strand
GACAAAAAATTTCTTTGATCAAAACATGGGAGAAAAAAAAACAAACTTGAAACTTTTTACATTGCTTTACACTGCATGTAAAGGATCCAAGTATTATTATGATGTTTTACTGGTAAAAAGAGAAATATTTTATCTACAACCATGTCTGAATGAGAATAACTAAGTAGTAAAGAGAATTTTTAACATGTCGATGGAAATGAAAACTAAGTACCATTACTGATAGGAAAGAACTGATTGAGAAAATACAGAAAATAAAGGAGAATGAATCAAATTGGTTTCAAATCGACCAGTTGCCGTGGTGTAGTGCTTAGCGCAACGGACTACCGACTGGAAGGTTGTGGGTTCGAATCCCCATCAGTACCTTCAAACATCATTGTGGGATTTTTCGGCTCTAACCGGCTCCTACCCAGAGTTGGGCGTGTTATGGGCTCATTGGGAAGATTGGAACAACACAGTCGAGTCTCATCCATTTCGAGGATGCGTTATTGAGGGTGTTGCTCAAATCTTCTGACCAGCACCGCAGGTGTCTGTATCTCTCAGGCCTGGTTAATGCCAGGATATATTATGATAGTAAGCGTAGAGTACAACCCTGTCATGCAGTCTCAATCCTGGATGGAATTCCAAAGCATCATGATGATAATCCTCACTGACATCATCATGATTGTATTGTAAAAACATTTCCAGCTTCTGCGGCCATTAAAGTGGCGTAGAAAATGGGAGGGAAAAAATGTGAGTACAAAGGTAACCTCCCTGAGTGCAATGATTCTAAACAAATTGCTTTCAAATCAAAACACGCTCCAGTATAGTGGTGACAAAGAGCATATTTAGAACTATGGGTATTACATACAGTGACAGATGTAGCTTTTGTAGAAAAGAAAATGACAACATAGAGTGCTATTTATATTACTGCCAACATTTACAATCAGAAACACGGAAACAGTGTGCTATGTTAGTGTTAAACAGTTGACCTGTTTTCGTTTAAAAGAAAACACAGAATCATGACCTTATAATTCTACTAAAAAATTCTTCATTTAGAAGAGTAGAACAACCAACCAACCGACCATCCAACTAAGCCAACCAACCAACAACCAACCAACAACAACAACCAACCAACCAACCAACCAACAACCAACCACCCATCCAACCAACCAACCAACCAACACGATCCAACCAACCAACAGCAACCAACGACGACCGACCGACCGACCGACAAGCAACCAAGCAACAACCAACACAACCAACCAAACAACCATCCAACAACAACCAATCACCAAACAATAGACAGAAGACAGACAGACAGACAGATAGACAGACGTCGATAGACAGATAGACAGACAGACAAGCAAAGAAAGAAAGAAAGAAAGACAGAAAGAAAGAAGAAGAAAGAGAGAGAGAAAGAAACAAAGAAACAAAGAAACACAGATAGAAAGAAAGAAAGAAAGTAGAAAGAAAGAAAGAATGAGAGAAAGAAAGAAACAAGAAAGATAGACAGAAGAAGAAACAAACACAAGAAAAATTAAACAAACAATCGAGAAACATCCAAAAATCCAGCTGACCTTTTTTTCTTTCAATGGAGTAACTGGAAATGATGCATGTTCATGTAATGTATGATGCGGTCCTGATTTTGTTTAAATTCTTTCACTTTGGATTATGTTTGATACTTTGTTGTGAATCTTTGTACATTGGTGTCCATATGTATATCACAATTGGTATCTTCCATATGCATATCGATGCAACTATGTGTATTCCAGATTTTGTCATTTGAAAGAAGAAAAAAAACCAACCTTCTTTGAACGCTGTATATCTATCTATCTATCTATCTATCTATCTATCTATCTATCTATCTATCTATCTATCTCTATCTATCTATCTATCTATCTATATATATATTATAATTTATATTTATATAATATTGTGTGTGTGTGTGTGTGTGTGTGTGTGAGTGGTTGTGTGTATGTGTGTGTGTGTGTGTGAGTGTGTGTGTGTGTGCGTGAGTGTGTGTGTGTGTGTGTTGTGTCGTATGTGTGTATGTGTGTGTGTGTGTGTGTGTGTGTGTGTGTGTGATGTGCATATGCGTGTGCGTGTGCGTGTGCGTGTGTGTGCAGAAAGCCGTATTCAAATCCCCTATTGGTATAATAAAATGCTACTGAAGTGCGAATTCTATGTTTGCTTTTACACAAAACGCTTAAATTGAGACGTACGGCAACCTCATGAGGCTATTCAAAACTTTGCCGTTTTTTTCTGCATTAGTTTACAATGGTGATATTGCTATAGTTGTTGTTGGTGGTGGTAGTGGCGTATTTTTCCCCATTTAACGTATTGATTGAAGGGTTGCATATGTGATGTCTACAATCTGTTTCGTGGAGCTACAGTTTAAATATGAACACATCCACCACCACCACTCTGTCTGTCTCTTTCTGTGCATCTGTACCTCTTCAGCTATAAACACACACACACACACACACACACACACACGTACAAACACACAGACAGACACACACACAAACACACACACACAGACACACACAGAACACACACACACACACAATGCACACACACAGACACACACACACACACACACACACACAGACACACTCACACACACACACGTACAAACACACAGACAGACAGACACACACAAACACACACACACAGACACACACAGACACACACACACACATGCACACACACAGACACACACACACAGACACACACACACACACACTCACACACACACACACACACACACACACACACACACACACACACACACACACACAAGCAACACAAAGCATGTGCCTTTGTAAGTAAAGATTCGTCTTAGCTTGTATCTTTGTTCCAGTGTGGGTACGTAGTGCAATCTATGCGTGCATAGATATTGACCGCTTGGTACATTGATGTTAAAGAGAAAATGAATCAGATCCCAGTACATTAGACTCAGTCCCAGAGGTGTGAGAAATACAAAAAGAAAATAAAACCTGTCCACAGGAATAAAAAAAAAAATAACGAGCAGCACAATTCATTCACGCAAACACCTCATTAACTCCACTCAGCATCCCAAACATCAATACCCAGCCTATCAATCTCTATCAAAGATGTTTACAAGTTGGACAACTAAAAACGAAGAATGGCCAAGAAAAAAGGACTTCTTGTTCCAAGCCTGTGCTCCGACGCTGCAGCATACCTCTTTAACAAAAGCCTTTGCTTGATACATTTATTGATTTACGCCACAGTTGTCCTCTTAGAAGAAACACCTCAGCAGGAATATCACTTAAAACTTGAGACAAGGAACGTAAGTGTTCAATAAATAATCAACTATTTAAGCACTTGACAAGGTTCTCTATTGCTGAATAAATGCCTGCCCTGTGGCTTCACCTTCAACGTTCCTACAAGCCAAGAATTAAGGTTTATCCGTGTTTGGACATCGATATTACCTGTCGCAGAATACTGCTGGTCTGGCTAATGTGGTGGTATCGATTTAACAATCAAATTTCTAAGCTAATGAACGTATGTATTACGCGCTCCTACAAATGACGATGCACTTCCTGCCCGTGCACTGGCTAAGGAGCAGTTAAAGATTGAGAATTCATGCTGTCAGGATGAAGACTTGACTCTCTTTTACTGCCTCAGCTAGTGAAGTTAACCATTTTAGAACATCATATTCAGCATTCTGTTTGACAGTGAAGCACCATCCAGGCTTGTGACTGGTAACTGAGCCCTCTGTGTATATAATATTATTACGATATTAAAGATATGTAATAGAATCATAATATGAAGGAGAAGAGTGGCAGAATGGTTCAGACATTCACCTGCCAATAACTAAACTTGAGGTTCCAGGGTTCGCTGCCCGTAGAGGCCTCGATGTTTCTTCTGTTTGACTGGAAAATCGAACTGAACGTCTAGTCCTTCGGAAGGGGACGAAAAACGAGTCGGACCCGTGTGCTTTCTGGCCTGTGCACGCTTAAGATCCCACGGCAGTTGGAAACCGTGAAGAGCAGGGCATTGCCCGGCTGCTTTGGTATAAAACATTGGAGAAATAGATTGGTGTCCCAGGTCCTTGCCCTTGAAGACCAATCGCTTTCTTGCCTTTCTGAAATCTTGGTTTAAGAAAAGACATGAGTTGTGCTGCATTGTAATTCGAATTTGAAAGCATATAAGCTGGAAGGGTTTAATTTTATGTTCTTTGAAGAAGACTGTGTTCGTATTAAATTTCTCCTCCTGTTTTAAGCAACACTTTGGTTTAGTGTTATCAGTAAGCAATATACCTCGTAACATTACCATGTGTCTTTCTTAAAGAGCAAAGTTTTCAGTGCAGCATTTAATTCAAGTGCATTGTTGTCGTTGAATGATATGTTACTTTTCTTTACATAGTTCTTATCTACACAATCTAAGTAACAAAATCAATGTTTATATCAAACTTTGCTTTAAAGTATAAATGTGAAAAAAATCCAACATCTTTAAAGAAATGTTCTAAACATTTTTGTTAAATAAAACAGGCTCTTGGAGCAATTCCTGGGTGGTTTGTGGTTTCGATTTATTGCCTATTTGTTTATATGATTTGAAAGTGTGTAACCAAAATCGATTGTGCTTCCTATTTGCAAAATCCACGAATTTTGACCCATAGTATTTTAAATAGTTTAAGAAAGGATACACGGCAATACAGACACTTTTCCATTTATGGCCAATATGTTTCATTTTCTTAACCCAAGTAAGTTTAGGGCTGTAATGTATGCTTTTAGTCTGGTAATGAATTACACTTTGTTGTATGCATCTTCTAGGTCAATAGCTACCGCAAGGAATTCTGTTAGTATTGTAGAATTCTGAATAAACACGTAAACGAAGGCAGCTGTGTTTTATGCTCTAAATCCTCGTTAATTTAGTGGGAGTGTTTTTCTGTCTTTTTCTTTGCTACAATGATTTCTATGCAATTAACATGGAATCTTTCAAAGGCATTAAACGAAAAATGTAAAGAAAATTGTACATAATGGTGCATCAAAGTACCTCAGTTGTCATGGCTAAAGAAGCCTTTCCAATATGGCATGGCTATCTGTGATTATATTTAACGCAAACTAGGCAGTAGAAAATTTCTGTTTACTGCTAGAGTACAAATTAATTCATCCCAGCGGTCTTGTAACTCTCTGATTTGTAATAGATATTCTCCGCCTTATTTGTACATTTGTAACAACATGTAATGCTACCATACGTGTGTATCAATTTCCTGATACATGATGTCAGAAGAAAATGAATCAGGTCACCTTTTGCATTAAAGTCAGTGCCCACTGTATAAGAAACGCAAGAAAGGAAACATAACCTCGACATAAAAAGGACGAATAACTCATTCACGCAAACACCTCGTTAACTTTGTTTGACATCCCAGGTAGCAATCCCCAGCCTATCGATCTCTATCAAAGATGTTAACAAGTTGCACAACTAAAAGCAAAGAAAGACTCAGACAATAGGAATTCTTGTTCCAACTTTTGCTACAGCACTGAAACATATATTTCTTAGTGAAAAAAAAACGTTCATTTTATATATTTATACAATAATGGCCTCTTTGAAAAAAAAATGGCTTGGCAGAAATGTTCGTTAAATCTTGAGACCAGAACTTGGAAGAGTTTAATAAATAACCAAATAATTAGACTCCCAACAAGACATTTTTTTTGTCGTTAAAAGCGTGCCTTGTGGTGACAGCCATAACGTTTGGACAAGTAAGGTTTATCGGTGTTTCGACATCAATATTACCTGTCGCAGGTCCTGCTGGTCTCGCTAATGTGATGGTATCGATTTAACAATCAAATGTCTGAGGTAATGAACATAATTTATGTAAAAAGCGCTCCAACAAATGACCATGCACTTCCTGCCCTTGCACAGTGTGAGGAGCGGGCAAAGAATGAGAAATAATGCTGGCCAATTTCCTGCCAGGGCCGGGCAGCCCGTCTTTTGATGCCAGACCATCTCCTGTGCCCCTAACTACTCATTAGTGGAGAGAATAGTGGGTCAGCCCGTTGCGCCACTGGTGGCTGTGTGGCTGGTGGTGGAGCCCAGGGCTGACTGTGGCCCTGCCATACACCCGCCATAGTTCCTTTCCGTTTTGCTTCTCACTCGCTTCCGCTTCCTTTTATACGACTTCCTGCGTGAAGGAGACGCGCCTGCGTGGTGGAGATGAATGGCAGCCATTTCTGGTTTCCTTTTTTTGCAGGCATGACGAGTGCTTGACGTCTGCTGTGTACAGTCCTGGGGACATTCTTTGCAGCCACGATGTTGCAGTTACTAACTGAATGTGGTTCAAATCAACTTTCAGATTTTGAACATTATTTACTGTTTTTTTCTATGCGATTCACACACACACACACACACACACACACACACACACACACACACACACACACACACACACACATATATATATATATATATATATATATATATATATATATATATATACATATATATATATACACACATAACTATATGAATAAATACACACTGACGGATATTGAGTATTTGTTTGTTCAGAGCGGGGCCGGTGAGATGAGAGATGAATTTCATATTGTTTTATATTCAATTTTCCATTTAGTTTATCTTTTCTCATAAATCGTGAAAATATTCAGATTATTATTAATCTAGCCCATGAATAGGGAAGAAAATCTTAGGCTTGCTGTAGTATATGTATACATCTTAAGGTTGATAGACATTTTGCCTTTATTGTTGACTTCTTCAGTCCACTTTGTAGAAAACCTTGCAAAGGATTCCGCCCATGAACAGACATGATGGTTAAGCACTGCTCTCGCTGACCAACGAGCACATATAGCTTCAACAGATGCAAGCCACTTTCCCCGTATGTTTGGAGAGTTGTGAATTTGTACAGAGTGAAACGTGTGTAAAACGTTAAAGTCTACCCGTTACTGTCAAGTTTTTCTGTTAGATGTAAATAGCAAAATTAAAAAGCAATGTCCAGGATATTAACGATCAGTATTTTCAGTTTGCCCTGTGCGTTTCTACCGATAAAAAAATCTGACCAAAAAAAAAAAAAAAAAAGAAAAAAAGCTGTTACTCAATATCCTAGCGACAGAATCAAACAGAGGACCATTTGTGGATGAGTGAGGGGGAGAAGCGTATCATTTCCAACCAGCAACTAAGCACCTCATAAGCTGCACTAATGACATGTTGTTTGAATGGCTCGCTGCTATTGCGAAACACTTGCAATGGATGACGTTGGAATACTTAAGTAAGAAATAGTTCATACTGATCTCAAAATACAGGGGGGTGCAAAAGTAGGTATACAGTAAGTATCACATCATTATTATAATACTTAATTCCGCTCTCGATTAGAGGAGTGTGTGAATACCGACGGCAAGCAGTTTGAGTATCTGAGGGATTAAGGCTGTGCTTGTTATTATATGTATATGCAATATTCATTTGTTTGTATAATAAATGCAATGAGTACTGTACGTGTTTTCCTTTTTCATAACTGTATACCTACTTTTGCACCCCCCTGTATACTAAAACAGTTACTGTAAGCAGACTTCATCAGAATGTGAAATCGAAATCAGACTATTGTGTAATACTTGAAATAGATAGACTCATTCATTATTTCTGTCAGAACTTGCTTTTATTTTAGCATGAACAGCATGTATATTTGTTATTTGCTGAAAGAAGGTAAGTTTGTCCAAACTCTGACAGCCCTTTGTTTGCTAGAAGTAGGTGAGCTCCTCTCCTCCCTTTTAAAATTGATAATCAGTTTTCCACCTTGAGGGGATATACTTTCAGTTGTGCCAGAAATATTACTGTTGTGTGGTCTAATCTCTACATTAAACAAACACTGATTTTCGATTGCATTCTTCTGAATTGTCTAGTCTATTTTTTACATTACGCAAGCGTTCATTTTCAGTTGTATCATGTTCCCAGTTTAGAATTTATGGACATCAGCATTGTCGTCAATTCGAATTACAAGAGTGACGTTTGCTGTATTCTGAGAAACAGCACCACAGCTAGCTCGTGTTACACTGACAGCCTGATAATGTTCTGCAGTAAAATGTCCAGTGCGGATGACTGACTGGACAGAAAACGCTCGTGTGAGATTGGTTACATTTCCAGAAGAACATTAAAACACTGCATGTTTTAAACAAGTGATCGTCTGTGAATCACCCTGGACTAAAATGAACTTGAAATAAATGTGTGCTAATGAAACACTGGGGACCAAAAATGAACATATCAAAAGCACTTAGATGGCGTTCATAAAACATTGCGGACGAAAATGAATATATTAAACACACTCAGATGGCGTTTATGAAACACTGGGGACCAAACTCAACATGTGAAATACACCCAGGAGGCGTTTATGAAACATCGGTAACCAAAATGAATGCTTCAGATGCACTTTTATAAAGCTGGCTGGCTCTGCAGGGTGGAAGATGTGCTTGCGGCAACAAGGGATAGATGCATGTGGAGGACCATAATCGCAAACACCATGTGACAGGGCACTTGATGATGATGATAAGGGTGGCTCTGCTCATAGAGTTGTTTTCATCATCATCATCATCATCATCATCATCATCATCATCATCATCAGGTGCCTTGCCGCATGGCGTTGGCGATTATGGACTTCCATCTGTCTCTATCACTTGTTGCCTCGAGCATCTCCGCCACCCTCCTTGTCCCCAGCCACTCTGCAAATCCGTCTAGCATCTTCTCCCTGGGTCTACCCGGTGCTCTTTTCCCTCCAGCTTTCCCGTTGTGGCCAGGTGTTCCAATTCCTCTTTCCTCATAAAATGGCCTATAAATGTTGCCTGTCTTTTCCTAATCTTCCTTATGAATGATCTACTTGTGTCTGCTTCCATCAAGACTGTCTCGTTTGTTTTCTTTGCTGTCCATGGAACTCTCAACATTCTTCTTAGAAACCACATCTCGGCTGCCTCAATCTTGTTCTGGCTTTGCTTGTTGACTGTCCACGCCTCGCAACCGTGCAACAGTATTGGTTCTATATAACATTCAAGAACTCTCTTCCTGATGTTAACTGATAGGCATTTGTTGGTAAGACTGTGTGTTGTCTTAGTGACTTAATATCTGATGTCTTGAGTGCAGCCCCAGCTCGTGACACAAAAACTGGCCTGCTCGCTGCCTATTTTCATGCTCCAGTCATTCAGGTGGTGTGAGTGTTTCATAGCTTTCGTTGCTCACTTCCCATTTCAAGACATTGCAAAGGCATATGATTTTAGCTTGGGCTCAAGGAGTCTGCCGAATAACTGCTGGAAGATTTTGATACAGCACCTATGGAATTGCACCATTGCGATGAATTCATCTTGAATAAACTCTGAAACTCTGAACTTCAACAATTACTTTAAGAAATAGTGAATAATGCAAAGTAGCATAGATCTTTAAATAGTAAATGATGCAAAGTAGCGTAGATCTTTAAATAGTAAATGATGCAAAGTGGCGTAGATCTTTAAATAGTAAATGATGCAAAGTGGCGTAGATTTTTAATTAGTAAATGATGCAAAGTGGCGTAGATCTTTAAATAGTAAATGATGCAAAGTAGCGTAGATCTTTAAATAGTAAATGATGCAAAGTGGCGTAGATCTTTAAATAGTAAATGATGCAAAGTAGCGTAGATCTTTAAATAGTAAATGATGCAAAGTAGCGTAGATCTTTAAATAGTAAATGATGCAAAGTAGCATAGATCTTTAAATAGTAAATGATGCAAAGTAGCGTAGATCTTTAAATAGTAAATGATGCAAAGTAGCATAGATCTTTAAATAGTAAATGATGCAAAGTAGCGTAGATCTTTAAATAGTAAATGATGCAAAGTAGCATAGATCAAATAGTAAATGATGCAAAGTAGCGTAGATCTTTAAATAGTAAATGATGCAAAGTAGCGTAGATCTTTAAATAGTAAATGATGCAAAGTAGCGTAGATCTTTAAATAGTAAATAATGCAAAGTAGCGTAGATCTTTAAATAGTAAATGATGCAAAGTGGCGTAGATCTTTAAATAGTAAATGATGCAAAGTAGCGTAGATCTTTAAATAGTAAATGATGCAAAGTAGCATAGATCTTTAAATAGTAAATGATGCAAAGTAGCGTAGATCTTTAAATAGTAAATGATGCAAAGTGGCGTAGATCTTTAAATAGTAAATGATGCAAAGTGGCGTAGATTTTTAATTAGTAAATGATGCAAAGTGGCGTAGATCTTTAAATAGTAAATGATGCAAAGTAGCGTAGATCTTTAAATAGTAAATGATGCAAAGTGGCGTAGATCTTTAAATAGTAAATGATGCAAAGTAGCGTAGATCTTTAAATAGTAAATGATGCAAAGTAGCGTAGATCTTTAAATAGTAAATGATGCAAAGTGGCGTAGATCTTTAAATAGTAAATGATGCAAAGTAGCGTAGATCTTTAAATAGTAAATGATGCAAAGTAGCGTAGATCTTTAAATAGTAAATGATGCAAAGTAGCATAGATCTTTAAATAGTAAATGATGCAAAGTAGCGTAGATCTTTAAATAGTAAATGATGCAAAGTAGCATAGATCTTTAAACAGTAAATGATGCAAAGTAGCGTAGATCTTTAAATAGTAAATGATGCAAAGTAGCATAGATCAAATAGTAAATGATGCAAAGTAGCGTAGATCTTTAAATAGTAAATGATGCAAAGTAGCGTAGATCTTTAAATAGTAAATGATGCAAAGTAGCGTAGATCTTTAAATAGTAAATAATGCAAAGTAGCGTAGATCTTTAAATAGTAAATGATGCAAAGTGGCGTAGATCTTTAAATAGTAAATGATGCAAAGTAGCGTAGATCTTTAAATAGTAAATGATGCAAAGTAGCATAGATCTTTAAATAGTAAATGATGCAAAGTAGCGTAGATCTTTAAATAGTAAATGATGCAAAGTGGCGTAGATCTTTAAATAGTAAATGATGCAAAGTGGCGTAGATTTTTAATTAGTAAATGATGCAAAGTGGCGTAGATCTTTAAATAGTAAATGATGCAAAGTAGCGTAGATCTTTAAATAGTAAATGATGCAAAGTGGCGTAGATCTTTAAATAGTAAATGATGCAAAGTAGCGTAGATCTTTAAATAGTAAATGATGCAAAGTAGCGTAGATCTTTAAATAGTAAATGATGCAAAGTAGCATAGATCTTTAAATAGTAAATGATGCAAAGTAGCGTAGATCTTTAAATAGTAAATGATGCAAAGTAGCATAGATCTTTAAATAGTAAATGATGCAAAGTAGCGTAGATCAAATAGTAAATGATGCAAAGTAGCGTAGATCTTTAAATAGTAAATGATGCAAAGTAGCGTAGATCAAATAGTAAATGATGCAAAGTAGCGTAGATCTTTAAATAGTAAATAATGCAAAGTAGCGTAGATCTTTAAATAGTAAATGATGCAAAGTAGCGTAGATCTTTAAATAGTAAATGATGCAAAGTAGCGTAGATCTTTAAATAGTAAATAATTCAAAGTAGCGTAGATCTTTAAATAGTAAATAATGCAAAGTAGCGTAGATCTTTAAATAGTAAATGATGCAAAGTGGCGTAGATCTTCAAATAGTAAATGATGCAAAGTAGCATAGATCAAATAGTAAATGATGCAAAGTGGCGTAGATCTTTAAATAGTAAATGATACAAAGTAGCATAGATCTTTAAATAGTAAATGATACAAAGTAGCATAGATCTTTAAATAGTAAATGATGCAAAGTGGCGTAGATCTTTAAATAGTAAATGATGCAAAGTGGCGTAGATCTTTAAATAGTAAATAATGCAAAGTAGCGTAGATCTTTAAATAGTAAATGATACAAAGTAGCATAGATCTTTAAATAGTAAATGATGCAAAGTGGCGTAGATCTTTAAATAGTAAATGATACAAAGTAGCGTAGATCTTTAAATAGTAAATGATGCAAAGTAGCGTAGATCTTTAAATAGTAAATGATGCAAAGTAGCATAGATCTTTAAATAGTAAATGATGCAAAGTAGCGTAGATCTTTAAATAGTAAATGATGCAAAGTAGCGTAGATCAAATAGTAAATGATGCAAAGTAGCGTAGATCTTTAAATAGTAAATGATGCAAAGTGGCGTAGATCTTTAAATAGTAAATGATACAAAGTAGCGTAGATCTTTAAATAGTAAATAATGCAAAGTAGCGTAGATCTTTAAATAGTAAATGATGCAAAGTAGCGTAGATCTTTAAATAGTAAATAATGCAAAGTAGCGTAGATCAAATAGTAAATGATGCAAAGTAGCGTAGATCTTTAAATAGTAAATAATGCAAAGTAGCGTAGATCTTTAAATAGTAAATGATGCAAAGTAGCGTAGATCTTTAAATAGTAAATGATGCAAAGTGGCGTAGATCTTCAAATAGTAAAGTATTCAAAGTAGCATAGATCAAATAGTAAATAATGCAAAGTAGCGTAGATCTTTAAATAGTAAATGATCAAAGTGGCGATAGATCTTCAAATAGTAAATGATACAAAGTAGCATAGATCAAATAGTAAATGATGCAAAGTGGCGTAGATCTTTAAATAGTAAATGATCAAAGTAGCATAGATCTTTAAATAGTAAATGATCAAAGTAGCATAGATCTTTAAATAGTAAATGATGCAAAGTGCGTAGATCTTTAAATAGTAAATGATGCAAAGTGGCGTAGATCTTTAAATAGTAAAAATGACAAAGTAGCGTAGATCTTTAAATAGTAAATGATACAAGTACTAGATCTTAATAGTAAATGAAGTGCGTGATTTTAAATAGTAAATGATCAAAGTAGCGTAGATCTTTAAATAGTAAATGATGCAAAGTAGCGTAGATCTTTAAATAGTAAATGATGCAAAGTAGCTAGATCTTAAATAGTAAATGATGCAAAGTAGCGTAGATCTTTAAATAGTAAATGATGCAAAGTGCGTAGATCAAATAGTAAATGATGCAAAGTAGCGTAGATCTTTAAATAGTAAATGATGCAAAGTGGCGTAGATCTTTAAATAGTAAATGATCACAAGTAGCGTAGATCTTTAAATAGTAAATAATGCAAAGTAGCGTAGATCTTTAAATAGTAAATGATGCAAAGTAGCGTAGATCTTTAAATAGTAAATAATGCAAAGTAGCGTAGATCAAATAGTAAATGATGCAAAGTAGCGTAATTTTAAATAGTAAATAATGCAAAGTACGTAGATCTTAAATAGTAAATGATGCAAAGTAGCATATATTAAATAGTAAATGATGCAAAGTAGCATATATTAAATAGTAAATGATGCAAATGTAGCATATATTAAATAGAAAGAGCAAAGACAATATTAAATAAAATGATGAAATAGCATATATTAATGTAAATGATGCAAAGTAGCATATATTAAATAGTAAATGATGCAAAGTAGCATATATTAAGTAGTAAATGATGCAAAGTAGCATATATTAAATAGTAAATGATGCAAAGTAGCATAGATCAAATAGTAAATGATGCAAAGTAGCATAGATCTTTAAATAGTAAATGATGCAAAGTAGCATAGATTAAATAGTAAATGATGCAAAGTAGCATAGATCTTTAAATAGTAAATGATGCAAAGTAGCATAGATTAAATAGTAAATGATGCAAAGTAGCGTAGATCTTTAAATAGTAAATGATGCAAAGTGGCGTAGATCTTTAAATAGTAAATGATGCAAAGTAGCATAGATCTTTAAATAGTAAATGATGCAAAGTAGCGTAGATCTTTAAATAGTAAATGATGCAAAGTAGCGTAGATCTTTAAATAGTAAATGATGCAAAGTAGCGTAGATCTTTAAATAGTAAATGATGCAAAGTAGCATAGATCTTTAAATAGTAAATGATGCAAAGTAGCGTAGATCTTTAAATAGTAAATAATGCACAGTAGCATAGATCAAATAGTAAATGATGCAAAGTAGCGTAGATCTTTAAATAGTAAATGATGCAAAGTAGCGTAGATCTTTAAATAGTAAATGATGCAAAGTAGCGTAGATCTTTAAATAGTAAATGATGCAAAGTGGCGCAGATCTTTAAATAGTAAATGATGCAAAGTAGCGTAGATCTTTAAATAGTAAATGATGCAAAGTAGCGTAGATCTTTAAATAGTAAATGATGCAAAGTAGCGTAGATCTTTAAATAGTAAATGATGCAAAGTAGCATAGATCAAATAGTAAATGATGCAAAGTGGCGTAGATCTTTAAATAGTAAATGATGCAAAGTGGCGTAGATCTTTAAATAGTAAATGATGCAAAGTGGCGTAGATCTTTAAATAGTAAATGATGCAAAGTGGCGTAGATCTTTAAATAGTAAATGATGCAAAGTAGCGTAGATCTTTAAATAGTAAATGATGCAAAGTAGCATAGATCTTTAAATAGTAAATGATGCAAAGTGGCGTAGATCTTTAAATAGTAAATGATGCAAAGTAGCATAGATCTTTAAATAGTAAATGATGCAAAGTAGCATAGATCTTTAAATAGTAAATGATGCAAAGTGGCGCAGATCTTTAAATAGTAAATGATGCAAAGTGGCGTAGATCTTTAAATATTAAATGATGCAAAGTAGCGTAGATCTTTAAATAGTAAATGATGCAAAGTAGCGTAGATCTTTAAATAGTAAATGATGCAAAGTAGCATAGATCAAATAGTAAATGATGCAAAGTAGCGTAGATCTTTAAATAGTAAATGATGCAAAGTAGCATAGATCTTTAAATAGTAAATGATGCAAAGTAGCATAGATCAAATAGTAAATGATGCAAAGTAGCGTAGATCTTTAAATAGTAAATGATGCAAAGTAACATAGATCTTTAAATAGTAAATGATGCAAAGTAGCATAGATCTTTAAATAGTAAATAATGCAAAGTAGCGTAGATCTTTAAATAGTAAATGATGCAAAGTAGCGTAGATCTTTAAATAGTAAATGATGCAAAGTAACATAGATCTTTAAATAGTAAATGATGCAAAGTAACATAGATCTTTAAATAGTAAATAATGCAAAGTAGCATAGATCTTTAAATAGTAAATGATGCAAAGTA
>JAPXFY010000014.1:4487470-4489970 GCA_030674185.1 Monoplex corrugatus | reverse complement strand
TGTAAATGTTCACATGTTAAGTTTCTTGTCCTTGTTCAGTTCTGCACCTCTGACTTTTGACTTCAGTTGCTGATTGAACAGTTTCACTTCGTGGTAAATCCTGATGTTGCAATAAGCAGCAATAAGGCTTGCCAAACATTCACACTCACAATTCAGATCATCTGTTTGTGACTTGACAAAGCTGTTCAGAATAGTTTGCCTTGGGTTGGCTCTTGGCAATCCCTTTGATGTAGCTACTCTGAAGTGAAGTTCAAAGCATCTGAAAACCTGCAGCAGTGGCTCACTGACACGAACCAGGCATCCAAGTTTAAACTCTTTGAGTGACACAAGTGACACAAGTGAGGGAGTTTCTCCAGTTGCCTCATTTGCACTGATGGTGAACTTTTCCACACAGAGAGGACAGTCGTTTTTCTGCTTGAACTTCCTCACGACAGCACCAGCAATGTACTGAACAATGTCTGACTCGACGGGTGGCAGTTTCCATCTCCAAGTCTGTGAAGGAAGAGGAAACCAAGTTGTTCTCACAACTGAAGGAGTTGGTTTCGATGGGGTCTGCATGATCAGCATTCTCTGCATCACATTCAACGTCTGCTGTGCATGGGTTGACAATGGGATGGTGTCCATGCTCACCATCAGGCTGGCAGTTGGCACCAGCACTGATTGTCTTGTCCAAGAGCTCTGATGTTGCAGAAGAACAAGACAGGCAACGGAGTGCATCGACATATGCTGGCAACGTCGGGTGGTCGTTGAAGCCATTGTAGCCACGTATTTGACTGTGAAGGTTCTCAA
Organism: Monoplex corrugatus; assembly: GCA_030674185.1. Classification (NCBI taxonomy): domain Eukaryota; kingdom Metazoa; phylum Mollusca; class Gastropoda; order Littorinimorpha; family Ranellidae; genus Monoplex; species Monoplex corrugatus. Next base: position 4,489,181 of record JAPXFY010000014.1, on the reverse strand, counting down.
CGTGATCCTGGTTACACTTTCTCAGGCACAAGTGTGTCAAGACCTCCTCCTCCATGATTAGCTTTTGGCTCAATCCCTTCATTGCCGAAAGCACTAGGAGCCACCCTTTGTGACTTGGAATGTTGCTGGCCAGTTTGTCATTCTTTGGGTTTGTGAAACACCAGCTTTCCACAAAGTTGGAAAAGGAAGCAAATCGAACCTGGTCACCCTCAAAATCACTCCTTGTGACCGGCTTCTTCCCGACTGGGGCGGAGAGGGAATGAGAGTCGACAAAATCCCACATGCTGTTCACCGTCTCCACAAAGCATGCTGTTTGAAGAGCAGCCTCGGACATCAACGACTTTGACACATACAATTTCAAGGCAGCAGCGACTGAGTGGGAAAATATCTGGCATGCCAAGATGACTTTCATCTTTTTCCCTCTGGGCAGGGTGAAGTGACACTCCTTCAGCTTGGGAGCAGCGCGAATTGACCCGCCAGATGTTTCAAGGGAGAAGAGTTCTTGGAGGTGACACCACTTTGCAATCATTCTTTCTCCATCCCAGCTGAAGGAGATGTATTTCGTCATGAAATTGTTCCTCAAGTTTTTGATGAGGTGTGGCGGATCTGGCATGACAAAGGACTGTGTAGTGCCATGAAACACATACGGTCGTTCCACACACACACCCATGTCTTTCATCCATTTCCATTGGCAGGATTCTTGGTCCATCACAATGGCATCAACATACAAACCAATCCCTGTGACGGCTCTGACGATTTCGGAAATGATGGCTGTCAAAGTAGGTGTTGCCAGGTTGTGCTTGGCAACAAAATACCCCAACACCTGCTTCCACTTCAGGGTCAGTCCCCTGATCATGACCAAAATTGCTTGGTCAGCGATTTCGTCACTCTGGTGATGCTCGCCGCAGTTGACAAAGCCGACCAGCTCGTCACGATGATGACTGTAGGTCAGGGCTTTGGTCACAGTCATTCCATCCAAGGAGAGTGTCACTCTTTTCTCATGTTCTTCAAGTGCTAATGTTCTCAAGCGCATCATTTCCACCAGACTCTGACACAGACCGACCCCAGTCAACACAGTTGAAAAGCGCCTCCTGAGTGTTCTTGGATGTGGAAGCATAAACCCAACGGAGCGGAGAACGGCATAAGCAGAAGTGCTCCTAAAGTACACAGCGAGACACAACTCCATAGCCTCTTTCTCGGTGTCCCAGTTGATCCACTTTTTCTTCCGCATCATGATCTTGAATAAAGCTGCTGGAACAACTGGCAGGTCTTTGAGGAAATTCTCCAGGATTGCTTCTTTCTTTGCACGAAGAGACGCTACTTGTACAGCATGGCGCTTTATAAGTCTGACCTTGGCTGCTTGTGCTGTTTTGCATTTCCTTTCAAGTTGTTTGTTTTGTTTCTTGAGGTCTTCTAAAGCACATTTGGCCTGCTTCAGCTCTCGGGCCAACTTCTCAGGATCTGGTTCGGACGCTTTCACCACGGGTCTAGTACTGTCTCTGTCACCATCACAATCATCACCATCACCTTCATGATATACAGAGCTGGAGGCAGTATCTTGTCGTCTCCTCTTTGGTACAGGCTCTCTGATCTTGGGCGGAGGTCGTCGACATTCCATGGATGGAGGAGGATTTGGGCAGCTGACAATGGTAGGCATGGCAGTCGGTAGCAGTCGAGAATGCTGAATGTCTGTAGGGCAGTTGAAAACTTT
>JAPXFY010000014.1:4464970-4469970 GCA_030674185.1 Monoplex corrugatus | reverse complement strand
CACACACACACACACACACACACCACACACAGACACGCACACGGCTATAAATGGGGAGAAAGAATAAAAGCAATGGAAAATTATAGAGAGCATATTATATACAATTATATATTACAATGTGATTCCCCTCCGAGTGGAGACAGGCTGCAGAGGGGATTGAGTGAGGTCAGGATTTCATGCAGAGGAGAAAAGGTGAGTTTTGAGAGCGGACATGAAGGAGACAAAAGTAGGTTGCTGACGGACTGAGAGAGGAAGTTTGTTCCAGGAAAGTGGACCAGAAACAGAGAAGGCTCGTGGACCATAGGTATTGAGCTTAGTGTGTGGAAAGCGAAAAGTCAGAGGATCGGAGGCAGAGCGGAGGGTATGTGAGGGAACATAGATCTCAAGTAGGCTTGACAGGTAATCGGGGTACAGAATTCGTGATTGCTTTAAGTAATAGCTCTATAAATAGCACAGCTAAACTCAGCATCCTTTTTTCACTAAGTACTCAACTTTTGGTGACAATTGGACCTCATTCAGGCCTGCTAGAGAGTTGTGTTTTTTTTTTACAACTACTGGTTTTCTTGAAATTTTTCTTGAAATTTATTGGAGGCAGGCTCAGGCTGGCAGGAAGTTCAGGCACAGGCAGGGCCAGTCACAATAGTGTTAACCAACAAGCTATGAATGCAATTTTTTTTTGGACTGGTGGTTGAGGAGGGGGGTGGTGAGGGGGGGGGGGAGGAGGAGGAAAGGAACTGTGTTCGCTTTTTTTTTCTTTGTCTGACTGAATCATTGCTTTGTTATCTGTTTATCTGTTCCTCTTTGGCTGTCTGCTTGTTTATGTCAGTCAGTCTGTCACTTAAATATTAACTAACGTAACTCTTAGAGTCACGGAGTTATCTCCCATGTAGAATTTCTCAAATTCAACACAATTTGCGCTACCCATTCATCCAGCACAGACGCAGCCACAAGGCAAGAAAGGCGTCTATGCCAGCTGAATGGGTAGCGCAAACTGTGTTGGATTTGAGAAAGTTCCTTTAGTCTGTCACTTAGTTTGCTGATTTGTACGTTTATGTTTTTTCTTGTACATGCACTCAATACGAAGATACGAATCGCTTTTTGTTGCCAAGTTTAAAGAACAGAGAATTTTGTTTGGTGACATCATATTTACAGCATTCACACTGACATCATCCTGTTCTCATTCTTGTCCATGACATCTCCGTCATTCATTGTCTTCCCTCTCCCACCTTCCTTACCAAAACATACCAGCTAAAATCAATGAAACAAAATTAATTGTTAAGCTTATATGTGCATACATATACGTATATAATATACAACATACACACGCGCGCAGCACAACACACACACACATATACACATACATACATACACACACATACACATACACACACACCCTATATAATATGTCTGTATACATATATGTATATATACACTCACACACACACACATACTTATATATATATATATAATAATATAATTACACTAATATAGACCCGTGTAATTAGAATGTATATAATAAAGATTCACAGTTATAATACTTGTGACTGCTGCGCCCCCCACCCCCCTATTTCTCTCTCTGTTTCTGTGTCGTGTCTGTTCTCTCTCTCTGTTTCTTTCTGTCTGTCTCTGTCTCTGTCTCTTTTCATGTCTTTTCTCACTCCCCATTCATATCCCCCAAACCCTCGTCCTTTTCTCCATTCTCTCACCATCTCCATCCCCAGTCTGCTCTCTTCTCCTCTCTGTCCTCCCTCTTCCTGCCAGAAATGCCCGCATTACAGAATTTCCTTCCAGTTATCACGCGAACAGATAAAACATGTAAATCACATATCACATTAGAGGTCACTGAGGTAAGCTTAAAAGCACAGCGCGTAAAATGAGCCATCAAACATTCTGAAAACAAATGGATACATATGCGGCCATAGAGACAAGGGTGTGGGATGTGGGGTCCGTGTTAACTCACTTGTGGTTTTGTTGCAAAGCTGATGAGAAAATTATAAGAGAAAAACCGTAGCGCAATATCATGTTCCAGTTGAGAATGGGCTAATGTTCAATACAGACATACTGAACTGGAAAATGAGTTGCCTGGGGCAGTGTATAGGCTGACACTGGCATCTTAATTCCAGAATGAACACATCGGGGGGACATCAAATGATCAGGAGACACTGGATTTCCCCTGCCCCCGGGGTTTATGCATGAGCTGGAGGCAACTGGGCTTCTGCCAGGATTATTTTGGTTCTGTTACGTGTGGCGTTCGTGGTGTGGCGCATATGGAGTGACACTGGTACTATAATCTTCATAATTAACGACTGAGGAGACATCATACGGTCAGGAAACATCAGATTTCTATTGACAAGGTTTATGCATAGGATTGAGGCAGATGTGCGTAAGATCGTGCCTAGTGCAATTATTCAGTTACATCAACCATATCTCTGGATTATATATGTTCCCATTCAGTTGATCATATGCTTATAATTATTTTCTCTTATGCATTATTTAATAGTAGGATCCTTTACATTCCAAACACCACTCTTAGCTAGTGCATCACAGTTTTAATTTGAGCCCTGGACCGTGTTCAGGATGAAATAATATTAATATGGCATGACCACTTTTCAAATTGCAGAATTCATCTCACTTCCGCTCTGACATCATATTTACTCAAAAACACATGATGATGTCATTTTAGTCAATTTAATCCTTTTCTCACACTGGACGGAGCAGCAGGGAAGTTTCAGTCTTTGTCTCCTAATTTTTGTATCTGGTGTTTGTAAACTTACGCTTGACAAAGGCCAGTTGGCCGAAAATTTGCGCCTGTCTTGTCTTGTTGTATTAAATACGCGTTCTGATTCTTCTTTCGTTTTTTTCTGGTTCCTGTTTGCTTGAACGCGGGCAGTCACACTTGTTTTGGATTACCAACGAACGCCTATCAATTAACATCAGGAAGAGAGTTCTTCAGTGTTGAAAAGAACCAATAATACTGTTGTACGGATGCGAAGCGTGGACAGTCAGCACGAAAAGTCAGAGCAAGATTGAGGCAACTGAAATGTGGTTTCTAAGAAGAATGTTAAGAGTTTCATGGACAGCAACGAGAATATAAACGAAGCTGTCTTGAAAGAGGCAAACACACAGAGAACATTTATGAAGAAGATTAGAAAAAGACAAGCAACATTCATAGACATTTTGTGACGGAAGAAAAATTTTAGCACATAGTAATAACAGGAAAGCTGGAGGGGAAAAGAGCACCAGGTAGATCCAGGAGAAAATATTGGATGGATTTGCGGAGTGGCTGAGGACAGAGTGGGAGATGTACTTGCAGCGACAAAAGAAAGATTTCTATGGAGGGCCATGATCGCCAACGCCATGCGGCAGGGCATATGATGATGATGATAATAATGATGTCCTTGAACGCATCTTTATCTTATCATCATCATCAGGTGCCCTGCCGCTTGGCGTTGGCGATCATGGACTTCCATCTGTCTCTATCTCTCGTTGCCCCTAGCATCCCCCCCACCCTCCTCGTCCCCAGCCACTCTGCAAGTCCGTCCAGCATTTTCTCCTGGGTCTACCTGGTGCTCTCTTTCCCTCCAGCTTTCCCGTTGTGACCAGGTGCTCCAAATCCCCCTTCCTCATAAAATGGCCTATAAATGTTGCCTATCTTTTCCTAATCTTCCTTATGAGTGATCTACTTGTGTCTTTATCTTAAGCATGATAAATTTGTGAAGTATACGTTTATATTATGCAAATACTTAGTTCATGAACTGTAAACACAGTCAAAATGTAAAGTGGTAAACAGATAAATGTGACTTAAATGTCGTAGAGCAGCAACGAATGTTCTTCATTTCTGTCTATTTTGGGACATCCTCTGTATCGTACCACATGTGTGTTGTTTCAGGGCCTGTAGCTCGTCGCCTGATGTTCTTGAGTCTTCCTGTATTACCGTCTGCCTTATGTGTCCAATGAGAGGCACTCCAGATGATGTTATCCTGCTCTTTTCCATGATGTATCCAATCCATCTCCTTCATCTTTTAGAACTGCTACTACCTAACATAACATCCATCTGTTGTGATCTTTCTACTTATATGAAGCTTGTAAAGGCACGACTTATTTCTGGACACGACAGATCAATTTGGCAGATATAGAGAACTACGCAAGTAACTATGTTGGCCAAGATATTTCTGTATTTGCTTAATTCATTATGTATCCCTTTAATCCTACAGTGTTTCATAAAAGCCACTCAGGTGCCTTCAGTGTGTTTGTTTAAGCTCCCATTGTGTGACAATCACTCGTTTAAAGCTCGTTTAGGCCTCTAGTGATTTATTAACATTCCCTTGTTTAAAGTGCGCAGTATTTTAATAATTCAGTGATCTGCAAATGTAGCCAAACACACATGAGAGTTTTCTTGCAAGTTAGTGAATTCCAAAGGCCATTTTATTGCAGAGGGTTGCCAGACGTTAGGAATGTAAACCAGCCTGTGAAGCTGTACCTCTTGAGTACAGTGAATCTCACTCTTGTCATTTGAATCAGTGACACCACTGGCGTCCACAGAATTTGATTTGGGAATGCAATACAATGGAAAAAGGTATGCTTGTTTAATGCAGAGACAAAGCAAGACAACAAAACAAGACAGTACAAGACAGGACAAGATAAGCCAAGCCAAACTGAGCAAAGACTGTCGACAAAATCTTATCTTGAACGGTACAAACTGAGTGTGTGATTTTTTTTAACAGTAAAGATGCCTCCTTTAAGTAAAAATATTGTTATCGAAGTTTTGGCAAATGTGATTTCTTTCGTAAAATAAACATGCAGGTGAGTTGTTCGCATGACCATGAAAGTTCTGTCCAAATTATGAGCTTGGCCTATCGATCTCGTGTATTCAATAAGCATTTATGTTTTATTCTTGTGTTCTGTATTTCTTTCTACAGGTACCACTTAAATTTATGTAGAAGTCTCTATGATTCTGGAAAAATAAGAATAATGTTTGGTTATTTCTGCCTATTCACTGA
>JAPXFY010000014.1:4457470-4459970 GCA_030674185.1 Monoplex corrugatus | reverse complement strand
TCTTTCAAAATAAACGAATAAGATAACAAAAATGAAATAAAAGATAAAAAATGAGAAAAATAGATGAATGAAATTTTTAGAAAAAATACATATAAGAAAACCTAGCCCCATTATGAGTGCGTCGCTCCTGTACACTCATTGAAAAGAAAAGAAAAAAACTGTATTATTTAACGAAGATTATTCTGAAAGTGTACACTCAACAAAAGCGTACATTCCATGGATTTAGAGGGAAGACGACTTTTTATAGGAGGACTAACGGCTGCTTTCCCCATTTCCATGACTGATGAGAATAAGAAAGAAGATGCTGTTAGTGGTGGTCCATTCTGTACGGGCACATATAACTGTACATCTGTCTGTCTGTCTGTCTGTCTGTCTTTTCTTTTGTCTTTGTGTTGTGTCTGTGTTTTTACATAAATAGTTAGTCTGCTATGTTGATGTGTTCATTTTTGTGTGTGAATCTGTTGTGTGTGGTGTGTGTGCTGTGTTGTGTGTTTTGTGTATGTGTGTGTGTCGTGTGTGTGTGCGTGTGTTGTGTGTGTGTGTATGTGTTGTTGTATGTTGTGTGTGTGTAACATGTATGTATGTGTGTGTGTGTATGTGTGTGCGTATGTGTGTGTGTGTGTGTGTGTGTGTGTGTGTGTGTGTGTGTGTGTGTGTGTGTGTGTGTGTGTGTGTGTGTGGAGACTACATGAAAACAGGCAGGCTGCACTCCACACTTTGCTTTCATGATATTTTATGTTCTGGCGTCCAGTGGGAACTGGGGTGGCTCCTGCTGTGTGGTCAGCCAGTATTCATTAGCAGCAGTAGCCGGACGACTTGCATGCATCAGTCAAGTGGATGATACTTGCTGCATTTTTGTGGGTTGGCGAGCTCACATGATAAGAGTTCACGGACTCAAGATTCGTGTCTCGAGTTCAATTCCACCTAACAGTATGAACGTTGGCTTGTTTGATGTCCAGTGTAGTAAACCAAAAAGGACGCGTATTCAATACAACAAGACAAGAAAAACGCAAATTTTCGGCCAACCGGCCTTTGTCAAGCGCGAATGAACGATCACGAGCAGACACCAACCAACGGATAATAAGGAAAAGACTAAAAACTTCCCTGCAGCCTCGTCCACTGTTCTTCTGGTTCCTGTTTGCTTGGACGCTGGCATCGCACTTGTTTTGGGTCCAGTGTGAGTTCATGTCATGGTTGTGGTAGTCAGTGTCCACTAAGATGTACTGCTCCCATCCTTGAGTAATGAACTGTTTTGAAGTTTGGAGTTCAATGTCTCCTAGGTCCTGATCCCCTTTCTCATTTAAAAACCTTGCCAGCCATAGTTTCAGTTACAGTTCCAGTTTCTCAAGACGACGTCTCCGCGCTCGAACGAATTCCATGCACTAACGTCACAGTGCCGTGTGTATGGTGATCTGGCACAAGCCTTAAGCCTGCACATAAACCCACGAGCTGGCCAGGTCCTAAAGCCCTACCTAGACTATGTTTTACCTTGTCTATATTTTATACTGGTATTTTATTAGCCTACCACTGGAATGATCTCGGTTACATGTAAATTACATGTGTATCTTGTATCTTACCTTCAAAAAAGGAACACACACACACACACACAACACAACATAAACACATAATAGCCTAATCACACACACACACACTACACATACATCCGTCTCACATGACAAAACACACCCCACACCCACCCCCCAACAACACAACTAGGTCTATCACTGGGAATAAATCATCGTCTAAGATGAAGAAGAAGACATAACAAAGTCAATAGCCAAAATGTAGTAGTGCTATCAAGTAAGGTGAAGGAAATAATTATTTGTAATAGTAATAAGTAGTAAGTAAGAATAATAAAAGTAAGTAATAAGTAAGTTAAAGTAAATAAGTAAGTAAGTTAAGTAAGTAAGTAAGTAGTAAATAAGTTAAGTAATAGTAAGTAAATAAGTAAATAAGTAGTAAATAAGTAAAGTAAGTAAGTAAGTAAGTAAGTAAGTAAGTTAAAGTATAATAAGTAAGTAAGTAGTAAGTAAGTAAGTGAATGTAAGTAAGTAAGAAATGAGAGTGAGTGAGTAATAGTAAGTTGAATAAGAAGTAAATAAGTAGGTGAATAAACAAATACAGCGCATAGAGTTTTGCGCAGGGTTAAGGACTCTGCAAGGTAACTGCTAATAGATTTGAGTAGAGTGCACTTAGAACTGTCCATGTGATTACTCCTCTTGAACACTGTCTAACGCGTAGATCCCATGTGCGATTCTGTCTCATGACCGCGTTAACACAATACTGGCCACGACGTTAACAACAGAAAACAAAGTAAATGATAAGAAAAAAGAAAGGGGACAGTTGTGAAAAACAAAAGGAGACAAATCTGATATAGATTTGTAAAAAAAAAACAAGAAAAACCAAAAACAAAAAACAAAACACAACACACACACCACACACACAACACACACACACACACACACACACACACACACACACACACACACACACACACCAC
>JAPXFY010000014.1:4434970-4454970 GCA_030674185.1 Monoplex corrugatus | reverse complement strand
AAATAAGTTAACCTGCATTTTTGTCATTTTCGTCATTGTGACTGCGAAATTGAGGTATTATCCTTACAAATAAAATGTTTATGACTAACATTTTGCTGCTGATCTTTGACTCAAAATATTGAAATAGAGCAATAAAAGGGTGATAAAAATTTCGAACACCTGTAAGATGAAGTAGCGACACCATCCTGCTCACTTATCCTACTCACCTCCTAATAACCCCCTTCATCCCATCTTCTACCCCCTCCCCCCCCCCCCCACGCACATGACAATTTTTTTTAAAGAAAAAACCTTCTTTCCGTATAACGAAACGTGAGGGAAACACAAACATGAAGACAGAGGCCTTTGTACATACGCTTAATTATGTGAGTCATATCATTTAAGAGATGCATCACGCTTATGTGAATTTAACCATTTTTGACATCACTTTGGAATGCATGTATCAACTAAACAGTTTAGAAATCCTAGTCAGCAGGCAATCCAAAATAACAAACAAACAAAAAACAAACAAACAAAACAAAACAAAACAAAATGAACAACAGACATATTGACCAACAAAGAAAATTAAGATGAACAGATGGTTGAATAAAGAGAAACAAAATAAACAAAAAGACAGATTGAGTAACAAAGAAAATTTAGATGAATAGATGGTTGAATAAACACACATTTGACATAAAGATAATTTTTACTCAGTGCTTCTTTTTGGATGGTGGGCGAGAAGAGGATGGATAGGTGGGATATCATGAAAAAAATACCAATAAAAAGGTGTTTGGGTAGCTGTTTAAAGAATGCAAGATTAAGTATTCATCATCATCAGGTGCCTTGCCACATGGCGTTGGCGATCACGGGACTTCCATCTGTTTCTATCTCTTGTTGCCTCTTGTTGGTTTTAAGTATTACACATCTAAACCAACAGCTTTTCCTTCCTATTCTCAGAAATACACACACACACACTGATGCAACCTTTTGGACACCTGGGTGCACGTGGCCTCGTCTTTTTAGTCTGCAACGAGAAACGCGAGATTTGTCAGTGGGCTGACGTATACATGTCTTCACACTACATTGTATAACTAACTGCCTCCACGCTCGCCCTGGCCGATTGTGACGTCATTCTGTCTAGATGTAGGTCACATATATATCTCACGAGGGCGCTATGAGCTGGAAAATGAATGTTTGGTTGTGTATGTTTTCGCTCTGAGGTGAAGTTACGTTTATCTAAGGTAGGAATTGCTGATGTTGCGTAGGACTATGATTGAAATGGTAAGAGAGTTTGTGTTCTAGGGGTTATTTTGTATTTGTGGTGCAGATGTGTTGAGAGAGTTCTCACACTGAATTGTTGAATGTATCGTGTGTGTGTGTGTGTTGTTATGTGTGTGTTGTCCTGCGTGTGAGTGTGCGTGCGTGCGTGCGCGTGCGCGCGTGTGTTTTTTCTTTGAGCCCCTCTTCCTTTTTTCCTACTTATCTTTGATATATTTTGTTTCTTTCTTTCTTTTGTGTGTGACTCACAGAGGGTGAATGGAAAACAGACGGAGGGAATTACAATGTATTTTGTTAGTCATGGTTAGTGAGAATTCTTGTGGTGTATTTGGATGTTACGAGCTCGTAAGTGTGTCTGATGTTTGTGTGTTTGTGTATTATATTTGTATTTTGTGTGTGGTGTAATTCGTGTGTGTTTGTGTGCGTGTGTGTACGCATGTGTAATTTTGAATCACAGAGAGAGAGAGAGTAGTGGAGATGAGAGAGAGAGAGAGGAGAGAGAGAGAGAGAAGAGAGAGGAGAGAGAAGATTTTTGTCCTTGTGGCAAGGAGCATAAAACAAAGTCATTATATTTAATGGCGACTTTTTCACGAAATTAGATTTTAAATATAGATCTAGTCATGGCTGACATTACATTCCATTTAAATTTTTTCCTAGTGTGAAGAAAAAAATTGAAGAGAAAAGTTGAACAAAAAGTTGAACCAAAAAAAAAAAAAAAAAAAAAAAGAGAGAGAGAGAGAGAGAGAGAGAGAGAGAGAGAGAGAGAGAGAGAGACGAAGAGAGAGAAGAGAGAGAGAGAGAGGTATTGATGATGAATTCAGTTTTACGTCGCTTCTTCCTCATGTGACAGACAAAATACATCCATCCAAAGAGTGCAGACTTATCTAATCCTACACTGGCAACAGGGTCAACAATCATTTTAGAAAACCGTTATTAAATGCAACACAGCCAAGTTTGGAACTCGCAACCTTTGCAATGAATCCAACACTCAACAAATGAGCTATTGAGGCCACACATGACAAAGAGAGCAGAGACAGAGACAGAGCAGCAGAGAGAGAGACAGGAAAGAGAGTAGATAAAGAGAGAGAGAGAGAGAGGGAGAGAGACAGAGAGAGACAGAGAGAGAGAGAGACAGACAGACAGACATAGGGAGAGGGAGAGAGAGAGAGAGAGGGAGAGAGAGAGAGGGAGAGAGAGAGACAGACAGAGGGAGAGACAGAGAGAGAGAGAGAGACAGACAGACAGACAGACAGAGAGAGAGAGAACAGAAACAGAGAGAGAGAGAGAGAGAGAGACAGACAGACAGAAACTGGAGAGAGAGAGAGAGAGAGAGAGAGAGACAGACAGACAGACAGACAGAGAATCTGTCTTTTAAAAAGAAAAGATATTCAAATAACTGAAGAAAACAAATGAACTGTTGAACGAAAGTGGTTTAAAATTGTACAGAACACGCAATCACACACATACACACAGACGCGCGCGCACGCGTGCACACACACATTCACACAGGCCGAGAGAAAGAGAGAGAGATGAAGAGGCAGAGAAGAACAGAAAGGCAGAGAGAGAGAGTGAAGAGAGAGAGAGAGAGAGAGAGAGATGGAGGAAGGGAGAGAGAGAGATGGAGGAAGGGAGAGAGAGAGATGGAGGAAGGGAGAGAGAGAGAGAGAGATGGATGAAGGGAGAGAGAGAGAGAGAGAGAGAGAGAGAGAGAGAGAGAGAGAGAGAGAGAGAGAGGAGAGAGAGAGAGAGAGAGAGAGAAAGTGGGCTGACGCAGGCAGGAGAAAAAACACAAAGCTATCAAACTCGAGATTAATGGTGCCACTTGTCTTAAAAGACTTCGGCTTAAACGGCAGTTTGGAGTTCTACAGAAGAGTTACAAACCCAGGCCACATATTACACCAAGTGTCTGCTAATAGATTACGGAGCAAGTGGCTCCAGGACAATTATAACTACCTAAAGACTCAAAATCATGGGCGCTGTAAGCGCTTCAAAAACTAAAACTTACAAAAAGCAGATTGGAAATGTTAGGAGCGAGTCAGAGCCTACTTTTAGGTATAATCAGTCTAAGTAGAAGCAGTGTAATTATAGTGTATTTACATGTGTTAATGTTTATTTTACACTTTTAGGTATAATCAGTCTAAGTAGAAGCAGTGTAATTATAGTGTATTTACATGTGTTAATGTTTATCTTTACACTTTTACGTATAATCAGTCTAAGTAGAAGCATGTAATTATAGTGTATTTACATGTGTTAATGTTTATCTTTACACTTTTAGGTATAATCAGTCTAAGTAGAAGCAGTGTAATTATAGTGTATTTACATGTGTTAATGTTTATCTTTACACTTTTAGGTATAATCAGTCTAAGTAGAAGCAGTATAATTATAGTGTATTTACATGTGTTAATGTTTATCTTTACACTTTTACGTATAATCAGTCTAAGTAGAAGAGTATAATTATAGTGTATTTACATGTGTTAATGTTTAACTTTACACTTTTAGGTATAATCAGTCTAAGTAGAAGCAGTATAATTATAGTGTATTTACATGTGTTAATGTTATCTTTACACTTGTTAGGTATTATCAGCTAAGTAGTATAATTATAGTGTATTTACATGTGTTAATGTTTATCTTTACACTTTTAGGTATAATCAGTCTAAGTAGAAGTAGTATTAAATTATAGTGTATTTACATGTGTTAATGTTATCTTTACACTTGTAGGTATAATCAGTCTAAGTAGTATAATTATAGTGTATTTACATGTGTTAATGTTTATCTTTACACTTTTAGGTATAATCAGTCTAAGTAGTATATATTATAGTGTATTTACATGTGTTAATGTTTATCTTTACACTTTTAGGTATAATCAGTCTAAGTAGTATAATTATAGTGTATTTACATGTGTTAATGTTTACCTTTACACTTTAAGGTATAATCAGTCTAAGTAGTATAATTATAGTGTATTTACATGTGTTAATGTTTATCTTTACACTTTTAGGTATAATCAGTCTAAGTAGAAGTAGTATAATTATAGTGTATTTACATGTGTTAATGTTTATCTTTACACTTTTAGGTTAATCAGTCTAAGTAGAGTATATAATTATAGTGTATTTACATGTGTTAATGTTTATCTTTACACTTTTAGGTATAATCAGTCTAAGTAAAGTAGTATAATTATAGTGTATTTACATGTGTTAATGTTTATCTTTACACTTTTAGGTATAATAGTCGAAGTAGAAGCAGTATAATTATAGTGTATTTACATGTGTTAATGTTTATCTTTACACTTTTAGGTATAATCAGTCTAAGTAGAAGTAGTATAATTATAGTGAATTTACATGTGTTAATGTTTATCTTTACACTTTTAGTATAATCAGTCTAAGTAGAGTAGTATAATTATAGTGTATTTACATGTGTTAATGTTTACTTTACACTTTTAGGTATAATCAGTCTAAGTAGTATAATTATAGTGTATTTACATGTGTTAATGTTTATCTTTACACTTTAAGGTATAATCAGTCTAAGTAGTATAATTATAGTATATTTACATGTGTTAATGTTTATCTTTACACTTGTAGGTATAATCAGTCTAAGTAGTATAATTATAGTGTATTTACATGTGTTAATGTTTATCTTTACACTTTAAGGTATAATCAGTCTAAGTAGTATATAATTATAGTGTATTTACATGTGTTAATGTTTATCTTTACACTTTTAGGTATAATCAGTCTAAGTAGAAGTATATAATTATAGTGTATTTACATGTGTTAATGTTTATCTTTACACTTTTAGGTATAATCAGTCTAAGTAGAGGTAGTATAATATAGTGTATTTACATGTGTTAATGTTTATCTTTACACTTTTAGGTATAATCAGTCTAAGTAGAAGTATATAATTATAGTGTATTTACATGTGTTAATGTTTATCTTTACACTTTAAGGTATAATCAGTCTAAGTAGATATAATTATAGTATATTTACATGTGTTAATGTTTATATTTACACTTTAAGGTATATCAGTCTAAGTAGTATAATTATAGTGTATTTACATGTGTTAATTTTTATCTTTACGTGGGTAACAGTGTCTCCTTCTCCTTTTCGTTCGTCGTCTACATGGTCAAGCCATATATGTCAATGAATGTGGACGTTTTTGTCCAGTTTCTACCACTGCCATGGAGCTTGGTGGTCAGAGGAGTTGTATTCAGCCATGTCCTCTGCTGCTCCACTTGACAGAGGCGACATCGCTGCATTGTGTTCTGCTGTCTGATCTCCCTGAACGCAGAGGCTGAACTCGCAGATCATCATCTCATCATCATCATCATCATCAGGTGCCTTGCCGCATGGTGTTGGCGATCATGGCCTTCCATCTGTTTCTATCTCTTGTTGCCTAAAATCCCTCTTCCACCCTCTTTGTCTTCAGCCACTCTGCAAGTCCATCCGATATCTTCTCCCTGGGTGTATCCAGTGCTCTCTTTCCCTCCAGCTTTCCTGTTGTGACCAGGTGCTCCAATTCCCTTTCCTCATAAAATGGCCTATAAATGTTGCCTGTCTTTTCCTAATCTTCCTTATGAATGATCTTCTTGTGTCTCATATGGGCATTAATTTATAAGCAGGTTGTGGAGTCTTATCAGAACCACTAGCTGTTCTTTTGACAGAGGGCTGTGGTTGTCCCTTTCTGTCTGTGGTGTAAGGAGTGATCTGATGATAATGTTCTTTTTATTTTCGCTGTAGCTGACAGTGTTGTACGGTTGGCCTTTCCTTGACTCCGTTTTTCGCTAGCAGTAACGGCGCGAGCGAATGGCACTATCTATCATTTTTCGACTTTATTATCATATACCAGGTTGTATAAATATCACATATAATGTTCGTAACTCAAATAGGCCTACTATAAATTTTCACAAACACTGTGTTTGCCAAATCATATTCAAGTACCTTAATACTGGAAAAATTCAACTGCTAAAAGACTCAAACTGATACTTACATATCAATCAAAGGACATATCTCTTGAGAGTCACGTAGCAATTATCTCCCATATTGCAGAACTTCACAAATCCAACACAATTTGCGCTACCTATTCAGCTAGCATAGAAGCAGTTGGATTTGAGAAGTTCTGCAATATGGGAGATAATTCCTACGTGACTCTCAAGAGTTAAGTCCTTTGATCAAAATTTTCATAAAAATTCTCCCTGCTTCCCTCTTAATTCTTTGATACTTACATAGTGTACTGCATCTATACAGATTTATCATTTATTACAGATCATCATTTATAAGTTCGTATATCTTGTATTTATATGAGCCAGTACTACATATACATCACCTGTTTCTATTGCAGATACGTACGTGTGTATGTGGGCTTGCACGCGTGCAGGTATCCGTGTGTTGATAAACAGCGTAAATGTACGTGTATGTGTGAAATGTCACGCCTTTCGCTTGATCTCAACAACGTCTCAAAGGTTAGGTTGGAAAGACGTGGTAGGTCCGGAGAACCTGGCTTCACAGAGATAGGGATGAGAGATGGTGATAAATTAGTGTTAACCACTTTCGATAAAAAGGCTTCCACATTGGACTTTATCTCTCTCTCCCTCTAGTGGAGTTTGTCTCTCTCGACAAGGCACATATGACATTTTGTTTGGCTGACCTCGTTCTGGTTCTCCTCTCCTGATGGCGAAATGTTATTTATAGTTCTTGAAATGTTGTGGAACATTTTTTTTAGTCCTTTCCCACGCAAATAGGCCGCTTTCTGTCATTAGACGATGATAGGACTCTCCCGTCCATTTGAGGGATGAGTACTGGTCCTCATCGCCTGATGTGTCTTCATGTAGGATACAGGACGAATCCTGGAAGTACATGTTCTTACGCAGGCTGCTGCTTGGAAGAAGTTCCGAGGCCTCGGGTTCTCCTTCTCCTGTTCCTGTTCCTCTTCTGTTGAATATCAGCTGTTCTTCGCTGTTCGTTATGATTGCGCTCCGCATGCATTGCTGTCGTAGCTTGCTCTGTTGCGTACAGTTTCTTACCAGTGGGCGGTTTGATTCCTCCACATTTCATCAGCAGACTTAAGAATGTCCTTGTGTCGTTGTAGTGGTCTTTCTGTTCGTGATGTCCTTGTTCAGCCTATTGTATCAATCTGTCTGTATATCTGTTGTCTTTTGTCCTATTTGTCTATCTATCTATCTGATCTATCTATCTATCTATCTATCTATCTATCTATCTATCTATCTATCTTTATCATCTATCTATCTTATCTATCTCTATCTATCTATCTTCTATCTATCATCTATCTATCTATCTATCTATCTATCTATCTATCTATCTATCTACCTATCTATCTATCTATCTATCTATCTATCTATCTATCTATCTATCTATCTATCTATCTACCTATCTTTTTCTATCTACTGTCTCTTCTGTCTTCTGTCTTCCATGTCTGTCTACAAATTTCTGTGTTGTGACCACATTGTGTGTGTGTTGTGTTGTGTGTGTGTGTGTGTGTGTGTGTTGTGTGTGTGTGTGTGTGTGTGTGTGTGTGTGTGTGTGTGTGTGTGTGTGTGTGTGTGTGTAATCTTAACCTTTTGGGCATTCTCTTCCTCACTATATGAGTCTTCAGTGGTCAATATCTAAAAATCCTCTCGCCTTGTTTGGGCTACGTGCTTTCATCATCATCATCATCATCATCATCATCATCATCATCATCATCATCATCATCATCATCATCATCAAGTGCCCTGCCCATGACGTTTGCGATCATGGCCCTCCATATGCATCTATCCCTTGTTGCAGCAAGCACATCTTCCATTCTCTCTGTCCTCAGCCATTCTGCAAGTCCGTCCAATATTATTTCCCTGGGTCTACCTGGTGCTTTCTTTCCCTCCAACTTTCCTGTTGTGACCAGGTGCTCTAATTCCCCTTTCCTCATAATATGGTCTATAAATGTTGCCTGTCTTTTCCTAATCTTCCTTATGAATGATCTTCTTGTGTCTGCCTCCATCAAGATTGTCTCGTTTGTTTTCTTTGCTGTCCATAGAAATCTCAACATTCTTCTTAGAAACCACATCTCGGCTGCCTCAATCTTGTTCTGGCTTTGCGTTGTGACTGTCCACGCCTCACATCCGTATAACAGTATCGATTCTATATAACATTCAAGAACTCTCTTCCTGATGTTCATTGATTGACATTTGTTGGCTAGAATGCTTTTCATCTTCTTGAATGCTGTTTTGGCTTGCCGATTCTGCTGGCTATTTCTGATGTGCATCTTCCGTCAGGTGAAATAATCGTTCCCAGATATTTAACTTATCAACCTGTCTCAAGGTTGTGCCGTTTGCTGTTATTTTGCATGAGGGGATTTCATGTTTTTTACTGATTACCATGACTACAGTCTTCCTGCTATTAAGCTCCAACCCTTTACTTTTGCTTTCTATTTCTATTATATTCACAAGGTTTTGTAGGTCCCTTTCATTTTCTGCAATTAGCAGGTGTCATCTGCGTATCGAATGTTGTTTATCATTTTGCTAAGTGCTTTAAAAAGTATTAAATCATCAAAATGTCAGCTCTGTCACTCTTCATCTCTGTCTGTCTGTCTCTGTCTCTCTCTCTGTCTCTGTCTGTCTCTTTGTTTCTCTTTTCTCCCACTGGACGAAGCAGCAGGGAAGTTTCAGTCTTTTTGTCATAATTTTGTATTTGGTGTTTGTTTGTGATCTTACACTCACGCTTGACAAAGGCCAGTTGGCCGAAAATTTACGCCTGTCTTGTCTTGTATTAAATACGCGTTCTGATTCTATTTTCGTGTTTTTCTGGTTCCTGTTTGCTTGAACACGGGCAGTCACACTTGTTTTGGATTTCTCTCTTTTCTCTGCCTGTCTGTCTTTCTGTCTGTGTGTCTGTCTGTCTTCTCTGTCTCTCTTGTCTCTATTTATCTATCCATCATCTATCTATCTATCTATCTATCTATCTATCTATCTATCTATCTATCTATCTATCTATCTATCTATCTATCTATCTTCTCTATCTATCTATCTATTATTTATCTATCTATTCATTATCTATCTATCTATCTATCTTCTATCTATCTGTCTCTGTCTGCCTCTGTCTCTTGTCTCTCTGTCTCTCCCCTCCTCCTCCCTCCCAGCTCTCATCTGCAGAAACGAACTAATTCATCATCAGCGTTGATGATTTTCCGCTCAGACCAGCCAAAGACCTGCACAGTCTATAAAATTTCATGTGTATACATTGAGTATGGCTGGACGCACGAATGGATAGACCAGAACCCAACATAAGCAGTGGTCTCTCGACCTAACGTCAGCTAACTACTTTTGGCAACAGAAGAACATCTCTGGCACTAGCGGATGGAACACTTGACATCATCATCATCATATTCCCGCGCTGAAGCTACTGATGAAGTTGACTCAACTAGTTTCAACTAGGCGCCCTCCACCCGACCTCTTTTCCACACTCCATCCTGAAGGGCCACTTTGGTACATTTTGCTTTTAAAACGGCTGTCTTCGAATGGATTTGATTTAAACTCTCTGTCTCTGTCTCTGTCATTCTCTGTCTCTCTGTCTTTCTCTTTCTCTCTGTGTCTCTCTCAGCCTCTCTCTCCCTCTGTCTCTCTCTGTGTCTCTCTCTGTCTCTCACCTCATTCACTTTCTCTCTCTTTCTCTCTCTTCTCTTCTGTCTGTCTGTCTGTCTGTCTCTTTCTCTCTGTGTGTGTGTGAGTGTGTTTGTGAGTGTGTGTGTGTGTGTTTTGTGTGTGTGTGTGTGTGCGTGTGTGTGTGTGTGGTATGTGTGTGTGTTGTGTGTGAGTGAGTGAGTGAGTGTGTGTGTGTGTGTGTGTGTTGTGTGATGGTGAGTGAGTGTGTGTGTGTGTGAATGAGTGTGTGTGTGAGTGTGTGTGTACGTGCGTGCGTGTGCGCGTGTGCGCGCGTGTGTGTGTTTAAATGGAGGTTTGTTGGGAAGACTGGGACCACACAGTATAACTTCATCCACTTTACGGATTAATCAGTGGAGGTGTGGCTCAAATTTCTTGATTAACAGTGTAAGTGTTTGACTCTCCTGGGCCTGGGGATACGTCACGATAAGCCCCAGGTTCGATACGTCCTAGGTCTGATGGGTCAGTCTTAGGGTAAAAACGTGGATACTACCGTGTCACACATAACACACACACACACAACAACAACAACAACAACAACAACAACAACAACAAAAACAACAAAAACAACAGTAAAACAGTATGTATCATGTTTTACATAGTTGCGTTATGATAAAGACAGAGATGGTCCAACGAAATTGTGTACCTGGGACGTATCGAACCTGTAACGTATCGAACCTGTGACGTATCGAACCTGTAACGTATCGAACCTGGGACGTATCGAACCTGTGACGTATCGAACCTGTGACGTATCGAACCTGGGACGTATCGAAATTGGTACGTATCGAATCTGGGACGCAACGAACCTGGGACGCATCGAAAATGGACATATCGAACCTGGGACGTATCGAATCTGTGACATATCGAACCTGGACATAACGAACCTGGGATGTATCGAACATGGGACATAACGAACATGGGACGTATCGAACCTGGGACGTACCAAACTTGGGACGTATCGAAACTGGGACGTATCGAACATGGTACGTATCGAAACTGAGACATATGGAAACGTCCCCCGGTCTGGTTAACGGCAGAGTGTATTATGAAAGTAAGCATAAAGTAAGTAGAGCTCTGTGACACAGACTCAGTCTAAAATGCAACACCATAGCATCATCACTATCATCCACATCCTTATCATGATACCATTGAGACGAATTGCCCCAGATTCTGTGTTCTTCATGTCCTGCTCTCATAGTGACCTCAGCTTCTGTGGGTTTGGAGGTGTGTTGAGATCCAAACTGAGCAAAGTGGGGGTTATGATTCAGAATCACTGCAAAAACCTGGTCAGGAAAAAGAAAGTCCTGCAGTCGGATATACCGATACAGACACAGATCATACGCCATTTAACATCATACACCATTGCCCAGAAACTGTTCCATCAGTGGCATTACAATTGGTCACTGTATTTGTCTACCATCAGTGACATTACAACTGGTCAATGTATTTGTCTACCATCAGTGGCATTACAATGGTCACTGTATTTGTCTACCATCAGTGACATTACAACTGGTCACAGTATTTGTCTACCATCAGTGGCATTACAATGGTCACTGTATATCTCTACCATCAGTGGCATTACAATGGTCACTGTATATCTCTACCATCAGTGGCATTACAACTGGTCACTGTATTCTCTACCATCAGTGGCATTACAACTGGTCACTGTATATCTCTACCATCAGTGGCATTACAATGGTCACTGTATATCTCTACCATCAGTGGCATTACAACTGGTCACTGTATATCTCTACCATCAGTGGCATTACAACTGGTCACTGTATTCTCTACCATCAGTGGTATTACAACTGGTCACTGTATATCCCTACCATCATGGCATTACAACTGGTCACTGTATTTGTCTACCATCAGTGGCATTACAATGGTCACTGTATTTGTCTACCATCAGTGACATTACAACTGGTCACTGTATTTCTCTACCATCAGTGGCATTACAATTGGTCACTGTATTTTCTACCATCATGGCATTACAATTGGTCACTGTATTTGTCTACCATCAGTGGCATTACAATTGGTCACTGTATTTGTCTACCATCAGTGGCATTACAACTGGTCACTGTATTTCTCTACCATCAGTGGCATTACAATTGGTCACTGTATTTGTCTACCATCAGTGGCATTACAATTGGTCACTGTATTTGTCTACCATCAGTGGCAATACAATTGGTCACTGTATATCTCTACCATCAATGGCATTACAACTGGTCACTGTATATCTCTACCATCAGTGGCATTACAACTGGTCACTGTATATCTCTACCATCAGTTGCATTACAACTGGTCACTGTATATTCTACCATCAATGGCATTACAATCTGGTCACTGTATATCTCTACCATCAGTGGCATTACAACTGGTCACTGTATATCTCTACCATCAGTGGCATTACAACTGGTCACTGTATATCTCTACCATCAATGGCATTACAACTGGTCACTGTATATCTCTACCATCAGTGGCATTACAACTGGTCACTGTATTATCTTACCATCAGTGGCATTACAACTGGTCACTGTATTTCTCTACCATCAGTGGTATTACAACTGGTCACTGTATATCTCTACCATCAGTGGTATTACAATGGTCACTGTATATCTCTACCATCAGTGGCATTACAATTGGTCACTGTATTGTCTACCATCAGTGGCATTACAACTGGTCACTGTATATCTCTACCATCAGTGGCATTACAACTGGTCACTGTATATCTCTACCATCAATGGCATTACAACTGGTCACTGTATATCTCTACCATCAGTGGCATTACAACTGGTCACTGTATATCTCTACCATCAGTGGCATTACAACTGGTCACTGTATATCTCTACCATCAGTGGCATTACAACTGGTCACTGTATTTCTCTACCATCAATGGCATTACAACTGGTCACTGTATATCTCTACCATCAATGGCATTACAATTGGTCACTGTATTTGTCTACCATCAGTGGCATTACAATGGTCACTGTATATCTCTACCATCAATGGCATTACAAATGGTCACTGTATTCTCTACCATCAATGGCATTACAATGGTCACTGTATATCTCTACCATCAGTGGTATTACAATGGTCACTGTATATTCTCTACCATCAGTGGCATTACAATGGTCACTGTATTGTCTACCATCAGTGGCATTACAAATGGTCACTGTATATCTCTACCATCAGTGGCATTACAATTGGTCACTGTATTTTCTACCATCAGTGGTATTACAATGGTCACTGTATATCTCTACCATCAGTGGCATTACAATGGTCACTGTATTTGTCTACCATCAGTGGTATTACAATGGTCACTGTATATCTCTACCATCTGTGGCATTACAATGGTCACTGTATTTGTCTACCATCAGTGGTATTACAATGGTCACTGTATATCTCTACCATCAGTGGCATTACAAATGGTCACTGTATATTCTACCATCAGTGGCATTACAATGGTCACTGTATATCTCTACCATCAGTGGCATTACAATGGTCACTGTATATGTCTACCATCAGTGGTATTACAATGGTCACTGTATATCTCTACCATCAGTGGCATTACAATGGTCACTGTATTTTCTACCATCAGTGGTATTACAATGGTCACTGTATATCTCTACCATCTGTGGCATTACAATGGTCACTGTATATCTCTACCATCAGTGGCATTACAATGGGTCACTGTAGTTCTCTACCATCAGTGGCATTATAATGGGTCACTGTAGTTCTCTACCATCAGTGGCATTATAATGGGTCACTGTAGTTCTCTACCATCAGTGGCATTATAATGGGTCACTGTAGTTCTCTACCATCAGTGGCATTATAATGGGTCACTGAATTTCTCTTCCCTACAGCTCTCTAATGCTTAACTGTAACCCTTTTCCTAAACACTGATTTTACACCAGGTTTTCCTTTCGTCCACTTCTGGTTCCATCACACCATTCACCTCATAGTGTGTGATGGGTGAACGTGAAGACCTGTGGGGTGAGGGGTGGGAACAAGTCTATTCACACTGTCTCTTGTTTTCTCTTTTGTTGCCAGTGGATACAGTGACGGATTGGACGATCTTTTCAAGTTGTCATGATTTTACTTGTGCCATTTTGTAAACTTAATGTTTGAGATCTCGTAAGGTCTATGACAAGCGAATTTATTTAAATACTTTGAATGCAATGATGTCAAAAATGAATTACTTAAAGCATGTTGTTATAAACATTCAGTTCATGTCGTCGATGACTACAGAAAACAACTCAATGTGACTGCTGGCGTTCAAAGAAGTAGAAACAAGAAACATGCGAAAATAAATCTGAACACGTATTTGATATAGCAAAACTAGATAAGTGCAAATTTTTGGCCAAAGGGTTTTTGTCAATGGTATAAAAAAATAATGATAAATACGCAAAAGTACACTTTTGTTTTATTAATTATTTCCTGCAATATGTTAAGGCAGACACAGACTGTACGCCATTTAGCGTCATATACCATCTACATGTACTATATCCCCCTCTGTCGATGGCATTGCAATATCTCGTCAGATTTCTCTTCTGCCCTATAGTTATCTAATGGGAAACCTTATCTAGCCCTTTTCCTAAACACCGATTTCATGTCAAGTTTTGCACTGACCCCTTCTGATTCAATCATCCGATGAATTTCACAGTCTGTCATGGGGAAGAGAGTGGGTGAAGGGAGTGGGACTGGGGACAGGTATCTGCATATCATTTCCCTTTCTCTCATCTATAGCAGGCTGGTTGGCTCTGTCAACAGAGATCTGACACCTCGATTTCAGTCCCAGCCAGCAACCTGAAAACTTGCCCAATTGTTGCCTATCTTGATGTTCCAATCATTCTGATGGTGTCAGCTTAGTGTTTCATGGGTTCCGTTTCATCTTTCCACCGAACTCCTATTTCAAGATCTTGTCAATTCATAGAATCGTACACAGGTCAAGGAGTCTCTATGATAATTACTAGCAGATTTGGGTAGAG
Source organism: Monoplex corrugatus (assembly GCA_030674185.1). Lineage (NCBI taxonomy): Eukaryota > Metazoa > Mollusca > Gastropoda > Littorinimorpha > Ranellidae > Monoplex > Monoplex corrugatus. The sequence continues at coordinate 4,440,090 of JAPXFY010000014.1, read as the reverse complement.
CACATTGGGATTTGTATGCTTGCCAAGAAACCACCCTCAAGAGACTCGTCTTGATCTTTTGGAACCTCAGTCGTGTTGGCTTTCAATGCCAGTGGCAACATCGGCGTCTGGGGAGCCTTTCAGAAAGTTGTACCATTGTTTTTCCTGGGTGTTTTCCACGCTTTTGGGTGTGCTGTATTTCATTGCCTTGCTGTGTGTCTACAGAGGGATGCAGTTCTTTGCTGAAGTGAGATAATCATATTAGTCTGAGTGAAATGCCATTGATATCCATCTGTGTTCAAGTTTTTCTTGGATACGTGAATGCCCGTTATTTTGCCCTCACTGCGCAGGCGGACACTTGCTGCACAGTCTGAATATTTCATCTTTGTTTGGCATGTAGAAGCCACCGACTTTGTTTTGACTTAAAAGATCTTACATTGCATATTTGGTGTTCTGCGTGCGTATACCCAAGATTGAGGCAGCCGAGATGTGGTTTCTAAGAAGAATAATGAGAGTTCCATGGACAGCAAAGAAAAGAAACGAGACAGTCTTGATGGAGCAGATACAAGAATATCATTCATAAGGAAGATTAGGAAAAGACAGGCAACATTTATAGGCCATTTTATGAGGAAAGGGGAATTAGAGCACCTGGTCACAACAAGAAAGCTGGAGTGAAAGAGAGCACCAGGTAGACAGAGAGAGAAGATATTGGACGGACTTGCAGAGTGGCTGAAGTCAAAGAGAGTGGAAGAGGTGCTTGAGGCAACAAGGGACAGAAACAGATGGAAGTCCATGACGCCAACGCCATGTGGCAAGGCACTTGATGATGATGATGATGATGATGATGATACCCACAAAGATGAGGAATGGGGGTGTCTAGACACACGCATGTCTACACACATGTTGATCTAAGAGATGGGAAAATTCTCCGCTCTTCACTCACCAGGTGGGAGGTATCCGGGCAGAACTGAACCCAGGTCTTTCAAATCAAAGCCTGCGGACACCATCTGCTCATTTGGTTGAGCGTTAGATTCCCATGCTAACGGTTGTGGGTTCGAACAACGAGGTGCGCTGTAATAAAACTGGCATTCTTATTGCCTATCCGAACATAGTGGTGTTGGTGTAAGATCAGGTAAGTCCTTTAGCTCCCACTTCAGTGGGATGGTTACTGAACCAAATCCATCAAGAACCAAACCCAGACCTTTCGATTGGAAATCTGAGGTGTCTTACACACTTAACTATCGCGCCCATCAAACATCCATTTTCTGCTAAAGTGGGTCTTTTTTGCTATTGATAGCAGTAAAAAAGCTATTCATGATAAAATGTTCTAAATGGAGAAAGATTAGAAAACAGTGTTTAGGTCTGTCACATAATGTTTACAGTAATGTCTGCTCTTGACGTGAATATCCGTTGTCAGCACATTAAAACATCCACATTCTAACGTAAAACAAAAATTGTCCGTCTGTCGATCATTCTCTTCTCTAAAAACCTTCTCCCCGTCTGTCTCTCCCTATGTTTTTTTTTTTCTTTTTCTGTCTTCTCTGTCTCTGTCTGTCTGTCTGTCGGGTCTTTTTTTCTTTTTCTGTCTTCTCTCTCTCTCTCTCCCTTTCTCTCCGTCTCTTTCTCTCTCTCTCTCTCTCTCTCTCTCTCTCTCTCTCTCTATCTCTCTGTCTCTCTCTGTCTCTCTTTATCTCTCTCTGTCTCTGTCTGTCTGTCTGTCTCTGTCTTTCGCTGTCTCTCTCTGCCTCTCTGTCCTGTCTGTCTGTCTGTCTGTCTCTCTCTCTGTCTCTCTGTCTCTGTCCTCTCTCTCTCTGTCTCTCTCTGTCTCTCTCTGTATTGTGTAAAATTATTGATCACGCGGCAGGATATGCCGAAGCAGACACAGATCGTACACCATTAAACATCACGCTACATTATCCAGGAATTGCTCTATCAATGGCATTACAATGTCTCATGATTTTCTGTTCGCCTTACAGCCATCTAATAGGAAAACTCTGACCTTTTTCCGAAACATGGATTTCACATTGGGTTTTCCTTTCGTTAACTGGTGACATTTCAGTATCTGATGGTGAAATGGTGGGTGAACAGGTCTGTTCACACGTTCACTTGGTCTCTTTGTTCTGTTGGCTTTGGCAATGGAATTACTGAGGGCTGGACATTCTGTGGAAAGTTGTCGCTTCTTGGTTTTAGTGTAGTGTGCCTCTCTGTTTCCTCTCACCCTCTGTCTTCTTTCTCCTGCTCCACCCTCTCTCTCTCTGTCTCTCTCTGTCTTTCTCTGTCTGTCTCTCTCTCTTCTGTCTCTGTCTGTCTCTCTGTCTCTCTGTCTCTCTCTGTCTGTCTGTCTGTCTTTTCTGTCTGTCTCTCTCTGTGTCTCTCTCTGTCTGTCTGTCTGTCTCTGTCTCTCTGTCTTTCTCTCTTTTCTCTCTCTCTTTCTCTCTCGTCTGTCTCTTTCTGTCTCTCTGTCTCTCTCTGTCTCTCTCTGTCTTTCTGTCTGTCTCTCTTTCTCTCTCTGTCTCTCTTCTGTCTGTCTCTCTCTGTCTGTCTGTTTCTCTGTCTGTCTGTTTCTCTTTCTCTCTCTCTTTCTCTCTCTCTCTCTCTCAGCTCCTCCACTATTCACATTTCTATCAGTATAGTGCAATAAACTGTTTCTGTGTGACTGTGATCTTAATAAATCTGATTTACATGTCTGTGAGCGTATGATTCACATTTTTTGGCAGACATGCAAAATGACCAGCTTTGGTTTGACACTTTACGCCATTTCATGTTTGAGTAATGCATTTAATTGTTCATTTTAATCCCCGCTGTTTAATGTGTAATCACTTCAGTATTTAATGTATTCAGGTTTGGTTCCAGATGGTACTATAAATAATTATTCAACAAAATTTGTGTAGATCTCTAATGCTTCATAAACAATTCAGCGCTTAAAGCATAGAGTGTTTCAATACTCTCTTGGTCTGGAAATATCACCAAGCACAGGCAGCCATTTGTGGTGAGTCACTGAATACCAATGACCATTTTACTGCAGAATGTTGCTGGTAGTTGAGAATGTAAAACGAGTGAACTGCGATGCTGTACAGCAAACCTCACTCTTATAATTTGAATTTATGGCCCTGCTGGTGGCCGTGACAGATTTACACACACCATTGTCCAGAACAAATGTTTGAACACTTGTTTAAGGCAAAGATGGACAGGACAAGAGAATGCAAGTTACGATGAGACAAGACGAGACAAAGCAAGGCAAGCAAACTTTGCTTTGACAAAATCTCTCTGTGGGGATGCCGAGGGCTCTTTCAGTATAAATAGTATCCCCACCTTCTGGAAATTTTGTGCTAGGAATTTCCTCTTTTCTATCACTCTCTTTGTTTCTGCCTCGTTCATTTGCTTTCGGTCATTTCTTCCTATCATTTTCTGCCTTGCTGGTCCATTCACCTGTATGTGTTCGATAAAGTCTTACGTACTTTTTCTTAGGATTGATAATGGGGTACATGTTGACTCTATGGAAGTGAGATATGCGGAAGCAGTTTTAGGCAATTTATGCCTGTGTTTATATGTTTTAGTGTCCTTATGCATGCTTGTAAATTTGTATTCAGGTGTTTTTATATATATATATATATATATATATATATATATATATATATATATATATATACACACACATATATGTATATATATATCTTTCTGTTTCTCTCTCTCTTTTTTTCTTTCTCTCTTTTCTCTCTTCCTTCCCTCTCACTAAAGAGGCAGACTGCATTCCAAACTTTACCATCATGATCCATCCTGGCATCATCCAGGAACACAGGCAGATGCATGTTGTGTTGATCAGCCAGCATTCACAAGCAACACACTCAGGGTGCACTTGCACCCATAAACTAAGAGAACCAAAATTAGCCATGGTGACAATTGCCTCAAGTCTGTCCATAAACTCTGGCGAGGAAATCCCATTTCTCCTGAATGTCTGATATCTACCCGACGTGCTGAGTCTGGGATTAAGATGCCAGTGTCAGCCTCAAGCGACTTATTTTCCGGGTTTAATCCATGTACACGCGAAAGTGCCCGGACATGATCCAGTGCTTGTTTTCACTGCACCATTTCCTTACCGGCCTCATAACAAAAGACAAGGTGCTGGTGTGGTCATTTTATTCCATGTTGTTTGAAGCCCAGTTGCTTGCTGAAGGCTGTGTCGGGACAGCAGTTGGCTTGGTCAATCTGTGTCCATCTGGCTGGTAGGTGAAAACAAAATGCCAGTCTGTGACAACATGGGGTCTAAATGTGTATATCAACAAAATAACAATCTGTGTGACAGCAGGGAATCTATATGTATATAATAACCAAGTAACAGTGAGTGAAAACATAGTCTAATTGTTTATAACAACAATGTAACCATCTGTGACACATGGGGTCTAAATGTATATGACAACAAAGTAACAGTCTGGAAAACCACGGTGTCTGATAAATGTATATAACAACGTGGAAGCAATCCATGACAACATGGAATCTAAATGTATATAACAGAAAAGTAACAGTCTGGAAAAAGATGGGTTCTTATTGTGTATAACAAGAAAGTAACAAGCTGTGACAATGTAGGGTCTATATATGTATGTAGTATATGTATATATATATATATATATATATATATATATATGTATATATATATATATATATATATACATATATATATGGGTGTATAGATATTTGTATACAACAAAGTCACAATCTGTTAAAGCTGAAAGTTTATTTAATTTGATAATGCACATACCAGTACAATAAAAAAGAGATTTCGAAAGCATGAGGCAGCTTCGAAATTCATAAACTAAAAACAATTAACAAAACACAGCAAGCCACAAGGATGTCCCCAGCACTGTGGTGCCAGACAGTGCACCTGTCAAGCCTGCAAGCAGAGAAAACCAGCAACAGCTACCATTCATCTCCACCATGCAGGCACATCTACCACGTAGGAGAAGTCTCGTAGAGGGTATAGTAGTAAAACGGGCAAGAAACTCAGGAATAGACACAACAGCGGGTATATGGCAGTTCCACAGTCAACCCTAGCACACCACTGCTCACATTTCCACCAATGTTGTTAACGAGCTGACCCACCATTATGCCCAATGAGTAGTTAGGGGCACAGGAGATGGTCTGGC
>JAPXFY010000014.1:4414970-4424970 GCA_030674185.1 Monoplex corrugatus | reverse complement strand
TCTCTCAGTCTGTCTCTCTCTCTCTCCCCCTTCTCTCTCTCTCCCCCTCTGTATATCTGTCTGTTTCTCTCTTTCTCTTTCTCTCTGTCTCTCTCTGTCTCTCTATCTCTCCCCCTTCTCTTTCTGTCTCCCTCTGTCTGTCTGTCTGTTTCTCTCTTTTTTCTCTCTCTCTCTCTCTTGGTCGAGTACAAAAGACACTGGTTGACTCGAATAATTTCTATTTTATTTATTTATTTATTATCTATTTGTTATTTATTTATTCGGGAGAAGGAAAACCTGAAATCGAACCAGTGTTTATAGATGTTGAAATAGATGAAATCAGAGAAGATTGATCTTCCCCAAACCCTTCCTTTTTACATTTTAACCTGTCTCTGTCTTGTTTCTGTCTCTCTATCTGTCTGTCTCTCTCTTGTCCCTGTCTCTCTTATCTGTCTGTCTCTCTGTCTGTCTGTCTCTCTTTCTCTCTACTGTACATGGCATTGAGACTGTCATTACCAGGAGTGGACACTGTGAGGTAGTCACATGGTTTCTCCACGCTGTAAAACCAGCAAAACTGATTGTGAAGCTTGTGTATAGAAGCAACAGAAAAGCCGGCCCCCTCTCCCATTGCCCCCCCCCTCCCTATGTGTACAAGGTGGCCTTAGGCCAATGTACGATACCTCCCGAGGCCTGAGTTCTCTACTGTATGCACAAAGACTAAAGCCCTGCACGCCTGTTTGATGCCCGATTTGTAAGCCTGTTTCTCCACATGAATTTGTGTGAGACGTACATGTGGCCATTTGGGGATCAATCTTCACCCACACTGACGTTTGTTCTTATTCTTTAGTTTTCTCGTTATTTTTCTTGTACATGTATACTTGATTCAAAGCTGGAGGGAAAGAGAACACCAGGTAGACCCAGGGAAAAAAATATTGGACGGACTTGCAGAGTGGTTGAGGACAAAGAGGGTGGAAGATGTACTTGCGGCAATTAGGGATAGATACATATGGAGGGCCATGATCGCCAACGCCATGTGGCAAGGCACTTGATAATGATACTTGATTCTCTTTTATCTTTTCTTTGGTTTGTGTGTTTGTAATTCCTTTATGATTTACTCAGATCTTATTTCTTTCATAATCCATTTATTTTATTTTATTTCTCTAGTTTTATTTGATGCGTAGTACTGTTATGTTTGTATGGGTATATGTGTGTTTACGGGTAGGTAGTCGAGTGGGTTAACGTCGAACTTCCAATAGGTGGGTCCTGGGTTTAATCCCACCAGGGCACCTCCACCTGGTGGGTAAAAGGGTGGAGATTTTTCTAATCTCCCAGATCAGCATGTGTGCAGACTGTCAGACTAAGCCTCCTTTGTGTGTACACGCATATAGAACATCAAATACGCAATCCAAAACAAGTGTGACTGCCTGCGTCCAAGCAAACATGAATCAGAAAAAACACGAAAAAAAGAATAGTAACTCGTATTTAATGCAACCAGACAAGAGAGGTGCAATGTTGTTTTTTCTGATCAAATACGCACGTTAAAGATCTGTAAGTCATGTTAGTGGCTGGCTTATGGAAACGAGAAAAGTCCCAACTTCCACGCCCACCAGAGATACAGACTGTACAACAACATAGTGGACTGTGGTCAGCTCACCTAACAGCTTTAGTTCTTTGTGCTCCATTAAAACGTCTGGGGATTGTGTGTGATATACAGTGAGTCGTAATAAGTTTGGAAAATAAAACTATACTAGAACGATAAATGATAATAGTAATAAACAAAAAGAAGAAAAATAATAATGATAATGATGATGATGATGACGATAACAATGATGATGATGTTGATGATGATGATAACAATGATGATGATGATGATGATGATGATGGTGATACGATGGTGACGATGATGGTGGTGATAATAGTAGTAATAGTAGAAGTAATAATATTATTAATAATAATGATTGATGATGATGATGATGATGTTAATAGTTACAGTAGTAGTAGCAGTAGCAATAATACGATAATAATAAAAATAGAAACAACAATAACAACAATAATGATAATGATAATAGAAATAACAATGACAACAACAACAAGAACAACAACAACAACAGGAACAATAACAATAATAATGATATGATAATAATAATAATGATAATATAATAATAATAATAATTATTATTATTATAATGATAATAATAATAACAAAAATAGTAATAATAACAATATGATAATAATATTATAATAATATCAATAATAATAATTGTAGTGGTAGCAGTAGCAGTTGTAGTAGTAGTAGTTGTTGTTGTAGTAGTAGTAGTAGTAGTAGTAGTAGTAGTAATGTAGTAGTAGTAGTAGTAGTAGTAGTAGTAATAGTAGTAATAGTAGTAGTAGTAGTAGTAGTAGTAGTAATAGAACAGCAAGGACTAGTTATAAAACAGAGTCAATGCTACTATCCTTGAGTAATTATATGTCTTTAAGTTTCAAGTTTTTTTTTCTCTCTCTGCTTGTCCCTCTATTTGTCTCTGTCGGTCTCTATGTGTGTGCGCCCGTGTGACCCTAAACTTTTGGGTATCCCCACCTTATATTTACTATTCTGCAATAGGTAACCCTTAAACCTACCTGTATAAAAACCAGTTCATAAAAACCCGAAACATTTTACAAACAGATTGTCATCACTGATTTATAAACATCCTGACTACACACGCCCGCCACGGTTCGATCTAAACGAGTTCCCCTCTCCCCTTTAGAAAACAATAACAAAAACAACAATGACAACAACTACTACTAGAACAACAACCAAACGACAATAAACACCAGTAAACAACGACAGAAGCTGCCAGACAAGAGAGCAAATAATCTGATAACTGTTTCTGTCTCTTTCACTCTCTCGAAATGTCCCTCCTCTCCTTCTCCTTCTCCTTCTCCTCCTACCCCTCCCTCCCCCCGAACACCCTCCCTCTGCCTATCCCTCTTAACTGCAGCAATGAGGTAATCCATCATCAGCTTAAACCATTGAAAAACCTGAATAGCCTACGATATTATGCATGTAACTAATAGCGTATAGATGTATGTATGGATGCATGGATGGATGGATGGATGCATACTTGTCGCTCCGACCCCGAGACGTCGGGGTCTCTCCACTCATCTTCAGCTAAATGCCTCTGGCACCAGCCTTAAGAAGAAAACTAGATGAAAAGAAAAAAAAAAAATCATCTGGCACGAGCGGACGAAGCACTTGACATAATCATTATTCTCTTGCGCTGAAGCCATTGCCGAAGTTGACTCAACCAATTTCAACTAACCCCCATCTCCCCACTACCCCCCCCCCCATACCTCCACTACGGTCCCCCTTCCCCTTCCCCACTCTTCACTCCCCAAGGCCACTCAGGTGCATTCTGCTAAAACGGTCGTAGAGCGGATGTGATAAAAAGCTCTTTCTCTCTCACTGTCTCTCTCTCTCTCTCTCTCTTTGTCTTTGTCTCTCTTTGTCTTTGTCTCTGTCTGTCTGTCTCTGTTTCTCTCTCTCTGTGTCTGTATCTGTCTCTGTGTCTGTGTCCGTCTCTCTCTCTCTCTGTGTCTCTCTCTGTCTCTCTCTTTCTGTCTCTGTCTCTCTCTCTCTGTGTCTCTCCGTCTGTCTCTTTCTCTCTCTCTGTCTGTCTCTCTCTGTGTCTCTGTCTCTCTCTGTCTCTCTGTCTCTATTTCTGTCTCTCTCTCTATGTGTCTCTCTCTCTCTGCCTCTGTCTCTGTCTGTCTGTCTGTCTGTCTTCTCTCTCTCTCTCTCGCCCCCCCCCTCTTTTCTCTCTCGTACCAATAAGCACACCACACAGACACACGCACACACGCACGCACACCCGCATAAGCACACACAAAAGCGATCGCGTTCACGCACACACATACACACAAACGCACGTACGCACGCACACATTCAGATACGTTTATAGATTTGTATATATTTACGGCGATATCTCTTACTATACTATTTTTTCTGATGTCAGTGTTTTTGTCAGTTTTCTGTAAGATTAAAATTCTTTTGCTGTAAGATATTTTCTTTCCAGTTTGTTGTAATGTTACAAGATAAGCAACAGCAGGCATTTAAACTGTACTATATACTAATATCTGAATCGTTTGAAAAGAGAGATTCGTTTAATTTATTTAAATTTGTTTTTCGCCTTTTAAAAAACAATATTGCGAGAATGTCTCGGTTTTTAAAAGTTTAAGAAGTACATGACACATCTCATAAATCAGTTAGTTCTTCTTTTCCTTACAGTAAGAGCAAGTACTAGCATATTGTACATTGTTGTTGCAGTATTGTTTGCCTGAAACTGCTTCTGGTCTGCTTATAGTGGTCAGCTGTTGCTGTGTGTGCATGCGTAGTGCGTGCATTGCGTGCGTGTGTGTCTGTTTCAGCGCTTAGATTTGATTTTATCAAGATTTTGCGCTATAAATATTGTAATTATTATTATTATTATTATTATATTCTTCCTTACAGTATATCAATTACTAGCATACCTTTGTAGTTTTAAACTGCTTAGTATAAAAACTGTTTTGTTTGAACTTTTAATGTGACTGATATGATATATAATGCTTGCATTGTTGAAATATTGATATTAATTCAAGCATAATTTGTGTTTAATATAGACCTCTTTGGGTGTAGGCTGGACACAAAAAACAACAAAACAACAATTAAAAATGATACATACATTGCTTATTTCACACCCTCGTAAATAAAACACTGTTGTTGTTCTTGATTTAAGATTAGATACGGATTTTCAGAGGTATGGAAGAATGCAAGAGAAGGAGACTGGGAAAAAAAAAAATTAAAAAAAGAAACGTACGAACAGAGAAAATAATGGATTTCTTTTAAAGATATCGATTTTTAAATCAAACGATCGTGATGACCAGTTTATTTGTTACAGTTTGCTTTATATCGTCGTTATAGAAAAAAAACCTCATCAAAGATAATAATAAGCATCTGTAATGTTCAGATGAGACGTTTATGATTGAAAATTTCATAAACTATTTCTAGAAATCACCAGTTGCCGTGGTGTAGTGGTTAACGCAACGGACTACAGACGGAAGGTTGTGGGTTCGAATCCCCATCAGTCACTTTAAAAATCATTGTGGGATTTTTTTCGGCTCTAACCGCTCCTACCCAGAGTTCGGGCGTGCTATGGGCTCATTGGGAAGACTGGGACCACACAGTCAAATGTCATCCACTTCATGGATGGTCATTGAGGGTGTTGCTCAAATCTTCTGACCAGCACCGCAGGTGTCTGCATCTCTCGAGCCTGGTTGACCCCAGGATACATTATATAGTGAGCGTTGAGTACAGCCCTGTCACGCAGTCTCCATCCTAGATGGAACTCCAGTAGCATTCATGATTATCATCCTCACCGACATCATCATCATCGCATTGTAAAAAAAGTGTGCCAGCTTCTGTGGCCATTAAGGTCGCGTAGAAAAAGGAGGGAAAAAAAGGTGAGCACAAAAAGGTAACCTCCCTGGGTGCAATGATCTTAAAAAAACAAAAAAAAACAAACAAAAAAACTATTTCTAGAAAATCAACTTTTCAAATCTTCATTTTGTGATCATAAGATCACAAGCTACAAACATCCGCTACCTTGGGGCCAAACCCATCGATGCAAACGCGTCAGGAGGCAACCCGGAGGAAAAATCCGGAGTCGGAGTCCCGAAGGCAGACTAGACGCTGAATTCAGCGTCCTTCCACAACTCCTGCAACGCCACTGGCGTCAAACTGCATTGGCCTTTGCCATTCCTTTGGATCTGTCGGTGTGTGAAGAGGGGGACCTGTTATATGGGCAACAGCTGGTTCGCGATATCACCTTGCCCAGGTGTATGCTTTGAACAGGACACTGGACCTGCAGAGCAGCGCAAAACCAACAACTAAGGCACATCTTCCATGGTCGACCCTGACCGAAGTAGGCTTTCTGATCTTTATAGATCGGAGGTCCAAAATTAAATTAGTGTCAGTTGTGTGTGTGTGTTTCTCTGTTTCTGTTTTCAGTGGATACGCTTGTATGGCTGTGTGGGGTGGTAGTGTGTGTGTGTGTGATTGTGGTGTGTGTGTGTGTGTGTGTGCGTGCGTGTGGTGTGTGGTGTGTGTGTGTGTGCGTGGTGTGTGTGTGTGTGTGTGTGTTTGCTGTTGTGATAGGTGTCAAATTTTGTTGCTCTAAGTGTCTATAATGTGTGATGTCTTTCCAATCTTCTTATTAATATGTGTGTGTGTGTGTGTGTGTGTGTGTGTGTGTGTGTGTGTATGGTGTCTGAAAGTGTCTTCTTCATAAATCTGTCTCATAATGTGTGTTGTTTAGTTTGTTGTGTGTGTGTGTGCTATGTGCGGTGTGAGTGTGTGTGTACGTGTGTGCGTGTGAACATGTGTAAAATGTGTGTATTGTATGTAAGTGTATGTGTGTGTGTGTAGGACAGTGTGTGCGTGTGTGCATGTATGGTGAATAGTATGCGTGTGTATACGCGTGCATGCATGTGCGTGTGTGATGTGTGTACGTGAGCGTATGTGGTATATCGTGTGTGTGTGTGTGTGTGTGAGAGAGAGAGAGAGAGAGGTAAAGAGAGTGAAAGAAGATAGAGAGTGAGAAAGACGAGAGACGAGGAGGCAGAAGGTGACAGAGACAGACAGAGAAAACGAAGACATCAGACGACAGAAGAGTGACACAGACGAGAGAAAGAGAGAAGAGAGAAAGAAAGAGAGAGAGAGAGAGACGAGAGAGAGAGAGAACAGACAGCAGAGAGAAAGAGACAGACAGACAGACAGCAGACAAACAGACAGAACAGTACGAGAGAAGGAGACAGACAAACAGAAAACAGAAAGAAGACAGACAACAGACAGACGACAGACAGACAGACAGAGAGTCGGTGTATCAGGCTGGTGAAATAACAGTAATAGCAGTGATGCATCATCTCTCCATGACAATCCTTCATCCCTCTCAGGACTGTGTGACTCACGGGTTTCTAGACTCATTATTTGTCATAAGAACCCAAATAGGATGAACCTAAAGGATGGGAAGGGCGACACACAATTCAAGGCGGTCAAGCCATTCTAACAATTTCCCTTTTTGTACCTGAATGTTTTAAAAAAAAATCCAGACTTTTGTCAGCCATTCTAACAGTTTCCCTTTTTGTACCTGAATGTTTTAAAAAAAAATCCAGACTTTTGTCAAGCCATTCTAACAGTTTCCCTTTCTTGTACTTGAATGTTTTAAAACAAAAATCCAGACTTTTGTCAAGCCATTCTAACAGTTTCCCTTTTTTGTACCTGAATGTTTTAAAACAAAAATCCAGACTTTTGTCAGCCATTCTAACATTTCCCTTTTTTTATCTGAATGTTTTAAACAAAAATCCAACTTTTGTCAAGCCATTCTAACAATTTCCCTTTTTGTACCTGAATGTTTTAAAGAAATCCAGCCTTTTCTTCTTTCTCAATTCACTGTTTATACTCATGAATATACAACGATACATCCAACTAATACAACTCATACTAAACACATACTTACATACTATTACCTACATTTAAACAAAAATCCAGAAATTTCAGCCATACTACAATTCCCTTCACCTAATTTAAAAACATCAGACTTCATCTTATCATGGTCACTGGACTGTCTCACAACAATGAACAATTAATGTTATACATACATACATAATACATACATGCATGCATACATGCATACATATATACATGCATAGATACATATATACATACATACATAATACATACATGCATACATGCATACATACATAATACATACATACATACATGCATACATACATACATACATACATGTATCCATGCATCCAAACATCCATCCATGCATCCATCATGCATCCATGCATCCATGCATCCATCTATCCATCCATCCATCCATCCATCCATCCATCCATCCATCCATCCATCCATCCATCTATCCATCCATCCATCTATCCATCCATCCATCCATCTATCCATCCATCCATCCATCTATCCATCCATCCATCCATCTATCCATCCATCCATCCATCTATCCATCCATCCATCCATCTATCCATCCATCCATCCATCTATCCATCCATCCATCCATCCATCCATCCATCCATCCATCCATCCATCCATCCATCCATCCATCCAACCAGTGAAGGCTTTGTTCACACATCTTCCCCAGAGTACTGAATTCAGGCATATTTTCCCCCCATCTGCGCGACCTTGATTTTAGTGCTCTTGGACATTCACGACTCCTCTATGATCAATACTTTTAGTCCAAGTTCGGTAAAGAGTCATCTAAAAAAATAAAATCCTGCTGACACGTTTTTCTGTCTGTCTGTCTGTCTGTCTGTATGTATGTATATATATATATGTATGTATGTGTGCAATGTATGTATGTATGTATGTATGTATGTGTGTATGTATGTATGTCTGTATGTATGTCTGTATGTACATATGTATATATGTATGCATGTATGCATGCATGTATGTATGTATGTATGTATGTATGTATGAATGTATGAATATGTGTATGTATGTATGTCTGTCTTTCTGTGTGTCTGTGTGTCTGTCTGTCTGTATATATGTATGTATGTACATATGTATGTCTGTCTTTCTGTCTGTCTGTCTGTATATATGTATGTATATATCTGTCTGTCTGTCTGTATGTATGTATGTATATCTGTCTATCTGTCTGTATGTATGTATGTATACGATTTGTCTGTCTCATTGTCTGTTTATCTGTACTCCTTTTTTCAAGATACAGGAGCAGACAGGCACAAAGGAAGACAAAAACGAACTGAAGGCAAACACACACAAAGCATCAATCACACTGGGTAGCGAGACACTGACCCCACGCGCTACCGTTCGACATTTCAAGAGCCGGAAGTTCAGTTTAGCGTATGCGCGTGTGTGCATTTGCGAGCGCGTGTGTGTGTGTAAAGTAGTACTTTCCATTTTAAAGCCCTTGACTTTATTAAGGACTGGCTGCGTTCGGCTGTCTGCTTCATTTGGGTCTGTCTGTCCTTGCTTATGAAATTCTCTCTCTCTCTATGTCGCTCTCTCTCTCTCTCTCTTTCTCTCTGTCACTGTCTCTCTCTGTGTCTCTGTCTCTCTGTCTCTCTGTGTGTCTCTCTCCCTCTCTCATTACGCCTTTCTTCTTCTCTCTTTCTCTCTTTTTTAACCTCCTGTCTCTCTCTCTCTCTCTCTCTCTCTCTCTTTATGTCTTTCTCCTTCTCTCTTTCGCTCTTTTTTAACTTCTCTCTCTCTCTCTCTCTCCGTCTTTCTCCTTCTCTCGTTCTTTTTCAACTTCTCTCTCTCTCTCTCTCTCTCTCTCTCTCTCTCTCTCTCTCTCTCTCTCTCCGTCTTTCTCCTTCTCTCTTTCGTTCTTTTTTAACTTCTCTCTCTCTGTCTCTCTCTCTGTCTCTGTCTCTCTGTCTCTCTCTGTCTGTCTCTGTCTGTCTGTCTCTGTCTCTGTTTCTCTCTTTCTCTCTCTCTCTCTCGCTCTCTCTGTGTGTCTCTGTCTCTCTGTTTCTCTCTTTGTCTCTCTCTGTGTCTGTCTGTCTGTCTGTCTCTCCCATCTCTATCTACAGTCTCTCTCTCTCTACTTCTCTCTCTCTTTTTTATCTTCTCTGTCTCTGTCTCTCTCTCTTTTTACTTCTTTTTCTCTTTTTCTTTCTCTGTGTTTTAACTTCTCTTCTTCTCTCTTTCTCTCTCTTTCTCTTTACTTCTCTCCCTCTCCCTTTCTCTCTTTTTTCTTAACTTCTCTCTCTCTCTCTCACTTTTTTTCTATCTCATCCCCTCCCTTTTTATCTCCGTATTTTGTTTGTAGAGTGGTAAGGACTAGCTGTATGATAGATCCAATGGGACCTAATGCTACTATCCTTGAGTAATAGAAGTTTTTTTGAGGTCTGAAGTATGTCTTTGTCTCCTTCTCTCTGTCTCTCTTTCTATTTCTGCAAGATTTACGCGAGCTGGTTAGCTGTGCTGATGGAGCCACGGACTTAAAAATTGATGTCTTGAGTT
>JAPXFY010000014.1:4407470-4409970 GCA_030674185.1 Monoplex corrugatus | reverse complement strand
ACACACATATACACACACACACTGCAGGACTGTTGTGTGGTGGGGGGGGGGGGGAAGGAGAAATGGGGTGGGTTGGGGTGGGGTGGGGTGGTTTTGGTGGAGGAGAGAGAGAGGAGCTCTTCTACTCTACGGGTTTTGGTAACGGTAATAAGGAGTACACACACTTCAGTCTGTTGTGCGATATTATGAGAAAGGGGAGAAAAAAAGAACCTTACAGTCTTCAGACAGTCTACTATACACACAGAATTAGAGAAGAAAGAATGTCACGGTAAAAAGATTTTCAGCAAACAAGGTTAGAGTAGACAAAATGTTACTGGGGTTAAAATGTTTCGCACACACAGGGTTAGAGAAGAAAAAATGTTACGGTTTTAAGACATTCTGTACACAGGGTTAGACAATAATGTTGCGGTTTTAAGACATTTTGTACACATGGTTAGAAAAGAATGTTGCGATTTTAAGACATTTTGTACACAGGATTAGAAAAGAAGAAGTTCTGAACACAGGTTTAGACAAGAATGTTGCGGTTTTAAGACATTCTGTACACAGGGTGAGAGAGGAATGTTGCTATTTTAAGACATTCTGTACACAGGTAGAAAAGAATTACGATTTTCAAGACAGTTACTGTACACACGGATTAGAAAAAGAATGTACGGTTAATAAGAATTTCAGCAAACAGGGTTAGAAAAAATGTTCGGGTTAAACATGTTCACACACAGGGTTAGAGAAGAAAAAATGTTACGGTTTTAAGACATTCTGTACACAGGGTTAGAGAAAATGTTGCGGTTTTAAGACATTTGTACACATGGTTAGAAAAAGAATGTTGCGTTTTAAGACATTCTGTACACGGGGTTAAAGAAGAATTTACAAGAGATGTTGCGGTTTTAAGACATTCTGTACACAGGGTGAGAGAGGAATGTTGCTTTTTAAGACATTCTGTACACAGGGTTAGAAAAAGAATGTTGCGATTTTAAGACATTCTGTAACAGGGTTAGAAAAGAATGTTGCAGCTTTAAGACATTCTACACACAGGGTTAAGAAAAAGAATGTTGCGTTTTTAAGACATTCTGCCACAGGGTTAGAAAAAGAATGTTGCAGGTTTTAAGACATTCTGTACACAGGTTAGAAAAGAATACAGTTTTAAGACATTCTGTACACAGGGTTAGAAAAAATGTTGCGGTTTTAAGACATTCTGTAACAGGGTTAAAAAAAATGTTGCGGTTTTAAGACATTTTGCACACAGGGTTAGAAAAAATGTTGCGGTTTTAAGACATTTTGCACACAGGGTTAGAAAAAATGTTGCGGTTTTAAGACATTTTGCACACAGGGTCAGAAAAAATGTTGCGGTTTTAAGACATTTTGCACACAGGGTAAGAAAGGAAAGAATGTAACGATTTCAAGGCATTCTGCGAACAGGGTTAGAGACACAGAAGAAAGGATGTTACAATTTTTACAATATTCTGCAAGCAGGATTAGAGAAGAAAGAATACTTACGGTTTTGAGAAATTCAGACAGAGTAGGAGAAGAAAGACTTTCTGCAGACGAGGTTAGAGAGGAACAAATGTTATGGTTTTAAGACATTCTGCACGAAGGTTAGAAAAGAAAGAATGTTACTGTTTATAGACATTCTGCAGACAGGGTCAGAGAAGCAAGAATATTACGGTTTTAAGACATTCTGCACACAGGAATAGAGAAGAAAGAATTTTATTCTTTTTTTTAAAGACATTCTGACGTTCATGGTTCGCTTAATCTATAACCAAGTTTTTAAAACGTATTCCAAACTACAGCGCTTAACTGGGTAGGTAAACTGAGTGCGATTTCAGTTGCTCAGTTTCAGTCTTAGTTTTTCTTAAGATAGTGTTATAACATTCTGTGTTGACTTCTGTGAGATATGCACTAAACCACAAACGTCACGTGACGGGAATATGTCAGAAATGTGACCCTCGAGCACAGAGTTTGAAGTTTGTTCAAGAGGGAAGGATTCATCGCACTCGCACAATTCCATATGCGCTCCCCTCAACTCTGCCTGTAATTATCTGGCAGACCCCTTGAGCCTGCGGGGGAAAAAAACCTCTATGGGTTGGTAAGGTCTTGAAATAGGGAGGTGTGGTGATAGAGAAAGGACGTATGAAATACTATAAGCTGACACCACCTGATGATTGAAGCATTAAGCTGAGTAAGGAACAGGACAGTTCTTATGTTGCCGGCTGGCTTTGAACTCAAGACATCAGATCTTGAGTACACGGCTCTATCAAAGGAACCAAACAGTCCGTGCACACAAAAACGTTCAGCACAAAATCAGTCTCAAGTTCCTTGATGTCAAATTCCAGTTGTTTTGTTGTTGTTGTTGGATGTTCTTTGTTTGGTTGGTTTTGTTTTTGTTTATTTGTCATTTCTGAAAGCATTTTTCTGCTCTTTCTCACGGGGTAAACCATTTTCAAATCTGAAAGTTACTGAATCTAAATCAAAGTGATTGCCAGGGTTCAAGCCTATAGGAACCAGA
>JAPXFY010000014.1:4379970-4389970 GCA_030674185.1 Monoplex corrugatus | reverse complement strand
TAATAATGGTGATAATAATAACAATGACGATAATGATAGTTACAATAATAACAACGATAGCAATACTTCTACTAAAGCAACTATTAGGCTTAATAAATAAATAGATAAATAAACAAACAAACAAATAAATAAACAAATAAATACACAAATAAACAAACAAACAAATAAATAAATAAATAAATAAATAATTAACAAATAAATAAATAAATAAATAATAAATAAATAAATAAATAGATAAAATGAGAACAATGTACAGCATTGCATTGCGTTGCCTTATAACGTATTATGTTGTGCAGTATTATGTTGTACTGTATTGTGTTGTATTACTGTGTTTATGTCTTGTCCTCACAGACTTCCAGTGTCAGTCCCGGTTTGTTGTCCATTGCGAGAGCGCGTCGCCAGAGTATAACGCCACATTTTTTTCCTTGTTGTTTTAAGTACCTTGTGTGTAATTTTTAGTTGTCAAATTTTACTGCTGCTACCATCACCACCATGACTACTACTACTACTACTACTATGCTGCTGCTACTATTACTACTCCTGCTGTTATTATACTACCACCACCACATAACAACAACTATTACCACCATGACTGCTACTACTATCATCACCAGTGCTACTAGCATGCCTACTATACTACCACGACCATTACAACTACTATCACTATTAATATCATGACTACAACTACTTTGATGACTACTACTACTACTACTACTACTACTACTACTCACCACCACCACCACATGACGACTATTACTACCATGAGTACCACCATGACTACTACTACTACTACTGCAAGACTACTACTATCATTATTACTACTACCATTACTACATCACTGTTACAACCACTACCGCTTATTCATCTACGACTTCCACCACCACCACCGCCACCACCACCACCACCACTACTACTACTACTACTACTACTACTACTACTACTACAGTGCTGCTGTTGCTACTACTTCTGCTATTGTTCTCTATTTCTGTTTTTCAGGGTAAATGTGTGTTTGTGTGCGTGTGTGCGTGTGTGCGTGTTTGTGTGTACGAGCATAGTCCTATTGCCGCTTTTTATTGCTGCTGCTAACTTTCTCGGATTGTATATGTGCGAACATGCATAATTGTTTGTGCGTGCATACGTCCGTGTATGCGTGCGTGTCCACATTGCTGTTATTGCTTCTACAACTACTGTTGCTGCTGTTGCTTACTTTCGCTCGTTATATGTGTGTTTGTGTGCGTTATTGCGTGTGGGTTTGTGTGTGCGTGCATACACCCGCATGTGAGTGTCTGTTTGCACACGCGCGCAGGCAGGCGTATTTGTGTGCGTGTGCGTTTTTAAGAGCCGGACAATGAAATCAAGGCGTTTACCTCCTCCGTTTTCCATGAATCACACAAACGAATGTTAAATTAATACTTGATTATCCATGCATCAGCCATAAGCTCTCCACCACACCCCTCCGCGCCTTACCACCACTCTTCCAACTACTCTTTTACCCCTAGCCCTAATCCGTGTGGCCATTTAGATGTAAATATATTCTTGCTGACTTTCCTCAGCACACGGCCATTTGAATGACCAGCCGAGGAGGATGAACAATAAGAACGGTGTGATAAATCATAAACAAGACGGTCAAGCCATGGGTGGTTCATATTTTGTTCTGTTGTTATTGAAAACAAGTGTAATTGATCACTGGGTCCGAATGTTGTCATGCGGCATATGGATGGTCCCCCCTTTGCTTGGCGAAATGGCCACCGTGTGGCGTGTGACGTTGGGGGGTCGGGAGGTGATTGTCTGATCTGGCAGGTGGTGAGGTATGTTGTGTGGTACATCATATACTGTTAGCACCATGACTACTATTACGCCACTGCATCCTCGGGTATCTCTTGATAACTTTCTTTATTTGTTTTTTGACGGTTTTGCATTTTATTAAAAGTCTATTGTGAGTCGATGGATGGTGGGGTGACCTTGAAACATTCCCTTTTCTCTTGTGAAGCTTTTGTGTTATACTTTCAACATAATCGTGAAACTGAACTTAAAACGTATATAAAATCTTCCACGAAGTTAACATCGAACCATTTGTATAATCTAAATATTGGACCATGCTGTCGTAAAAGTTGGCATTTGCTGCTTTTTCATTAACCACATTTCTAGCTTACGTGTGTTGTGAGAAAATCGGTCCTTCTGCAATTGAAAAATCCTTGTTTACACCGTTTTGTTTGTAAACACATTTCTTTCGGGTATAATTATATTCGCGAATTTCTCTCCAGCCCTATCTGTGAGCAGTTTGTGAAAAATCATTCACAAATCTATTCATCAGTTTACTCCATTTATCATTGTGACAACACAAAATATATATATGCCAATTCTCATCTTGTGCTGAGCTTCAGGACAACCTTAATTTTGAACAAAAGTCGAACTTCAGGATTACTGTGAAGGCAAGACTTTTCTTGTTGAAAAAAATGCCATTTTTGTCTGATGTGCTGCTGTTTGTCACCAGTTCTTCAGTGGTTGCCGCTGCCTCATCATTCATCATCATCATCATCATCATCATCATCATCATCATCATCATCAGGTGCCTTGCCGCATGGCGTTGGCAATCATGGCCTTCCATCTGTCTCTATCTCTTGTTGCCTCAAGCATCTCTTCCACCCTCTTTGTACTTCAGCACTCTGCAAGTCCGTCTAGTATCTTTCCCAGGTCTACTGGTGCTCTCTTTCCCTCCAGCTTCCCGTTGTGCCGCTGCCTATCAATGGCAATATGTCACAACGGCCCTTTCAGAGCATCTGACTAAATTTTGCAAACTACAAGTTGTTGTTGCCAACAGGGCAACATCGTATGCTGAAAAGAAGAATAACATTTTCATCTCTGTGTCACATGGTAGTTATACCTGGACACAACAGATACACAGACACATACAGACACACGCACGCGTGTGCACGCACACATACACATGTACACAACGAGGAGAGAGAGGAGAGAGAGAAGAGAGAGAGAGAGAGAAAGAGAGAGAGAGGAGAAAGAGAGAAGAGAGAGAGAGAGAAAGAGAAGAGAGAGGCACACACAGACAGAAACACACACACGCACACAAAAGAGAGAGAGAGAGAGAGAGAGAGAGAGGAGAGAGAGAGAGAGAGAGAGAAGAGAAAGAGAAGAGAGAGAGAGAGAAAGAGAAAGAGAGAAGAGAGACAGAGAGAGACAGACAGACACAAACAGAGACACAAACACACACACATACAGACACACACACAGACACAGACACACATCACTCACATTCACACACACACGACACACACCACACACACACACACCACACACACACACACACACACACACACACACACACACACACACACTTAAACATTGCAGAGTCACACACTCTATCGACCTAATCACCTCCCTTTTAAGGGACAGAAAAAGAAGCAGTGGCGATCAAGAAGCATTGGGGAGGTGCATAGAACGAGCACCGTATTGTTTGGTGATTTCGGTCATACAACCACCATGTGATGCTGTCTTAAAAAAAATAAAAGGCAGCGGGCTTTTTCCGGGACTGCTCACGAAGAATACTGCCAGAAGTGAAAACAGACGGACAAGGTGGAGGATAAAATAAATGACCCTCAGCAACGAAATGAGTCTTAAGTACAATCCATGTATAATGTTTGAAAGGCTACTTCCAGTTTGGTAGTGGAGCGACTCATCCTCAGAATGCAACTAAAGGGGACAAGGGGGGAAAAAATAAATGACCCTCAGCAACGAAATGAGTCTTAAGTACAATCCATGATAATGCTTGAAAGGTACTTCCAGTTTGGTAGTGGAGCGACTCATCTCAACGTCGCAGGTCTAAGTAGGGGACAAGGGGGGGGAATAATGACCTCGCAAGAAATGAGTTTGAGTACAAGCTTGGTAGAATGTTTGGGAAAGGCTACTTCAGTTTAGAAAGTGGAGCGATCATTCTCAACGTCGCGGTCTAAGGTGGTGGACAAGGGGTGGGAAGTGGATAAACCGGAACTCTCGCAACGAAATGAGTCTTAAGCACAAGTTTTGTATATTGCTTGGAAAGGCTTTCCTTACAGCTTGCAGTGGAGCGACTCATCCTAGCGTCGCAGGTCTGAAGTGGTGGATGGCGAATAGTCTTCAGATATGGAGGTTAACTGCGAGTAGCCAGGCTCGCCAGGACCCATAAGCAGTCCCTAATCAACTGGCGATGGTCTCTATCAGGACGGGAGAATGTGGCCCTTGGCAAAACCACGTTCAGATTAAAATAAAGAGGAAAATTCACAACACATAACATGTCTTATGACGGAACCATCAGATGGACGAGGGCAGCCTAAAGTCCTAGTTTCCTGCACTCACTGTGCAGTTTGGTCATGGCATTAACCTCTACAGAAAGCTTAGACGGCTGAAGTCAGACGTAACGGGCTTGCAGGCGCCTTCTAACAAACCATGGTACCACATACGCTTCCATACAAATGTTTATAATACTTCTAGCCTGATCATGTAGACGGAGAACAAAGAAGGTTGTATGATTTTTATGTCTTGTGACATTGTTTCACTATATCATATTATGTTATTATCCTGAACCAATATCCTTATTCGTCTGCGCTAGCAAAGAACACAAAATTGCTGAGGATATGCCCATGGTTGATTTAGAAATTTTGACCGAAGTTCGGTGCAATAATTTTTTGTACACGCCATTACATGCATAAATTCAAACATCTGAATAATTTTTATTCTGAAAAGAATTCAAACACAAAATAGAAACTCAGCTTTTCTCAAAAGTTAAAGGCAAAGATAATCTCATATCCCGGAGGTCTTAGGTGTGTGAGGTGGTAGAGACCTCAACTTTTCTTAGAGCCAGCATCAAGGGGACGGTGCCCATCTCTCTCTCTCTTCTCTCTCTCTCGCTGCTTTATCTTCCCCAAATCTGAACAGAGTCAGGTACTCGTTCACAGCTGGGTGGACTGGAAGCAGCACGCGCAAAGTTTTTCTCGGATTAAATTCGCACCCGCACAGTCAGATTGGAAGCTCTCATCATCATCATCAAGTGCCCTGCCACATGGCGTTTGCGATCATGGCCCTCCCCATCTGTTTCTATTCCCTCTTTGTCTTCAGCCACTCTGCAAGTCCGTCCAATATCTTCTCTTTGGGTCTACCTGGTGCTCTCTTTCCCTCCAGCTTTTGGAAGCTCTCATCATCATTATCATCAGGAGCCTTGCCCATGGCGTTGGCGATCGTGGCCCTCCATCTGTTCTCTATCTCCTGTTGCCTCAAGCACCTCTTCCACCCTCCTTGTCTTAGCCACTCTGCAAGTCTGTCTAATATCTTCTCCCTGGGTCTACCTGGTGCTCTCTTTCCCTCCAGCTTTCCCGTTGCGACCAGGTGCTCCAATTCCCTTTATATGCCTATAAATGTTCCTGTCTTTTCCTAATCTTCCTATGAATGATCTACTTGTGTCTGCCTCCATCAAGACTGTTCGTTTGTTTTCTTTGCTGTCCATGGAACTCTCAACATTTTCTTAGAAACCACATCTTCGGCTGCCTCAACTTGTTCTGGCTTTGCTTCGACTGTCCGGGACAGAGACAGAGACAGAGATGAAAATAGACAGGAAGCTCTACCGCTGCGAAATCTAGACCATTTTCTGGAAGCTCTACCACTGCGAAATCTAGACCATTTTCTGATAGATGGTCACAGACGAGCATGAGAGTGGCTGCTGCGACTTGAAGGAATAATATGAGCACCAGAACATTAAAGCAGTTCTTGAACTGCTCCATCTTGGAGAGATTTGCATAACAGCAGGTGAGGGGGTGCATGAAAGCTGGTGGTGAGGGTGGTGGTGGTGGTGATGGTGAAAACACTGAACGCTGGGCCAGCACGCGTCTCCATACAACTAGGGAAAGAATGCGTGTTAAAGAAATGGGTTGATTGTTTTGTTTGTTGTTCTCTTGTTGTTGTTGTCGTTGTTGTCGTTGTCTTGGATGTGGTAATGGCGATATAATTTCTCTGTCTCTCTCTCTCTCTCTGTATTTGTCTGTCTGTCTGTCTGTCTCTCTGTGCGTGAGCGCACACGCACGTGTGTGTGTACATATGTGTGTGCGTGTGTGTGTCTGCTTGTTTCTTTTTGTATCTCTGTCTCTGAATGTCTGTTTGTCTCTCTCCTCTCCTCTCTTTCTCTCTCTGTGTCTGTCTGCCTGCCTGTCTGTCTGTCTGTCTTTTCTTTCGCTGTTTGGAGTGGCCTTCGAAATATATAACCAGAAAACATGACACAATGTCTATTTCACGATACTTAAAGCAGAGGTAGGCTTATTGTAAATTAGCTCTTTTACTTTCAGATCGACCACTTACATATTCTTTTATAGCGATTAAACTTCTTCGAATGAAAACTTAAAAATAAGTTTCTTTAAACTGATGTTTAATGTTCGCGTTGTTGACATATTTGTTTGATTTATGTGCAGTGTAGATCCTCTTTGGGCAAGCGCTGGATGTAAGAAAAAGGGCATATACGTTGCTTCTTTCACTCTCCTAAATACAATTTGTTTTTATCCTCTCTCTTTGTCTCCTATTTTTTTGACAGTCATGTAGAATGCTTTCATATTTAGTCATTTACATTAGACATTGGAATCCATTACGTGGCAAGAGCAAGTGAATGCCTGATAACACTGGAAATAAAGGTTTATCTCTCCTTCTGTCCTCCCAGAGGGACCACACGCTACTGTCTTTGAATGATCAAGTGTTTTGAAATTACAATTTGAAGTCTAAAACGCCCCCTACTCTGCCATCTCTCTCTCTCTCTGTGTCTGTCTGTCTGTCTGTCTGTCTGTCTCTCTCTGCCTGTCTGTCTGTCTGTCTTCTCTCTCTTTCTCTCTCTCTCTCTCTCTCTCTCACACACACACACACACACACGTGCTCGCAATCCTTAGTAGCTCATTTGATTGAGCATAGGATTTACATGTCAATGGTTGTAGGTTTGAACCTGGAGTACGCTATATTGAATTGGCCTTTTTATTGGCCATCTCTACGTTATTGTTGTTCTGGTGATGTCGGTGTGGGAGAGGAGGACTTTCTACCTCTTCTCCTATTTCCATTGAATGGTCATCCTCACTGGTCCTATAACGTGATGTAGGTACTGACGTAAAAATGAATCAGGGTTTATCAGTCTGAGTGTGTGTGTATGTGTTGTGTGTGTGTGTGTGTGTGTGTGTGTGTGTTGTGTGTGTGTGTGTGTGTGTGTGTTGTGTGTGTGTGTGTGTTGTGTTTGTTTTTTGTTCATATTTGTGTGAACGCTGGCAGTCACTTTAATTCAGATTCCAACACTATTCGGGAAGATAAAAAAAAAAAAAAAAAAAGGGGGGGGGGGGAGGAGGAGGCAGGAAGAAGAATCCCTATGTGTGTCGTGAATCGAACCCAGATTTCTCGTGGCCTATGTAGGTGTTTAAACCACCAGGCCATACGTTCCACACATTTCGTCTCCTCCTTCATCATCCCCATCTTTCTCTGCCACATTTCCCCCTCTCTACCTCTTTTTACTCCCTCCATCGTTCTCTCTGTCTGTTTCTGTCTCTCTCTGTGTCTCTGTTTCCGTCTGTCTGTCTATCTGTCTGTGTATCTCTGTCTGCCTGTGTATCTGTCTATCTGTATCTGTGTCTGTGTGTGTGTGTCTGTGTGTGTTCTCTCTGTCTGTCTGTCTGTTTCTCTGTGTGTGTGTGTGTGTGTCTCTGTCTGTTGTCTATCTGTCTGTCTTTTTTTGTCTGTGTGTTGTCTGTGTATCTCTGTCTGTTATTTGTATCTGCATCTTTGTCAGTCTGTCTGTCTGTCTCTGTCTGTCTGTTTGTCTGTCTGTCTGCTTCTCTGTGTCTGTTTCTATCTCTGTCTGTTGTTTGTTTCTCTGTTTGTATCTGTCTCTCTCTGTGTCTCTGCTCTGTCTTTCTGTCTGTCTGTCTGTCTGTGTATCTCTGTCTGTCTGTCTATCTATCTGTATCTCTGTCTGTGTCTCTGTCTGTCTGTCTGTCTGTCTGTGTGTCTCTCTGTCTGTCTGTCTGTCTGTGTATCTCTCTCTGTCTGTCTGTCTATTTATCTGTATCTCTGTCTGTGTCTCTCTGTCTGTCTGTGTGTGTGTGTGTGTGTGTGTGTGTTGTGTGTGTGTGTCTGTCTGTGTATCTCTGTCTGTCTATCTGTATCTGTATATTTGTCAGTCTGTTTGTCTGTCTGTCTCTGTCTGTCTGTTTGTCTGTCTGTCTCTTCTCTGTCTCTGTTTCTATCTCTGTCTGTCTGTTTGTTTCTCTGTCTCTATCTGTTTCTCTCTGTGTCTCTGTGTCTCTGTCTCTGTCTCTTCTGTCTGTCTGTCTGTCTGTGTATCTCTGTCTGTCTGTCTATTTATCTGTATCTCTGTCTGTGTCTCTGTGTGTCTGTGTGTCTGTGTGTCTGTCTGTCTGTCTGTCTGTGTATCTCTGTCTGTCTATCTGTATCTGTATCTTTGTCAGTCTGTTTGTCTGTCTCTGTCTATCTGTTTGTCTGTCTGTCTCTATCTGTTTCTCTCTGTGTCTCTCTCTGTGTCTCTTCTGTCTGTCTGTCTGTCTGTGTATCTCTGTCTGTCTGTCTGTCTATCTATCTGTATCTCTGTCTGTGTCTGTGTCTGTCTGTCTGTCTGTGTATCTCTGTCTGTCTATCTGTATCTGTATCTTTGTTAGTCTGTTTGTCTGTCTGTCTCTGTCTGTCTGTTTGTCTGTCTGTCTGTCTCTCTGTCTTTGTTTCTATCTCTGTCTGTCTGTTTGTTTCTCTGTCTCTATCTGTTTCTCTCTGTGTCTCTGTCTCTTCTGTCTGTTGTCTGTCTATCTATCTGTATCTCTGTCTGTGTCTTGTCTGTCTGTCGTCTGTCTCTCTGTGTGTCTCTGTTTCTATCTCTGTCTCTGTCTGTCTGTCTCTGTCTCTCTGTCTCTTTTGTCTGTCTGTATGTATGTATCTCTCTCTCTCTCTTCTTTTTTCTTCTCGTCTTTCTCTCTCTCTCTCTCTCTCTCTCTCTCTCTCTCTGGGTTTCTTCTTTTCGGTTCCTTTTTGCTTGAAAGGTAGTAGTCACTATGATTCAGAGTTCTACTTTCTTCACAAGACGGATCGTTAATTAACTCGTAATTATTTATTTTCTTACGGCAACACTGCTGTTGTTGTCAGACTGTTTGCCTCTCTGCAAACGCTCGCAGACGGTGGCCAATGGATCCATCCTAGCATAACTATAATGTTAATGCTGAGAGCGCGTGCATGAACGGGCGCGCGCACAGACCTTGCCACGCGCCTATTATGCAAAAAAAAAAAAAAAAAAAAAAAAAAAGCAATGATCGAGGCCTTGCATGTTTGTCTGTCCGTCTGTCTGTCCACGTGTCTGTGTTTTCTGTCTGTCTGTCTGTCTGTCTGTCTCTGTCTCTGTCTGTCTTTCTCTCTCTCTCTCTCTCTCGCTCTCTGTCTGTCTGTCTGTCTGTTTGTCTGTCTCTGTCTATGTCTTTCTCTCTCTCTCTCTCTCACGCTCTCTCGCTCTCTGTCTCTGTCTGTCTGTCTGTCTGTCTGTCTCTGTCTATGTCTTTCTCTCTCTCTCTCTCTCTCTCACGCTCTCTCGCTCTGTGTCTGTCTGTCTGCCTGCCTGTCTGCCTGCCTGCCTGCCTGTGTGTCTGTCTGTCTGTCTGTCTCTCTCTCTCTCTCACGCTCTCTCGCTCTCTGTCTCTGTTTGTCTGTCTGTCTGTCTGTCTGTCTCTGTCTATGTCTTTCTCTCTCTCTCTCTCACGCTCTCTCGCTCTGTGTCTGTCTGTCTGTCTGCCTGCCTGTCTGCCTGTCTGTCGGTCTGTCTGTCTGTCTCTCTCTCTCTCGCTCTCTAACATTACAACTATGTATTCACCAAGTATCAGAATAGTGTAATGCAAACCATATGCCGATCAGTTCTGCAAAAAGCAAAATCAATGGTTATAAAACAATTCGTTAAAACGCCAGCTGTCAAAACTACCTCTTCAATTAACTTTAGATAATG
>JAPXFY010000014.1:4372470-4374970 GCA_030674185.1 Monoplex corrugatus | reverse complement strand
TTTCTCTCTCTGTCTCAGTCTCTCTGTGTGTTTCTCTCTCTGTCTCAGTCTCTCTCTGTTTCTCACTCTGCCTCTCTGTCTCAGTCTCTCTCTGTGTTTCTCTCTCTGCCGCTCTGTCTTTCTCTGTGTACGTACCCATCCCTTGAAAACTCAAGTCAAGGTATGCTTTGCTTATGTTTGGAGGGTTCGTAGGTGCAAGAGAGAATTGAAAGATGGGTGACTGGTTGGGAGTTGATGGGTTTCATGTGAAAAGTGGATGTGTTGGGATGAGTGTGGGTGTGGGTGTGGGTGTGGATGATGGAAGATGATAGGTTTGTCGTAGTTTTTTTTTTTCTTTTTCTTTTTTTTCTTCTGTTTTTACCTCCCTTATCCTCAGCGCGTGCGCCACTTGCACACACAAAGCGGCGAGCTTGTTTCATGTTCGCTGTGTTCTTTGATTACTGTAGTGTTTCTGACATGTCATACATCGCTGTGTTTGTTCAGCTTGTCTCATGTGTGTTGGCTGTGGGGGGTGTTGTTGTAACAGTACTCACAGTGGTTGTTGTTGATCATGTGACAGAGGTTTTGAGGGATGGGGTTCGATTCTGTACTGACTGATTGATGACGCTGATGCATTCAGGGTGTGCTCACGTTTGGTGGGTGTGTTTGGAGCAGGAGAGGAGGAGAGTGGGACGTTTGGGGAATGATGGATTTTTGTGTATTACCAGGATCTTGCCAGGGTATAGAGCTTGTATTGATAATAATGACATTTATACGGCACCAAATCTTGACATACAAATCGAAAAGGAACCAGAAAAAAAGCCACGAAAGAAGAATACGAACGCGTATTTAATACACAAGACAAGACAGGCGCAAATTTTTGGCCAACTGGCCTTTGTCAAGCGTAAAATTACAAACAAACAAACACCAGATACAAAAATTTGAGAAAAAACTGAATCGTCTTGTTGTATTAAATACGCGCTCGTATTCTCTTTCGTGTTTTTTCTGGTTCCTGTTTGCTTGAACGCGGGCAGTCACACTTGTTTTGGATTTCGTTTATACAAATCAAATCAAGCGCGTACTCTCATCATTGTTCAAAGCATCAACTTGCAATGACAAACACTCAAGGGTACAAAACATCAGAAACTTGAAAGGGAAAGACAGGAAGGAGAAGGACGAAATCATGGCCACATAGAGGTGAAATCACTGCTGGACAAGAAGGAACTCGTATGTCTTCAAGTTAGACTTGAAGGAAGACAGAAATAGAGGGAAATCATTTCTGGACAAAAGCTAGTCTCAAGTTAGACTTGAAGGAAGACAGACAATAGGGGAAATCATTTCTTGGACAAAAAGCTATGTCTTCAAGTTAGACTTGAAGGAAGACAGACAATAGAGGGGAAATCATTCTGGACAAAAAGCTATGTCTTCAAGTTAGACTTGAAGGAAGACAGACAATAGAGGGGAAATCATTTCTGGACAAAAAGCTATGTCTTCATGTTAGACATGAAGGAAGACAGACAATAGAGGGGGAAATCATTTCTGGACAAAAAGGTCTGTCTTCAAGTTAGACATGAAGGAAGACAGACTATAGAGGGGGAAATCACTGCTGGACAAAAAGGTCTGCTTCAAGTTAGACATGAAGGAAGACAGACTATAGAGGGTTAAATCACTGCTGGAAAAAAGCTATGTCTTCAAGTTAGACATGAAGGAAGACAGACTATAGAGGGTTAAATACATGCTGGACAAAAAGCTATGTCTTCAAGTTAGACTTGAAGGAAGACACAGTAATGCGACAGTCAAACACAAAACGGGAAAAGCTCGTTCCAGTTCTGTGGACCAGGCAAAGAAAAACAGCGGCTCTCTTACAAAAGCAATATATTTATATTTAACTCTTTGACTCCCGCACCTGTCCACCAGCATCCTGCATTGCCAACCATGCTAGCAAAGCAAAAACTTAACCCTTTGACTCCCACACCCATGTCCACCAGCATCCTGCATTGTCAACCATGCTTGCCAAACAAAAAACTAACCCTTTGACTCCCACACCTGTCCACCAGCATCCTGCATTGTCAACCATGCTGGCAAAGCAAAAACGTAACCCTTTGACTTCCTCACCCTATCTACTAGCTCCCTGCAGGAAGCTGGTGGATAGGGCGAGGGAATCAAAGGGTTAAGTTTTTGCAGTTGGTGGATAGAGTGCGGGAGTCAAATGGTTAATTCATTACATTTCACCGTGGCTTACTTGTGGTAACTCCTCATCGCCTGATACACGTCAAAATATGTATTAGTTATTATAGGAAAATAGATCTCATATGACGTCATGTACAGAATAGTGGTCGAAAAGACGTCATACATTAGAGCTCTTCTTCGTTTAGGTCTTCATGTCCATCTCTGTCTCAGAAACAATTAATAAAACAGAAGAACTGGTGCAGAAGTCCCAGCAGTGAAGAAAGAACAAGGACAGCAAAGAAAACAAACGAGACAGTCTTGATGGAGGCAGACACAAGTAGATCATTCATAA
>JAPXFY010000014.1:4364970-4367470 GCA_030674185.1 Monoplex corrugatus | reverse complement strand
TGTACTGTGAATATGTGTATGTTTGTCTTTCTGTGAATATGTGTGTTTGTCTGTACTGTGAATATGTGCATGTTTGTCTGTACTGTGAATATGTGCATGTTTGTCTGTACTGTGAATATGTGCATGTTTGTCTGTACTGTGAATATGTGCATGTTTGTCTGTACTGTAAATATGTGCATGTTTGTCTGTACTGTGAATATGTGTATGTTTGTCTGTACTGTGAATATGTGTGTTTGTCTGTACTGTGAATATGTGCATGTTTGTCTGTACTGTGAATATGTGCATGTTTGTCTGTACTGTGAATATGTGCATGTTTGTCTGAACTGTGAATATGTGTATGTTTGTCTTTCTGTGAATATGTGTGTTTGTCTGTACTGTGAATATGTGCATGTTTGTCTGTACTGTGAATATGTGCATGTTTCTCTGTACTGTGAATATGTGCATGTTTGTCTTACTGTGAATATGTGCATGTGTTTAGTCTTTACTGTGAATATGTACATGTTTGTCTTACTGTGAATATGTGCATGTTTGTCTGTAGTTTGAATATGTGCATGTTTGTCTTTACTGTGAATATGTGCATGTTTGTCTTTACTGTGAATATGTGCATTTTGTCTTACTGTGAATATGTGTATGTTTGTCTGTAGTGTGAATATGTGTATGTTTGTCTTTACTGTGAATATGTGTATGTTTGTCTGTACTGTGAATATGTGTATGTTTGTCTGTACTGTGAATATGTGTATGTTTGTCTTACTGTGAATATGTGTATGTTTGTTCTGTACTGTGAATATGTGCATGTTTGTCTGTACTGTGAATATGTGCATGTCTGTCTGTATTGTGAATATGTGCATGTTTGTCTTTACTGTGAATATGTGCATGTTTCTCTGTACTGTGAATATGTGTATGTTTGTCTTTCTGTGAATATGTGTGTTTGTCTGTACTGTGAATATGTACATGTTTGTCTGTACTGTGAATATGTGTATGTTTGTCTGTACTGTGAATATGTGCATGTTTGTAATTACTGTGAATATGTGCATGTTTGTCTTTACTGTGAATATGTACATGTTTGTCTTACTGTGAATAGTGCAGTTTGTCTGTAGTTTGAATATGTGCATGTTTGTCTTTACTGTGAATATGTGCATGTTTGTCTTTACTGTGAATATGTGCATGTTTGTCTTACTGTGAATATGTGTATGTTTGTCTGTAGTGTGAATATGTGTATGTTTGTCTTTACTGTGAATATGTGTATGTTTGTCTGTACTGTGAATATGTGTATGTTTGTCTGTACTGTGAATATGTGTATGTTTGTCTTACTGTGAATATGTGTATGTTTGTCTGTACTGTGAATATGTGCATGTTTGTCTGTACTGTGAATATGTGCATGTTTGTCTGTACTGTGAATATGTACATGTTTGTCTGTACTGTGAATATGTGCATGTTTGTCTGTACTGTGAATATGTACATGTTTGTCTGTACTGTGAATATGTGTATTTTTGTCTGTACTGTGAATATGTGTATGTTTGTCTGTACTGTGAATATGTGTATGTTTGTCTGTACTGTGAATATGTGTATGTTTGTCTGTACTGTGAATATGTGTATGTTTGTCTTTACTGTGAATATGTGTATGTTTGTCTTTACTGTGAATATGTACATGTTTGTTTGTACTGTGAATATGTGTATGTTTGTTTGTACTGTGAATATGTGTATGTATGTTTGTCTGTACTGTGAATATGTGTATGTTTGTCTGCACTGTGAATATGTGTATGTTTGTCTGTACTGTGAATATGTGCATGTTTGTCTGTACTGTGAATATGTGCATGTTTGTCTGTACTGTGAATATATGTATGTTTGTCTGTACTTCGAATATGTGCATGTTTGTCTGTACTGTGAATATGTGCATGTTTGTCTGCACTGTAAATATGTGTATGTTTGTCTGTACTGTGAATATGTGTATGTTTGTCTGTACTGTGAATATGTGTATGTTTGTCTGTACTGTAAATATGTGTATGTTTGTCTGTACTGTGAATATGTGTATGTTTGTCTTTCTGTGAATATGTGTATGTTTGTCTGTACTGTGAATATGTGTATGTTTGTTTGTACTGTGAATATGTGTATGTTTGTCTGTACTGTGAATATGTGTATGTTTGTTTGTACTGTGAATATGTGTATGTTTCTCTGTACTGTGAATATGTGTATGTTTGTTTGTACTGTGAATATGTGTATGTTTGTCTGTACTGTGAATATGTGTATGTTTGTTTGTACTGTGGATATGTGTATGTTTGTCTGTACTGTGAATATGTGTATGTTTGTCTGTACTGTGAATATGTGTATGTTTGTCTTTCTGTGAATATGTGTATGTTTGTCTGTACTGTGAATATGTGTATGTTTGTCTGTACTGTGAATATGTGTATGTTTGTCTGTACTGTGAATATGTGTATGTTTGTCTGTACTGTGAATATGTGCATGTTTGTCTATACTGTGAATATGTGCATGTTTGTCTGTA
>JAPXFY010000014.1:4349970-4352470 GCA_030674185.1 Monoplex corrugatus | reverse complement strand
ACACACACACAGCACATACACACGTATAAACACAATCACCCACCCACACAAACACCCACCCATCCACCCACCACACACACACACCACATACACACACGTATACACATACAGAGAGAGAGAGAGAGAGAGACAGAGACAGAGACAGAGAGACAGAGAGAGAGAGACAGAGAGAGACAGTGAGACAGAGAGACAGAGAGAGAGAGACGTCCACTAAGGCTACATCAGAGCTAACACCACGTTTAAAACAATTCCAAGTCTAAAAAAAGCCAAGCACGTCCATTTCCCTCCACAGAACACTACCCAACCTAACAAATAAACAAATAAACAAATAAACAAAATATTAAAAAGGGTCATCCTGGTGATAACTCATCTGCTGACATTTACAATTCCAGTACTGCATTGTTATGAAAGTTCCAGTTTGCTGTCAGCCACACGTGATGCGAAATATTTGCGGTTGTCGTTTATTGAATTGTTTTGAGTTTTTTATTTTGTTTGTTCGTTCGTTTGTTTGTTTGTTTGTTTGTTTGTCTTGGGGGGTTGGCTTGCTTGCTTGCTTACTTGCTTACTTGCTTGCTTGCTTGTTTGTTTGTTGTCTGCTACTGTGCATTATGTTTTCCAAAATACTTTCGTACTTTTGTTTCGAAAGGGAAACTTTTTTTCTAGTCCTATATATAGAAAATGATAAAACCAATTTAAAAAAAGAGTGAACATTCTGCAAAATATCTTCCAATATTCAAAAAAGGGAACTAAAAAGGCAAAGAGAAACATTTCGTCCGCCAGGTGGGTGTGAACGTAAAACCTGAATCAAAACAGTTCAGCTGGTCCTTTCACAGCCCAAATTCTCACCAACACACAATCAGATTTCGGCCAAGATGACTTTCCCCTTTTACTGTCTTAGGCAGTGACACCAACACAATTACGCAAAGACCTGCTTTGAAGTTCGTCACAGATCTACAAAAAGGGTGTCAAACTATACAACTGTTCTTTCTTTCTTTCTTTCTTTCTTTCTTTCTTTCTTCTTGTTCTTGTTCTTGTTCTTCTTGTTCTTGTTCTTCTTGTTCTTGTTCTTCTTGTTCTTCTTGTTCTTCTTGTTCTTCTTCTTTTTATTTTTTCTTCTTCTTCTTCTTCTTCTTCTTCTTCTTTTTCTTCTTTTTCTTTTTCTTCTTCTTCTTCTTTTTCTTTTTTCTTCTTCTTCTTCTTCTTCTTCTTCTTGTTCTTCTTCTTCTTCTTGTTCTTCTTTTTCTTCTTCTTCTTCTTTTTCTTTTCTTCTTCTTCTTCTTCTTCCTTTTTCTTCTGCTTCTTTAATATATCACATGGGTATCTCTAGGGAGAAGAAGCAGTCAGACTTGTTATGAGAATCATCACTAGTGTGGTTAGTGCATTTCTTCTCGTCACTCTCCTTCCTTGTTGTGTACGTGATTTCTAAGCAGAGAAACAATTCTATATAAACATCCCCTTATTCATATTCCCCCGCTAGAGGGAAACACAAATCCCTCCTGTTATAAATACATGCAAGTAGCCATGTTACAACAGCGAGGCATGGCTTCATGGCGGCAAATTGTTTGCAGGTATATACATGTACAGATCATGCTTTTTGTTTTTCTTACTTTGATCTTGTTTGTGTTTCAAAACGGTATCAGATGCTTATTTCTGTTATACTTCTTCCAATACATTCCCACGATTTTCTCGATTTTCTGGGTGCGCGCGTGTGTGTATAAGTGTGTGTTTGTGTGAGTATGTACGTGTGTATGTGTGTGTATGAGTGTGAGTGTACATGTGTGTGTGTGTGTGTGTGTGTGTGTGTATGTCTCTCTCTCTCTCTCTCTCTCTGTGTGTGTGTGTGTGTGTGTGTGTGTGTGTGTGGTGTGTGTGCGTGCGTTCGCGCGCGAGCACGCGTGCGTGCTTTTAAGAAAAGGCTGTCGTGCTTTATGTGTGTGTGTGTGTATGTTTGTGTGTGTGTGTATATGTGTATATATATATATATGTGTGTGTGTGTGTGTGTGTGTTAGAGAGAGAGACAGAGAGAGAGAGACAGAGAGAGACAGAGAGAGACAGAGAGAGACAGAGAGAGACAGACCTCGTGCGTTATGTTTTCTTTTTCTATAATGACAATTTTACATTTCAGAAGAATACCTATGTACATATGCTGATAATATTCAATGACTTAAGGTCAGACAACGTTTCTAATCGATTCTGTTTTGTATTATCTTATATATTTGTTTGTGTGTTTATTGATCTCCCTGTTTCATTGTTTGATTTACCGTGTTGTGTAAACAATGACCACTATGTGATTTCTCGTTGAGAGACTAGACTTGAGTTGACATTTTGACACGACCTGACTTGGTTTGATTTGACATTTTCACATTGACATGTCTTCATATTTTGACATGACATTTTGACTTCATTTATCATGACATTTTGATTTGATTTGACTTGACAGTGACTTCAACAAAGAATAAATCATGTCAGTTCGGATGTCAACCTACTTACAGGCAATGTT
>JAPXFY010000014.1:4342470-4344970 GCA_030674185.1 Monoplex corrugatus | reverse complement strand
GCACTCTGACCATTCATCTTACGTCATAGGCAAGTATTTTGGTCACTAGGCCACACAGTGCACTCTGACCATTCATCTTACGTCATAGGCAAGTATTTTGGTCACTAGGCCACACAGTGCACTCTGACCTTTCATCTTGCGTCATAGGCAAGTGTTTTTAGTCACTAGGCCACACAGTGCATTCTGACCGTTCACCTTACGTCATAGGCAAGTGTTTTAACCACTAGGCCACACAGTGCACTCTGACCGTTTATCTTACGTCATAGGCAAGTGTTTTAACCAATAGGCCACACTCTGCACTCTGTTCATCTTACGTCATAGGCAAGTATTTTAGTCACTAGGCCACACACTACACTCTGACCGTTCATCTTACGTCATAGGCAAGTATTTTAGTCACTAGGCCACACTCTACACTCTGACCGTTCATCTTACGTCATAGGCAAGTGTTTTAGTCACTAGGCCACACAGTGCATTCTGACCGTTCATCTTACGTCATAGGCAAGTGTTTTAGTCACTAGGTCACACACTGCACTCTGACCGTTCACCTTACGTCATAGGCAAGTGTTTTAGTCACTAGGCCACACGTCACACTTTGACCGTTCGTCTTACGTCATAGGCAAGTGTTTTAACCACTAGTCCACACACTACACTCTGACCGTTCATCTTACGTCATAGGCAAGTATTTTAGTCACTAGGCCACACAGTGCACTCTGACGGTTCATCTTACGTCATTGGCAAGTGTTTTAGTCACTAGGCCACACGTCACACTCTGACCGTTCATCTTACGTCATAGGCAAGTATTTTAGTCACTAGACCACACACTACACTCTGACCGTTCATCTTACGTCACAGGCAAGTATTTTAGTCACTAGGCCACACACTACACTCTGACCGTTCATCTTACGTCATAGGCAAGTGTTTTAGTCACTAGACCACACACTACACTCTGACCGTTCATCTTACGTCACAGGCAAGTATTTTAGTCACTAGGCCACACACTACACTCTGACCGTTCATCTTACGTCATTGGCAAGTGTTTTAGTCACTAGGCCACACGCCACACTCTGACCGTTCATCTTACGTCACAGGCAAGTATTTTAGTCACTAGGCCACACACTACACTCTGACCGTTCATCTTACGTCATAGGCAAGTGTTTTAGTCACTAGGCCACACGCCACACTCTGACCGTTCATCTTACGTCACAGGCAAGTATTTTAGTCACTAGGCCACACACTACACTCTGACCGTTCATCTTACGTCATAGGCAAGTATTTTAGTCATTAGACCACACACTGCACTCTGATCGTTCATCTTACGTCATAGGCAAGTATTTTAGTCACTAGGCCACACAGTGTGCACTCTGACTGTTCATCTTGCGTCAAATCCCCGTTGGGTTGCCGGGGGCTCTTTCAGTATAAATAGTATCCGCACCTTCTGGAAATTCTGTGCTATAAATTTTCTCTTTTCTGTCACTCTCTTTGTTTCTGCCTTGTTGCCTTGCTTTCTGTCATTTCTACTTATTTTCTGCCTTAATGGCCAATTCACCTGTATTTTTTCGATAAAGTCTTACGTGCTTTTTCTTCGGATTGATAATTGGGTACATGTATTAAGTGCATTTTTGGCTCTAAGGAGGTGAGCTATGCGGAAGCAATTTTAGGTAATTTATGCCTGTTTTTATATGTTTTGGTGTCCTTACGTATGCTTATATTTGTATTCAGGTGTGTTTTTTAAATCTCCCCTGTGCGATAAATCGGACGGAATGGTCCTACGCCGGGGGCATGTCCTTAGATTATGTGCGCGAATGCATTGATATGTGTACTTAATTTTCTTTTCTTTTTTTTTTTTTTCCTGTTGAAGTTTTGTGTTTGTTTTAAAGCGGTTATAGCCCTGATATGGCTCTGCGCAGTCGGCTTGGCTTTAAACAACAATAAAAGAACAGAAAGAATCTTGCATCATAGGCAAGTATTTTAGTCACTACGCCACACACTGCACTCTGACGGTTCAGACATGGACCTTCCCCAGAAAGGAGACAGAGTGCCAACAGAACTGACAGCGAAATCCTCTAAATATGGAGACGATAGCGAAAGTCCATCCACAGATTACAGGGGATGATTTATTGCCCTTGGATGAGAACATTTTGTTTGGGTTTTTATAACGTATCAACAAGAGTAGGTGAACAAAATACAGTTTGTGCTTTGATACCCAAGAGTGTTACGGAGTACGGTGGTAGAGAATTAACTTTGTTTTTTCTTTTTTTTTCTTTTTTTTTATAATGAACTTTCTGACAGTCTGTGATCGTAGTTTTTATCGTGTGCACGTAGTGTGTATGTATAGTATGTTGTATGCATGTATGTATGTATGTATTTATGTATGTATGTATGTATGTATGTATGTATGTATGTATGTATGTGTATGCTTGCGTATGTGTGCATGTATGTGTATGCTTGTGTATGTGTATATGTGTATGCTTGCATATGTGTGCGTGTATGTGTACGTTTG
>JAPXFY010000014.1:4324970-4332470 GCA_030674185.1 Monoplex corrugatus | reverse complement strand
TGCCATTGCAGTCTGAGAGAGAGAGAGGGGGGGGGGAGAGAGAGAGCGAGGGAGAGAGAGAGAGAGACAGAGACAGAGAGACAGAGAGACAGAGACAGAGACAGAGAGACACAGAGACAGAGACAGAGACACAGAGACACAGAGACACAGAGACAGAGAGAGACACAGAGACAGAGACACAGAGACACAGAGACAGACACAGAGACAGAGACAGAGACAGAGAGACAGAGAGAAACAGAGAGAGACAAAGACAGAGACAGAGAGACAGAGAGACAGAGACAGATACAGACAGACAGACAGACAGACAGAGACAGAGAGACAGAGAGACAGAGATAGACAAAGAGATATAGAGTGTGTGTGTGTGTGTCTCTCTCTCTCACACACACATACACATGAAAACTCACACACAAACGCACACACACACACACACATACACACACACACACACACACACACACACCACACACATACCCTCCTCTCCCACCACCACCACCACACATACACACACGGTCTGACTGTCTTTTCTTATTTTACACCCTTCAGCCTTCAAGAACGAGCGACAGAGGCTAGCCCACCCGTCAGCCACACTCTGTATTTATTCCTCCGCACGCGCAGCGTTTTCAGCGTTCTTTTAGAGCTCCACTGGCGCGTGCAGTCGCCGGCACGCACGCACACGCGCGTGCATGCACGCGCACGCTGAATAAAGTCACGCGCACGCGCTCGCGCACACACGATGTGTTCTTTTTGCCATCCATCCATCCGAGACGGGTTTCGCCCCAACTTGTCTCATTTTCCCCCGGACCTGGTCACGTGTGTGTGTGTGTGTGTGTGTGTGTGTGTGTGTGTGTGTGTGTGTGTGTGTGTGTGTGTGTGTGTGTGTGTGTGTGTATCTGTGTCTGTGTCTGTGTCTGTGTCCGTGTCTGTGTATAAAAATGATCAAGCCATTGCAACAATCTCCTCTTCCACACAAAAAATTTAACAGTAAATCCAGATTTGGTACTTTTCAAGTTCATTGTGACCTTGAAATAACGTCATTTGAAATAAGATGTTCTCGGAGGACAAATGTAGACTATCACAACAGTGACAAGATATTTCAGACATTGTCAGAAGTTCCCGATAAACGCTGTCCATGTCCCGTACTCAAAACACATTGATGTTAAATACAAGGTTTGAGTCCGTGTGACCTTGGCCTCGGCGCCCACGACCTCGGCGACTCCTCAACGGTCCATACGTTTGACCGCGAAGTTGATAAAGATCCATGCATCTAGAAACGACTGAGGAAATAGTTCTGAAGACATTTTTGTCACAGACACACGGGCAAACAGGTTTTCTTTAAAACTCCTTCTTTTAATACATATATATATATTAGATATTCTTTTTTTCATTTTGACAGGCGGGCAGTTTGTTTTGAAGTGTATCATATTCTTGTTAAAACATCGTGGTTTAGCCCTAATCCTTTCCGTATGGAATAAATTACTTTTAATAATGTAGGAATACCCTGTGCACTTTGATGTGGTGTATCCAGTAGTGCTTTCTGCAAGTAATTCTTCACAGATCTTTTTCATTGGCTACATTTTCATCATATTTTCTATTAAATTCTTCAGAAGTCATGAGAGATCCATTATTATTCAGGAAAAGAAAGATCCATTATTATTCAGGAAATGCTCGATACGATAAACATACTTTTCAATCCAAATGATATCTTAAATTCTATTACTTCCAACATTACTTCTTGTTATACAGAATCGGTTCTGAAAGTATGTCTTTTGGTGATGATGGTTGTGTATGATTGTGTTCCTGAATGTATGATTGTGTTCCTGAAATATGTTTCCAAAATAAGTTACCGCTACCTTTATGTACACAATAGTTGGAGCCAAAAATTTCAATTTCAGTTAAAAACTGGGTAGATTTCATAAAACATATTTTTCCACTTGTGTGGTTTTAAGTTTTCTCAACTATAACAGTTTTAAAGCTTTGTGATATATTTGCTTATAACTAGTGTTTTAGACCTCCATTTTTGTGTGCTGTTACTGCTTGTCTTTCTGCTGATTCCACCTCGTCTACCGTTCCAGATAAATGAAAAGCACATCTTTTGAAGAATACTCACAAATTCATCAGGTGAAGTAGATTAATTTGGAAAGGAACATATTTTGTTTTGTACTGTGACTCTTTCAAATGGATTTATATTTGTTTTATCCAGAGTTTGAACAAAGCTCTTACCTCTGAAAAAATGTCAGCAGTTTATTTCTTCACAGCCCTTTACGTTTGGGGTAAATTATGATTTAGCCAATATAAAATCCCTGGGGATTCCCATGTATAATCAAGTATTGCATGCTTTTTATTTTAGAACAGGTTTTACTTCCTAGCCAGACTGCTTATGTTTTATCAGCATTCATAAACAGCCCCGAAACGTCATAAATTTTGAGATGACATAAAAAAATGTTA
Organism: Monoplex corrugatus; assembly: GCA_030674185.1. Lineage (NCBI taxonomy): Eukaryota > Metazoa > Mollusca > Gastropoda > Littorinimorpha > Ranellidae > Monoplex > Monoplex corrugatus. The sequence goes on along the minus strand of JAPXFY010000014.1, from coordinate 4,330,025 downwards.
TTTCTATGATTCACTAATTGAGCATCATCCGAAAACTGAGATATTTTGATTCTTTGTTATTTGTCATAAATTGTCTGTGTCTTTGTCTTTCTCAGGTCATTATTGCTAACATTTCAATACATCATACAAACAGATAAGAAGAGAGTTGTCACCTTGTCTGCAGCGTCATTCTTCACAGAGTCACATCGAGATTTGACCAATAACGTTAACTGTGACTTCATATATTTATAGAACGTTTTCATCCATTTACATATATTTTCACCAAATCTTACGTATGTATCCATGTATAAATGCATGCATGCAGGCTTGTAGCAAGCATTTTCGTTTGCTTGTCTGACCGTGTCTATGTCGTATGTATCTGCTCTAAGTGGTGTCTGTGCCTCTGTCTTGTATCTGTTTTCATGTGTGTATATGTATGTATTTGAATACATTTTATCATCATCATCATCATCATCATCATCATCATCATCATCATCATCATCATCATCATCATCATCATCATCATCATCATCATCAGGTGCCTTGCCATATGGCGTTGGCGATCAAGGCCTTCCATCTGCTTCCATCCCTTGTTGCCTCATTTGTCTTCAGCCCTTCTGCAAGTCCGTCCATTATCTTCTCCCTGGGTCTACCTGGTGCTCTTTTTCCCTCCAGCTTTCCTGTTGTGACCAGGTGCTCCAATTTCCCTTTCCTCATAAAATGGCTTATAAATGTCTTTTCCTGATCTTCCTTGGGATGATCTTCTTGTGCCTCCTCCATCAAGACTGTCTGTTTGTTTTCTTTGCTGTCCATGGAACTCTCAACATTCTTCTTAGAAACCATATCTCGGCTGCCTCAATCTTGTTCTGGCTTTGCTTGTTGACTGTATAACATTCAAGAACTCTCTTTCTGATGTTAATTGAAAGGCATTTGTTGGTAAGAATGCTTTCCATCTTCTTGAATGCTGTTTTGCCTTGGCCAATTCTGCTGGCTATTTCTGATGTGCATCTGCCGTCTGGTGGAATGATCGTTTCCAGATATTTAAACTTATCAACCTCTCTCAAGGTTGTGCCATTTGCTGTTATTTTGCATGAGGGGATTTCATGTTTTTTTTACTGATCACCATGACTTCAGTTTTCCTGCTGTTTAGTTCCAACCCCTTACCTTTGCTTTTTATTTCTAATATATTCACAAGGTTTTGTAGGTCTCTTTCATTTTCTCAGGTCATTATTGCTAATATTTGAATACATCATACAAATAGATAAGAAGAGCTTTGTCTGCAGCGTCCTTCTTCGCAGAGCCACTTCGAGATTTGACCAATAACGTTAACTGTGACGTCATGTTTTTATAGAACGTTTTCATCCATTTACATGCATTTTCACAAAATTCGTATGCTTTTAAATGTATGAATATACGTATGTATGTCTCCATATATAAATGTATGTAGGCAGGCTGGTGGCAAGCATGTTTATTTGCTTGTCTGTCTGCATATATGTAGTTTATGGCTTCTACAATGCTGTCTGTGCCTCTGTCTTGTACATGTATCTGTTTGCATCTGTATGTATTTATGTATTTGAATACAATTTATCATCACCATCCCCCAATCCAGCCAGTTCACTGTGGTGACTGATAACACACAACAAGAAACAGGATCTTTTGTCACTGTCTCTTCTACTGTGCAACAACAAAGCTGTTCAGACATGCTGGTGTTGATCCGGTCCTTGGTAGTTGTCATCCAACTCTTCTGTCCTCTGTCAACCTGGGCGACGGGCCTCTTTCCAAGTGTTCTTATGGATGGTCATACACAATGTGTGTCATGGCGGGTTACGTGATCAACCATCAAAGCTTGTGACGTTTGACTGGTTACCAGAAACAGTTCTTGTGTAATCGGCTTGTTCCATACGTAGACCTCATTTTTATTTGTTGATTTATTTATTTATTTGTTTGTTTGTTTATTTATTTATTATTGATTGATTGATTTATTTATTTATTTATTTATCGATTTGTTTATTTGTTTATTTATTTGTCTATTTATTTTTCATTTATTTATTTAATTGTTTATTTATTTATTTATTCATTTATTCATTCATTTATTTATCTATTTATTATTTATTTATTTGTTTGTTTGTTTGTTTATGTATTTATTTATTTGTCTATTATTTATTTACTTATTTATTTACATATTTATCTATCTATTCATTTATTCATATATTTATTTTACGTTCCAGATGTAAACTTACAAACTTTGATTCACGAATCGGTTCATGCGCCCGTAGATGATTTAATTTTCATGTGTACATACAAACTGAAAACACGTAATTATGCACGTGCGCACGCGCCAGTGTCTGAGAGAAACCTCACATCAATTCAACCCAACTCATCAGACACCGAGACAGGTGAAACAAGGACTCAGTCGGGCATCAAATTCAGCCAAGCCCAATGCCAGTGAAGCGGTCAATTGCCGTCGGCGACGTAATAGAATACCTCACCTAATCCAGCGCCTGCACACATGCGCAAGCACGTGCGCGCCAGGGCGAGCTGCGCGCGCGCAGAAAGACGCATGGGTAAGGGCACAAACGCGCAAAACACGCAGACAAGCATTTTCACATAAAAAAAGACGCATGCATGCACTCAGTAGATTGTATGGACGCACGCGAGCGCACACATTTAAAACATATGCTTGTGTGATTGATCTCGCACGCACGCACGCACCCACACACACACACACACGCATTACAGAGAGAGACAGAGACAGAGATAGACAGAGAGACAGAGAGAGAGAGAGAGACAGAGAGACAGAGAGACAGACAGAGAGAGAGAGACAGAGAGCGAGAGACAGAGAGAGACAGAGAGAGAGACAGAGACAGAGAGACAGACAGAGAGAGAGAGAGAGAGAAGAGAGAGAAGAGAGAGAGAGAGAGAGAGAGAGAGAGAGAGAGAGAAGAGAGAGAGAGAGAGAGAGAGAGAGAGAGAGAGAGAGAGAGCATAAGCGAACCAGAAATAAAAAATGGTAAGAATAAAAGATAGCATAAATATATGTCATCATACAATTCCCTCCAGATACCCCCTCTTTCCTCTTTTTGTTGTTAGGAATTGATTGATAAGTACTTGCTTTCATCATCATCATCAGGTGCCTTGCCACATGACTTTGGCGATCATGGCCTTCCATCTGTTTCTATCCCTTGTTGCCTCAAGCATCTCTTCCACCCTCTTTGTCTTCAGCCACTCTGCAAGTCCGTCCAATATCTTCTCCCTGGGTCTACCTGGTGCTCTCTTTCCCTCCAGCTTTCCTGTTGTGACCAGGTGCTCCAATTCTCCTTTCCTCATAAAATGGCCCATAAATGCTGCCTGTCTTTTCCTAATCTTCCTTATGAATGATCTTCTTGTGTGTGCCTCCATCAAGACTGTCTCGTTTGTTTTCTTTGCTGTCCATGGAACTCTCAACATTCTTCTCCGAAATCACATCTCGGCTGCCTCAATTTTGTTCTGGCTTTGCTTGTTGATTGTCCACGCCTCACAACCGTACAACAGTATTGGCTCTATATAACATTCAAGAACTCTCTTCCTGATGTTAATTGATAGGCATTTGTTGGTAAGAATGCTTTTCATCTTCTTGAATGTTGTATTGTACTTGCTTTACGAGTATCTTTTGCCTCATGCGTTGCGTTTGTGATGTATTTCATTGACATATATATGGAAATTGATGTTTTGTTATAATTATTTTTTTTATAACTCTGTGACCTGGCAAAATTCATCTGTTTTCATCATTACTTTAGTTGATATATCTTCCCTCCTCTCCCCTTCCCTTGTTTGGTCTTAACGATTCCTTGGCTTCCTTCTTTTGATCCTGTGTAATGTACTTTTTAATGTTCTGAGCTTGCATTTCTGTGCCTTGTGGCTGCGTCTATGCAAGCTGAATGGGTAGCGTAAACTGTGTTGGATTTGAGAAATTCTACATGCGAGATAACTCCGTGACTCTCAGAGTTATGTTGCTTAGTTAATATGTAAAAAATTCTCCCTGTTTCCCTGTTATTTCCTTTGGTGATACTTTTCAATACAATGTTAATACAACTATTAGCTGTACTGTTACATAATTGTTGTTGCTATTGTTATTGGTAATGGGTTAACATGTGTTTATTTACATATTTACATATGTCTGTCTTGTCTCTCATGCTTTTCTAAAGTGCATGAGCCATTGGCATCTATACAAAAATCAATATTTTATCACAACTCGTTTTCATAGCTTGTTTGACATTTTTATGCTTATATTTTATGAGCAGAGTAGCAGAGACTAGCCGTAAGAGAGATCCACTGGGATCTAATGCTATAATTCTTGAATAATAAAGCATTCTGAAACCAGAAAAAAACACGAAAAAAAAAAAATAAATAAGAACGCGTATTTTATACCAGACAAGACAGGCCAACTTTAGTTGCCCTTTGTCAAACATAAGATCACAAATAAACAAACACCAGATACAAAAATTAGGAGAGAAAGACTGAAACTTCCCTGCTGCTCTGTCCAGTGTGAGAAAAGGATGGAGCAGCAGGAAAGTTTCAGTCTTTTTCTCCTAATTTTTGAATCTGGTATTTGTTTGTTTGTGATCTTACGCTTGACAAAGGCCAGTTGGCCGAAAATTTTTCGCCTGTCTTGTCTTGTTGCATTAAATACGCGTTCTTATTCTTTTTTCGTGTTTTTTTCCCCGGTTCCTGTTTGCTTGAACGCGGGCAGTCACACTTGTTTTGGATAAAGCATTCTGAGGTCTGAACACCCTCCCTCACCTAGTCTGAAGTCTGAACACCCTCCCTCACCTAGTCTGAAGTCTGAACACCCATCCTCACCTAGTCTGAAGTCTGAACACCCTCCCTCACCTAGTCTGAAGTCTGAACACCCACCCTCATCTAGTCTGAAGTCTGAACACCCACCCTCACCTAGTCTGAAATCTGAACACCCACCCACACCTAGTCTGAAGTCTGAACACCCTCACCTAGTCTGAAGTCTGAACACCCTCACCTAGTCTGAAGTCTGAACACCCTCACCTAGTCTGAAGTCTGAACACCTTCACCTAGTCTGAAGTC
>JAPXFY010000014.1:4317470-4319970 GCA_030674185.1 Monoplex corrugatus | reverse complement strand
ATATCACTTCTGAACGTCGAGGGGAAAATCTTCTTCTCTGTTATGGCAGCAAGATTGACAAAATACCTGACTGAAAACAAGTATCTGGATATGTCAGTCCAAAAGGGAGGCATACCAGGAATGCCTGGATGCTTGGAACATGCCACGTTGATTTGGGATGCCATCCAAAAAGCAAGAACAGACAAGAGAGACATTGACGTAGTTTGGCTTGATCTGGCGAATGCATATGGATCAGTTCCACACGATATGATCCAGCTGGCTCTTGAAATGTATCACATCCCAGAAAACATCCGAACAATGCTGAGGAAGTATTTCCAAGGGTTCTCAATGCGGTTCTCTACCAAAGAATACACCACGGACTGGATAGACCTAGAGGTGGGCATTGCAATGGGCTGTGCAATCTCTCCCATACTGTTCGTGTTGGCAATGGAAGTCATCTTGAAAGCTGCAATGAAGAGTTCAGGTCCAGTGAATCTGGGAGATGGATACCAGATGCCTCCTCTGAAAGCTTTCATGGATGACACAACAGTCTTGTCCACGGATGAGGAAGAGACACACCAAATCTTAAAGCAGCTGGATGAGCTGGTGGCCTCTTCAAGAATGAGGTTCAAACCTAAGAAATCCCGAAGTCTCTCACTGCGAAAAGGAAAAGTGGCAGATTCAGTCAAATTCATGGTAGCCAACCAAGCCATCCCCACTGTCACAGAAGAGCCAGTAAAAAGTCTCGGAAGATGGTATGATGACTCCCTGAAAGACACACAAAGGGGATGTGAAACCAAGCAAACAGCAGAAGAAGGCCTGAAGAAAATAGATAACTGCGGACTGCCAGGCAAATACAAAGTCTGGTGTCTACAGTTCATGCTGATACCAAAGCTGCTGTGGCCACTGCTAATCTATGACATTTGCACCAGCACAGTCGAAGCAATGGAAGCCAAAATCAACAAATACACAAGAAAATGGCTCGGTGTCCCACCTGGTCTCACTGATGTTGCATTCTACTGTCGTCAAGCAATGCTGAAGCTACCTCTCAAATCCATAGTGGAGGAATACAAAGTTGGAAAAGCAAGACTGTTGAGCATGCTGGAGGAATCGGAAGACAATATCGTGAGATCAGTTCATCCAAAGCTGAGAACTGGCAGAAAGTGGAAAGTCCAAGAGGCTGTAAACAATGCCAAGAGAAACCTCAGCATCAAAGAAATAATTGGACACACGCAAACCAACAGACAGGGACTGGGAGCAACAAAAATGCAGTGGTGGTCCAAAGCCAAAGGGAAGGAAAAAAGAGACATGATCATACAGGAGTTGAAGGAAGAAGAAGATGTCAAAAGAGTGCAGAAGGCAGTCCAGCAAGGTCAACAGGGGCAATGGACAACATGGGACAGTGCACTCCAAAGAAGTCTCAGCTGGAACGATATGTGGCACATGGCTCCTCTAAGGATAAGCTTCCTCCTCAGATCTGTATATGACCTGCTCCCCTCGAATGCAAACTTAGTGAAATGGGGGAAAGCAGACGACCCAGCATGTCCGCTCTGTCAGAAGAAACAAACAGTGGAACATGTCCTAAGCTCTTGCAAAGTAGCGCTAGCCCAAGGAAGGTATACATGGAGGCACAACCAAGTTCTGAAAGTGATCACAGATGTGGTTAGCGAAAAAACCATGACCCCAAACGCACCAATTGCTATGACAACGTTCTACAAAGCAGGAGGGAAACAGGTCTGGCCCGAAAGTGCTATGACAACCAGCACATTGCCAAAGGGTCTTCTGGATGGAGCAGTCGACTGGGAGTGTACAGCAGACCTCCCAGAGTGGAGAAATTACCCAGATGTCATCAGCAAGACAGGCATGAGACCAGACATCGCTCTCCACTCTGACTCCTCGAAACAAGTGATTCTGATAGAACTCACTGTGCCATACGAAAGCAGAATGGAGAGACACATATCTACAAGACCGAAAAATACGCCGGTCTTGCCAGCACCCTGAAGAAAGCAGGTCTGCGGGTCAAAATCTTCGCCATAGAGGTCGGGGCAAGAGGGTTTGTGGGCACCTCCGCTTATGATCTCATGAAACAACTCGCCATTTCTGGGAAGAAGAGGACTAGAGCCCTTAAAGCGATGGCAGAGGCAGCAGAAAGGAGCTCAAGCTGGATCTGGGCAAGGAGGAACGAAAAAAGTGAACTTCATAAGGATTAAATTCCCTACAGATGATGTGTGCCCCGTTAGCACATTGGTAAAACCGCGTACCGCAGTTCTGAAGCGCAGAATCGCCCAGGTTCGATCCCCGGCGTGGGAAAAAAAAAATAGACAACAGCAGAAGGGCATCCAGGAGTCATGACCTGGATGTGGCCCGGCCCCCCGAGAGTGTAAGGAATTCAGGGCCGAAACACTTGTCTAAAGGGGGTTACTTCTCTGAAGACCTTCTGTTGTCTAGCTCTCCCTAGAGTTTCTTTCTACCTATATATATATATATATATATATATATATATATATATATATATGTGTGT
>JAPXFY010000014.1:4297470-4302470 GCA_030674185.1 Monoplex corrugatus | reverse complement strand
CTCTGCCTGTCTCTCTCTCTCTCTCTTTCTCCTTTTCTGCCTGTATCGAGTTCTGTAACAAATATCAGAGACCCAAATATTAAGGCGAAACGACTGTGTTGATTATGCGATGCGATGAATCCATTTTGATCAAAGTTCTGAACTTCTGAATTTCTTACTTCTTATAATGTTCAGGGCAGGCGGAGATAAGTCTCGATTCTGTTTGTAGTATAGCTGATTTCAATGACTGTTTCGGGATTATTGACAAAGCAAACAGGAACCAGAAAAAAGAACACGAAAGAAGAATAAGAACGCGTATTTAATACAACAAGACAAGACAGGCGCAAATGTTTGGCCAACTGGCCTTTGTCAAGCGTAAGTTTACAAACAAACACCAGATCCAAAAATTGGGAGAAAAAGAGTGAAACTTCCCTGTTGCTTGGTCCTAATTTTTGTATCTGGTGTTTGTTTGTTTGTAATCTTACGCTTGACAAAGGCCAGTTGGCCGAAAAGTTGCGCCTGTCTTGTCTTGTTGTATTAAATACGCGTTCATATTCTTCTTTCGTGTTTTTTTTCCTGTTTGCTTGAACGCGTGCAGTCACACTTGTTTTGGAAAGCAAACACATGTCATCGTCAAGTCATTCCCATATATATATCTAAAGAAGAAAACAGAAACAATGCCAGAAAAAAATGATCAAGCCATTCTCCTAATTTTTCCTTTTTCTACACGAGGTTCTATTCTTCCCAAAATCCAGTTTGTTTTACTTCTCAAAGTCACTGTGACTAACGATACATCTCATGAAATAAGACTTGACGTGAATCAAGGACAGAGGTATATTGTCACAACGGTGGATTTAAACGTAAGATATCTTCAAGAGTTTCCACGAAAATGCCGTACACAGACTTTCCTCGAAAAGTATTGATTTGAGTCACTTTTCATGGTCCATCTGGCCTCAGCCTTGGTGCCGTGACTTCCAAACGCCACTCCTCAACGATGTATACCGTTGACGACAGTTACTTAAAGATCCCTCCAGAAACAGATGAGAAGATCGTGCTGATACCGTTTTGTCAGAGGCACATGGACAGACACACACACACCTCTCTTTGGTAGATATGAGACAGTCTACCTTTCCCCCCTACCTTTATTTTTCTTAGAGGGGAGAGAGAGAGAGAGAGAGAGAAGAAGAAGAAGAATTGCGAAGAAGAAGAAGAAGAATTGCGAAGAAGAAGAATTGCGAAGAAGAAGAATTGCGAAGAAGAAGAATTGCGAAGAAGAAGAAGAAGAAGAATTGCGAAGAAGAAGAATTGCAAAGAAGAATTGCGAAAAAGAATTGCGAAGAAGAAGAAGAATTGCGAAGAAGAAGAAGAACTGCGAAGAAGAAGAATTGCGAAGAAGAAGAAGAAGAATTGCGAAGAAGAATTGCGAAGAAGAAGAAGAATTGCGAAGAAGAAGAAGAATTGCGAAGAAGAAGAGTGCGAAGAAGAAGAAGAAGAATTGCGAAGAAGAAGAAGAAGAATTGCGAAGAAGAAGAAGAAGAATTGCGAAGAAGAAGAATTGCGAAGAAGAAGAATTGCGAAGAAAAGAAGAATTGCGAAGAAGAAGAATTGCGAAGAAGAAGAATTGCGAAGAAGAAGAATTGCAAAGAATTGCGAAGAATTGCGAAGAAGAATTGCGAAAAAGAATTGCGAAGAAGAATTACGAAGAAGAAGAAGAATTGCGAAGAAGAATTACGAAGAAGAAGAAGAATTGCGAAGAAAAAGAATTGCGAAAGAATTGCGAAGAAGAATTGCGAAGAAGAAGAAGAATTGCGAAGAAGAAGAATTGCGAAGAAGAAGAATTGCGAAGAAGAAGAATTGCGAAGAAGAATTGCGAAGAAGAAGAAGAAGAAGAATTGCGAAGAAGAAGAAAAAGAAGAATTGCGAAGAAGAAAAAGAAGAATTGCGAAGAAGAAGAAGAAGAAGAATTGCGAAGAAGAAGAATTGCGAAGAAGAAGAAGAAGAAGAATTGCGAAGAAGAAGAATTGCCAAGAAGAAGAATTGCGAAGAAGAAGAAGAAGAAGAAGAAGAAGAAGAAGAAGAAGAAGAAGAAGAAGAAGAAGAAGAAGAAGAAGAAGAAACAGAAAGAACACTTTCATTACCACTCCGTCTAACTTAAAATGAAGCATCTCTCTTGAAAAAGACGCTGTACATTGATAACAAGATGTCTTTCTGAATCATACACGTCCAGAAGATTCACCCAGTATCAACATTTTTCGTGCCATTTATCACACGAGAAAGAGAGACACACATACAAAACAAAAAAACAAAAAAAAAGAAATAAAAAAGAAATTATTTTAAATCTACAAGAAGGCATTACAAAAGTAAACATAACGCAACCTGTATACACAACCAAATAACTGATATATAAAATACCTTCAGTTCTCACATCCAACTGGGTACCAGAAAATAAAGAGACATGTCAAAGGGTTAATGCATCAAAGACAGCATGAAGATTCAGAACACAAAATACACATGCTGTGACGTCATCAAAGAGAGCATGCAGATTCAGAACACAAAATACACATACTGTGACGTCATCAAAGAGATCATGCAGATTCAGAACACAAAATACACATACTGTGACGTCATCAAAGAGATCATGCAGATTCAGAACACAAAATACACACACTTTCATGCAACATCGGAAGTCATGTATCCTGGGAAATGATGTATGCTGAGGAGGCAGGAGTGCCGAAAAGAGGGACTTCAATATTTAGAATACAAGATGCACATAATCTTACGCACCAAAGGGAAAATGTACAACTAGGTGGTAAAAGGGAGGTAAGGGGAAGGCAGGGGTGTGAGGAAGCGGGATAAAGAAGTTTGAAATGCACGTCTTGGGAAATCTACACGACATGGTGCAACATCACAGCACCAGCATTGGGGCCAGCAAAACTGACGTACCCAGTATTGACACAAGGGGATGGACAAGAAGTAGGAGATCTGATGGAAGAAGAAAAAGAGAAAAAAAAAAAACGAGGAGAAAGAGAGAGAGAGAGAGAAGGGGGAGAGAGAGAGAGAGAGAAGAGAGACAGTGAGAGAGAGAGAGAGAAAGAGAGAGAGAGAGAGAGACAGAGACAGAGACAGAGACAGAGAGACAGAGCCAGAGACAAAGGGAGTGGGAGACAGAGAGAGTGAGAGACAGAGAGAGTATGACAAAGAGACAGAGACAAAGAGAGAGAGAGAGAGAGAGGAGAGAGAGAGAGGAGAGAGACAAGACAGAGAGAGAAAGAAAGAGAGAGAGACAGACAGACAGAGAGAGACAGAGAGAGAGAGAAAGAGAGAGAGACAGAGAGAGAAAGAGAGACAGAGAAGAAAAGCGAACAAGAGAAAGAGAGAGAGAGAGAGAGAGAGAGAGAGAGAGAGACAGACAGACAGAGAGAGACAGACGGAGAGACAGACACAGAGAGACAGAGAGAGACAGAGACAAACAGAGACAGAAAGAGGGAGGGATAGAGAGAGACAGAGACAGAGACAGATGGAGAGACAGACACAGAGAGATAGACAGAGACAGAGACAGATAGAGAGAGAATGGTAAAGGATGGAAGGAAAATTCGTTCTAGTGTTTGTCGACACAGTTGTTCTTTGTTTGACATGTCAACATGACAATAAGCATGAAATAGAAATGCAGTTTTTTTTCTTTGAAGAAATCAAAAGCTGTTATCTTGTCAATATGCTCTGATGCATGGAAAAACTAGGAGAAAAAATGGTAAAGGATCAGGGAAAGGAAGAAAAGAAGACCAAAAATAAAATAAAATGAAATGAAATAAAATAAGATAGAATAATTGAAAATAATATAAAAGAAAGTAAAGTAAAATAAAATAAAATAAAATGAAATGAAATAAAATAACATAAAATAAAATGAAATAAAACAAAATAAAAGAAAACTTAGAAAAGTGAAAAAATGAAAATTAATCAATAAAAAAACAACAACAAAAAAACAACAACGACAAGTAAGAACAAAGAAAGAGCAAAGTAAAAGAAAGCACAAAAGAAATGAGAGTGAATAAAAGAATAGATCGTAAAAGAAATATGGATAGTCAAAAGCAGAAGTAAATCAAAAGAGCAAAATTCTAAGAAGAAGAACAATGAGAAGAAAGACAGACAGAATTAAAGAAACAATGAAAGACACAGGGAAAAAAGCACGAAAAGAGAAAGTAAGTAAAATAAAGAGAGAGTATTGTGATGAGTAAGAGGATTGTAAATGAGATATGTATGGACAAAACCAAAGTAAACCAATACAGTGAACTTAGAAAAATAAACAGAATTCAAAGAAAGAAAAAAAAAAAAAAAAAAAGAAGAAGAAGACGAAAGATGAGAACGAGGTTTGGAACCAAAAGACAGAAAGAACCAATCGCCGTGGTGTAGTGGTTAACGCAACGGACTACTGACTGGAATGTTGTGGGTTCGAATCCCCATCAGTCCCTTCAAAAATCATTGTGTGATTTTTCGGCTCTAACCGGCTCCTACCCAGAGTTGGGCGTGCTAGGGCTCTTTGGGAAGACTGGGACCACACAGTCGAGTCTCGTCCACTTCACGGATGCGTCATTGAGGGTGTTGCTCAAATCTTCTGACCAACATCGCAGGTGTCTGTATCTCTCGGGCCTTGTTGACGCCAGGATATGTTATGTAAGCGTAGAGTACAACCCTGCCACGCAGTCTCAATCCTAGATGGAACTCCATAGCATCATGATTATCATCCTCATCGACATTATCATCATCGCATTGTAAAAAAAAAAAGTGTGCCAGCTTCTGTGGCCATAAAGCTGGCGCAGAAAATGGGACAAAAAAAAAAAGAAAAAAAAAAGGTAAGCGCAAAGGTAACCTCCACGAATGCGATGATCCTTTGAAAATAAAAAAAAAGACAGAAAGAGACAGATAAACAATCAGAGAGAGAAAAAGAGAGTGGAAAAAAGACAGAAAGACACAGGTAAACAACCAGAGAGAGAAAAAGAGAGTGGAAAAAAGACAGAAAGAGACAG
>JAPXFY010000014.1:4274970-4289970 GCA_030674185.1 Monoplex corrugatus | reverse complement strand
CATATGGGATAGGCTTTCTGCCGAAGAGTTCGTAGATTTTTCGAAAGAACGTTCTCAGTGTTGCACACCGTACGGATTTGTTCAAAATAGAAAGCGAAAAAATACAACGTGAAAATGGACATTATTCATCATCGTTGATTTCACGGGACAATGAGCAAATGACTGTGTGAACAGAGCAACCAAGAGAATAAAATGTCTATGTGGACAATAGTTGATATCTTTTATCTGCTGAATTATGTCGGATACTTATGCCGACTGTGTGGGAAACTGGAATCGAGAGAAAGAAAGTGGACATTAATAATTAGATCTACATGACTGCTGCTTTGCTTTAAGTCTATGGAATGTGTGAAAATTTCGGTGGAAAAACAGCAACAACCAAAGTGCATAAAACTGACGTTCTTTCTGTGGCAGAACTTATGTGGCTACGAGGGATACGCCTACAGAGTGTGTGAAAAATAGAAATTGTGATACAGACATGAAAATGGGCAGTAGTAATCATCATCTTTATTGCTGTCGTTGTGTGTTGCTGTGGGATGCTGCTACAGACAACATTGTGAAAATACGAATCAGAAAAAAAAGCAGAGGGAGAGAGACAAAGAGAATCATGAATGTACTAAGATTAAGTGGGATATTTTTGTGGATGTCCTGCAAAATAGGATTCAAGAGAAAAAGAATAATGTCGACAAAAACAAGTTTCTAAATTACTAGTGCGACGACTACCAGGGATACTGTTGCTGATTACGGACTACATAAACACACAAACTGAAAGAAAGTTGATTTGTTGCAGAATTTTCGTGGAACAAAGTGGTTGTCTTTGTTTTCTGACTCGCAGATTTGTGTTGCGGAATTTAATGGGATATGCTTTGGGATTATGGAAAGACGAATAGAGGAAGAATGTGACGGTGGAACGAAATTCACGGATTGCTTTGTGTTCTGGGGTAACTGACACATTGTGATTCACGGATTGCTTTCGTGTTCTGGGGTAACTGACATATTGTGATTGACGGATTGCTTTCGTGTTCTGGGGTAACTTGACACATTGTGATTCACGGATTGCTTTCGTGTTCTGGGGTAACTTGACACATTGTGATTCACGGATTGCTTTCGTGTCCTGGGGTAACCGACACATTGTGATTCACTGATTGCTTCGTGTTCTGGAGTAACTTGACACATTGTGATTCACGGATTGCTTTCGTGTTCTGGGGTAACTGACACATTGTGATTCACTGATTGCTTCGTGTTCTAGGGTAACTTGACACATTGTGATTCACGGATTGCTTTGTGTTCTGGAGTAACTTGACACATTGTGATTCACGGATTGCTTTCGTGTTCTGGGGTAACTTGACACATTGTGATTCACGGATTGCTTTCGTGTTCTGGGGTAACTGACACATTGTGATTCATGGATTGCTTTCGTGTTCTAGGGTAACTTGACACATTGTGATTCACTGATTGCTTCGTGTTCTGGGGTAACTGACACATTGTGATTCATGGATTGCTTCGTGTTCAGCAGTAACCAACACATTGTGATTCACGGATTCTTCGTGTTCTGGAGTAACCAACCCATAGTGATTCATGGATTCTTCGTGTTCAGGAGTAACCAACCCATTGTGATTTATGGATTACTCGTGAAAAGAGCGGAAGTCATGGGTTTTGCACAAACAGGGTCGCACCTTTGATATGGGATATACATTGATACCACAGTTTGTAAATCATGTAAGAAAAACACACACACACACACGCGCGCTCGCGCGCGCGGACACACACACACACACACACACACACACACACACACACACACACACACACACACACACACACACACACACACACTCACACTCAAACACACGCACTCGCGCAACATACACACTTCCGCGCACACACGCTACAAAAAATGGCAGAGAAAAAGTACGTATTCAGAAAGTGACCGGACTTTGCAATGAATCTTTTTTCCGTGCAGTTTCACACACACACACACACACACTTACACACACACACACACACACACACACACACACACACACACACACACACACACACACACACACACACACACACACTTACACACACACACACACACACACACACACACACACTTACACACACACACACTCACACACACACACTCAAACACACGCACTCGCGCAACATACACACTTCCGCGCACACAACGCACACGTGCGCACGCGCGCGCGCACACACACACACACAACGCACACGTGCGCGAGCGCGCGTGCGCGCGCACACACACATGCACACACACACCCTACCCAAGAATTATAATACAAAAATAACTTATTCAGAAAATACACGGGCTTTGCAATATTTTTTTCCTTTCGATTTATATATGTGGAAACGTATGCTAGTATTTTGATAGAAGTCAGTAATGTCTAATATAAAGACTGTCTGCTGTCACTCTGCTCTATACTGACCTGTTGGGTTTTTCGGTTTTCATGCATTTCGTTCATACTAATATGCCAGACACCCATCTATTAAGGAGGGCAAAATTTGCATCATATTAAAAAAAAAAAAGCATATTTGCATATCTCATTTTTAGTCCACGAGGTCTCTGTAAAGAGCGAGTACCATGTAATATTCGCTTTTGTGGGCGAACGGCATTGCAGTTACTCCCCCCTTTCCTCCCCCCCCAAAAAAAAACAACAACAACAAAAAAACACACACACAAAACACCAACCAACCAACCAACCAACCATCCAACCAACCAACCAACCAAACAACCAACCAATCAAACAAACAAAGAAAAACAATAACAGAATATATCCACTGGTTACCGAACAGAGGTGAAAATGCGTCGGTCTCGGAGTAATCCAAGAGAGAGCATAGCTAAAAAGGAAGAAGCACCCATCAAAAAACGTGTATTTTGCATGCAAGAAGAGCGGGTTTTCATGCCAGAAACCACATGCATGTAAAGACCCATGTTATTTTGGTGATAATAAGCACGCATCGTTGAAGCTGTCTTCACCCTTAAGCTATCCGAACTGGGCTGCCACCTATGAGACTGAGAAAGGCTGAAGCTGCAGAAGACGAAAATCCAAAAAACGGAGTATGAAATTGGCGAAATCCGAAACAAGTGTGACTGCCCGCGTTCAAGCAAACAGGAACCAGAAAAACACGAAAATAGAATCAGAATGCGTATTTAATACAAGAAGACAAGACAGGCGAAAATTTTCGGCCAACTGGCCTTTGTCAAGCGTGAATGTAAGATCACAAACAAACACCTAATACAACATTATGAGAAAAAGACTGGAAACTTCCCTGCTGCTTCGTCCAGTGGGAGAAAGGGACTCGGGTGGTACAACAGATGTAAATAGCGTCTCAAGTCTCCGTAGCCGCGGAGACTTGAGACGCTATTTACATCTGTTGTACCACCCGAGTGGTCCCCGCGTTTTTCTTCTCACTGGACGAAGCAGCTGGGAAGTTTCAGTCATTTTCAGTCTTTTTCTCATAACTTTGTATTTGGTGTTTGTGATCTTACATTCACGTTTGACAAAGGCTGTCTTGTCTTGTTGTATTAAATACGCGTTGTGAAATTGGCGGCAGTCACAAGGAAATTTTTGGTTTGCTGGGATGACCAGAAAAAAACTTCCCTGTATTGCTGTAGACTTGACAACTCTCACAAATTGCATTTACGTGATGAAACACAGCAGAAATGATTTCTTCAGAGACAGTTGTTAAAAAGTAGTGTGAAATTGTTGTTCAGCTGAGACACACATATATTTTATTGCTTTGTGTGTGTGTGTGTGTGTGTGTGTGTGTGTGTGTGTGTGTGTGTGTGTGTGTATGTGTGTGTGTGTGTGTGTGTGTGTGCTAGATAAACTAAGATTCAAACGGGATGATTTTTTTGTTGTTGTTATGAATATTTTCTCGCCTCCCGTGAAACTATATCCAGAACCATTGTCTCGTAAGGTAATAATGGTTTGCGATCAGTGGTATGTGTGTAATGTATGTTATATTTGAATTTATTCAATCTCTTTCTACATGAACGAGACAGAGATATAACGTTAACAGTTACACAAATAAGATGAACATATCTTGCATCGATCTTCAGTGCAGATAATTTATTTACTTTCGCTTGATATAGCCTTGGCCTGAAGTTCTCTGTGTGTGTGTGTGTGTGTGAGAGAGAGAGAGAGAGAGAGAGAGAGAGAGGGAGGGAGAGAGAGAGAGAGAGAGAGACAGTGTGTGTGTGTGTGTGTGTGTGTGTGTGTGTGTGTGTGTGTGTGTGTGTGTGTGTGTTCATTCGTTCGTTCTTTGATTAAACGTCTTTTCACTAAGAGTGAGATTAGACAGGTGTGTGTGTGTGTGTGTGTGTGTGTGTGTGTGTGTGTGTGTGTGTGTGTGTGTGTGTGTGTGTGTGTGTGTGTGTCTTCGTTCGTTCTTTGATTAAAAGTCTTTTCACTAAGAGTGATATTAGACAGGTGTGTGTGTGTGTGTGTGTGTGTGTGTGTGTGTGTGTGTGTGTGTGTGTGTGTGTGTGTGTGTGTGTGTGTGTGTGTGTGTGTGTATGTGTGTGTGTGTGTGTGTGTGTGTGTGTGTGTGTGTGTGTGTGTGTGTGTTGTGTGTGTGTGTGTGTGTGTGTGTGTGTGTGTGTGTGTGTGTGTGTGTGTGTGTGCGTGCGTGTATGTGCGTGTGTATGTGCTTGTGTGTATGTGTGTATGTGTGTGTGCGTGCGTGTTTGTGTGTGTTCTCCCTCCCCCACCATCCCCCGCTCCCTCGCTTCCGCAGATCAGAACAAAACGATATTCCTGTGGCGTTAAATTACTTGCTTGAATTAACTATTCGCGTCTGTATCCCTGCCAACGTGCTCTGTTAAATTTCTTGCTTGAATAAACTATGCGTGTCTGCACTCGTGTCCATATGATCCAACCTTTTGCTCGGGTTCAGATCGGGTGCAATTCGGGTGGTACAACGGATGTAAATAGCCTCTCAAGTCTCCGCGGCAGCCCCGCGTTTTTCTTCTGAAAGCCCTGGTTTCCATTGCATCTTGTCCTTCGGCGCTTCGTTAAGGCATTAACTGGAAATTACAGACTTAAGTGGTAAATGCCGTCTAAATTCTATGTTTTACGCGTAACAATTTTTTTCCCCACTGTTTGAAAGTTATCAACACTAAATTTTAGGTATTATGACAAAGGCTTTATGATCTAGATATTATGTTTTTTCTAAATTATAGTTACATTATAATTATCATTCCTAGCTAGGCTGCCGTCATAGTAGAGTGAACTTACCTCATAAATGTGCTTGAATTTTGAACAGCAAAGCTAGGGTGGCCTAGATGTTTAGAACACACACACACACACACACACACACACACACACACACACACACACACACACACACACACACACACACACACACACACGCACAGACACTTATTCATTCTCTCTCTCTTCTCTCTCTCTCTCAAACACACACACACACTCACTCACTCACTCACTCTTTCTCTTCTCTCTCTCTCAGACACACACACACACTCACTCACTCACTCACTCTTTCTCTCTCTCTCTCTCTCAAACACACACACACACACACACACACACACACACACACACAGTGAGACCACAAACAGAGTCCTGTATACATCACGCACTCAGCGAACGATAAGGACCCCATGGAGACAAAGGAATTGTCCCAGGTAAAATTCTGAAAGAAAAAAATAATAAAATCCAACAACAGCAGCAACAGCAACAAGAGTCACAAGTATTATTTGCAATACCCATGTTCATTTAAAGACAATGTCCTCTCTAACGCAGTTAGTTCACATCCGTCCCTCGCCCTCTCTCGCTCCCATCAGCAATTCAGCAGACAGATTTTAATTAAGGTCGGCTCTCAATCGCAGCCCTTTATTTCATTTCATTTAGCCTGCTGCCTGCCGGAGGCCCCGTGGCTATTGCTGCTGCTGCTGCTACTGCTGCTGCTACCATTTCAATCGGCGCCACTGTTACTTCTTTTTCCGCTCAGAGCTGTCGTCTGCTCGCCCTGTCGTCTGTCACTGGCTTGTCTTCGGTCGTTTTCAGGGTGAATTGAAGGGCCGTTGGGTTTGATTGTGTGGAGTCTGCTGCTTTATTTGTTGGGTGGTGGGGTGGTGGTGGGGTTGTAGCGGTTTATTGAGAGGATTTTGTTTGAAGAAGGGACTAGCGAGGTATGGGATTTTAATCTTGGATTTGATTGTTCATCTGGTGGTGAGGTTTTTGAGAGTTTGAAGTGGGTTGTTTTTTTTACGTAGACTTACTGAATCTTATTTAGAGTTTGATTTAAATTTCAGGCCCTTCTGTTTGATATTCAGTCTTCCAGATCTTATTCACTCCTTAACTTTTTTTTTGTTATTGAATATTGATTTTAGGTCTTTCTGTTTTTGGTCTTCCATTTGGAAGTTGCTTGGGTACCGCCTGGTGGGTGAAAAGTGGAGATTTTTCGTGTTACCCAGGTCACCATATGTGCAGACCTGCTAGTACCAGAACTCGTCGTAAGTGTATACGCACGCAGGACACCAAAAACTACGTTAAAGTTCCTGAAAGCCATGTTAATGTTCAATGGCTTATGGAAACACGAAAATACCCAGCACCCACCCTTCCCCCACCCACCTCCGAAAATGGATCACGACTGTCTTAATGGCTGAGTAAAAAAAGAAAAACCACCACTACCACCAACAACAAAAAACCCCACCTCCACAGTAAACAAACAAACAAACAAACAAACAAAACAAAAAAACAATCACTGATATATTCAAGTGTACTTGGCAATTGCAACCCATGAATTAAAAAACATTCTATTTTAGTGTTTATATAATAACATAACTGATTAATACGAAATCCAAAACAAGTGTGACTGCTCGCGTTCAAGCAAACAAGAACCAGAAAAAAACACGAAAGAAGAATACGAACGCGTATTTAATACTACAAGACAAGACAGGGCGCAAATTTTCGGCCAACTGGCCTTTGTCAAGCGTAAGATTACGCTTTATATATTCAAGTATATTTGGCAATTGCAATCCATCTCTGTCTCTGTCTGTCTCTGTCTATTATATATTATTTTTGTACTATTATATATTATAAAGTGATCTATATCTGGGTGCTGGGTGTTTTTGTGTTTCCAATTCCACAAGCCATCGAACATTATCAGGGAAGTTTCAGTCTTTTTCTCCTAATTTTTGTATCTGGTGTTTGCTTGTCTGTAATCTTACGCTTGACAAAGGCCAGCTGGCCGAATATTTGCGCCTGTCTTGTCTTGTATTAAATACACGTTCTTATTCTTCTTTTGTGTTTTTTTCTGACAACTGATTAAGATAAATGTAGATCACTTTATAATATATAATAGTACAAAGATGATATATAATAGTACAAAGTTCTAGACTCCACAATCTTTTTAAGGAAAGATTTGATAGATTCTAGATTCTGCTTTAGTGCTTGATGTAGATTCTATATCCCTCTGCAGTGTTGTATACCTATCACGCTTCGATCTCAAAACCACGGGACCTTAGTGTCTTTCTTCTTTGTTTTTTTGCGGTTTTAGATGTTTAGTTTTTGTTTGTTTCGTTTTCTTGGACTCTACATGTAGATATAAATGGAATATATACGACGGGTGGTTCTGGGTGTAGCGAATTCTGCTTGACTGAATTGAAGTTCTCATTCTTTGAAGAACTAAGTGATCAGCGATCTGAATAGTCGGAGAGAATGTGGATGGTTATCGTTCTCTCTCCCACCCCACTCCATCTTCTCTCTCTCTCTGTCTCTGTCTCTATTTCTGTCTCTGTCTTTCTCTCTCTGTCTCTCTGTCTGTCTGTCTGTCTGTCTCTCTCTCCCTCTGTCTCTCTCAGTCTCTGTCTGTTTGTCTGTCTGTCCGTCTCTCTTTTTCTGTCTGTCTCTCTCTCTGTCTCTGTCTGTTTGTCTGTCCGTCTGTCTTTTTCTGTCTGTCTCTATGTCTTTGTCTCTGTCTGTCTGTCCGTCTCTCTCTCTCTCTCTCTAATATGAAGAACAATTTTGATACCGTTGCCCGTGAGTGACATCTGTCTCTCTCTCTCTCTCTGTCTCTTTTTCTGTCTGTCTGTCTGTCTCTCTCGATCTGTGTGTGTGTGTTTTTGTGTGTGTGTGTTGTGTGTGTGTTTGTGTTTTGTGTGTGTGTGTGTGTGTGTGTGTGTGTGTGTGTGTGTGTGTGTGTGTGTGTGTTTTGTGTGTTGTGTGTGTGTTGTGTGTGTGTGTGTGTGTGTGTGTGTGTGTGGTGTGTGTGTTTCGTTCTTTGATTTAACGTCTGTTCACTATGAGTGATATTAGACGGGGGAAAAATGGAGGATGGGAGATGGGCGAGTTGGATTGGGGGCAGAGGGGAGAATGAGTATGAGACATGAGTAAGCGTGTAAATATAAAAATGGAACAAAATCTTAACACTAACAGTTAACATTAACAATGCTAAGGGAAAATTTAACGCTAAAGTACAAACTTCATAAACTTAAAGCAATACATTAACAGGACTGTGAACCAATGATTCCGAAATTTTAACTGACAAAGATTGATCTGAAGTTACTTCTTTAAAATGAGTTTCAGAATAATTATCTTGTGTAAACATTTTTGGTAAAAAGGAACGTAGCTTTTTGCAGTAAAATAAACAGTGAAACAGTGTGAACTGTTCTCCGCAAATACACTTGATATTTTTACAATATTTTGTTTTCAACGCGTTTAGCTGAATACGAAAATGAACAGCAACAATTGATCTCGAATGATATATGGAAGAATACTGCAATTTTTTACATACATTTTGAAAAGAACGTTTTATCATTTGTTGTGTCACAAACTTTTCATTGAATTGCTCATGAAAACGAATCCATGAGGCTGATTCTAGCAAGTTGCAAGCTTCTTTTACGGAAGTTTTAATACGTAATTCTACAGTATCATCAGAGTTGTGCGCACCTTGCTTAGCTGCTCTGTCTACTACTTCATTGCCGTGAAGACCAACGTGAGAAGGCACCCAGCATAAACTGATATATGTACCTTTTGTCCTTAAACGATGTATAAGATGATTTGCCTCAGTAATTAAGTCAGGTCTTGTGTCTGTATCAAAAGACTGTAAGGCATATAATACAGATTTTGAATCAACAAAGAGAACTACTTTGACAAATACAGGTTTAAGGTCTACTAAATAATGCAACGCTTGTATAATAGCGACTAATTCCGCTGTAAATATAGATATATTTGGCCCAATGAAAAATGACTTTTGTATTCTAAATTTTGGAACATAAAACGCTGCTCCAGCAGATTTATTTTCTAATACTGACCCATCGGTAAAAATATGGAGGTGGGTACGGTAATTTTCATCGACGTGTTCTCTTGCTGTGCATATCGAAATGTTAATGTTTTCATATTTCTTAGCATCTGTATAATCAATATCAAAAGTGGCTTTAAGCATTTCCCATGTAGGGATAGGCGTTGTGGATGGTGTCTCAGCTATTTCATCCAAATTTATGTTAGACTGTTTGACTAAGTCAGAGACATAAGTTGCAACAGTCATTTGTGATGAAATGTTGCTTGCTCGTTTTGGAAAGTCAACATCAGACCTTAGTTTAATTTCCTTGCTCACAAAATTGTCCGTTTGTGAAGTAGTTCTGACTGCAAACTTTGCTGTCGCTAGCTCACGATAGTTGTTTAGAGACAGAATTCCAGCAACTTTGTACGTTTACAGATTTGAAGCATGGACTGGTACACCTAGTGCAATTTTAAGACTTTTGCAGTCTAAGCTTTGAATCTTCTTTAGTAAATATTTTGGTGCACTAAAGAACACCTCTTGTGCATAGGATAATTTAGATCTTACAAGTGCTGTTGATAGATGAAGTAGTATGTTTGTATCCATTCCCCAGGGTAATCTGCTTATTATCTTTAGAAAATTTAAGGCTTTTCTTGCATTTGTTAAAACATAATCAAAATGGACATTCCAGTTTAATTTCGATGTTATAAAAACTCCCAGAAATTTTACAACCTGTTTGTAATGTATCACTTCACCATGCAGTCTGAAAGTAGGCAAGTTATTTAAAGTACCACCAGGATTAAATAGCATCATGTTAGTTTTTTCAGTTGATAACGATAGACCATTTTCTAACATGTAGATTCCAAGACTATCAAGATCAGATTGATACAACTTCCTGATGTAATTCTGTGCTCTCTGGGGAGTTGTCTTTTTTAAAGTAATATTCATCCATATGCATATATCATCAGCGTACTGTACCAAAACAACACGATTTGAGAGTATATTAGGAAGATCATGTATAAGGATATTAAATAATATAGGTGCTATCACTGAACCTTGAGGAATTCCCATATCAAGACATCGTGAAGTAGAATAACTTGTTCCCACTCTTGCCTGAATTGTTCTATTGGCTAAATAGGACTTGATATAATTATACATATTGCCAGACAGACCAATAGATTTCAGCTTGTACAATAATCGTGTATGCCAAACTTGATCATAAGCTTTTTTCACATCAAAAAAGGTTGCTAAAAGACTTTTTCTACGGGCAAATTGTTGTTTTATCTGAGTTGTAAGTTTAACCAGGTGCTCAACTGTGGATCTCCCTTTTCTGAAACCTGCCTGGTTTACCGGAATAACGTTATTTTTATCACAGTAATGTATAAGTCTGTTCAAGACCAATCTTTCCATTAGTTTGCTCGTATGGGACGTCAACGCAATAGGTCTGTAACTGTTTTTATTGTTTTTAGGCTTTCCTGCTTTTAATATGGATATAACAACAGACTTTTGCCATACTTGTGGTACAGTTCCACTCACCCAGCATTTCTGAAAAATTTTGTGTAAGAATATAATATAATTTTCTGGAAGATGCTTAATCATTTCAGTTGAAACTGCATCGACACCTACCGAACTCCTTTTGTTGTGTAGAGACAAGATAGTGTTTTTTTAGCTCTTCTAGGGTGATCGGAGAATTAAACCAGCAATCATTCTGAGTTATTGGATCAGTGAAGATAGGGTTGTTAGCTGCCGTTTCTCTGTGTTTCTGTGTGTGTGTGTGTGTGTGTGTGTGTGTGTGTGTGTGTGTGTGTGTGTGTGTGTGTGTGTGTGTGTGTGTGTGCACGCGCGCGCGTGCGTACGTGGGTCGTACGCTCTTGCACGCACTTACTGCTATCTGTAGGGAAGCTACATTTCTGTTTAGTTGAGTTAGAATAGATAATAAATTTGATAAGCCAAAATAGACTGCACGACTATTGTTTGACCAGTGTTATGGTGTGACTAGTCGTGTCATAGTTAACATGTCTGTGATTGAATTTTGTTAATTTCAGTTTTATTTATTTCGAAATTAACCTTCTGTCTGATTTTGGCCTGAATATTTCAAGAGACATTAAATCATCAAATTGTCAAAAATGAATAAATGAAAAAATAAAATATAATGAAAAAGTTTCTTTTCTCGCACACCTATACATTCTCTCTCTCTCTCTGTCTCTGTGTCTCTGTGTCTCTCCGTCTCTGTCTCTGTCTGTCTGTCTCTCTGTCTGTCTCTCCCTCTGTCTGTCTGTCTGTCTCTCTGTTTTTGTCTGTCTGTCTGTCTGTCTGTCCGTCTCTCTCTCTCTCTCTCTCTCTCTCTCTCTCTCTCATCATTATACTTTGAATAATACAGCTTTACACGAATTGTCATTTTCTTTCAAAGTCACGTGCGTTATGACGTTGAACAAAATACCAGTAAATTTTCATTACTGCTGAAGACAGCACTTATAAAAAAGTGTGGAGACAACTGGGAACAGGGCTTGGAGAGTGAAAGTACGTGTGTTAGAGAGCACGCAGACGAATATTACATAAAGAGGAAATCCCTAAATGGTCAAGCCGTATAAACTCACCTTTACTTGATTTTCTTTTAAGTTTCATTCCATATCTACACAGACGTTCTTTCACTAACCGCACGCCGCTCTTTTCAAGACTCCAACACACCTCCAAAGCCACCGAAACTAAGAGGCTTGAATTATCATCATTATCAGGTGCCCTGCCGCATGGCGTTGGCGATCATGGACTTCCATCTGTCTCTATCTCTTGTTACCCCAAGCATCTCCTCCACCCTCCTCGTCTTCAACCACCCTACAAGTCCGTATAGCATTTTTTCCCTGGGTCTACCTGGTGCTCTCTTTCCCTCCAGCTTTCCCGTTGTGACCAGGTGCTCCAAATCCCCCTTCCTCATAAAATGGCCTATAAATGTTGCCTGTCTTTTCCTAATCTTCCTTATGAATGATCTACTTGTGTCTGCCTCCATCAAGATTGTCTCGTTTGTTTTCTTTGCTGTCCATGGAACTCTCAAATTTCTTCTTAGAAACCACATCTCGGCTGCCTCAATCTTGTTCTTGTTTTGCTTGTTGACTGTCCACGCCTCACGTCCGTAAAACAGTATTGGTTCTATATAACATTCAAGGACTCTCTTTCTGATGTTAATTGATAGGCATTTGTTGGTAAGAATGCTTGTCATCTTCTTGAATGCTGTTTTGGCTTGGCCGATTCTGCCGGCTATTTTCGATCTACATCTGCCGTCTGATGAAATGACCGTTCCCAGGTATTTGAACTTATTAACCTGTGTCAAGGTTGTGCCATTTGCTGTTATTTTGCATGAGGGGATTTCATGTTTTTTTACTGATCACCATGACTTCAGTCTTCCTGCTGTTTAGTTCCAACCCCTTACCTTTGCTTTCTGTTGCTTGAAGGGCCACTGAATCATAGCTTTTCAAAATGCTGTGATGAAAATGGGGACGATGATGATGACGTTAGGAGTTCTATTTCGGATTCAGACTGTACTTTACGTTTACTTTTACAGTCTATCCTGGCGTCAACCAGGCCCGAGAGATACAGATGCCAACGGTCTTGTCAGGAAATTTGAGAAAAATCCTCAAAGCCACATCTGTGACGTGAATGAGAATCGAATGTGTGGTCCTCCCAGTAGACTCATCGGGCCCTTAGCACACTGGACTCTGGAAGAAGCCGGTCGAGGCCATACACACACACACACACACACACACACACACACACACACACACACACACACACACACACACACACACACGCCCACACACACACACACACACACACACACACACACACACACACACACACACAACATATGCGGATGCGGATGCTGGTGAGGATGATTTATTCATAATAAGGCCATTGCCCCTCATGAAGGGGTGCGGTATACAAGACATGTTGAACATTTCATGTACACAGAACATGCAGCATATATAACACAAAAAGTTACGACATTAAAGTTGATCGTAGATTAAATACAGAAAGAGAGAGAGAAAATGACAATGACAATGACAATGATGCTTTATTTTTCAACGGTAAAAGCTATTGGCTAGAAGCCATTTTTCAAACTTGCCGTTGCTATTCTATACACATGACATTTGTTTACAGTAACAAGTACAGCTTAAGGAAAATACATGTTGAATACTAAAATTAAGATACAATGAAATCAAGAAACGTACAGTCACCACTTAGAGATAGGTAGATAGATAGATAGATAGATAGATAGAGAGAGAGAGAGAGGTAGATAGTATAGATAGATAGATAGACAGATGAGCAGGTAGATAATGATAAGTAAATAAAGAAAGAAAGATAATGTTGATAGTGATAATAATAAAAATAAGACGAAGAAGAGGAAGAAGAAGAAGGAAGAGGAGGAGGAGGAGAGGAAAACACAGTAAACAAAATAGTAATAAGATAAAACAAATAAAATGAAATAGAGGGAGAAGAAACATTACATGTGACAAATTTATAGAAGATAAATCAAGCGTCAAATAGACTAATGTTCTTACAATTAAATCAAAGAAGATGAAATCAATTTTCTGATTACACACAAAAAATATTAACACTGTTACAAACAACAATTACCACTACTACCACTACTACTACTACTACTACTAAACCCAAAGATAATAAATGGAGGCAGAAAAAAGAGCAGTTCAGAAGGATGATTAGAGGGGGGAAAAAAAAAAAAAAAAAAAAAAAAAGCGGGGGGGGGGGGGGGGGGGGGGGGGGGGGGGGGGGTGTAGCAAACATTGGGTCGATTGAAGGCATAAACACATAAAATTCTACAGGAGACAGAAAATCAACAGATGATATGAAGTCAAATAGACAAATGTATAGATAGATAAATAAAGTAAATGTTACTTTCGACAATAGGAAATTACAGTAATGATAAACGCATATGTAGGCTATAATAGAAATATCATACATGTGTAAACAAATCAATAATTCATGTAATAAGACATAAATAAATCAAGAATAGTAACCATAATCAAGCGCCGTTTTTCTTGATAGGAGAAGAGAGATACAAGCATGATATGGATAACAGTTGGAGAAAAGTGACAAATACAGACAGCAGATAAGAGCCAAACAAACAAACAGACAATATGGCTCACAGATAAGATGGGCAAGCAAGCAAAGCAAAAAACAAACAAACAAACAAAATGAACAAAGGCAATGAGAAATAAAGAAGAAGCAAGACAGAATCAAACACGTCATAGAGTCATCAACAAATCATCGCATATAATACAGAAATAAATACTGGTTGGCAGTTTGAACTGTTAAAATATCAATAATGTTAAAGAGAAAAAAAAAAAAAAAAAAAGAACAAAAAAAAAAAGAACACGAATTATCATTGTGCATACACACACACACACACACACACACACACACACACACACACACACACACACACACACACACACACACACACACACACACACACACAATCACACACACACACACATTGACTAGATTAGATGTCATAGGTTGAAAGGCAGCTGACGTTATTGTTGCTAACTGAGGTAATCTACGACACTGACGTAAGGTATTTAAATAAAGTAACTTTGAAGGAAGAGAGTGATTGAGTGTTTGTGATATTTGGGGGGAGGGTGTTCCATAGTTGTGCACCAGAAAACGATAAACTATTTTTATATATGTCAATTCTTGGACGGATAAGAGAGAGAGAGAGAGAGAGAGAGAGAG
>JAPXFY010000014.1:4264970-4269970 GCA_030674185.1 Monoplex corrugatus | reverse complement strand
GTGTAAAATTACAGATTATGCTACTGTGACAAGTCCCAATAAAACGTGTAAAATTACAGTTTATGCTACTGTGACAAGTCCCAATAAAACGTGTGAAATTACAGTTTGTGCCACTGTGACTAGTCCCAACAATATGTGTACAATTACAGTTTCTGGCACTATGACATGTCCCAATAAAACGTGCAAAATTACAGTGTGTGTTACTGTGACAAGTCCCAATAAAACGTGTAAAATTACAGTTTGTGTTACTGTGACAAGTCCCAATAAAACGTGTAAAATTACAGTTTGTGTTACTGTGACAAGTCCCAATAAAACGTGTGAAATTACAGTATGTGTTACTGTGACAATTCCCAATAAAACGTGTAAAATTACAGTTTGTGTTACTGTGACAAGTCCCAATAAAACGTGTAAAATTACAGTTTATGCTACTGTGACAAGTCCCAATAAAACATGTAAAATTACAGTTTATGCTACTGTGACAATTCCCAATAAAACGTGTAAAATTACAGTTTATGCTACTGTGACAAGTCCCAATAAAACATGTAAAATTACAGTGTGTGTTACTGTGACAAGTCCCAATAAAACGTGTAAAATTACAGTTTGTGTTACTGTGACAAGTCCCAATAAAACATGTAAAATTACAGTATGTGTTACTGTGACAAGTCCCAATAAAACGTGTAAAATTACAGTTTATGCTACTGTAACAAGTCTCAATAAAACGTGGGAAATTACAGTTTGTGCCACTGTGACTAGTCCCAACAATATGTGTACAATTATAGTTTCTGGCACTATGACATGTCCCAATAAAACGTGTAAAATTACAGTTTGTGTTACTGTGACAAGTCCCAATAAAACGTGTAAAATTACAGTTTGTGTTACTGTGACATGTCCCAATAAAACGTGTAAAATTACAGTTTGTGTTACTGTGACCTTTAGCAAGAACAAGTCCCAATAAAATGTGTAAAATTACAGTTTGTGTTACTGTGACAAGTCCCAATAAAACGTGTAAAATTACAGTTTGTGTTACTGTGACCTTTAGCAAGAACAAGTCCCAATAAAACGTGTAAAATTACAGTTTGTGTTACTGTGACCTTTAGCAAGAACAAGTCCCAATAAAATGTGTAAAATTACAGTTTGTGTTACTGTGACAAGTCCCAATAAAACGTGTAAAATTACAGTTTGTGTTACTGTGACCTTTAGCAAGAACAAGTCCCAATAAAATGTGTAAAATTACAGTTTGCGATACTGTTACTTTTACCACGAACAATTCCTAACAAAACGTTTAAAATTACAGTTTCACGTTCGGTTGGACATTCACCTATGTACTGTTAAATTATTGGGATAAGCAGCAGAGAAAACCTTTCCTGAAATACTTTCACACATTTCCGGCTTCTGCAATCCAAATCAGCTGTCATGCTGAATCAGATTTAGATGTTCTTGTTATTTTTGATGTTCGGTTTTATCATCGAAACATAATACTGAATTATAATCAGTATCTGCAGTGTAACACAGTGTTTGAGCCACTATTAAGATGCTGATGCGTATTCGAACGCATCCCCCGTTGGGGTGCCGTGGGCTCTTTCAGTATAAATTGTATCCCCACCTGGAAATTGTGTGCTAGAAAATGTCATCTTTTCTCTCTCTCTCTTTGTCTTTACCTTGCTCCTTTCCTTTGTGTCATTTCTTCCCATCATTTTCTGCCTTGCTGGTCCATTCAGCTGTATGTGTTTGATAAAGTCTTACGTACTTTTTCTTAGGATTGATAATTGGGTACATGTATTAAATGCATTTTTGGCTCTATGGAGGTGAGATATGCGAAAGCAATATTAGGAAATTTAGTCCCGTTTTTATATACGTTTTATTGTCCTTAGTTATGTTTGTAGTTGTAATCAGGTGTGTTTTTTTTATCCGCTGTGCGATAAATCGGACGGAGTGGTCAACGCCAGGGGCATGTCCTTAGATTATGTGCGTGAATGCATTGATATGTGTACTTAATTTTCTTTTTTTTTTTTTTTTTTTACAAATGAAGTGTTGTATATGTTTTAAAACGGTTTTAGCCATGATATGGCTCTGTGCAGTCGTCGAAGCTTTAAACAAAAATGACAATAACAATAACTCGAATGGATTTGCAACGTATCAATAATTTTCTGTGTTTGTTTGTTTGTTAAGTTCTTCTTATTGCGGACTTTGCCTTGTCGAGGGTGACACAATCTCCGGTGCTTCATATAGTTTGTAAGTTGTGCTTAATTTTCTGAAAGTTTAAAATTTGACTCGTTTTGATGAGCACCGGAGAGAACACTATTGGTCTGAGCTATCTTTTTCACGGAAAGGATTGTACAATGGGTAGTGGTCAGTATATCCGTCAGAGTGTTCGCTCAAGTAAAGTTTTACACTAACCAGAAAAAACACGAAAGAAGAATATGAACGCGTATTTAATACAACAAGACAAGACAGGCCCAAATTTTCGGCAATCTGGCCATTGTTAAGCGTAAGATTACAAACAAACAAACAAACACCAGAAACAAAAATTAGGAGAAAAAGACTGAAACTTCCCTGCTGCTTCGTCCAATGTGAGAAAAAGAATGTTCAGACCAACAAAAATATCTCAGGCCAACAGTGTTTCTCCGGTGTTCATCAAAACGAGTCAAATTTTAAACTTTCAGAAAATTAAGCATTCCTTTTCTCAACACTGGACCGAGCAGCAGGGAAGTTTCAGTATTTTTCTCCTAATTTTTGTACCTGGTGTTTGTTTGTTTGTAATCTTGACAAAGGCCAGTTGGCCGAAAATTTGCGCTTGTCTTGTGTTGTTGTATTGAATTCGCAAACTTATTCTTCTTTCGTGTTTTTTCTGGTTCCTGTTTGCTTGAACGCGGGCAGTCACACTTGTTTTGGATTACAGTTTTACACTGTTGTGTCCAGTATATAACTATCAGTAACAACCTCAACAGCAAGAAAACGAACCACTGCGGCAGTGTGCCGTAAAAGAGCCCCGCTGAAGTCCATCAGAAAAAAAAACCTCCCTGTGTCCTTTGAAGAAAAAAAAAAATCAGTATCGGCACTACAATTTTCAAACATTCCAGTCTTTTATCAGATACTCAACAGTCACCTGGACGGAGAGAGGAGTAAATGGGGTAGGGGTCATCCCACAGAAATGCTCTTCAGAACCTTCAGGTTGGGAAGGGGGGGGGGGTTGTTGGGGGTTGGAGAGGGTTATTGGGGGGTGGGTACCCTTCACAACTTCAAAACCTCGGGTGTGAGAAGGGGGAGAGTGGGGACACAGGGGGGTAACACGCGGAATTCCCTTCAGAAGCTCGCCACCTCTAAACCAGATTGAAAAGGACCAAAGAGGCGGTCGCACCCAATGACTCGCTGGATATTAAACAGGGCATTATCTCCAGGAGAAGAGAAAACCTGATCGCCTGGTCTGTTTAGTTCCAAAAGGTAAGGGAGGGACAGAGGCGTCAGTTGTGTTATTGAGTGGCCAATTCAATGCTTGACTGATGACAGCCACGGAGTTGAGGTGTTGGGCGAGAGCCGAGGTGTGTGTGTGTGGGAAGGGGGCAAAGAGGCGGAGGGATGAAACAGAGAGCCTGGGTGCTTTGCTGGTGGTGGTTTTGTTGTTGGTTATAGTGGGAGTGGGGAGGTCCAGTCACGCGTTAATTAATACTGGTGGTGTCAGTTGACTACCCTTAAGTTAATTGAGTGGATTCTCCACAAGTTTATTGTCTGAGATTTAAAGCCAAACAGAACCAAACTAAACCGAGACTAAAAGCAAACACACTCAAACAACGGAGAGGCAAGTTTTATTGACTTTATCTAACTATGAAAAAGGACATCATGTTGATTTTATCTAACATCTAAAGGGATGTCATGTAGACTTTATGTAACATTCAAAGGGATGTCAAGTAAAATCAAAATAAAAGTCATAAAGTTTTAACATGATAATCACCATCATCAAGTGCCTTGCCACATGGCGTTGGCGATCATGGCCTTCCATCTGTTTCTATCCCAAAGTGCCTCAAGCACCTCTTCCACCCTCTTTGTCTTCAGCCACTCTGCAAGTCCGTCCAACATTTTCTCCCTGGGTCTACCTGGTGCTCTCTTTCCCTCCAGCTTTTCTGAAGTGACCAGGTGCTCCAATTCCCCTTTCCTCATACAATGGCCAGACAAGCCAATGAAAACATGATAACACAGACTGGGAAACCTTGATAAAACCATTTTTGCACTTGACAACTCTATTGAAATTGACCTCGCAAGCTCAAGCCTGACGCCTTCATCGTTCTGCCTCAGCGGTGTAGATGACCAGGCAGCTAAACGTGTATTTCAGCGATGTGACCTGTGTCAAGTGGACCGACAGGAGATATGGCCGGTTACAACTCCTGTGACCACTAAGCTCCACGGTAGCTGGCAGTACTTGAAAAAAAAATTGTCACATTCATCGCCACATGAGGTTGTCTGTGTAGACGATGAACTAAAGAGAAGACTGACTTCGTGGCATCTTTTTGAATCTTGAACACCAAAGACAGGACTAATTCTTCTGATAGCAGTGTCATGCTGATAACGGGATGGAAAATATTTTTGTATAACTTAGATTTATTTATAGAGACACTCACACACCACACACACACACACACACACACCACACACACACACACTACACACACACACAACACACACACACACACACACACCACACACACACACACACACACACACACACACACACACACACACACAACACACACACACACACACACACACTACACAAGCACACACACACAAACACTACGCACGCACGCACACACGCACGCACACACACACACACACACACACACACACACATACAAACACAAACACACATAAACACACACATACACAAACACACACGCACCACACACACACCACACACAAACACACACACACAACACACACACACATCACACAGACACACACCACACACACAAACACAACACACACACACACACACATCACACAACACA
>JAPXFY010000014.1:4255226-4257370 GCA_030674185.1 Monoplex corrugatus | reverse complement strand
TGATAATCCTGTTGGATTTTTATTTATTTGTTGTTACCTGATAATCCTGTAGGATTTTTATCTATTTGGTGTTACCTGATAATCCTTTTGGATTTTTATTTATTTGTTGTTACCTGATAATCCTGTAGGATTTTTATCTATTTGCTGTTACCTGATAATCCTGTTGGATTCTTTTTTATTTGCTGTTACCTGATAATCCTGTAGGATTTTTATTTATTTGCTGTTACCTGATAATCCTGTTGGATTTTTATTTATGTGCTGTTACCTGATAATCCTGTAGGATTTTTATTTATTTGTTGTTACCTGATAATCCTGTAGGATTTTTATCTATTTGTTGTTACCTAATAATCCTTTGGATTTTTATTTATTTGTTGTTACCTGATAATCCTGTAGGATTTTTATCTATTTGCTGTTGCCTGATAATCCTGTTGGATTCTTTTTTATTTGCTGTTAACTGATAATCCTGTTGGATTTTTATTTATTTGCTGTTACCTGATAATCCTGTTGGATTTTTATTTATTTGTTGTTACCTGATAATCCTGTTGGATTTTTATTTATTTGTTGTTACCTGATAATCCTGTTGGATTTTTATTTATTTGTTGTTACCATACCAAACCCAGTTGGGGTTTAAAGGATTTATTGAACATTGAAACGTTGCGTGCGTGCGTGCGTGCGTGCGTGCGTGCGTGCGTGCGTGCGTTCGTGCGTGCGTGTGTGTTGTGTCTACATGATGTTGGGGTTGTTTGTGGACTGTCAGTGGGCCCTGACGTCTCCGTCTAACGCCTGTCTTCCTGTCTGTCTGCAAAATGGCCATGGGCCTGAGTGAAAGGGCTTCTGCACAAAATAACTGCTTTCTCTCTCTCTTTCTTTCTTTCTTTCTCTCTCTCTTTCTTTCTTTCTTTCCCTCTCTCTTTCTTTCTTTCTTTCTCTCTCTCTCTCTCTCTCACTTTTAAAGAAATGATTATGCCACCCACTACTAGGAGCTAAATACATTGTATGCTACAGCTTTTTTTTTCTGTAGAGTTTGGAGTTTGTTCAAGAAGGATTCTTCGAACTCGGAGAATTCCATAAGCGGTCCACCCAGATCTGCTAGCGATTATCTGTCAGATTCCCTAACTTGTGGAAAACCGTAATCGATGACAAGGTCTTGAAATGGGGAAGTGGGAGTGAGTGTGTGTGGGGGGGGGAGGGGCGGGAGGGGAAGAAGAGATCTGTATGAAACACTAATCCGACACCATCATAATGATAACATTAAAATATGAGTACCAGTTAGGGGAGTTTCTTTTCTTTTCTTTTCTTTTCTTTTCTTTTCTTTAATTTTCCTTTCTTTTTTCTTTTCTTTTCTTTTTTTTTACATCTTATTCTTTTCTTTTGTTTTCTTTTTTATCTTTTCTTTTCTTTTGTTTTCTTTTGTTGTTGTTTTTAATTTTGTTTTCTTTTTCTTTTCTTTTATTTAATTTTCTTTTCTTTACTTTTTCTTTTTTTCTTTTCTTTTTCTTTTTCTTTTTTTTTCTTCTTTCTTTTTCTTTTTTCTTCTTTTCTTTAATTTTTTCTTTTCTTTAATTTTCTTTTATTTTCTTTAATTTTTCTTTTCTTTTCTTTTCTTTGATTTTTTTATTTTCTTTAATTTTCTTTTCCTGTTTTTTTTCTTTTTCTTTTCTTTTGTCTTCCTTTTTTCTTTTCTTTTGTTTTTTATTTTTTTAGTGCTTGGATTGAACTCAACATATATATTGAGTGTATAGATCGAATGGTAGACAAAAGAATTTTGGGGTCAATATTAACAGTCTTTCGGTGTTCTTGATCTTGTCAAGGAGTCGATAAATAGATTAAATTCGTATCACCATTTCAAGAGTCTATTTTCGTGTAAACAGCAATGGCATTCTCAGATAACAGAAAGCGAAAAGTACGGCTGGTTATTCTCCTATAAAACATACAGGTTTTTCGTTGTTTTTGTTTTTTGTTTGATTTCAGCTGGAAGGTATATAACTGTAGAGACAACTATTTGGCACCAGGACAGATAAGTAAGGTTTAGAAATAGAACTCGTTGTTTTTCTGTAGGTTGGTTGGTCGGTTGTTCGTTTGTTTGTTTTATCCATTTTTATATTGATAGTTACGCAATACACAGAACTTGCTCCATTACTCAC
>JAPXFY010000014.1:4240226-4245226 GCA_030674185.1 Monoplex corrugatus | reverse complement strand
TTGAATGTTATATAGAACCAATACTGTTGTAGGGTTGTGAGGCGTGGACAATCAACAAGCAAAGCCAGAACAAGATTGAGGCAGCCGAGATGTGGTTTCTAAGAAGAATGTTGAGAGTTCCATGGACAGCAAAGAAAACAAACGAGACAGTCTTGATGGAGGCACATACAAGAAGATCATTCATAAGGAAGATTAGGAAAAGACAGGCAGCATTTATAGGTCATTTTATGAGGAAAGGGGAATTGGAGCACCTGGTCACAACAGGAAAGCTGGAGGGAAAGAGAGCACCAGGTAGACCAAGGGAGAAGATATTGGACGGACTTGCAGAGAGGCTGAAGACAAAGAGGGTGGAAGAGATGCTTGAGGCAACAAGGGATAGAAACAGACGGAAGGCCATGTGGCAAGGCACCTGATGATGATGATGAAAGCAAGTACTTATCAATCAATTCCTAACAACAAAAAGAGGGAAAAGGGGGTGATCTGGAGGGAATTGTATGATGACATATATTTATGCTATCTTTTATTCTTACCATTTTTTATTTCTGGTTCGCTTATGCTCTCTCTCTCTCTCTCTCTCTCTCTCTCTCTCTCTCTCTCTCTCTCTCTCTCTCTTCTCTCTCTTCTCTCTCTCTCTGTCTCTATCTGTCTCTCTGTCTCTGTCTCTCTCTCTGTCTCTCTCTGTCTCTCGCTCTCTGTCTCTCTCTCTCTGTCTGTCTCTCTGTCTCTCTGTCTCTCTCTCTCTCTCTCTCTGTCTCTCTGTCTATCTCTGTCTCTGTCTCTCTCTGTAATGCGTGTGTGTGTGCGTGCGCGCACGCGTGCGTGCGTGCGTGCGTGCGAGATCAATCACACAAGCATATGTTTTAAATGTGTGCGCTCGCGTGCGTCCATACAATCTACTGAGTGCATGCATGCGTCTTTTTTTATGTGAAAATGCTTGTCTGCGTGTTTTGCGCGTTTGTGCCCTTACCCATGCGTCTTTCTGCGCGCGCGCAGCTCGCTCTGGCGCGCACGTGCTTGCGCATGTGTGCAGGCGCTGGATTAGATGAGGTATTCTATTACGTCGCCGACGGCAATTGACCGCTTCACTGGCATTGGGCTTGGCTGAATTTGATGCCCGACTGAGTCCTTGTTTCACCTGTCTCAATGTCTGATGAGTTGGGTTGAATTGATGTGAGGTTTCTCTCAGACACTGGCGCGTGCGCACGTGCATAATTACGTGTTTTCAGTTTGTATGTACACATGAAAATTAAATCATCTACGGGCGCATGAACCGATTCATGAATCAAAGTTTGTAAGTTTACATCTGGAACGTAAAATAAACATATGAATAAATATATAAATAAATGAATAGATAGATAGATAGATAGATAGATAGATAAATAAATAAGTAAATAAATAAATAGACAGATAAATAAATACATAAACAAACAAACAAATAAATGAATAAATAATGAATAGATAAATAAATGAATGAATGAATAAATAAATAAATAGATAAATAAATAAACAAATAAATAAATGAAAAAAATAAATAATAAATGAATAAATAAATAAATAGATAAATAAACAAATAAATAAATGAAAAAATAAATAATAAACAATAAATAAATAAACAAACAAATAAATAAATAAATAAATAAACAAATAAATAAATAAATCAACAAATAAAAATGAGGTCTACGTATGGAACAAGCCGATTACACAAGAACTGTTTCTGGTAACCAGTCAAACGTCACAAGCTTTGATGGTTGATCACGTAACCCGCCATGACACACATTGTGTATGACCATCCATAAGAACACTTGGAAAGAGGCCCATCGCCCAGGTCGACAGAGGACAGAAGAGTTGGATGACAACTACCAAGGACCGGATCAACACCAGCATGTCTGGACAGCTTTGTTGTTGCACAGTAGAAGAGACAGAGACAAAAGATCCTGGTTGTTGCTGTGTGTTATCAGTCACCACAGTGAACTGGCTGGATTAGGTGGTAGTGATGATAAATTGTATTCAAATACATAAATATATACACACATGCAAACAGATACAGGACAGACGCACAGACAGCAGTGTAGCAGACATAAACTACATATGTGCAGACAGATAAGCAAACAACAATGTTTGCTACCAGCCTGCCTGCATGCATTCATATATGGATACATAAATAAATAAGGTTGAAGGAAATATGATAAACAACTATCAATACGCAGAAGACACCGTGATAATTGCAGAAAATGAAAGGGACCTACAAAACCTTGTGAATATACTAGAAATAGAAAGCAAAAGTAAGGGGTTGGAACTAAACAGCAGGAAGACTGAAGTCATGGTGATCAGTAAAAACATGAAATCCCCTCATGCAAAATAACAGCAAATGGTACAACCTTGAGACGGGTTGATAAGTTTAAATACCTGGAAACCTGGTCATCTCACCAGACGGCAGATGCACATCAGAAATAACCAGCAGAATTGGCCTAGCCAAAACAGCATTCAAGAAGATGACAAGCATTCTTACCAACAAATGCCTATCAATTAACATCTGGAAGAGAGTTCTTGAATGTTATATAGAACCAATACTGTTATACGGATGTGATGCGTGGACAGTCAACAAACAAAGCCACAACAAGACTGAGGCACCCAAGATGTGGTTTCTAAGAAGAATGTTGACAGTTCCATGGACAGCAAAGAAAACAAACGAGACAGTCTTGATGGAGGCAGACACAAAAAGACCATTGATAAGGAAGATTAGGAAAAGACAGGCAACATTTATAGGCCATTTTATGAGGAAAGAGAAATTTGAGCACCTGGTCACAACGGGAAAACTGGAGGGAAAGAGAGCACCAGGTAGACCCAGGGAGAAGATATTGGACGGACTTGCAGAATGGTTGAAGACAAAGAGTGTGGAAGAGGTGCTTGAGGCAACAAGGGATAGAAACAGATGGAAGGCCATGATCGCCAACGCCATGTGGCAAGGCACCTGATGATGATGATGATGATGATGATAAAATGTATTCAAATACACAAATATACACACATGCAAACAGACACCAGACAGACGCACATACACCACTCGTGTCCGATATATACACACATACACGGACAGACGAGCAAACAAACACGATTGCTACTAGCCTGCCTGCATTCATTCATATATGGATATATACAAACGTATATTCATACATTTAAAAACATATGTGTGTATTTGGTGAAAATATATGGAAATGGATGAAAACGTTCTATAAAAATGTGAAGTCACCGTAACCGTTATTGGTCAAATTTCGAACCGGCTCTGTGAAAAACAAGGCTGCAGACAACGTGACAATTCCCTCCTTATTTGTTTGTATGATGTACTGAAATAGTAACAATAATATTCTGAGAAAATGAAGACATAAACAACACATAATCAATAACAAAGGAATCAAAATATCTCAGTTTGCAGATATTGCCCAATTAATGAATAATAGAAATAACTTTTTTTGAGTGTCATTTCAAAATGTATAATGTTTCGGTGCTGTTTATGAATGCTGATAAAACGTAAGCAGTCTGGCTTGGAAGTAAAACGTGTTCTAGAATGAAAAGAATGCAACATTTGAATACACAAGGGAATCCCCAGATACTTACAATATTGGCTATATCATAATTTACCCGAAACGTAAAAGGATGTGAAGAAACAAACTCTGCTGAAAATGTATCAGAAGTAAGAGCTTTGCTCAAGTTCTGGATAAAAACAAGCATGAATCCACTTGAAAGAGTCGCAACACTCTGTTCCTTTCCAAATTAATACACTTCTGGATTCTACTACCAAATCCTCCTGATGAATTTATGAGCAATCTTCGAGAAAGATATGCTTTTCGTTGATTTGGAATAGTACACAAGTGGATCAGCAGAAAGACAAGCAACGACAACACACAAAATGGAGGTTTAAATGTACCAGTTAGAAACAAATAAAATTATTAAAGCTTTGAAATGGTTATGGTTGAGAAAATTTAAAACCACACAAGTCGAAAAATATGTTTTATGACATCTACCCAGTTTTAACTGAAACTGAAAAGTATAGCTCCAACTACTGTGTACTTAAAGATAACGGTAAATTATTTTGGAAACACATATGTCAGGAATACAATCACACACAACCAACATCACCAAAAAATTTACTTTCAGAACCGATTCTGTATAACAAAAAGTAATGTTGGAAATAATAGAATTTAAGGTATCAGTTGGATTGAAAAGTGTGTTTACTGTACCGTACATTTCCTGAATAATGAATAATGATGGATCTTTCTTTTCTTGAATAATAATGGATCTCCAATGACTTCTGAAGAATTTAATAGAAAATATGATATAAATGTAACCATTCTGTCTTTATTAGATAAAAAAAAGTCTGTGAAGAATTGCATGCAGCAAACACTACCGGATACCCCACATCAAAGCGAACAAGGTTTTCTACAGCACTTGAGGGTTATTCTAACGATATTTTAACAAAATACGATATACTTCAAAACAAACTGTCTGTCTAAATAAAAAAAAAACATAAAAGAAGGTTTTGAAAGAAAACCTGTTTGCCTGTGTGTCTGCGACAAAAATGTGTTTAGCAATATTTTCTCAGCCGTTTCTGGATAGATGGCTCTTTACCAACTTCAGGACAAAGGTGTGGACAGTTGAGGAGTCGCCGAGGTCGTGGACGCCGAGGCCAAGGTCACACGGACTCAACAAACCTTGTATTTAACATCAATGTGTTTTGAGTACGGAGCATGGACAGCGTTTATCGGGAACTTCTGACAATGTCTGAAATCTCTTGTCACTGTTGTGATAGCCTACATTTGGCCTCCGAGAACGTCTTATTTCAAATGACGTTATTTCAAGGTAAAAAAATCAACTTAAAAAGTACGAAATCTGGATTTACTGTTACAATATTTGTGTTATTATGCTGTTGTACGGTTGTGAGGCGTGGACAGTCGGCAAGCAAAGCCAGAGCAAGATTGAGGCAGCGAGATGTGGTTTCTGAG
>JAPXFY010000014.1:4220226-4222726 GCA_030674185.1 Monoplex corrugatus | reverse complement strand
TAGCACAGAATTTCCAGAAGGTGCGGATACTATTTATACTGAAAGAGCCCCCAGCAACCCAACGGGGGAATGACGCAAGATGAACGGTCAGAGTGTAGTGTGTGACCTAGTGACTAAAATACTTGCCTATGACGCAAGATGAACGGTCAGTGTGTAGCCTAGTGACTAAAAAACTTGCCTATGACGTAAGATGAACGGTCAGAGTGCACTGTGTGGCCTAGTGACTAAAATACTTGCCAATGACGCAAGATGAACGGTCAGAGTGCACTGTGTGGCCTAGTGACTAAAACACGTGCCTATGACGTAAGATGAACGGTCAGAGTATAGAGTGTGGCCTAGTGACTAAAACACTTGCCAATGACGTCAGATGAACGGTCAGAGTGTACTGTGTGTGTGGCCTAGTGACTAAAATACTTGCCTATGACGTAAGATGAACCATCAGAGTGCACTGTGTGGCCTAGTGACTAAAACACTTGCCAATGACGTAAGATGAACGGTCAGAGTGTAGAGTGTGACTTAGTGACTAAAACACTTGCCTATGACGCAAGATGAACGGTCAGAGTGCACTGTGTGACCTAGTGACTAAAACACGTGCCTATGACGTAAGATGAACGGTCAGAGTGCACTGTGTGGCCTAGTGACTAAAATATTTGCCTATGACGTAAGATGAACGGTCAGAGTGCACTGTGTGGCCTAGTGACTAAAATACTTGCCTATGACGTAAGATGAACGGTCAGAGTGTAGTGTGTGACCTAGTGACTAAAACACGTGCCTATGACGTAAGATGAACGGTCAGAGTGCAGTGTGTGACCTAGTGACTAAAACACTTGCCTATGACGCAAGATGAACGGTCAGAGTATAGAGTGTGGCCTAGTGACTAAAACACTTGCCTGTGACGCAAGATGAACGGTCAGAGTGTGGTATGTGGCTTAGTGACTAAAACACGTGCCTATGACGCAAGATGAACGGTCAGTGTGTAGTGTGTGGCCTAGTGACTAAAAAACACTTGCCTATGACGCAAGATGAACGGTCAGTGTGTAGTGTGTGGCCTAGTGACTAAAACACGTGCCTATGACGCAAGATGAACGGTCAGTGTGTAGTGTGTGGCCTAGTGACTAAAACACGTACCTATGACGTCAGATGAACGGTCAGAGTGCACTGTGTGGCCTAGTGACTAAAACACTTGTCTATGACGTAAGATGAACGGTCAGAGTGCACTGTGTGGCCTAGTGACTAAAACACTTGCCTATGACGTAAGATGAACGGTCAGAGTGTAGTGTGTGACCTAGTGACTAAAACACTTGCCTATGACGTAAGATGAACGGTCAGTGTGTTGCCTAGTGACTAAAATACTTGCCTATGACGTAAGATGAACCGTCAGAGTGCACTGTGTGACCTAGTGACTAAAATACTTGCCTATGACGTAAGATGAACGGTCAGAGTGCACTGAGTTAATGAATAAAGATCATGTTACAACAGAGAAATATATCTTCATATGCTTTAGTTAGACATATGGATGTACATGTATATGTATGTATATATGTATGTATATTTATCGTCGTCGTCGTCGGCCTCTTTACATCTCAGGAGATGATAGTCTGCACCAGGAAGCGTTGTGCTCATGACGTGCACTTTCTGCTGTGGCTGTGCAGGCCAATTCTTGAGTATATTTATATGTGTGTATATATGTGTATATGTGTTTCTGTATGTATATGTATGTGTCTATGTGTATACGTGTATGTATGTATGTGATGCATATATGTATGTTTGTGATTGTATGTGTATATATATGTATGTATGTATGTATGTATGTATGTACGCGTATGTGTATATATATATGTGTTATGTGTGTGTGTATGTATGTATGAATATGTATGGGTGTACATGTATATGCAGATGTGTGTATGCATATGTATATGTATGTCTGTATACATATGTATATATATGTATGTTTTTTTGTGTGTACGGATATGTAAATGTATTTATGCATATATACATATTGCAATGAATGCTTTTTTCTTTCTACATTTTGTTCGATCTGTTGATTATGCATCGTGTACATTTCAAAATGTTTGTAAAAGCTATATATTTGAAAATGAATAAAAACAAGTTAAAAAAAAAAGTCTTCTTCTTCTTACACAAACAAGAGTTCCTAAGAGATCTCCCAGTCTAAGCATATATAAATTCGTACAAACCTATAAAGCACACAAGAGCGGGATTTAATGCATATACGCACGACGCTTGCTTACTCACACGCGCACACGTACATACATACACACTCAAACGTCCATCTACGAGGTCTCCTTCCCCATCCCAACCACTACGTCCACAAATCTGCAAACAAAATATACCGCAGGTTTTGAATCTTAAAAATGTAATCTTCTTCCACCCAAGCACGCTCACACACACACACACACACACACACACACACACACACACACACACACACACACACACACACACACACACACACACACACACACACACACACACACACACA
>JAPXFY010000014.1:4191149-4200126 GCA_030674185.1 Monoplex corrugatus | reverse complement strand
AGGCACCTGTGTGTGTGTATGTGTGTGCGTGTGTGTTGAGTGTGTGTGTGTGTGTGTGTGTGTGTTGTGTGTGTGTGTGTGTATGTGTATGTGTGTGTGTATGTGTATTTGTGTGTGTGTGTGTGTGTGTGTGTGTGAGAGAGAGAGAGAGAGAGAGAGAGAGAGAGAGAGAGAGAGAGAGAGACAGAGAGACAGAGACAGAGACACAGAGAGAGCGGGCACCTGTGTGTGTAAATGTGTCTGCGTGTTTGTTTTCTTTGCTGTCCATGGAACTCTCAACATTCTTCTTAGAAACCACATCTCGGCTGCCTCAATCTTGTTCTGGATTTGTCTGTTGACTGTCCACACCTCACAACTGTACAACAGTATTGGTTCTATATAGCATTCAAGAACTCTCTTCCTGATGTTAATTGATACGCATTTGTTGGTAAGAATGCCTGTCATCTTCCCGAATGCGGTTTTGGCTTGGCCGATTCTGCCGGCTATTTCTGATGTGCGTCTGCCGTCTGATGAAATGATCGTTACCAGGTATTTGAATTTATCAACCATTATTGTTACCTTTTTAAATTTGCTTACCTTGTTGATTTCTTTGTGTTGATATGTTCTGTTTCTATTATTCATTGCGTTTTCAACTTTGTAAAATATACCATGGATGTCTTAATTTTTTTTACCCTTCTTCATCATCTCCGTTACTGTTAATTGTTTACCTTTAGTTTTCTTGTTGATTATTTGTGACCTCCCACCACGAAATCAGTCTTAATTTAACTAGCATTTTGGGCATTTTGAGATATACATATCACTGCAAAGTGTACATTCTGCTGATTATTTTGGTACTTGAATAAAGCTTGTACTCAAAAAATTGTAGAAGTTATGTATGTTTAAAATCATTAAATTGTATGACGCCATTTTGAGAAAACGTCCTCTAAAGTTTTTGTGTGCTCTCCTACACATTTTTCTTAAATTTCTTTATTTAGTGGCTATGACCCAGTTTGTTTCTAATTTTCGCTGTCATTATCTGAAAGGTGCGGGTACTGTACAGGTTATGGTTCATAATTAGAGATAAAAATAGGTACTTTTGGTAGGAAATTGCGTTCTTTCTGCTGCGATCAGTGCATTAAAATACCGATTTAAATTGATTAATAATATTTTTTCAAGAAAAAAATTCTGTGGGGGATAGATTATTTTCTACATAAACCAATTTTG
This sequence comes from Monoplex corrugatus, assembly GCA_030674185.1. Taxonomy (NCBI): domain Eukaryota; kingdom Metazoa; phylum Mollusca; class Gastropoda; order Littorinimorpha; family Ranellidae; genus Monoplex; species Monoplex corrugatus. Next base: position 4,198,923 of record JAPXFY010000014.1, on the reverse strand, counting down.
AGAAAAAGCCAAAACACCCCAGATAGACCCTCAGTCACCTTTTCAGCTCCTAGTGCTGTTCGACTGACTGCGAGTTAAGACTGATTTCGTGGTGGGAAGTCACATTTACTTTGTGGATGTATTTTTCGCTTTTACTCTGCCTCGATTATTGTATGCCGGAGCTATTATATTTTAGGATAAAGAAGAATGTACTTCATTTTCTTTAGGTTGTTTTCAAACATTTTTGCATCTTTAGTTAATTTCTTAACCCACTCACGCGTGTCAGAGGACGTGAAAACTAAACGACGAAAATATGGTGCCAGAACGGGTGAGTGTTTCAGGAAGGAGTAGGATTGGTGTTCTCTGGTTCCAGGCATTCATCCATTGCTTCTGCTCCTGACACCTCTTGTTCATTCTTGTTTGTTTGGTGGCATTCAGTTTCATAGTTCAAACTACTCTCGCTTTGATTATGAAATTGAATTAAAGAGTGATGGTTAAACCGTGTACAATATTCTCTTTTTTTTTCATTCATCAGCTCTCTGAATTTGATGATGACAGACCGTCCTTTTAAGGTACACATCAGTGTACTTGAACTGTTCACAAAACGCTTCCTTTTGAAATGTGGGTGTTAAAAGAGATTGTTTTAAATAACATCCGTTTATTACCAGTAAGTTTCAGTATTGTTTTGAATAACATCAGTTTATTACAGGTAAGTTTCAGTATTGTTTTGAATAGCATAAATTCATTACAAATAGGTTTCAATAGTGTTTTTAATACCATAGATTTATTACAAGTAAGTTTCAGTATTGTTTTGAATGATATCGGTTTATTTCAAGTAAGTTTCAGTATTGTTTTGAATAACATCCGTTTATTACAGGTAAGTTTCAGTATTGTTTTGAATAACATCAGTTTATTACCAGTAAGTTTCAGTATTGTTTTGAATAACATCAGTTTATTACCAGTAAGTTTCAGTATTGTTTTGAATACTATCAGTTTATTACAATTAAGTTTTCGTATTGTTTTGAATAATATCAGTTTATTGGAAATAAGTTTCATCATTGTTTTAAATATGATCAGTTTATTACAAGTAAGTTTTAGTATTGTTTTGAATAACATCAGTTTATTACAAGTAAATTTCATCATTGTTTTGAATAACATCAGTTTATTGCAAGTAAGTTTCAATATTGTTTTGAATAACATCAGTTTATTACCAGTAAGTTTCAATATTGTTTTGAATGACATCGGTTTATCACAAGTAAGTTTCAGTATTGTTTTGAATAATATCGGTTTATCACAAGTAAGTTTCAATATTGTTTTGAATGACATCGGTTTATCACGAGTAAGTTTCAGTATTGTTTTGAATGACATCGGTTTATCACGAGTAAGTTTCAGTATTGTTTTGAATAATATCGGTTTATCACAAGTAAGTTTCAGTGTTGTTTTGAATGACATCGGTTTATCACAAGTAAGTTTCAGTGTTGTTTTGAATAATATCGGTTTATCACAAGTAAGTTTCAATATTGTTTTGAATGACATCGGTTTATCACAAGTAAGTTTCAATATTGTTTTGAATAATATCGGTTTATCACAAGTAAGTTTCAATATTGTTTTGAATGACATCGGTTTATCACAAGTAAGTTTCAGTATTGTTTTGAATGACATCGGTTTATCACAAGTAAGTTTCAGTGTTGTTTTGAATGACATCGGTTTATCACAAGTAAGTTTCAGTGTTGTTTTGAATAATATCGGTTTATCACAAGTAAGTTTCAGTGTTGTTTTGAATGACATCGGTTTATCACAAGTAAGTTTCAGTATTGTTTTGAATAATATCGGTTTATCACAAGTAAGTTTCAGTGTTGTTTTGAATGACATCGGTTTATCACAAGTAAGTTTCAGTGTTGTTTTGAATAATATCGGTTTATCACAAGTAAGTTTCAGTGTTGTTTTGAATGACATCGGTTTATCACAAGTAAGTTTCAGTATTGTTTTGAATAATATCGGTTTATCACAAGTAAGTTTCAGTGTTGTTTTGAATGACATCGGTTTATCACAAGTAAGTTTCAATATTGTTTTGAATGACATCGGTTTATCACAAGTAAGTTTCAGTATTGTTTTGAATGACATCGGTTTATCACAAGTAAGTTTCAGTGTTGTTTTGAATAATATCGGTTTATTGCAAGTAAGTTTCAGTGTTGTTTTGAATAACATCATATAATCAAAGGACATAACTCTTGAGAATTATCTCCCATGTTGTATAGAACTTCTTAAATCTGTTCTCTACAACATGGTAGATAATTCTCAAGAGTTATGTCCTTTGATATAACTCTTGACAATTATCTCCCATGTTGTATAGAACTTCTCAAATCTGTTCTATACAACATGGGAGATAATTCTCAAGAGTTATGTCTTTTGATTATATTATGAAAATTCTCCCTGCTTCCCTCTTATTTCTTTGAATAACGTCAGTTTATTACAAGTAAGTTTTAGTATCGTTTTGAATAACATCAGTTTATTACAAGTAAGTTTCAGTATCGTTTTGAATAACATCAGTTTATTACAAGTAAGTTTCAGTATCGTTTTGAATAACATCAGTTTATTACAAGTAAGTTTCAGTATCGTTTTGAATAACATCAGTTTATTACAAGTAAGTTTCAGTATCGTTTTGAATAACATCAGTTTATTACAGGTAAGTTTCAGTATCGTTTTGAATAACATCAGTTTATTACAAGTAAGTTTCAGTATCGTTTTGAATAACATCAGTTTATTACAAGTAAGTTTCAGTATCGTTTTGAATAACATCAGTTTATTACAAGTAAGTTTCAGTATCGTTTTGAATAACATCAGTTTATTACAAGTAAGTTTCAGTATCGTTTTGAATAACATCAGTTTATTACAAGTAAGTTTCAGTATCGTTTTGAATAACATCAGTTTATTACAAGTAAGTTTCAGTATTGTTTTGAATAACATCAGTTTATTACCAGTAAGTTTCAGTGTTGTTTTGAATAACATCAGTTTATTACCAGTAAGTTTCAGTATCGTTTTGAATAACATCAGTTTATTACCAGTAAGTTTCAGTATCGTTTTGAATAACATCAGTTTATTACAAGTAAGTTTCAGTATTGTTTTGAATAACATCAGTTTATTGCAAATAAGTTTCAGTATTGTTTTGAATAACATCATATAATCAAAGGACATAACTCTTGAGAATTATCTCCCATGTTGTATAGAACTTCTTAAATCTGTTCTATACAACATGGGAGATAATTCTCAAGAGTGATGTCTTTTGATTATATTATGAAAATTCTCCCTGCTTCCCTCTTATTTCTTTGAATAACGTCAGTTTATTACAAGTAAGTTTCAGTTTTAGTTTCTGGGGATGACGTTTCCTCGCTCGGAATAAATTGCATATACTGTGACGCCACTGACATCATATAATGGATAAGACCCAAAATGATCATGGCGTAAGGCCTATGTCTGTGTATAAGATCTACACTGTGTGTGGCCAGATCTGTCCGTCTTGCTCTGTCTGTGTGTGTGTGTGTGTGTGTGTGTGTGTGTGTGTCTCTCTCTCTCTCTTTCTGTCTGTGTCTGTGTCTCTCTGTATGTAGCTGTTTCTCTTTCTGCCTGTGTCTGTCTCTCTATTTGTGTCCGTCTGTGTGTGTGTGTGTGTGTGTGTGTGTGTGTGTGTGTGTGTGTGTGTGTGTGTGTGTGTGTGTGTGTGTGTGTGTGTGTGTGTGGGTGTGTGTGTGTGTGTGTGTGTGTGTGGGTGTGTGTGTGTCTATCTGTGTCTGTGTCTCTTCTTCTCTCTGTCTCTCTGCCTATGTGTCTGTCTCTTTGTTGCTCTGCTGGTCTTTCCTTCTCCGTCTCTGTCTGTCTATCTGTCTGAGACTCTCTCTCTCTCTCTCTCTCTCTCTCGCTCTCTCTCTCTCTCTCACACACACACACACACACACACAGACACACACACACACACACACACACACACACACACACACACACACACACACACACACATATATATATAACACATAACACAAACACAAACACATGCACAACCGTAGTATAAAATTGAACGCCCATAGTCAGCAAACAATCAAACAAACAACAACAACAACAAAACAAACCCAGAACAAGTGTCAACAGGACAATCAAACAATTATTTGAAATGATTAATTTCACAAATAAGGTCTCTGAAGCCATCCAGAGTTTATGATCTGCGGGTGGCTTTAGAGAACTCATTTATGAAATTAATCTTTTAAAATCATTGTTCACAATACGTAGTACAAAAAAAACAATATTGATAAAACATACAGTTTGTTAAATATCATGCAACAGGAATATTCACTGTGGTTTTTTTAAAAAAAAAATTTTAAAAACTTTTTGACACTTTCGACATGTGTGTATTGTTATGTGTGTCGTCATAGATGTTTATGTTATTTGTTATGAAAATGAAACAAAGAAACTGGTTAAAAAAATCGATAGATGGAGAGAGAGAGAGAGAGAGAGAGAGAGAAGAGAGAGAGAGAGAAGAGAGAGAGAAAGAGAGAGAGAAGAGAGAGAGAGAAGAGAGAGAGACAGAGAGAGAGAACACAGAGAGAGAGAGAGAAACACAGAGAGAGAGAGAGACAGACAGACAGATAGAGAAAGAGACAGACAAACACAGAGAGAGAGACAGAAACAGAGACAGATAGACAGACAAACAGACAGACAGACAGAGAGAGAGAGAGAGACAGAGACAGAGACAGAGACAGGGACAGAGACAGAGACAGAGACAGAGATAGAGACAGAGACAAGAGAGACAGACAGACAGACAGAGAGGGAGACAGAGAGAGAAACAGACAGACAGACAGACAGACAGAGAGGGAGGAGAGGGGGAGCGAGAGAGAGGTAGAGAGAGAGACAGAGACAGAGACAGAGACACAGAGAGAGAGGTATGCCCATATTTCATATCGGTTTAAACATAACAGTTGAATTAAGTTACACGAAAGCGTCCTTCACCACCGTCCATCCTGCACGCGATTTATGTTTATAAATACTCTACAGATTGTGGAGTTTTGGCTGACTGCTTTTGATATCCACCCCCATGATCCGGGTACGGTTGAAGGATTTATTTATTAAAGACACGTGCTCTGTCTCTCTGTTTATTGTCTGTCTGTCTGTCAGTCTCTCTCTCTATTGCTCTCTCTCTTGCTCTTCTCTTTCTCCGTGTCTCTCTCCCTCTCTCTCTTTCTCTCTGTTTCTCTCTATCTTTCTCTCTCTCTCCTTCTCTCTCTTGCTCTCTATCTTTCTCTCCGTGTTTCTCTCTCTCTCTGTTTCTCTCTATCTTTCTCCCTCTATCCTTCTCTCCCTTGCTCTCTTTCTCTCTCTCTTGTTCTCTTTCTCTCTCTCTCTCTCTCTTTCTGTCTTGCTCGCTCTCTCTCTCTCTCTCTCTCTATCTTGCTCTCTCTGTGTCTCTTTCTCTCCGTGTCTCTCCTTCTCTCCCTCTCTCTCTCTCTGGTTCTATCTTTCTCCCTCTCTCCCTCTCTCTCTTTCTGTCATTCTCTCTTTCTTGCTGTCTCTATCTCTCTTGCTCTCTCTCTCTTGCTCTCTCTTTTGCTCTCTCTTTCTCTCTCTCTCTTCCTCTCTCTCTCTTCCTCCTTCCTTCCCTTCTTGCCCTTTTTATCTTTTTCCTCCTTGTATTCTTCTCTTTGTCTCTCCCTTTATCAAGAGACAGCGCATAGTGCTGTCTGATTTATTTTTATCGTATGCTTTTGATTTACCGAGGAGCTTTTTTTCTATTGTATTTGTAGTTGTGAATAGTTATACGTACGCAAATTAACAACGGGACATCTAAAAATGGCTTTTAGCCAGCAATTTTTTTTACCGCCAGAAAATATAATATCATTGTCAATGTTATTGTCTCTTTCCGCCTTCTCCCTCTCTTTCCCTATCTCCTCCTTCTTCTTTATACTAATTTTCTTCTCCTTTTAGGATCCACCTCACGGCCTAATCACTTCAATAACACATTCTCCATCTCCTGTGTTTTGCCAAACTTTATATTTGTTGGTCTTTAACGATTATTTCACCAGACGGCAGATGCACATCAGAAATAGCCAGCAGAATCGGCCAAGCCAAAACAGTATTGAAGAAAATGAAAAGCGTTCTTACCAACAAATGCCTATCAATTAACATCAGGAAGAGAGTTCTTGAATGTTACATAGAACCGATGATGTTATACGGTTGTGAGGCGTGGACAGTTAACAAGCAAAGCCAGAGCAAGAATGAGGCAGACGAGTTGTGGTTTCTAAGAAGGATGTTGAGAGTTCCATGGACAGCAAAGAAACAAACGAGACAGTCTTGATGGAAGCAGTCCCAAGTAGATCATTCATAAGGAAGATAAGGAAAAGACAGGCAACATTTATAGGCCATTTTATGAGGAAAGGGGAATTGGAACACCTGGTCACAACGTGAAAGCTGGAGGGAAAGAGAGCACCGGGTAGACCCAGGGAGAAGATGCTAGACGGACTTGCAGAGTGGCTGAAAACAAGGAGGGTGGAAGAGATGCTTGAGGCAACAAGAGATAGAAACAGATGGAAGTCCATAATCGCCAACGCCATGCGGCAAGGCACCTGATGATGATGATGATGATGATGATGATGATGATGATGATGATGATGATGATGATGAGAGTCAGGTCAGTGGTTGTACTGTGCCACTGGTTTTTATGTAACCTAGTATGACCTGCCGCATACGGGGCATGAACCCAAGGGGGTGGGGGGGGGGATAATAATAATAATATAATAATAGTGCATTTATAGAGCGCTTTCCGAAACCTCAAAGCGCTTTACATCAGTAAACCATACATATATAAACCAAATAACAGGCTACAATACAAACAAACTCATCAAAAACTATCCACAGGAAATCAACAACCACACAGACACACCAAATAATCTCTCTCCCTCTCACCCCCTCCCCGCCCACCTCTCTCCCCCCATTTTCAAACACACACACACAACACCCACACACACACAGCCACACATCACACACACACACACACACACACACACACACACACACACACACACACACACACACATACACACACACACACACACACACACACTGGCATACACCCCATTGTGCACAATTTCATCCAGAATGTCAAGCAGGATCAACCCACTAGCCAAAATCAGGAAAAACACTGTTTAAAGAAGTAAGTTTTTAAACTTGTTTTGAAAGATGGTAGAGTTTTAGAGTGGCGGACGGACTGAGGCAACAAGTTCCATGTCTGAACAGCAAAAACTGCAAAGGCTCTACCACCGTGAGTTTCTCTGTTATATTTTGGCACACGAAACTTCTTGTCATCCACAGAAGAGCGGAGTGATCGAGAAGGTACGTAGACAGTCAAGAGTTCAGAGAGATAGTCAGGAGCAGTTCCAGAAATGATGTGATAACAAAGGCAGCAAATCTTGTATTTTATTCTTTGTTCAACCGGGAGCCAGTGCAGTGTCTGAAACAGGGGTGTGCAGTGCTGTGACCTACGTGCCTTGAAGATGAGTTTAGCTGCAGAGTTCTGAACTTGTTGCAAATGTTTGAGATGTTTCTGAGGGCAACCCGCAAGGAGTGAATTGCAATTATCTAACCTAGACAGAATGCATGCAGTAACTAACGTCTTGGTTGCGTCTAATGTAAGGTAGTGTCTAATAGAATTAATGCGTCTAAGTTCGATGTATGCAGCCTGACATGTTTTGATGATGTGCTGGTGCATGGAGAGATTATGGTCAAAGACAAAACCGAGGTCACGAACGCAATC
>JAPXFY010000014.1:4168649-4173649 GCA_030674185.1 Monoplex corrugatus | reverse complement strand
TAAGTGTTTCCATCATTCTGGTGGTGTCAGCTTACTGTTTGATAGGTCCACTGGCCTGTTGGCTGCCCATCTTAATGTTTCCATCATTCTGGTGGTGTCAGCTTAGTGTTTCATAGGTCCATTGGCCTGTTGGCTGTCCATCTTAATGTTTCCATCATTCTGGTGGTGTCAGCTTAGTGTTTCATAGGTCCACTGGCCTGTTCACTGACCATCTTAATGTTTCCATCATTCTGGTGGTGTCAGCTTAGTGTTTCATAGGTCCACTGGCCTGTTCACTGCCCATCTTAATGTTTCCATCATTCTGGTGGTGTCAGCTTAGTGTTTGATAGGTCCACTGGCCTGTTCACTGCCCATCTTAATGTTTCCATCATTCTGGTGGTGTCAGCTTAGTGTTTCATAGGTCCACTGGCCTGTTGGCTGTCCATCTTAATGTTTCGATCATTCTGGTGGTGTCGGCTTACTGTTTGATAGGTCCACTGGCCTGTTGGCTGTCCATCTTAATGTTTCCATCATTCTGGTGGTGTCAGCTTAGTGTTTCATAGGTCCACTGGCCTGTTGGCTGTCCATCTTAATGTTTCCATCATTCTGGTGGTGTCAGCTTAGTGTTTCATAGGTCCACTGACCTGTTGGCTGCCCATCTTGATGTTTCCATCATTCTGGTGGTGTCAGCTTAGTGTTTCACAGGTCCACTGGCCTGTTGGCTGCCCATCTTAATGTTTCCATCATTCTGGTGGTGTCAGCTTAGTGTTTGATAGGTCCACTGGCCTGTTGGCTGTCCATCTTAATGTTTCCATCATTCTGGTGGTGTCAGCTTAGTGTTTCATAGGTCCACTGGCCTGTTGGTTGCCCATCTTAATGTTTCCATCATTCTGGTGGTGTCAGCTTAGTGTTTCATAGGTACACTGGCCTGTTGGCTGCCCATCTTGATGTTTCCATCATTCTGGTGGTGTCAGCTTAGTGTTTCAAGGTCCACTGGCCAGTTGGCTGCTCATCTTAATGTTTCCATCATTCTGGTGGTGTCAGCTTAGTGTTTCATAGGTCCACTGGCCTGTTGGCTGCCCATCTTAATGTTTCCATCATTCTGGTGGTGTCAGCTTAGTGTTTCATAGGTCCACTGGCCTGTTGGCTGCCCATCTTGATGTTTCCATCATTCTGGTGGTGTCAGCTTAGTGTTTCATAGGTCCACTGGCCTGTTGGCTGCCCATCTTGATGTTTCCATCATTCTGGTGGTGTCAGCTTAGTGTTTCATAGGTCCACTGGCCTGTTGGTGCCCATCTTAATGTTTCCATCATTCTGGTGGTGTCAGCTTACTGTTTCATAGGTCCACTGGCCTGTTTCACTGCCCATCTTAATGTTTCCATCATTCTGGTGGTGTCAGCTTAGTGTTTCATAGGTCCACTGGCCTGTTCACTGCCCATCTTAACTTTCCATCATTCTGGTGGTGTCAGTTAGTGTTTATAGGTCCACTGGCCTGTTACTGCCCATCGTAACGTTTCCATCATTCTGGTGGTGTCAGCTTAGTGTTTCATAGGTCCACTGGCCTGTTCATGCCACATCGTTAAACAGTGCTACTTAACTCATCATTCTGGTGGTGTCAGCTTAGTGTTTATAGGTCCACAGGCCTGTTCCTGCCCATCTTAAGTTTCAATCTGTGGTGCAGCTTATGTTCATAGGTCCACTGCCGTTCATGCCACATCTTAACGTTTCCATCATATACTGGTGTGTCAGCTTAGGTTTAAGCCAACTGCCTGATGCTGCCCATACTTAAGTTTCCATCATACCTGGTGTGATCAACGCTAACTTTTATATCACTGCCTGATTGCTGCCAACATCTTAAGTTATCAACATCATTCATAAGTATAGTCCCAAGCCCCCATCAACTCCTTTCACACATAAAAACACAAGGACACCAAATCACCTATCAACTAGTCCAACCACTCATCACCCAACAAACTCCCAAACAATTCAAACCTCAACTTCACCTATATTTGAAAGCCAAACAAACTCAACACAAACTCAAACACTCCAAAAACCAACAAACTCATAAAACCAAAAAACTCCAAACAAACCAAACAATCACCAAAAACTCCAAAAAACACAAACCTCAAACTACCCAACAACCTAACAACCCTAACAAACTCAAACAAACACAAACAACACAAAAAACACCAACAACTCAACTCATCAAACAAACCCAACAACCAAACTTAACTTCATCATTAACTCCAACAACACTAATCAGTCAAACAAACCCAAACATCCATCAAACTCAAACAAACTTCCAAACAAACTCAAACCTCCAAACAAACACCAAATAAGCTCAAACAAACATCAAACAACTCCAAACAAACCAAACAAACCAAACTCTCAAACAAACACCAAACAACAACAAACTATCCAAACAAACACCAAACAAACACAAACAACACAAACAAACAAACAAACAAACACAACAAACACCAACACATCACAACAAACCAAACAAAACCCAAACAAACACCAAACAAACCCAAAACACCAACAAACACCAAACAAATCACCAAACAAACACCAACAACACAACAAACACCAAACAAACAACAAACATCAACAAACACCAAACAAACATCAAACAAACCCCAAACAAACTCAAACAAACACCAAACAAACACAAACAAACACCAAACAAACACCAAACAAACCCAAACAACATCCAAACAACACCAAACAAACCCCAAACAAACACACAAACAACTCAAACAAACACCAAACACAACCCCAAACAAACACAACAACACACAAACAAACACCAAACAACACAAACAAACCCAAACAAACACACCACAACAAACACCAAACAACACAAACAAACTCCAAACAACACCAACAAACACCAAACACCAAACAAACACCAAAACAAAACACCCAAACAAACACAACAAACACACACCAAACAAACCCAAACAACACAAACAACACCAAACAAACACCAAACAAACCCAAACACCAAACAAACATCAAACAAAACACCAAACAAACACCAAACAAACCCACAAACAACCAAACAAACACCAAACAAACACCAAACAAACACCAAACAAACACCAAACAAACACCAAACAAACACAAACAAACACCAAACAACACCAAACAAACACAACAAACACCAAACAAACACCAAACAAACACAAAACACCCAAACACCAACAACACCAAACAAACACCAAACAACACCAACACAAACACACCAACAAACACCAAACAACACCAAACAAACACAACACAAACCAAACAAACACCAAACAAACACCAAACAAACCCAAACAAACACCAAAACAACCCACAACAAACACCAAACAAACACCAAACAAACATCAAAACAAACACCAAACAAACACCAAACAAACACCAAACACACCAAACACAAACACACAAACAAACACCAAACAAACACCAAACAAACACCAAACACCAAACACACCAAACAAACACCAAACAAACCAAACAAACACAACAAACACCAAACAAACCCAAACAAACACAACAAAACCAACACATCAAACAAACACCAAACAAACACCCACCAACAAACCAACAAACACCAACACACAAAACACACACAACAACAAACACCAAACAAACACCAAACAACACAAACAAACACCAAACAACACCAACAACCAAACAAAACATCAAACAACACCCAAACAACACACAAACCAAACAACAACAACCCAAACAAACACCAAACAAAAAACCCAAACAAACAACCACAAACACACACCAAACAAACCCAAACAAACACCAAACAAACACCAAACAAACACAACAAACCAAACAAACCACCAAACAAACACCAAACACAAACATAACACCACAAACACCAAACAAACATCAAACAAACACCAAACAAACACCAAACACACCAACACACCAAACCACAAACAAACAAACCCAAACTCAAAAACAAACACCAAACAACATCAAACAAACCACAACATCAACAAAACCAAACTTCTCAAACAAACACCAAACACAAACAACACCACAAACCACAAACAAACACCAACAACACACAAACAAACACCAAACAAACACCAAACCACAAACAAACACACAAACACACCAAACACCAAACAAACACCAAACAAACACCAAACAAACACAAACACCAAACAACACCAAACAAACACCAAACAAACACAAACACACACAAACAAACACCAAACAAACCCAAACAAACACCAAACAACCACACCAAACAAACACCAAACAAACACACAAACAAACAACACCAAACAAACACAAACACAAACAAACACAAACAAACACCAAAAAACCAAACAAACACCAAACAACACCAAACAAACACAACAAACACCAAACAACACAAACAAACACCAAACAAACACCAAACAAACACCCAAACAACACAAACAAACACCAAAAAACCCAAACAAACACAAACAACCAAACAAACACCAAACAAACACCAAACAAACACAAACAACACCAAACAAACACCAAACAAACACAAACAAACACAAACAAAACACCAAACAAACACCAAACAAACCCAAACAAAACACAAACAAACACCAAACAAACACAAACAACACAAACAAACACCAAACAAACCCCAAACAAACATCAAACAAACACCAAACAAACTCCAAACAAACATCAAACAAACCAACAAACACACGCCAAACAAACCCCAAACAAACCCCAAACAAACATCAAATAAACACCAAACAAACATCAAACAAACACCAAACAAGCTCCAAACAACACACAAAACAAGCATCAAACAAACACCAAACAAACACCAAACAAACATCAAACACCAAACAAAACACACACCAAACAAACACAAACAAACACCAAACAAACACCAAACAAACACCAAACAAACACCAACAAACACCAAACAAACACCAAACAAACACCAAACAAACACACACCAAACAAACCCAAACAAACACCAAACAAACACAACAACCAAACCAAACAAACACCAA
>JAPXFY010000014.1:4153649-4161149 GCA_030674185.1 Monoplex corrugatus | reverse complement strand
GTGTGTGTGTGTGTGTGTGTGTGTTATACTGCAACGATCGATATGATTTAATATTGTTATGAATTGTATTAAAACGCTTTCCGAGTTCACCTCTATGTCATCCTTGGTATATTTGGGAAAACTATCAAAAGGACTGTTTGGGTGTGATGAATAGTCTTTGTTCAAATTCCTGTGTCCCGTTTTGTGTGTAGACCCTTTTGATTTATATTCCAAAGAGTGCAGCAGGTTATGGTTTGAATCTGACATTGTTGCTTTAAAACCGAAAGATTGTCAGTTACTGAAGTTGGCAATGGTTTCATTGCAGATAGGCATTTCCTGCCCTTCCAAAGACTAAGGAACCAGAAAAAACAAACAACACCAAACCACACACACACACACACACACACACACACTCACACACACACACACACCACACACACACACACACAAAAAAACGAAACAAGAATAAGAACGCGTATTTAATACAACCAGACAAGACAGGCGCAAATTTTCGGCCAACTAGCCTTTGTCAAGCGTAAGATCACAAACAAACACCAAATACAAAAATTAAGAGAAAAATGACTGAAACTACCCTGGTGCTTCGTCTAGTGTGAGAAAAATAGGACTAAACTTACAAGAACGACATCATAACGTGTTTGTAAGTACATATGATGTCAGACAGGAAGTGAGATGAATTCTGCAATTTGAAAATTTGCGCCTGTCTTGTCTGGTTGTATTAACTACGCGTTCTGGTTCTTGTTGTCGTTTTTTTTTTGTTTTTGTTTGTTTTGTTTTGTTTTTTGTTTTTTTAGTTTTTTTTAAGTAACATAACTCTTGAGAATCACGAAATGTTCTGAGCTTGCCACTTTATGCTTTGTGGCTGCATCTATGCTAGCTGAATGGGTAGCGCAAACTGTTTTGGGTTTGAGAAATTGTACATGGGAGATAACTCCGTGACTCTCAAGAGTTATGTTATTTAGTTGATATTTAAAATTCTCCCTGCTTCCCTCTTATTTCCTTTGGGTTTCTTTTTTTTTTTGTTTTGTTTTTTTTTGTTTCTGGCAGTCACACTTGTTTTGGACTTTCAAAGATTAGGTTTATTTTCTAAAGCAGCAAATGAAAAACAGCAATAGGCGTGGGAAAGTCAACAATCAGTAGCAAATTTGTACGACTGTCTCTCTTTTAAAATGTCCTGCTTGGCTTTGTATCTGATTGACAGCTTTCAAATAAAACAGAAACCAGAAACACAGTACGTTGAATGTCTCCCCACTCCCCACTCCTCACTCTGTGTCCGTGTCCTCTGTCTCCCTCCTCTTTCTCCCCCTGCCCACTTCTATACCTTCCCCTGGCCAGACACAAATCTATCATCATAATTCATAACAATTCTCAGTTCCAGCCGGCCAACCAACGATGAGCAATGGAACTTAGGAGGGAGGAAGGAGGGAGTAGTGATGAGTCAGAGAAAGACCCTCCTCCACCCTCCACACACCGTGACTGGCCAGAAGGAAAATAGTGGGGGGGGGGGAGTGCAGAGAAGTCGAAGGGGATGGGGGAATGGGTTATCTGCACTCCCACCCCACCCCTTCATCCTCCCCACTTGTCTTCGTCCCCTCAATCCACACTTCTCCGCAACAAGCCTCTTCGATCGCTAATTTCTTCTGTGCCCCGCCTCCACCACTGCCCCCACACTTTTCGTCTTTTTGTTTGTTACTCCCCTTCTATCCCCTCTTTGCTTTTTCGCCCCATCTTCCCTCGATACTACTGTCACTTTCTCCCGCCCTCTTCATGCTTTTCCCTCACTGACTCATCTCCCGCGCTTCCTCTTTCCCCTGCTTCTTTCCCTCCATCATTCCCCTTCATTTTCCTTTCATCACTTCCCCTCATCTCTCTTCTCCTCCCTCTCCCTCTTCCTCTCACCTCTCTCCTTCTCCCTCTTCACTCTTTCTCCTCTCTCTCTTTCTCTTCACTCTTTTCACCCTCTTCCTTTTCTTCTCTCCTCCCTCTTCCTCTCTTTCTCCCTCTTCTCTCTTCTCCCTCTCCTCTCTTTCCCCTCTTCATTTCTTTTTTTTACTCTCTCTTTTCACTCACATTTCTCTTTTTCCTTCCACCTCTTTTACTCTTTCTTTCTCCCCTCTTCATCTCTTTTCCCTCTTTCTTCTTCTCTTTTCTCCCTCTTCCTCTCCCCTTTCCTCTTTCCTCCCCTTCCTCATTTCTTTCTCTCCCCTCTTCCTCTCTCTCCTCTCTCTCTTTCTCTTCCCTCTTCATCTTTTTCTCCTCTTCCTCTCTTTCTCCTCTTCTCTCTTTCTCCTCTCTCCTCTTTCTCTCCCTCTTCCTCTCTTTCTCTCCCTCTTCCTCTCTTTCTCCCCTCATCTCTTTCTCCCCTCTTCTCTCTCTCTCCCTCTTCATTTCTCCCTCTTCTCTTCCCCTCTTCTCTCTTTCCCCTCTTCTACTCTTCCTCCATCTCTTCTCCATCTCTTTCCCTCTTCTCCTCTTCCTCTCTTTCTCTCCCCTCTTCTCTCCTTTCTCTCTCCCCTCCTTCTCTCTTTCTCTCCCTCTTCCCTCTTCTCCTCCCCTTCCTCTCTTTTCTCCCTCTTCTCTCTTTCTCTCCTCTTCCTTCCTCATCTATCTCTCCCTCTTCCTCTCTTTTCTCCCCCTCCCTCTTTCCCTCTTTTCTTTTCACCTCTTCATCTCTTTCTCCTCTCCTCTCTCCTCTCTTCTCTCCCTCTCTCTCTCTTTCTCTCCCTTCCTCTTTTCTCTCTTTTCTCTCCTCCTTCCCTCTCCTCCCTCTTCTCTCTTTCCCCCCTTCAATCTTTCTCTCCCCTCTCATCTCTTCTCCCCTCTTCATCTCTTTTCCCCCTCTTCCTCTCTTTCCCCCTCTCCTCTTCTTCCTCTCTCCCTTCACTTCATCTCTTTTCTCCCTCTTCACTCTTTCTCTCTCCCTCTTCCTCCTCTTCTCTCTTCTCCCCTTTCTCTCTTTTCCCTCTTCTCTCTTTCTCCCCTCTTCTCCTTTCTTCTTCCCCTTTCTCCCCTTCTCTTTTTTCTTCCCTCTTCTCCTCTTTCTCTCTTCTTCCTCTCTTCTCTCTTCCCTCTTCCTCTTCTCTCTTCCTCTCCTCCTTTTCTCCTCTTCTCTCTCTCTCCCTCTTCCTCTCTTTCTCTCCCTCTTCTCTCTTTCTCCCCTCTTCTCTCTTTCTCTCCCTCTTCCTCTCTTTCTCTCCCTCTTCTCTCTTTCTCCCTCTCTCTCTTTCTCTCTCTTCCTCTCTTTTTCTCCCCTTCCTCTCTTTCTCCTCTTCTCTCTTTCTCCCCTCTTCTCTCTTTCTCTCCCTCTTCATCTTTTCTCTTCCTCCCTCTTCCTCTCTTTCTCCCTCTTCCTCTCTTTCTCTCCCTCTTCCTCTCTTTCTCTCCCTCTTCTCTCTTTTCTCCCTCTTCCTCTCTTTTCTCCCCTCTTCCTCTCTTTCTTCCCTCTTCATCTCTTTCTCTCCTCTTCCTCTCTTTTCCCCCCTCTTCTCCCTCTTTCTTCTCCCTCTTCCTCTCTTTTCCTCCCTCTTCATCTCTTTCTCCCTCCCTCTTCTCCCCTCTTCTCTCCCTCTTCATCTCTTTTCCTCCCTCTTCCTCTCTTCTTCTCCTCTTCCTCTCTTTCTCTCCCCTTCTCTCTTTCTCTCCCTCTTCCTCTCTTTCTCTCCCTCTTCCTCTCTTTCTCCCCTCTTCCTCTCTTTCTCCCCTCTTCCCTCTTTTTCTCCCTCTTCCTCTCTTTCTCCCCTCTTCCATCTCTTTCTCTCCCTCTTCATCTCTTTCTCTCCCTCTTCCTCTCTTTTCTCCCTCTTCTCTCTTTCTCCCCTCTTCTCTCTTTTCTCCCTCTCTCTCTTTCTCTCCCTCTTTCTCTTTCTCTCCCTCTTCCTCTCTTTTTCCCTCTCCTCTCTTTCTCCCCTCTTCCTCTCTTTCTCCCTCTCTTCTCTTTCTCCCCTCTTCATCTCTTTCTCTCCCTCTTCCTCTTTTTCCCCCTCTTCATCTCTTTCTCTCCCTCTTCTCTCTTTCTCCCCTCTTCTCTCTTTTTCTCCCCTCTTCCTCTCTTTCTCCCCTCTTCCTCTCTTTCTCTCCCCTTCTCTCTTTCTCTCCCTCTTCTCTCTTTTCTCCCTCTTCCTCTCTTTCCTCCCTTCTCTTTCTCCCCTCTTCACTCTCTTTCCTCCCTCTTCTCTCTTTCTCTCCCTCTTCCTCTCTTCTTCTCCCTCTTCCTCTCTTTCTCCCTCTTCCTCTCTTCTCCCTCTTCCTCTCTTCCTCTCCTCTTCCTCTCTTCCTCTCTTCTCTCCTCTCTTCTCTCCTCTCTTCTCCTCTTTCCTCTCTTTCCTCCTCTCTCTCTCTTCTCTCCCCTCTTCCTCTCTTTCTCCCCTCTTCCTCTCTTTCTCTCCCTCTTTCTCTCTCTTTTCCCTCCTCTTCTCTCCTCTCCTCTCTTCTCTCTTTCCCTCTTCCTCTCTTTCTCTCCCTCTTTCTCTTTCTCCCTCTTCCTCTCTTTTCTCCCCTCTTCCTCTCTTTCTCTCCCTCTTTCTCTCTTTCTCCCCTCTTCTCTCTTTCTCCCTCTCTTTCCTCTCTTTCTCCCTCTCTTCCTCTCTTTCTCTCTTTCCTCTCTCTTCCTCTCTCTCTCTCTCTCTCTTTCTCTCCTCTTCTCTCTCCCCTCTTTCTCTCTTTCTTCTCCTCTTCTCTCTTTCTCCCCTCTTCCTCTCTTTCTCCCCTCTTCCTCTCTTTTTTCCCCTCTTCTCTCTTTCTCCCTCTCTTCCTCTCTTTCTCCTCTCTTCCTCTCTTTCCCTCTTCTTCTCTCTTTCTGCCCTCTTCCTCTCTTTCTCCTCCCTCTTCCTCTCTTTCTCCTCTCTTCCTCTCTTTCTCCTCCTCTCTTTCTCCCTCTCTTCTCTCTTTCCCTCTCTTCCTCTCTTTCTCCCCTCTTCCTCTCTTTCTTCCCTCTTCCTCTCTTTCTCTCCCTCTTTCTCTCTTTCTCCCCTCTTCCTCTCTTTCTCCTCCTCTTTCTCTCTTTCTCCCCTCTTCCTCTCTTCTCCTCTCTTCCTCTCTTTCTCCCCTCTTCCTCTCTTTCTCCCCTCTTCCTCTCTTTCTCGCCCTCTTCCTCTCTTTCTTCCCCTCTTCCTCTCTTTCTCTCCTCTCTTTCTCTCTTTCTCCCCTCTTCCTCTCTTTCTCTCCTCTCTTTCTCTCCTCTTCTCCCCTCTTCCTCTCTTTCTCCTCCTCTTCCTCTCTTTCTCGCCCTCTTCCTCTCTTTCTCCCCCTCTTCCTCTCTTTCTCTCCCTCTTCCTCTCTTTCTCCCCCTCTTCCTGTCTTTCTCCCCTCTCTTTCTCTCTTTCTCTCTCCCTCTTCCTCTCTCCAATCCGTTTGCACATGCTTCTCTCACACGCACAGGCATGCACACTGACACGAGCACGACCTCGTATGCGCGTGCACATACACGCATATGGAGAAAACAATAGCAGCAATTACAACGACACCAGCACCAGCAGCAACAATGACAGAACTCATCAACCGCCACGTATAGTCACACACGATCGAAACGATAATTACTGTGATATGCGTTGATGATAATATTGACACTAGACTCTAATTGTTATCATTTTGAACAATCCTAACCGGAGAAATATTTTTTTGGTTTTATTCTTTTACTTTATTTGTTATTGTTGCTGATGATAGTGTGATGGCGGTGATGGATTTATGATTCGGATTCTTTGATGTTATATGTTTGTCCTTCTGGCGCAAAATACACACATTTCAACATTGGTGAAAGATATTGTAACAACGGTTGACATAAACGCATCCAAAAGCTCAAAGCATACAGAACATTATATTGAGATTATATAACAGTAACAAAAGACATTTTGTCCTCTTTCTGGGTTTGGACGAGGTTGGATCTTACGGAAAGCAAACTAACATAACTGAATTACTAAGCTACGCAAGGAAGAGCAGTATCTACCGGTAAATATTTTTAACTGTAAAGTTTATTGCACAAGGCGTTGAAGCAACAGTAGGTGTTGGTCGTTACTCTGCGGAGTACGATAAGTGAAAATATGCCAAATAGCATTAAAGAATATGGTGCAATCTTTTCGTTTTCACACTTTTTCTATATGCTGACATCGATCCAGATACATGTATTTGCAAACGTGTCTCAGTCTGGAAGAGTGGGCGAAGTTGTATATAGATAGATAGATAGATAGATAGATAGATAGATAGATAGAGAAGAGAGAGAGATATATAGAGAGATAGATAGAGAGATAGATAGAGAGATAGATAGAGAGATACGATACGATACGATACGATACGATACGATACGATATCCATTTATTCAACAAAGGCCACGGCCCCTCAGTTGAAGGGGTTGATGTGATCATACATCTCCACAAAAAATATATACACAAAAATCAACTGTGTAATTATAGCAATATACATGAACATAGATATCTCCAATTATCAGTTACAAACAGTACTACGAAATTTAAACGCTTTGTATAAAAAGAAAGCAAATTGTTTCATTGTTGTTTCATTTTTTGATGCAATTAGTAATCAAAGTCTGAACTGAGAAGGGTTTCTATAGTATTTTTCTGGGATAAAGCCAGACCGCAGATTATCTAAAACAGGACAGCAAAGAATAAAATGCACTTCGTTTTCTTCTGTAGTTTTACATAGGGGACAAAGAAGATCAGTATCACTGTGTCTTCTATATCGATGAGATAGATAGATAGATAGATAGATAGATAGATAGAGAGAGAGAGAGAAAGAGAGAGAGAGAGAGAGAGAGAGAGAGAGAGAGAGAGAGAGAGAGAGAGAGAGAGAGAGAGGGTGGTTCGATTCTGTGCTTCCAATGAATTTTAACAAAGAAACACCTGAGGGTGGTGTATTGGACCCACAACACCAGTGCCTCACTATTCTCCAATCACCTCTCAAACTGCCGACTCCACGTGATAGCCGTTTCACCAAGCAAAGGGGGGTCTGTCCATGCGCTGCATGACCCATTTGGACCCAGTCATCAGTTACCTTGTTTACAAATCGAATGGCAAGGTGGGCAGATAACAAATTCCGGGACATAGCCACACAGCGCGCACCAACCAGGCCTCGCCCAACCACAGAACCAAGAGAGAGAGACAATGGAAGAGCCCTCTCTTGATCTAGCTGCCAGCTCTTCTCCTCTTACTATAGTCTCGACATCATCATCATCATCATCACATCATCATCATCATCATCATCATCATCATCATCAGCATCATCATCATCAAGTGCCTTGCCACATGGCGTTGGCGATCATGGCCTTCCACCTGTTTCTATCCCTTGTTGCTGCAAGCACCTCTTCCACCCTCTCTGTCTTCAGCCACTCATAGTCTCGACAGTTAGTAAATGGCTCCCAATGTCACTTTACTAGACCACTAGGGGTGTCTGAATGGTCGCAAGAGTGGCCAGGCATGAGGCTCTAGACACAGCCCATTTTTGTTGTTCAGCTGGGTCTGACAAGCCTTCAAAGTGACCCGAAGTTTGCAGTCTTTC
>JAPXFY010000014.1:4131149-4146149 GCA_030674185.1 Monoplex corrugatus | reverse complement strand
GAAGAAGAAGAAGAAGAAGAAGAAGAAGAAAGAAGAAGAAGAAGAAGAAGAAGAAGAAGAAGAAGAATGCGAAGAAGAATGCGAAGAAGAATGCGAAGAAGAAGAAGAAGAAGAAGAAGAAGAATGCGAAGAAGAATGCGAAGAAGAAGAAGAAGAAGAAGAAGAAGAAGAAGAAAGAAGAAGAAGAAGAAGAAGAAGAAGAAGAAGAAGAAGAAGAAGAAGAAGAAGAAGAAGAAGAAGAAGAAGAAGAAGAAGAAGAAGAAGAAGAAGAAGAAGAAGAAGAAGAAGAAGAAGAAGAAGAAGAAGAAGAAGAAGAAGAAGAAGAAGAAGAAGAAGAAGAAGAAAGAAGAAGAAGAAGAAGAAGAAGAAGAAGAAGAAGAAGAAGAAGAAGAAGAAGAAGAAGAAGAAGAAGAAGAAGAAGAAGAAGAAGAAGAAGAAGGAAGAAGAAGAAGAAGAAGAAGAAGAAGAAGAAGAAGAAGAAGAAGAAGAAGAAGAAGAAGAAGAAGAAGAAGAAGAAGAAGAAGAAGAAGAAGAAGAAGAAAGAAGAAGAACAAGAAGAAGAACAAGAAGAAGAACAAGAAGAAGAACAAGAAGAAGAACAAGAAGAAGAACAGAAAAGAACAAGAAAAGAACAAGAAGAACAGAAGAAGAACAAGAAGAACAAGAAGAACGAAGACAAGAACAAGAAACAAGAAGACAGGAAGAACAAGAACAAGAACAAGAACAAGAACAAGAAGAGAAAGAAGAAGAAGAGAATATTGGCTTTGTTCCATACATTGAACCAATTCAGTGAATGTGTTTCCTTTTTGACGAATGTTTCAGACCTCTCACGGACAACAAATTCAGAAACAAAATATTAGATAGGTAAAGGTCAGATACTTCGAGTGAGACATATACAGATTTCCAGACATTTTGGACCTAGAGGTAATTTCAGTTTAGTTCTGTCCAAATCAACTGAAAAAAAAATCTTTCTGACTCATTTTTGTCACAGGCACACAAACACACGCCTCTCCCCGGTTGCTATGAAACAATCTCCTTTAAAACAAACGACACCCCAACATTTGTAACTGAGCAAAACGGGATGAAAATCCACTTTTTCCTTGACCACGGACAGGTTTTTTCCTTCTTCTAGTTCGCCGTCACACTTGGAGTTTAGTCCCTATGATCCACAGGCCCATACAGCTTGTCCCACAGAATCAGGATGTCGGCCAAAATCTCCTACCTCCGCGACCGGTAGCTCTTCTAGAGGATGTGTAACCACAAACAGATGACCAGCAATATCTCCATGACTACTCATTGGTGAAACATGTTATTTCGTCACCACTGAGGGTTGAAAATTCATCTCGTCATGATAGCAGAATCCACATCTTCTCCCAGTGCATGCTGTGAAATGTTGGCTTGATGGATAACACGTCCAGGACGCGAGAATCTCGAGTGCGATTTCCAGTCGGACAGGGATTTCCCTCCCCCTTCCCCACAAACATACTTGTACTAGATTTTCGGTAGTGGTCTGGGTGGTAGTCTTTCGGATGAAACGATAAACCAAAGTCCCGTGTCCAGCGTGCACATCAGGCACGTTAAATATCTCAAGGCAACAAAAGAATTGTTCATGGCAAATTTCTTTTGAAAGTCTGCTTTCATATGTAAACAAAAATAAATACACACAAAGAGGGAAATAAATGGATGGCGATGTTCTATGACGGAGAAATCTGCCTACATTTCGCGTGGAAAAAATCTGTAGTGATAATAAAATAATAAAATTATTCCAGCCCAATTTAAATAAGAAAATTAATTCACAGCAGATGGATCCGGCGTTGCAGAGGAAACACAAACATTTTTAAAACTTTTTTTTTATTCATCTTTGATTCTCAACAAACGGACATCTCACACACAATTTGGCAACGAAAAATTACAAAAAAATATTACACATATGAAAAGATGTTGACATATAAACTCCATACAGCATACATAATATATACATAATGATATTTTATACATTGGAAGGTTAAAAAACGAACATCAAGATCTAAGCACATGTCAACATTAAAAAAGAGACATTTGTTGGGAAAGGTTTATCGCGTCTTATCAGTTTTATAATTCATGTTCTCCGAAACCTACGCTAAGGAAGATTCCTTAACCTTTTGATTCCTGCAGTCCATCCACTAAGTGCAAAAACTTAACACTTTGACTGTCTCACCCTATCCACCAGCTTCCTGCAAGGAAGCTGGTGGATAGGGTGAGACAGTCAAAGGGTTAAGTTTTTGCTTTGCTAGCATGGTTGATAATGCAGGATGCTGGTGGATAGGGTGAGACAGTCAAAGGGTTAAGTTTTTGCTTTGCTAGCATGGTTGACAATGCAGGATGCTGGTGGTTAGGGTGAGACAGTCAAAGGGTTAAGTTTTTGCTTTGCTAGCATGGTTGACAATGCAGGATGCTAGTGGATAGGGTGAGACAGTCAAAGGGTTAAGTTTTTGCTTTGCTAGCATGGTTGACAATGCAGGATGCTGGTGGATAGGGTGAGACAGTCAAAGGGTTAAAGTTTTGCTTTGCTAGCATGGTTGACAATGCAGGATGCTGGTGGATAGGGTGAGACAGTCAAAGGGTTAAGTTTTTGCTTTTGCTAGCATGGTTGACAATGCAGGATGCTGGTGGATAGGATGAGACAGTCAAAGGGTTAAGATTTTGCTTTGGTAGCATGGTTGACAATACAGGATGCTGGTGGATAGGTGAGACAGTCAAAGGGTTAAAGTTTTGCTTTGCTAGCATGGTTGACAATGCAGGATGCTGGTGGATAGGGTGAGACAGTCAAAGGGTTAAGTTTTTGCTTTTGCTAGCATGGTTGACAATGCAGGATGCTGGTGGATAGGATGAGACAGTCAAAGGGTTAAGATTTTGCTTTGGTAGCATGGTTGACAATACAGGATGCTGTGATAGGGTGAGACAGTCAAAGGGTTAAGTGTTTGCTTTGCTAACATGGTTGACAATGCGGATGCTGGTGGACAGTGTGAGGGAGTCAAAGGGTTAAGTTTTTGCTTTGCTAGCATGGTTGACAATGCAGGATGCTGGTGGACAGGGTGCGGGAGTCAAAGGGTTAACGTTTTTGCTTTTGCTAGCAAGGCTGACAATGCAGGAAGCTGGTGGATAGGGTGAGACAGTCAAAGGGTTAACTTTTTGCTTTTGCTAACATGGTTGACAATGCATGATGCTGGTGGATAGGTGAGACAGTCAAAGGGTTAAGTTTTTGCTTTGCTAGCATGGTTGACAATGCAGGATGCTGGTGGATAGGATGAGACAGTCAAAGGGTTAAGTTTTTGCTTTGCTAACATGGTTGACAATGCATGCTGCTGGTGGGTTGGGTGAGACAGTCAAAGGGTTAAGTTTTTGCTTTGCTAGCATGGTTGACAATGCAGAAATCTGGTGGATAGGGCGAGACAGTCAAAGGGTTACGTTTTTGCTTTGCTAGCATGGTTGACAATGCAGAAATCTGGTGGATAGGGTGAGACAGTCAAAGGGTTAAGTTTTTGCTTTTGCTAACATGGTTGACAATGCAGTATGCTGGTGGTTAGGGTGAGACAGTCAAAGGGTTAACTGTTTGCTTTGCTAATATGGTTGACAATGCAGGATGCTGGTGGATAGGGTGCGGGAGTCAAAGGGTTAAGTTTTTGCTTTGCTAGCTTGGTTGACAATGCAGGGTTTTGGTGGACAGAGTGCAGGAGTCAAAGGGTTAAGTTTTTGCTTTGCTATTGGTGGACAGGGTGTTCTGAGCTTACTGATTTTTGTACTTTGTATCTGCTTCTATGCTAGCTGAATGGGTAGCGCAAACTGTGTTAGATTTGAGAAGTACAACATGGGAGATGATTCTCAAGAGTTAGGTCCTTTGATTAATTAATATTATAAAAAAATTCTCCCTGCTTCCCTCTTATTTCTTTGGTATTTGCTGACATGGTTGACAATGCAGGGTGTTGGTGGACAGGGTGCAGGAGTCAAAGGGTTAAATTAAACCTCTGCCCGGAATATTCCAGGCATTCCTGTCACCTTGAGGTCGTTGTCGACGTAAAAAAAGTCGGAAAGCACACACACACCTGGCGGACAGTCAGTGCACTATTATAGTGAATGAACAGAGGGGAGCCTTGTCTCAAGTTCTTCATTGGCAACTTTGGCCAGGTAACAATCAGTATCCTCCTTCTTCTGTGCCGCCACCGTCACCTTCCCGTTCCAATCCCCACCCCCTCCCTTCCCCAGCTAACGTCTTCTTGTTTAGTCTGCAACCGCTCTCTGCTTGTCTGTCTGTCTGTCTGTGTCTGCCTGTTTGTCTGTCTGTCTGTCTGTCTCTCTCTCTCTCTTTCTCTCTCTCTCTCTCTTTCTCTCTCTCTCTCGCTTTCCCTCTCCATCTCACTCACTCTCTCTCACTGTTTACTCTCTGTCTGTCTGTCTCTGTCTGTCTGTCTCTGTCTGTCCGTCTCTCTCTGTCGTCCTCTCTCTTCTCTCTTTCTCTGTCTCTCTTTCTCTGTCTCTTCTTCTCTCCTGTCTCTCTGTCTCTCTCTCTCTCTCCTCTCTCCTCTCTCTCCCTCTTTCTCTCTCTGTTCTTGTGTTTGTCTTTTTCATTGTCTATCTCTTTCTCTCCCTTCCCTGTCTGTCTGTCTGTCTCTCTCTGTGCCTCTGTCTCTGTCTGTCTGTCTGTCTCTCCCCCCTTATCTCTGTCTTTCTTTGTCTCTCTGTCCTGTCTCTGTGTTCTGTGTGTGTCTCTGTCTCTGTCTGTCTGTCTGTCTTTCTGTGTGTGTGTGTGTGTGTGTGTGTGTTGTGTGTCTGTCTCTCTGTCCTTCCTTTCTCTCACTCTTCTAGTACTTTTTTTTCACCCTTTCCTTTTCCTTTTTTTTTCAACACGTACTACAACTTCGATGCAACTCTTGAAGAAAACACACACACACACACACACACACACACACCACACCACAAGGCAACAATCAAAACTGCATGACGTGAGTAGGAATAATATGGACTATGTAGCGGTCCTTTGTCCAGCTCTTTATTGAGGCCCAGGGCTTTTGTAGTCCACGGACCGTTCTGTCTTTCCCTTGTGTCCTCCGTTTTCTATCAAGCAGGTGTTGGGTCCTGATTATTCCCCCCTTCCCCCTCCCCCTCCCCTCCAACCCACCAGGTCCCTCCTCTCCCTGATCGACTTGCAATTCTTGGCATGACTTGGATTTTCGACGGGTCATAATTGCGAGGAGTATTATTTCAAACCACAAAGAAGTTTTTGCCCAAGGAAATGGTCAGGTTGTTGGTTATTGTTTGTGGTGGGTGGTTGGTGGTTGCTGGTGGTGGGGGTGGGGTCTAACGTTTTTTTTGTTGTTTTTTTTTTGTTTTGTTTTTGAGGGGAAGCGTTGGGCGGTGGAGATGGAGTAGCCTTGAACAGGTTGTTCGTTTCCTGGAAGCTAGAGGTTGGTGTTGCTGATGGTCCTCTCTGTGTTCGTTCTTCGACTTCAAGAGGAACGCAAGGGACAAGAGGGAAGGGTTCTTGATTTTGTAATTTTTATTAAGAGAGTGAGAGAGCAATAGACATGGTCAGGTTTGCAGCGGTTTTTTTATTTAAGACTGTCTCCTAGTCTATCTGTGTCTGTCCGTCTAGTGTCTGTGTCTCTGTCTCTGTATCTGTCTGTCTCTGTCTCTCTCTGCTCTCTGTTTGTCTGTCTCCTCTCTGTCTCTCTGTCTCTCTCTGTTTCTCTGTCTCTCTCTCTGTGTCTCTTTGTCTCTCTGTCTCTGTCTCTCTGTTTCTCTTTCTCTGTCTCTCTGTCTCTCTGTGTGTCTCTCCCTGTCTGTCTCTCTCTGTCTCTCTGTCTCTGTCTCTCTGTCTCTGTCTCTCTCTCTGTCTCTGTCTTCTCTCTTCTCTGTCTCTGTCCTCTCTTTCTCTCTCTCTCACTCACTCTCTACTAACTCTCTCTCTGTTTCTCACTCTTTTCTCTTTCTTTCTTTCTCTCTCTCACTCATTCTCTCACTAACCTCTCTCCATGTCTCTGTCTCTCTCTCTCCTCTAACACACACTTTCTCACTGGCCTCAATAGCTCAGTTGATTGAGTGTCGAGTTTATACGTCAGTGGTGTGAGTTGAATCTAGGTGCATACAGCACATGGTCTTCGCACAGCCCATCTGGACATAATTGTTGTTCTGCTGATGTCAGTGTAGGACTGGAAAAGCCACCCCACCCCCTCTTTGACCCATTCTGCGGATGCATATCTTCGTCAGCCATATACTTGAGGTGGGTGCTGAAAATACAACTGAACCAAATCCGATCATTTCTTTTCTGTCAGTTGTATCGCGAACCCACACCATGCGCCAAGTTACTGCATGAATGGGCCTCAAGGTGTGAACATTAAAGTGTTTGTATTTGTAATAGTATTCTCTATGGACAGGAACGTTGGAGGGAAAGATAGCACCAGGTAAACCCAGGAGAAAGATATTGGACGGACTTGCAGAGTGGCTGAAGACAGAGAGGGTGGAAGAGGCGTTCGAGGCAACAAGGGATAGAAACAGATGGAAGGCCATGATCGCTAACGCCATGTGGCAAGGCACCTGATGATGAGATGATGGTGATGATGATGATTCTCTATGGATTTTATAAAACGATGAGTTAAGTTGTTTATGGCTAGCTTCTTAAACAGGAGAATAATCTTGTACAAAAGACTATCTGCGTTTCTGTGTGTATAATTATATGGATCACTTATGTAAACTTCAAACTTAAAAATTTCAAATGACTTTATTACTTGAGGTTAGTAACATAAAAACCCATTCGAGCTGTCTTACACTTAATCCTTGCTACTTTAGAGATATAAGCATATGTAAAGAATGCAGGTTGAGAAGACGAATTAAATTTTCCTCTTTTCTTGTCCAGTATTACGCAGCCGTAGGATAACCTCGAAATGTGGTTTTTAAGAAGAATGTTAAAGAGTTCCATGGATGCAAAGAAAAGAAATGAGACAGTCTTGAAACAGGCAAATACAAAAGAACATTAATGAAGAAGATTAAGAACAAAAAAGCAACATTGTATGAGACAAGAGAAATTTTGAGCACCTAGTCACAACAGGAAATATGGAGGAAAAAGAACATCAGGTAGACCCAGGGAGAAAATGTTTGGACGGATTGCGGAGTGGATAAAGACAGAGAGAGGAGGAAAATGCTTCAGTGACAAAACATAGATTGCATAGAGGTCCATGATCTCCAACGTCATGTACAATGAACGTGATGAGGAGGAGGACGATACAATCGTTACCATTTCAATAGTACAGTGATCCATTTAAGTATACATTAGTAACAAGAAACTTTCAGGACAGCCGGACAGTCGAAGATCCTCAAACGAAAAGCTCCCATCACGTGTTTTGGCCTTTACTCTGTATTCAGGGACCGGCCCTTTAATCCAGGTCATATCTTCTGGATGCCCTTCTTCTTCTTCTCTTCTTATTTTTTCTCTCCTTCTTTTACAGAAATTTGTTTCTATATGGTATTCGACAAATTTATACTGTGGTCTAAGTAGTAAGATTTAATGTAGCCTACTGCTATCTACACGTCATAAGACCATTCTGTTCAATCTTGCCAGGATTTTATGAAGCACTGGAAATACTGACTGCAGCAACGTCATCATCATCATCAGTGCCTTGCTACATGGTGTTGGCGATCATGGCCTTCCATCTGTTTCTATCCCTTGCTGCCTCAAGAACCTCCTCCACCCTCTTTGTCTTCAGCCACTCTGCAAGTCCGTCCAATATCTTCTCCGTAGGTCTACCTGGTGCTCTCTTTCCCTCCAGCTTTCCTTGTATTCTACAGTAATATTTTCCAGTACTTTTGTTGCTGACTGGCATGTATCGTGTGGGCAATGTAACATGTTTTGTTTTCAGATATATCACCCCTTTTAATAAAGGGCTCAAGGCGATATTGATGAAACCATGTTGTGTTTGTATTCATATTCTCTCGTGACATGAAGCAAGGACAAGTTTGAAAAAAAGGGATTTTAGCCAGACATTTTTACCTTTGGAAAATGGAGTATATCATTGTCTCGTTGTCTGTCTTCCACTCTCTGTTTCTTTCTCTGTCTCTTTCTGTGTCACACACACACGCACACATACACACACATACACACGCACACACACACAGACACAGACACATACAACAACACAGCACACACATACACACACACACACAAACACACACCACACACACAACACACACACACAAACACACACACACACACAAACACACACACACACACACACACACACAACACACAACAACACACACACAAAACACACACACACACACACACACACACACACACACACACACACACACACACACCACACACACACACACTTTTGGCGGTGAACTGGTAAAAAGAAACAGACTGTAAATGGGAAGGTGGGAGAGAAAAAAAATTCAAAAACAGTATTTTTAAAGGGAGACGGTGAAAGGATCTAGGAGTTTGTTGTAATAACGAATTTCGTATCACGAGCGTTTGATATGCAAAGTGGGTGGTATGCAAAGTGGGTGGTATAAGCCTTGTAACACATGGACCCAACACCACAGGACCCTCCAAAAGAACGGGCTGAAAGCCGAGGTATCATTGAAACAAAACGAGCCTTGGATGGGAAACGAGGCAGTGACAGCGCATTCCGATTTTGGCGATTCCTTGCCTTTGAACGTGGGCCGCCCTTGTCTTGGTTTGGCCTGTGAATGGTTTTTGATGATGGCACTTTTCTTCCGTTATTGCCCTCTATGGCCCTGCAGGACCTGGCTTAAAAAAGAATGGAGCAGCACCGGAATTCCGGTGTGTTTGAGTTCTCTCTGTCTCTGGGTTGTTGGCTGGTTGGTTTAGCTTGGCTGGTTCTTTGTGTGTGAGTGTGTGTGTGTGTGTGTGTGTGTGTGTGTGTGTGTGTGTGTGTGTGTGTGTGTGTGTGTGTGTGTGTGTGTTGTGTGTTTGTGTGTGTGCGTGTGTGTGTCTGTATGTGTGTGCGCGCGCGGGGTGGTGTGTGTGTGTTGTGTGTGTGTGTGTGTGTGTGTGTGTGTTTGCCAGTCTATCTCTGCCTGCCTGCCTGCCTGCCTGTCTGTCTGTCTGTCTGTCTCTCTCTTCTGTCTCTCTGTCTCTGTCTCTCTCTTCTCTGTCTCTCTTTCTCTCGTGTCTCTGTTCGTTTTCTGTCTTCTGTTCTCTGTCTGTCTTTTTCTCTGTCTCTCTCTGTCTCTGCCTCTCTCTGTCTGTCTCTCTCTCTCTCTCTCTCTCTCTCTCTCTCACTCTGTTTTTTTCTCATTTCTCTTTGTATATCCGTTACGAGGAAGAGATGATGGCCTTTTCAACTTTTCACAGTCATTCGGTTTGTCTGATTTACATAATTTGTGATCGGAAACAATCTCTCTTTGTATACAGTGAAGCCAATGGTGGGTGGCAGTGGTTGTGGTGGTGGTGGTGGTGGTGGTTGTGGTGGAAGCGGTAGAGGATGGTGGTGGTAGTGGTAATAGTGGTAGTAGTAATGGAAATAACAGTAGTAGAAGAGTAGAAGTAATATGCATATGGAAGTGGTGGTACTCGTGATAGTAGTAAGAGAAACAACAGCAGCAGCACCGGAGGAAGTAGTACCTTGTAGCAGCAGTGTGCGTGCGCGCGTGCTACTTGCACATGCGTGTATGTCCAGACACACCCGCTCACGCGGGACGGCACGTGAACGTGTGGTATCTACTCTGTCAAGCTGTAAAAATCTTTAACTTCACCACCATTGTCCAGGGAATTTCTTCAAGCAACATTAACAGTGAAAAGACGTCTCCTGGAACTGTCCGCCTTGAAAGACTGGAGTTTCCTGTCTTCGGGGCTGATTCCGACAATGGAAAACTGGCCTGCCCTAAGGGCAGACGTCTGAAGACCCGTCGCCATCATCACCGTCACTATACCACCACGATCATCACCAACAACCATCACGACCACCATCATTACCATCGTCACCACCCATTACCAGGATTGTCACCGCCATCACCAGCCATCATTGCCATCACCACTGCCGCCACGACCACCGCCAACACCAACACCATCACCACCATCACCACCATCACCACCACTTCCACCACCACCATCATCACCGCCGTCAAAGCAGAAAGGCTTTGAAACGGAAACGACCCGTTTTTCAGTTCGGGAGGTGGGTTGTGGGGGATGAAAGAGAAACCTCGTTCCAGGGCCATTTCAGCCTTAAATGTGTCTTCCCACTAATTACCTCTGTGAAAGTGAGTGACATTCATTTGGACTCTTTGTCGCAGAGGACGACAACAGCGTTGACGATAACGACCGACCGACACGTGTCGCGCCGGCCATGTTGTATCCGTGCGCGTGAGGCGCGCGCGCTAGGAATTAAACTCTGATCTTAGGGGTCGGCTGAGGTCGCATCTTTGGCTGATGAGGACAGATGCGGCGCCTACGGTTTGGTCAACGATGGGCGGTGTGGGCGGTCAGTTTGTGAAATCAAGAAATTGATGTGTCGGTTTATTATGACGATTTTTGATTGGTTGATTGATTGATTGATTGATTGATTGATAATTAGAAGCAGAGTTTGGAGTTTGTTCAAGGGGAGTCCTTTGCGTTATGTGGCGGTTTATTGTGACGATTTTTGATTGACTGATGATTGATTGATTGATTGATTGATTGAATGAATGAATGATTGATTGATGATTGATTGATTAATTGAATGATTGATTGATTGATTGATTGATTGATAATTAGAAGCAGGAGTTTGGAGTTTGTTCAAGAGGAAGTCTTTGCGTTATGTGTCGGTTTATTGTGACGATTTTTGATTGATTGATTAATTGATTGAATTGATTGATTGATTGATTGATTGATTGATTGATTGATTGATAATTAGAAGCAGGAGTTTGGAGTTTGTTCAAGAGGAAGTCTTCGCGTTCGGATAATTTCATATTCACTCTACACAAATCTACCAGAAAGTATCTAGCAAACTCCCTGAGATTGCGCAAAACTCTGCGCGCTGGCAACACTGGTTTACAATTCTAGTAGTCTGTTGTTGCAGAAACTATTCCTTCCCTGTTGGTACTGAAGTGTGGGGGGAAGAAGGTGGTATTTCACAGTGATCCATTCTTCCCCGTGAAAAGCCTGTAAGCTCGTTTTGTGCAACAACGGTTTTTATAGTATAACTTTGAAATTTGATAAACAACTTCTTTGGCATTTTGTTATCATGAATTTTATAGTAATATCTACCACACATCAAAAAATTGAAAAATGCTAAATTTTTAGATAGACCGTTGTTGCTCTAAGGTATCGATGTATACTTTTTTCCACAGATATAGTTTTTTAAGCAAGGAGTTGTGTATGTTTTGAAATGGTTATAGCCCTGATAGGGCTCTGTGTAGTCTGTTGACTTTAAACAATAAGAATAAGAACATCAGCTCAGTTGAGAATGAAAGTTATTTGAGAGATGAAGTCTTAGACGTGTCGTTTCATGAATGGGGTACGTTTGGCAGAATCGGCCAAGCCAAAACAGCATTCAAGAAGATGACAAACATTCTTACCAACAAATGCCTATCAATTAACATCAGAAAGAGAATCCTTGAATGTTATATAGAACCAATACTGTTGTACGGATGTGAGGCGTGGACAGTCAGCAAGCAAAGCCAGAGCAGGATCGAGGCAGCCGAGATGTGGTTTCTCAGAAGAATGTTGAGAGTTCCATGGACAGCAAAGAAACAAACGAGACAGTCTTGATGGAGGCAGACACAAGTAGATCACTCGTAAGGAAGATTAGGAAAAGACAAGCAACATTTATAGGCCATTTTATGAGGAAGGGGGATTCGGAGCACCTGGTCACAACGGGAAAGCTGGAGGGAAAGAGAGCACAGAGTAGACCCAGGGAGAGAATGCTGGACGGACTTGCAGAGTGGCTGGGGATGAAGAGGGTGGAGGAGATGCTGGGGCAACGAGAGATAGAGATGGTTGGAAGTCCATGGTCGCCAACGCCATGCGGCAGGGCACCTGATGATGAATGATGATGATGAATGATGGTACGTTTGGGGACGGGTGATTTCATTTAAAATGTGGTCAAAATGGGCTGCAGACAACGAACAAAATCATAGTCCTTGAGATAGGAAATAGGCATAATATCCTTGCCGTCTAAGTGTAAAGGAAAATCCTTCCCCTGTTTCAGAAAAGTACATAGAAAACTATTGTTTCTGGTTGTCATTCACGCAAGTGTTTAGAAGAAAAATCAATAAAGAGAAAAACTCATTAGAAGTAAAAGACAAAGTTTGGAAGAAGCAAGATTTGCATCATAAACATGAAAACTAAAAAGAGCCCAGGAACGGATGACTTCGGGGCAGTATTTTACAAATTCTTTCAGAGAAAAAGCTTGCTCCATCAGTTATGTGAACTTCTGATCACTTAGTTAGAAAAGACAATTTTCAAGAACCCAACAAGGACTTAACAACCTGAATACAATACTTGAAAAACCTAAAGAATACACTGAACAAAATCAGTGAATAAGTACTAAGAAATCTGTTTTCACTAACTTAATTTTTTTCTGTACGCTTGAAGCTGCTAGGACTGCATGTATAATGAGGCGGTCGTTTGGTACTTAATTTGTCTTGCTTAAAAATGATGCTTTACAGTGACATGGATAGGCACGTGACATTCGTCATCGGATGTTTACAGGCTGAAATCTGTCACTTTGATATGGAGCGCTGGACGGAAAAGCTCACTGTACTTTTTTGACAGTATTTCCCTCTCGTACGCACAGAAGCAAGCAAACGCGTGCGCATTCGTAATTACCACATATGAAGTCATACATACACAGATGCATGATGTCCATCTATCTCTCTCTGTCTTTTTCTCTCTGTGTGTGTTGTGTGTGTGTGTGTGTGTGTATGTGTGTGTGTGTGTGTGTGTGTGTGTGTGAGTTGTGTGTGTGTGTGTGTGTGTGTGTGTGTGTGTGTGTTGTGTGTGTGTATGTGTGTGTGTGTCTTCTCTCTCTCTCTGTCTGTGTGTGTCTTTCTCTCTCTCTCTCTGTCTGTGTGTGTCTCTCTCTGTGCCTATCTCTCTCTGTCTGTCTCTCTGTCTCTCTCTCTGTCTGTCTCTCTGCCTCGCTGTCTCTGTCTCTGCCTCTCTCTGTCTCTGTCTTGTCCTGTCTCTGTTTCTGTCTCTGTCTCTCTGTTTCTCTTCTGCCCCTGTCTCTCATGTCTGTCTCTGCTTCTCTCTGTCTCTGTCTGTCTGTCTGTCTCTGTCTCTCTCTTTCTGTCTCTGTCTCTTCCCCTCTCTGTTTGTGTCTCTATCTGTGCCTGTCTCTCTATGTCTGTCTCTTTTCTGTCTCTGTCTCTCTCGCCTCTGCTTTGCCTCTGTCTCTGCCTCTGTCTGTCTCTGTCTGTCTACTCTGTCTCTGTCTCTCTGTGTCTGTCTCTCTATCTCTCTGTCTCTCTTTGCCTCTGTCTCTCAATGTCTCTCTCTGCCTCTCTCTGTCTCTGTCTGTCTGTCTGTCTGTCCTGCTCTGCCTCTGTCTCTGTCTCTCTGTCCCTCTGTCTCTGTCTCCGCCTCTGTCTGTCTTACTCTGTCTCTGTCTCTATCTGTCTGTTTGTCTGTCTCTCTGTCCATTGTCTCCGCTGATTCTCACACAGACTCAGCAGTTTGATCTGAACCGCTTCTCCTTCGTGCTTCTAATTCCTTAACCCTCCTGGTCAGACAGAGGACTGTCGGGCCAGGCAACAAACGGGATCCACCATCTCCTCCGCCTCTGGAGTGTAGTAGAATGGCTGTCACCGTTTACATCTTGAGAGAACGAGCTACCAAAACACAAGACGTCCCAAACGAAACAAGGTTATTTCACCTCCACACAGATAGAGGGAAGAAAACATCATTAATTTCTAAACGCCTGCACCTCGGATTCCGGGGTCACGAGCTTTCACTACGAGGTGAAAAACGATGAGAAGTCAGCACGTGACGAAACGTTGTCCGCGCGGGGGGGCGGGGGGGGGGGGGAGGTGTATGTGACTCATTCTGTTTAGTCACAGACTGTTGCAACCCCCCCGCGCAGAGGTGACAGAAAGAGTCATTACGACTCTTGCTGACTTGTCACTGAAGGTAGCTAGCCTAGTCTAGCCTAGCCTAGCTAGCACGGGCAGAAGAAAGACCTCTCGCCTTCCAGTCGACGTGGCAAAATGGTTAACGTGACTGACTAGTGGCTTGGATGTTGTGGGTTCAAGCACCCATCAGTTTAAAAACACACACACACGCACAAAAACATACACACACATGCACGCACGCACGCATACACACACACACACACACACACACACACACACACACACACACACACACACACACACACATCATCATCATCATCATCATCATCGTCATCAAGTGCCTTGCCACATGGCGTCGGCGATCATGGCCTTCCATCTGTTTCTATCCCTTGTTGCCGCAAGCACCTCTTCCACCCTCTTTGTCTTCAGCCACTCTGCAAGTCCGTCCAATATCTTTTCCCTGGGTCTACTGGTGCTCTCTTTCCCTCCACCTTTCCTGTTATGACCAGGTGCTCCAATTCCCCTTCCATCATAAAATGGCCTATAAATGTTGCTTGTCTTTTCCTAACCTTCCTATGAATGATCTACTTGTGTCTGCCTCCATTAAGACTGTCTCGTTTGTTTTCTTTGCTGTCCATGGAGCTGTCAACATTCTTCTGAGAAACCACATCTCGCCTGCCTCAATCTTGTTCTGGCTTTGCTTGTTGACCAGTAGCTTAAGGAAACATGAAAACACCCAGTATGCACGCTCACCGAAGACGGGAGTGTGCAGACTGTGCAGGAAAATACCACATGCACAGTGTGGACAAAACAACGTGCATACACGCATCTGAGAAAAAATGTGCACGCTAAAAAATGAAAAATGGAATTGTAAACCAATCATTCGTTCCTGTTTAAGGTGTAAGTTAGTTCGATCGTTGATCCGATTGTCGTTACCATTGTGATTCAATTGTC
>JAPXFY010000014.1:4121149-4123649 GCA_030674185.1 Monoplex corrugatus | reverse complement strand
TTGGTCTGTTTCTGTCTTTGTCCTCTCTTGTTCGTTTTTTTTTTTTTCTCTTTCTCTCTCTCTATCTGTCCCTGTCTCTCTCTCTCACCCCCCCCACACGCACGCACGCACACACACACAAACACAGACACACACACACACACACACACTCTCTCTCTCTCTCTCTCTCTCACTCACCCAGCCACCCTACTCAAACACAGGGGTCGAGCAATGACTGGAAGATGTTCTGACCGAATAGAATAGGCCTGCAAGTCCTTGCAGTCTCATCGTGTTTGCTCGCTCAGGAAATGAATCCAATCGTCCCCCCTGTCACTGTTTCAGGGGGTAGTCTGCCTTCAGTGCTCTCCTGTCCCTGACAACCAATTGAAAGGAGCGGCTCAGGCCGGTGTCGCGTAATGAACCGCTCCTCATTGAAGTGTCCACACCCCGGACATTGCTAATTCAGGCCTTCCTCTTAATGAAAATACGGAGAAGATGAGGGAAAGGGAGAAGGAAGGGATAGAGAATTTATTCAGTTTGAGTGGAGGTGATGAATCTGTGAGTGTGTTTGCGTGTCTGTCCCTTTCTGTCTCTATTTGTCTGTTGTCTGTCTGTCTGTCTGTCTGTCTTCACCCCACAGTCTCTCTCATTTTGCACGTGCGAGAGTGTGGACAGGTGTCTTTAATATACAATATACATAATTTATTGTGCTTTTATTTCATTTTAGAGAAAGAGCCTCGTCAAATTTATGTCCACTTTCTTTATGTTATATTGCTCAAACTGCCCAGTGGAAACAAAATTATTGGGAGGTAAACTATCTTCCTGACACAGACAATGATAATCAGGTATAACTAGACTGACAGAAGATGTTGGAAGCAAGAGCTAGGAAGAAGATATAACTGAACGAAACACGACGAAACCAAAATCCGCCATAGCCCGAAGCACCAGACCACATTCATACACATTTTCTGTTATTTCATTTTGATTTCATTAATTTTATTCATTTTTATTCAAATCACTATACTTGTTTTCTTATTTAATTAAAAAAAAAAATTCCTGTCTGTGATTGTCATCTGAGGTTTATCCCTGTATCAAATAATACATTTGTCTTTATGAAATAGAATATAGTGTGCATGTAAGTGTACATTTTACAGACGGACGCCATGCAGATTTTGTATCTAGTATCGCCTTTTGTATTAAAGACTCAAACCAAAATAACAACAAGATTAACAACAACATTAAAAATAACATGTTCACATACACATGTAACGCACACGCGCGCGCACACACGCGCGCACACACACACACACACACACACACACAGACACGTGCACACACACACACACACACACACACACACACACACACACACTCGCACACACACACACACACACCCATACACACGCACACACACACACACACACACACACACACACACACACACACACACACACACACACACACACACTTACACAAAGAAAACAAGAAATAAACAAAGAAAAATAAGAACCAAAAAAAAAAAACACACGAAAGAAGAATAAGAATGCGTATTTAATACAAGACAAGACAGGCGCACATTTTCGGTCAACTGACCTTTGTCAAGCGTAAGATTACAAACAAACAAACACTAGATACAAAAAATTGAGAAAAAGACTGAAACTTCCCTGCTGCTGTCTTCAATGAGAGAAAGATAAAACAGAATACAAAATAAAGAATGGGTAGAACCAGTGTAGGTAGAAAGAAACTCTAGGGAGAGCTAGACAACAGAAGGTCTTCAAGAGAAGTAAACCCCTTTAGACAAGTGTTTCGGCCTGAATTCCTTACACTCTCGGGGGGCCGGGCCACATCCAGGTCATGACTCCTGGATGCCCTTCTGCTGTTGTCTATTTTTTTTTTTTTTTCCCCACGCCGGGGATCGAACCTGGCGATTCTGCGCTTCAGAACTGCGGTACGCGGTTTTACCAATGTGCTAACGGGGCACACATCATCTGTAGGAATTTAATCCTTATGAAGTTCACTTTTTTGGTTCTCCTTGCCCAGATCCAGCTTGAGCTCCTTTCTTGCTGCCTCTGCCATCGCTTTAAGGGCTCTAGTCCTCTTCTTCCCAGAAATGGCGAGTTGTTTCATGAGATCATAAGACCGGCGTATTTTCGGTCTTGTAGATATGTGCTTCTTCCATTCTGCTTTCGTATGGCACAGTGAGTTCTATCAGAATCACTTGTTTCGAGGAGTCAGAGTGGAGAGCGATGTCTGGTCTCATGCCTGTCTTGCTGATGACATCTGGGTAATTTCTCCACTCTGGGAGGTCTGCTGTACACTCCCAGTCGACTGCTCCATCCAGAAGACCCTTTGGCAATGTGCTGGTTGTCATAGCCCTTTCGGGCCAGACCTGTTTCCCTCCTGCTTTGTAGAACGTTGTCATACCAATTGGTGCGTTTGGGGTCATGGTTTTTTCGCTAACCACATCTGTGATCACTTTCAGAACTTGGTTGTGCCTCCATGTATACCTTCCTTGGGCTAG
>JAPXFY010000014.1:4108649-4113649 GCA_030674185.1 Monoplex corrugatus | reverse complement strand
ACCTTCCTAAAAAAAAAAAAAAAAAAAAAAGCTGCTTTAAGTCATTTTTCTGATCCGTGTGTTTGACCTTCACCTATTAACTACCTAAACATGCATTTGCAACGGTCCACACCTTTGACCCAAATTGTGTAAAATTCCATCCAGAAATATCCGAGAAAGTCTTGCTGTAATACATTTCGGTAACAGGTAAACAGAGACAGACAGACACCTACTTCTCCAGGACATTGAGAAAAGTTTCTCATGCGACTCCCCCCCCCCCCCCCCTCCCTCTTGTCAATGAAAATTTGTTCTTGTTCTCTCTTTCTTCAACTACCCCTCTCTCCCCTTTTTCCTCCCCTGTCTTCCCCTCCCCCATCCACTCCTCTTTCTTTCTCTCTCTGTTACTCTCTCTTTTTTCTTCTGTCTCTGTTTCTCTCTCTCTCTTTTCTGTCTCTCTCTGTTTCTCACTCTTTCTGTCTTCTGTTTCTCTCTCTCTCTCTTTCTGTCTCTCTCTCTGTTTTCTCTCTCTCTTTTCTTTCTGTCTCTCTCTTCTTCTCTTCTGTCTCTCTTTTCTCTCTCTTTCTGTCTCTCTTTTCTCTTCTCGTCTCTCTCTTTCTTCTCTCTTCTGTTTCTGTCTCTCTCTTTCTCTCTCTGTCTCTGTTTCTCTCTCTCTTTCTTTTCTCTCTGTTTCTCTCTGTGTTTTTCTCTCTCTTTTTTCTGTCTTCTGTTCTCTCTCCCTCTCTCTTCTCTCGTTTCTCTCCTTTCTCCCCTCTCTGTCCCTCCTCTCTCTCTTTTCTCTCTCTCTCTCCTCTTCTTTCTTCTCCTCTCCTGTCTTCTCCTTCCCTCACTCTCCCTCCTCCTCTCTCTCTCTTCTCTCTTCTCTCTCTGTCTCTCTCTCCTCTCTCTGTTCTCTCTCTCTCGCTCGCCTTCTTTGCTCTCCCCCGTCTCTCCCTTCCCCTACCGCTGCCCCACCTCCCTCTCCCTTTTTCTTTCTGTCTGTCCACCCTTTCTGTCTGTGTCTCTGTCTGTCTGTCTCCCCTGTGTCTCTCTGTCTGTCTCTCTCTGTCTCTTTCTGTCTGTCTCTGTCTGTCTTTGTCCTCTGTCTGTCTGTCTCTCACTCTCTCTCTCAGAGGGCTTAGCCTGGAGCAACGATGATGGTTCTGTGGGACACGGACCATTTCTTGTACAATCTCCGGTTTCAATGTTTTCACCTGGGGCAGTGGCCGTCACGAGACTCGGGATGATCTGTGTGTGTGTGTGTGTGGTGAAGCTGTTTGAAGGGGGGGGGGGGGGGGGGGGGCAGGGTGTCATGGTGTGATGGGCTTTCGTTCTGGAAAGTTTGGAGTTTGTTGAAGAAGGATTTGTCGTACTGGAACAATTCCATGTGAGCTTCGTCTCTATCTGCTAGTAAATATCTTCTGTCAGAATCTTTGAGACTACTCAAATCCCTGTGATTGGTAGAAAATTTGGAAGGACGGGAGTGAGGGTGAGGGGGAGGGTGGTGGTGGTGGTGAAGAGTGACCTATTATATGTAATATTAAAGCGTCATCACTAGATTGGCTGAAGCATTTGAATGGGCTGTGATTGGAGCAGAATAGGACAAGGCACTTTGTGGTATTAGTGTGTGTAGTGTGGTGTGTGTGTGTGTGTGCGAGCGTGTGTCTGTGTTTGTATACATATAATAATATATATATATACATTATATATATATATATATATATATAGTGTGTGTGTGTGTGTGTGTGTGTGTGTGTGTGTGTGTGGTGTGTGTTTGTATTTTGTATAATATGCATACATACATCCATCCATTCATCCATCCATCCAATCCATTCATCCATCCAACATACATACATACATACATACACATAACATATACATACATGCACACACACACACTCACATACATATGTATGTATACATATGTATATATATATATATATATGTATATATATATATATATATATATATATATATATATAATATGATACATATATATAACATATGTACAGATTGTGTGTGTTCTGTGTTTTAAATACGTATGAATGCATTGTTTAGTAACATTAAAAAATATATTAAAAAAGCTGTATGTCTTAGCCATGTCTATATGTATACAACAAATTATCCATCACTTCAAACAAAATAAAAAAAAACCTACAACGTAATGTGTCTTCGCTGTTCATAATCACTACATCTCTGATATCATAACAATCAAAACGTCTATCAGTTATCTCTCCAGAATCAAAGTGTGTACTTAATTCTTGCCTAAGGACAAAATAAACCGAAGGAAAATATCAACAAAAACAATGAATAAACTAATATAAAAACAAAGTGAAAGGAAAGGAAACGAAACGAGATCAAACAATGAAAGAAGGGTTGGAGAAAAGAAAAGAATTGGAGAAAAACAACAGGGAAAACTAACAAAGAAGATCAGACATTAACGACTCACTGGGCAAAAAAAAAAAAAAATCAATCCAAATTAAAAAAAAAAAACCGACCAGTGTTTGAAACAATGTGAGTGTATCAACTAAGTAACATAACTCTTGAGAGTCACGAGAGTTATCTCCCATGTAGAATTTCTCAAACCCAACACAGTTTGCGCTACCCATTCAGCAGACATAGACGCAGCCACAAAGCATAAAGTGGTAAGCTGTTTTGGGTTTGAGAAATTCTACATGGGAGATAACTCCGTGACTCTCAAGAGTTATGTTACTTATTTGATATTTGAAATTCTCCCTGCTTCCCTCTTATTTCCTTTGGTATTACATATGTGTGTAGAAATGACGAGGAATACTATCCTTGAAAACACCAGGTTTAGAAAAATACGACCAATTGTGGAAACAATGTGAGTGTAGAAATGACAAGGATTACGGTCCCTGAAAACACCAGCCTTAGAAAAACACGACCCATTGTTGAAACAATATGAGTGAGATGTGATATGGATTACCAGTCCCGAAACCGCTGAGTGCTATAATTGAATCCCAGAAAGCTTTGGGGATTTCTGTGGAACTTAATGATGTGTGTAGTTATCAGTTGTGAGGTGAACTGAGACAAGGTGGGAAAGGGAGAAAGTGGGGTCAGAAGTAAGGGTGTTGTATGTTTTTCTTCTGTCTGTCTGTTTGTCTCTGTCTGTCTGTGTCTGTCTCTGTCGCATTGTAATATATAATTGTATATAATATGCTCTCTATAATTTTCCATTGCTTTTATTCTTTCTCCCCATATATAGCCGTGTGCGCGGCTGCGCGCGCGCTGTGTGTGTGTGTGTGTGTGTGTGTGTGTGTGTGTGTGTGCGTGCGTGCGTGTGTGTCTGTTTTAGCGCTTAAATTTGATTTTATCAAGATTTTGCGCTATACAAATAAAATATTGTATTGTATTGTCTGTCTCTGTCTGTCTGTCTCTGTCTCTGTCTTTCTCTCTGTCTCTGTCTGTCTGTTCTTCTGTCTCTGTCTCTTCTCTCTCTTTCTTTCTGTCTGTTTGTTTCTCTTTCTGTCTGTCTGTCGGTCTCTCTCTGTGCCTGTCTGTCTGTCGGTCTCTGTCTGTCTGTCTGTCTCTGTCTGCCTGTCTGTCTGTCTGTCTGTCTGTCTCTTTCTCTGCCTGTCTCTCTGTCTGTCTCTGTGTGCCTGTCTGAATGTCTGTCTCTGTCTGTGTGTGCCTGCCTGTCTGTCTGTCCGTCTGTCTATCTGTCTGTCTGTCGCTCTCTCTCTCTTTCTCTCTCTGTGTATATGTGTTTGTACCCCGATATGTGACTATGCCTGTACGAATGAACGGGTAATGAAAACAATTACCCATGTTGTGTCCATGTAAACTACAGGAGTGCAGGCATGTCATGGATTGCTCAAGTCCTGACAATGTTAAGTGTTGCAAGTCCGGGGAAGCTTTTGGGATTTCCAGGGAAATAAATGACGCGTGCATGCACTTGGAGAACCGATGTGTGGCATTGGAAAGAGTGGACAAGAGAGAGAGAGAGAGAGAGAGAGAGAGAGAGAGAGAGAGAGAGAGAGAGAGAGGAGAGAGAGGAGAGAGAAAGAGAGAGAGAGTGTGTGTGTGCGTGCGTGCGTACGTGCGTGCGTGCGTGCGTGTGTGTGTGTGTGTGTGTGCGTGCGTGCTTGCGTGCGTACGTGCATGCGTGCGTGCACGCATGTGTGTGCAGATGTGTGTGTCGCGTATGTGACCGTTTCTGTATGAATAAAGTGGTTGAAAAAAAATCGCAACTCTTCGTCATGTTTGTAAACATACACAAATCGTTCACAGCGTGGGCAAAATAAAAAAAATTAAAAAAAAAAAAAAGAAAAAGAGATACTGTTTAATAATAATAATAATAATAATAATAATAATAATATAATATTTACAATATTCAAAATCTTGATAAATCAAATCTAAGCGCTGAACAGACACACACGCACGCACACGCACACACACATGCACGCAACACACACACACACACACACACACACACACATGGCTATAAATGGGGAGAAAGAATAAAAGCAATGGAAAATTATAGAGAGCATATTAATGTGTCTGTGCTATCCATAATTACTACATCGCTGAGATAATAATTCTCCATACAAAACATGAAGGCAAATAATGTTTGAACCGGACAGAAATAAAGCCTGGTAAAATCCCTTACCTGGGGACAAAATGACAGCAGGAACAACATCATCAGCCACAACCACCACCAGAACAACAAACACAAAAAAGCAAACGAAAAAACGAAAATAA
Organism: Monoplex corrugatus; assembly: GCA_030674185.1. Taxonomy (NCBI): domain Eukaryota; kingdom Metazoa; phylum Mollusca; class Gastropoda; order Littorinimorpha; family Ranellidae; genus Monoplex; species Monoplex corrugatus. Next base: position 4,108,951 of record JAPXFY010000014.1, on the reverse strand, counting down.
CTAACTGAAAAAAAAATCAGAACAAATACAATACAGAAATACAACAAAGTACAGTAGTAGCTGAAACGGACAGAGAAAAGGACATGAATGGGAGATAACACAATGGAACAAAAATTAAAGCAAAAGAATATAAAACAATGGTGTTAACTAGTTTAAAAATAGCAACAGCAATAACAACAACAACAATAATAACAACAACAACAGTTGCGAAAACAACAACAACAGCAACAAGAACAACAACAGCAGCAGCAACAACAACAACAACATCAGCAACACACCATCACCACCACCACCAACCAACA
>JAPXFY010000014.1:4101149-4106149 GCA_030674185.1 Monoplex corrugatus | reverse complement strand
GCAATATTTGAAAATAACGAACAAAAGAACATTGAACAGTAATGAGCAGAAGAATACTAAACAATAATGAACAAAAACAATAATAATGAACAACAGAATATTAAACAGTATTGAACAAAAGAGTATTTAAAACAAAAACGAACAAAAAATTAAACATTAACGAGCAAAAGAATATTAAACAATAACGAACAAATGATGAACAAAATGAATATTAAGCAGTCATGAACAAAAGGGAACTAAACAATAACGAACAAAGGCATATCAAACAGCTGTGAATAAAAGGAATATAATAACAAGAACAAGCAAAAGAATATTACAGAATAATGAACAAAAGAATATTAAGCGATATCGGCAACACAGGCAAACATTCTCAATTTGTTATTAAAAAAAAAAAAAAAAAAAAAAAAAACCAGCAACAAGACGGACTGTTAAAAAAACATCAAGACCCAAATGATACGGATTACTGCCCCTGGAAAGCTAAATGTTATAATTTTAATTTAATTTTTGGGAAGCTTTTGGAATTCCCTGACACTGAATGACACATGCACGCACATAGAGAACTGAGGGAAGATGGATGGGGGTGAGGGAGGTGAAGGTCAGGGGAAGGAGGTTTGAAAGGTGAGAAAAGGAAGCGGGTATACGCGTATCGGTGTGATTTTTATTTTCATGTATGCAAAGCCAGAACATGATTGAGGCAGCCGAGATGTGGTTTCTAAGAAGAATGTTGAGAGTTCCATGGACAGCAAAGAAAACAAACGAGACAGTCTTGATGGAGGCAGACACAAGAAGGTCATTTGATAAGAAGATTAGGAAAAGACAGGCAACATTTATTGCCATTTTATGAGGAAAATAGAATTGGAGCACCTGGTCACAACAGAAAAGCTGGAGGGAAAGAGAGTCACCAGATAGACCCAGGGAAAAAGTATTGGACAGACTTGCAGAGTGGCTGAGGACAGAGAGGGTGGAAGATGTGCTTGCAGCAACAAGGGATAGATGCATATGAAGGGCCATGATCGCCAACGCCGTGTGGCAACGCACTTGTGATGATGATGATGTGTGTGGTGGTGGGGGGTTGGTGTGAGGGGTGTGTGTGTGTGTTGTGTGTGGTGTGTTTGTGTGTGTGTGTGTGTGTGTGTAGTGTGTGTGTGTGTGTGTGTGTAGTGTGTGTGTGTGTGTTGTTTTGTGTTTTGTTTTTGTTTTTTTTGGTATCAAAACTTCTGCACCGTCTCTATCGTGTTGTCATGTGCCATCAATCCGGCACCTCAACACACCACAAGCCCTAAATTCATTCAGTCAAAAGTCCCAGAGCTAGAAACCCATGGGAGCCAAATGTCATGTCAAGCCGCCTTGAGGTCACTCACCAGAGAACATCATACACTGCTGCTGGGTCACTTCGACGAAGTTCAGCAATACTTGTTCAGATCCAACAATAAGCGGCCTACTTATGACAGTAAATGCTCTTGGCAGAGCCATGACCGATTGAGAACACCCCCACCCCAACAACAATAAAGAGTCCACCCACCACGGCTTTCCAACAACAGCCTGTATGAACCACTGATACCAAAGATCCAATTTTAAATTTTTTTTTAGTCCCATTTTCTACGCCACCTTAATGGCCACAGAAGCTGGAACAGTTTTTACATGCATGATATGTGATGACGATGAGGATGATAATCATGATGCTATGAGTTCCCATTAGGATGAGACTGCGTGACAGGGTGTATTCTACGCTTACTATCATAATATCCTGGCGTTAACCAGGCCGAGAGATACAGACACCTGTGTGCTGGTCAGAAGATTTGAGCAACACCCTCAATGACGCACCCGTGATGTGGATGAGCGCGACTGTGTGGTCCCAGTCTTCCCAATGAGCCCATAGCACGCTCAACTCTGGGTAGGAGCCGGTTAGAGCCGAAAAATCCCACAATGATTTTTGAAGGTACTGATGAGGATTCGAAGCCACAACCTTCCAGTCGGTAGTCCGTTGCGTTAACCACTACACCACGGTGACTGGTTCCAATTTCAAATTTATCAAAGGCACGGAATCTGTAGAGAAAGCCGAAAGGGAGGTTACGGTACCACCAGACCAGGGCACAAAGGTCACATAACTAAGGACACTTTTTCACTGTAATGATTAATGATTTCATGATAATGGGTATGATGATCGTGAAGCTGTGAAATCCTGTCTAGCCCTCACACTGTGTGAAAGTGGACTTGTATATGCTGCGGCTGTACTTTATATCACAAAATGTTTGTATCAATCAGGCCCGAAAGATACAGACACCCAAGAACTGTACTCTGCGCTCAGTATCACAAAAATATTTGTATCAATCAGGCCCGAGAGATACAGACACCCAAGGACTGTACTCTGCGCTCACTATAACACAATTCTTTGTATCATTCAGGCCCGAGAGATACAGGCACCCAAGGACTGTACTCTGCGCTTATTATCACAAAAATATTTGTATCAATCAGGCCTGACAGATACAGACACCCAAGGACTGTACTCTACGCTCACTATGACAAAAATCTTTGTATCAATCAGGCCCGAGAAATACAGACACCCAAGGATGTACTCTGCACTTATTATCACAAAAATATTTGTATCAATCAGGCCTGAGAGATACAGACACCCAAGGACTGTACTCTGCGCATTTACTATCACCAAAAATATTTGTATCACTCAGGCCCGAGAGATACAGACACCCGCAGTTCTGGACAGGACATTAGAGCAACAATCTCAATGACATATCCGTGGAGTGGATGAGACTCGACTTCGTGGTATGTGTCTTTAATTTAACGATGAGCCCATAGCTCAGTCAATTCTGGGTAGGAATCGGTTAGCTGAAATAAAAAGAAAAAACTCGTACATTTTGTGTGTGTGTGTGTGTTGTGTGTGTGTGTGTGTGTGTGTGTGTGTGTGTGTGTGTGTGTGTGTGTGTGTGTGTGTGTGTGTGTGTGTGTGTGTGTGTGTGTGGTGTGTGTGCGTGTTGTGTGTCGTGTGTGTCTGTGTGTGTGTGTGTGTGTGCGTGCGTGTTTTGTGTATGTGTGCGTGTGTGTGTGTGTGTGTGTGTATGTGTGTGTATATGTGTGTGTGTGTGTGTGTGTGTGTGTTGTGTGTGTGTGTGTGTTGTGTGTGTGTGTGTGTGTGTGTGTGTGTGTGTGTGTGTGTGTGTGTGTGTGTGTGTGTGTGTGTGTGTGTGTGTGTGTGTGTGACCGATCGGGGCTCGAACCCACGACGTCTCTGCAAGTAATATGTAACCACTTCACCGTGGTGATTGCTTTATCTTTATGAATAAATGTTTATGAAGAATAAACGTAGTTTTATGTGCATTTTTGCCATGTCTGTATACGTATACAAATTGTTTACTGTCGATTCCAATCCAAAGGCCACGGTTTGATGTCTCACCACTGCATATGATTAATACATCTGTAATATCATAATACTAACTGATACATCTGTAAGATCATAATACTAAATAATACATCTGTAAGATCATAATACTAAATAATACATCTGTAAGATCATAATACTAATTAATACATCTGTGAGATCATAATACTAATTAACACATCTGTAAGATCATAATACTAATTAATACATCTGTAAGATCATAATACTAATTATACATCTGTAAGATCATAATACTAATTAATACATCGTGTAAGATCATAATACTAATTAATACATCTGTAAGATCAGATACTAATTAATACATCTGTAAGATCATAATACTATTAATACATCTGTAAGATTATAATACTAATTAATGCATCTGTAAGATATAATACTAATTAACTACATCTGTAAGATCATAATATTAATTAATACATCTGTAAGATTATAATACTAATTAATACATCTGTAAGATCACATGCTAATTAATACATCTGTAAGATATAATACTAATTAATACATCTGTAAGATCATAATACTAATTAATACATCTGTAAGATCATAATACTAATTAATACATCTGTAAGATCATAATACTAATTAATACATCTGTAAGATCATAATACTAATTAATACATCTGTAAGATCATAATACTAATTAATACATCTTAAGATCATAATACTAATTAATACATCTGTAAGATCATATACTAATTAATACTCTGTAAGATCAAATACTAATAATACATCTGTAAGATCATATATAATTAACTACATCTGTAAGATCATAATACTAATTAATACATCTGTAAGATCATAATACTAATTAATACATCTGTAAGATCATAATACTAATTAATACATCTGTAAGATATAATACTAATTAATACATCTGTAAGATCATAATACTAAATTAATACATCTGTAAGATCATAATACTAATTAATACATCTGTAAGATCATAATACTAATTAATACATCTGTAAGATCATAATACTAATTAACACTGATCTATAATATCATGAATACTAATTATAATACATCTGTAAGATCATAATACTATTAATACATCTGTAAGATCATAATACTAATTAATACATCTTAAGATCACGATACTAATTAATACATCTGTAAGATCATAATACTAATTAATACATCTTAAGATCATAATACTAATTAATACATCTGTAAGATCATATACTAATTAATACTTGTGAGATCATATATTAATTATACATATGTAAGATCATAATACTAATTAATACATCTGTAAGATATAATACTAATTAATACATCTGTAAGATCATAATACTAATTAATACATCTGTAAGATTATAATACTAATTAATACATCTGTAAGATCATAATACTAATTAATACATCTGTAGATCATAATACTAATTAATACATCTGTAAGATCACGATACTAATTAATACATCTGTAGGATCATAATACTAATTAATACATCTGTAAGATCACGATTCTAATTAATACATCTGTAAGATCATAATACTAATTAATACATCTGTAAGATATAATATCTAATTAATACATCTGATAAGATCGATACTAATTAAACATCTGTAAGATCATTATACAATT
>JAPXFY010000014.1:4091149-4096149 GCA_030674185.1 Monoplex corrugatus | reverse complement strand
GGTTGAGGAGTTTACCTGCGAATAAAAGTGTCATGTGTCCCGACGGGAAGGGCGACCACTCCGAGCATCTTCCGCCAGAGTGGCCGCACTTAGGTGTGAAGGGGCCCGGAGCATTAATTGCCCGGCGCTAGTCTCCCTCGAGCATCGCACAGGTTCTGTTTAAGTTCTGTTTTGTATAAATACAGGAGAGAGAAGAGAGGGTGGGAGGTGGGAAGGGGAGCAAAAGAGAGATGGAGAGAGAGGGGGAGGGGAAGAAAAAGAAGAAAGAGAGACAGACAGACGGAGACAGAGAGAGAGAGAGAGACAGAGACAGAGACAGAGAGAGGACAGAGAGAGAGAGAGAGATAGACAGACAGAGACAGAGAGACAGAGAGAAAGAGAGAGAGAAAGAGAGAGACAGACAGATAAAGAGACAGAGAGACAGAGAGAGAGACATAGAGACAGAGACAGAGAGAGACAGACAGAGAGACACAGAGAGACAGACAGAGACAGGGAGAGACAGAGAGAGAGAGAGACAGAGAGAGAGACAGAGAGAGAGACAGAGAGAGACAGAGAGAGACAGGAGAGACAGAGAGAGAACAGAGAGAGACAGAGAGAGAGGACAGAGACACAGACAGAGAGACACAGAAAGAGACAGAGACAGAGACAGAGAGAGACAGAGAGAAAGAGATAGAGAGAGAGAGAGACACAGAGAGACACAGACAGAGAGAGACAGAAAGAGACACAGAGAAAGAGACAGAGACAAAGAGAGAGACAGAGGCAGAGACAGAGAAACAGAGACAGAGACAGAGACAGAAAAACAGAGACAGAGACAGAGAGAGACAGAGAGGGAGAGACAGAGAGAGACAGAGACAGAGAGAGACAGAGATACACAGAGAGACAGAAAGAGACAGGGAGAGACAGAGAGAGACAGAGAGAGAGACACACACACACACAGACAGAGATAGATATAGAGAGACAGAGAGACAGAGACAGAGAGAGAGACAGAGAGAGGAGAGAGGACAGAGAGAGACAGAGAGAGACACACACAGACAGAGAGAGACAGAGAGAAAGAGACAGAGACAGGGAGAGAGACAGAGAAACAGAGACAGAGACAGAGACAGACAGAGAGAGAGAGAGAGAGGGAGAGACAGAGACAGAGACAGAGACAGAGAGAGAGAGACAGAGAGAGAGAGAGGGAGAGAGACAGAGAGACAGAGAGAGGGAGAGACAGAGACAGAGACAGATATATCAAACCATACCGTAGTGGCAGGTATCCTGCAGTCCCAGAGAACCATCAGTGTTGGCGTACTTGGGTACCGTCTCCCACGACACTGAATTTGTGCAAGAGAAATTTATCACACTCGGAAAAATGTCCTTATATTCTCCAACCAAATCTGTCAACAATTATCTGGCAGACTCCTTAAACCTGCGCAAACCTCTACGCCATGGTAAACTGGTAAGGTGATGGGAGAGTGGAAAGACCTTTGAAACGTTAACCTTTGACTCCCGCACCCTGTCCACGATCATCCGACATTGTTAACCATGCTAGCAAAAGCAAAAACGTAACCCTTTGACTCCCTCACCCTATCCACCAGCTTCCTGCAGAAATCTGGTGAAAAGGGCGAGAAAGTCCTGCAGAAATCTGGTGAAAAGAGTGAGGAAGTCCTGCAGAAATCTGGTGAAAAAGGTGAGGACGTCCTGCAGAAATCTGGTGAAAAAGTTGAGGACGTCCTGCAGAAATCTGGTGAAAAGGGCGAGGACGTCCTGCAGAAATCTGGTGAAAAGAGTGAGGACGTCCTGCAGAAATCTGGTGAAAAGAGTGAGGACGTCCTGCAGAAATCTGGTGAAAAGAGTGAGGACGTCCTGCAGAAATCTGGTGAAAAGAGTGAGGACGTCCTGCAGAAATCTGGTGAAAAGAGTGAGGACGTCCTGCAGAAATCTGGTGAAAAGAGTGAGGACGTCCTGCAGAAATCTGGTGAAAAGAGTGAGGACGTCCTGCAGAAATCTGGTGAAAAAGGTGAGGACGTCCTGCAGAAATCTGGTGAAAAAGGCGAGGATGTCCTGCAGGAATTGGTGAAAAAAGTGAGGACGTCCTGCAGGAATCTGGTGAAAAAGGTGATGAAGTCCTGCAGGATCTGGTGAAAAAAGTGAGGACGTCCTGCAGGAATCTGGTGAAAAAAGTGAGGACGTCCTGCAGAAATCTGGTGAAAAAAGTGAGGAAGTCCTGCAGGAATCTGGTGAAAAAAGTGAGGAAGTCCTGCAGGAATCTGGTGAAAAAAGTGAGGAAGTCCTGCAGGAATCTGGTGAAAAAGGTGAGGACGTCCTGCAGGAATCTGGTGAAAAAGTGAGGAAGTCCTGCAGGAATCTGGTGAAAAAAGTGAGGACGTCCTGCAGGAATCTGGTGAAAAAAGTGAGGAAGTCCTGCAGGAATCTGGTGAAAAAAAGTGAGGAAGTCCTGCAGGAATCTGGTGAAAAAAGTGAGGACGTCCTGCAGGAATCTGGTGAAAAAAGTGAGGACGTCCTGCAGAAATCTGGTGAAAAAAGTGAGGAAGTCCTGCAGGAATCTGGTGAAAAAAGTGAGGAAGTCCTGCAGGAATCTGGTGAAAAAAGTGAGGAAGTCCTGCAGGAATCTGGTGAAAAAAGTGAGGAAGTCCTGCAGGAATCTGATGAAAAAAGTGAGGAAGTCCTGCAGGAATCTGGTGAAAAAGGTGAGGATGTCCTGCAGGAATCTGGTGAAAAAAGTGAGGAAGTCCTGCAGGAATCTGGTGAAAAAGGTGAGGAAGTCCTGCAGGAATCTGGTGAAAAAGGTGAGGAAGTCCTGCAGGAATCTGGTGAAAAGGCGAGGAAGTCCTGCAGGAATCTGGTGAAAAAGGTGAGGAAGTCCTGCAGGAGTGTGGTGAAAAAGGCGAGGAAGTTCTGCAGGAATCGGGTGAAAAGGGTGGGGAAGACAAAAGGGTTAAGTGTTTGCAGTCGGTGGATGTGGTGCCGGAGTCAAAGGGTTAAGCTGACGCCATGAGAAGCTTTGGAGCATTAAGATGGGCAGTGAACAAGCCAGTTTTTATGTGACATGCCGGTATTGAACTGAGACATCGGTCTTGGGTCCACGCTCTATCAAAAGAACCTCCCTAACAAAATTGGTCCGGATTAGCGTTAAGGCAAATCATCACATCATCATCATCACAGGTGCCCTCCGCATGGCGTTGGCGATCATGGACTTCCATCTGTCTCTATCTCTTGTTGCCCCAAGCATCTCCTCCATCCTCCTCGTCTTCAGCCACTCTGCAAGTCCGTCTAGCATTTTCTCCCTGAGTCTACCTGGTGAAAAATGCTAGACGGACTTGCAGAGTGGCTGAAGACGAGGAGGGTGGAGGAGATGCTTGGGGCAACAAGAGAGGTAAATATGATACTGAAACAATGTGCATGAAAGCTGAAGTCAGAAAGAGAGACAGTCTCTCTGGCAGTGGTCACAGACAAGATCGATGGTTGCCTGGAGTTATGAGTTGTGTCGAATTTGTTCAAGAGAATTCATCGTATTCAGATAGTTCCATATACGCTCCAGCCAATCTGTCATCAGTTATCAGGTACACTCTCTGAGCCTACTCAAAAGCATATACCTTGCAAGATCATGAAATCAAGAGGGGGGAGGGGGATGGGTGGGGGAGGGGCGGAGAGAACCTTTTGAAACACTAAACAGAATCATCCGAATGATGGAAACATTAGGGTTAAGGCAGGGCAGCGAACAGGCCAGTTTCATGTTGCGGACTATTGCATCTTGCTCTATCAAAAGAATTAACCAGCCCCTCGTTAAAAGTGGTCTGCCCGAGGGTTTAACGCACAGCCCCTGCATTATAAGCAAGGAGCTCCAACAACATAGCTAATGGACACTGTGATTGTCTGCTTTGCCTTCAGTCTGGCCTTTCCGTTTGTCTTCTGCGAGGAGAGACTCCTCGAAGCTGCTGACTGCCCTGCATGCCGCCTGCCTGTGTGTTGGTACACACTGCTGAAGTTATTAAACGAACTTGAACATCAGACAGCCAGGCTATGCTAATAACAGCCCATGGCCAGACATTAGTTATCGTCTACAGCCAGCCACCTCAGAGTATCGTCAAAGTTCTGTGTTGTGTGAATACGAGAGAGACAGAGGGGGAGAGAGAGGGGGGAAGACAGAGAGAGAGAGGGGGGGAGAGAGAGAGAAAGAGGAGGGAGAGAGAGAGGGAGAGAGAGAGAGGGAGAGAGAGAGTGTGTGTGTGTGTGTGTGTGTGTGTGGGAGAGAGAGAGAGAGAGAGAGAGAGAGAGAGAGAGAGAGAGAGAGAGAGAGAGAAAACCATATTGTTTATATAATACGAAATATATCAAATTGAAAATAAGACCGCATTGCCAGGTATGTTGACTTCCATTAACAAAGATAGTTAAGTTGCCTGCCGTGCTACTTAACCTCCAATGCGGCTGAAGTTTTTTTGTTTGTTTTTGCTTTTGTTTTTGTGTGTGTGTGTGTTTTTTTCATTCTCGAGAGAGAGAGAGATGAGGTAAGCGGGATGGAAAACCATCTATTCACATGTGGCATTGGAAGGTTATGGGTTCCGACCCTCATCGGTCCGAATCACTGGAACATTTTTCAGCACTGACAGACTCATACTCAGTGTATATGCCGTAAGGATTGTGAGTTTAAAGTCTGGAGTTTGTTCAAGGGGAATGATCGCATGTGAACAATTGCAAATTCACTTCACCTGACAGTGATCTGGAAGACTCCTTGAGTTTGCAAGGAATAAGGCGAGGACGTGAATGTAGAGTGAGGGTGGAGTTTGTTCAAGAGGGATTCGGTGAACTCAGTTCCATATGCGCTCCACATAAATTTACCAGCAATTATCTGTCACACTCCCTGAACCTACACCAGACTCTATGCGCTGCAAGGTCTTGAAATAAGAAGGGGGTGGGTGTGGGGGGAAAATGACGTATGAAACAGTAAGCTGACACCATCAGAATGATGATAATGTTAAGATGGGCAACAAACAGACCAA
>JAPXFY010000014.1:4048649-4051149 GCA_030674185.1 Monoplex corrugatus | reverse complement strand
AAGTTGTGTCCCTTTAGTTAGGTTTATATTTAGTTATCTGTTTTTCCCGTCATTGTGATTTTGAAAATGAATCATATCACTTAACATAAGTGGGCGTTGGCCCTAACACCGGTCAGTTGTCGGCAGCTGTTGCCAGGAAATGGCTAGAACTTAAGTGCACGTCAATTTATTTTCTCCTAGCTTCAGCTGGGCTGCCCTTCAGTGGACATCAGAGGGAGCACATAAGAGCAGAAGACCCAAGAACTCCTGAGGGCGCGGGCTTTAGTAGCTCAGTTGGTTTGAGCGTCGGATTCATATGCTAATGGTTGTGGGTTTCGAATCCCGGGGTTCGCTACATTAAAACTGGCCTTCTCACAGTCCCATCTTAACATCATTGTTGTTCTTGTGAGTGTTAGTACAAGATTAGATACATTAAAACTGGCCTTCTCACTGTCCCATCTTAACATCATTGTTGTTCTTGTGGGTGCTAGTACAAGATTAGATACATTAAAACTGGCCTTCTCACTGTCCCAGCTTAACATCATTGTTGTTCTGGTGGTGTCAGTATAGGATTAGACAGGTCCCCCTTCCCCCACTTCCCTGGGATGGTTATCTCCGTCGGCCATATCACCAGAGGTGGGTGTCGACGTAAAAACTGAAAAACAATCAATCAGTCGAACACCTGAGGCCCGTTTCGTACATGCAAGGCTAGCGAGTTTCAAGCGAGGTACGCTAGGTAGGAGATGTTCCTTGTTCCATCTAGCGGCAAGCGTGACTAGGTATTCGCCATCCCAAACAAGTGTGACTGCCCGCGTTCAAGCAAATAGGAACCAGAAAAAAAAAAAAAAAAAAGCGAAAAAAATCCGAATGCGTATTTAATACAACCAGACAAGACAGGCACAAAATTTCGGCCAACTGATCTTTGTCAAGCTTAGACGTAAGATCACAAATGAACAAACACCAAATGCAAAATTACGAGAAAAAGAATAAAACTTCCCTGCTGCTTCGTCCAGTCGGAGAAAAGGACATAAGAAGGACTGAGGACTTTGTTCGTTTTTGATCTTACGTCTACGCTTGACAAAGGCCAGTTGGCCGAAATTTGCGACTGTCTTGTCTGGTTATATATAATACGCGTTCTGATTTTTTTCGTGTTTTTTTTTTTTTCTGGTTCGTTTTAGGTATTCGCTAGGTAAGGCTAGGTAGGGTCAAGAGGATCTTGCCGGCGACGTAAAGATGGTGGTCGTGCAAGTCGCCTTTGTGTTTGATGATGATTGTGTGTTATGAAATAAGTGCTGTGCATCAGCTTTCACATTGTTACTGATTAAAGCCCAGCCGACTGCGTAGAGCCCAGCCGACTGCGGTGGCATAAGTGATTAGCAGCTTGTATTTCTGCTCTGTGTGTGTGTGTGTGTGTGTGTGTGTGTGTGTGTGTGTGTGTGTGTGTGTGTGTGTGTGTGTGTGTGTGTGTGTGTGTGTGTGTATGTGTGAGAGAGTGAGTGGATGAGTGACACGTCCACTGTCACTATGTAACATTTGACCCCTGCTGAAAAGGTTGATATTGTGAAGGCACAGCCTTCTCTTTCTCTACAGGAAAAGAAATAAATACGACAAACATCTTATGCATGATACAGATATACACGTGGATGTATGTACTAGTAGAATCATACGAAATCCAAAACAAGTGTGACTGCCCGCGTTCAAGCAAACAGGAACCAGAAAAAAACACGAAAGAAGAATAAGAACGCGTATTTAATACAACAAGACAAGACAGGCGCAAATGTTCGGCCAACTGGCCTTTGTCAAGCGTAAGATTACAAACAAACAAACACCAGATACAAAAATCAGGAGAAAAAGACTGAAACTTCCCTGCTGCTTGGTCCATGTGTATCATGTATAAGATGCTTGTTGTTTCTCACACTGGACCCAGCAGCAAGCAGCAGGGAAGTTTCAGTCTTTTTCTCCTAATTTTTGTATCTGGTGTTTGTTTGTTTGTTTGTAATCTTACGCTTGACAAAGGCCAGATGGCCGAAAATTTGCGCCTGTCTTGTCTTGTTGTATTAAATACGCGTTCTTACTCTTTTTTTTTCGTGTTTTTTCTGGTTTCTAATAGAATCATGTTGAACGTGTGATTTTTAAGTATCTTTGATTACGATAAATTACATCTATCGTGTGTTTTGGCAAATTATCAAAACACTTTGGATAAGCCAGTTAATAAGAAAACTTTTGAAAAAGATGGGGAAAGGGAGATGGGGGGATACTGGCTCGGAAGAAATTCGTATGTTACATTTTACGTATGATTTGAAAATTGTGATACGCGAAGAGAAAGGTGCTAACTTCTCATTGAAAGCTCTCTCTCTCTCTCTCTCTCTCTCTCTCTCTCTCTCTCTCTCTCTCTCTCTCTCTCTCTCTCTCTCTCTCTCTCTCTGTCTGTCTGTCTGTCTCTCTCTCTCTCTCTCTCTCTCTCTCTCTCTCTCTCTCTCTCTCTCTCTCTCTCTCTCTCTCTCTCCTCTTTTTCTTCAGG
>JAPXFY010000014.1:4043649-4046149 GCA_030674185.1 Monoplex corrugatus | reverse complement strand
ATGCAGGAATGCTGATAGACAGGGTGCAGCTGTCAAAGGGTTAATGCTGGCATGGTTGACAATGCAGGAATGCTGATAGACAGGGTGCAGCTGTCAAAGGTTAATGCTGGCGTGGTTGACAATGCAGGAATGCTGATAGACAGGGTGCAGCTGTCAAAGGGTTAATGCTGGCATGGTTGACAATGCAGGAATGCTGGATAGACAGGGGTGCAGCTGTCAAAGTGGATTAATGCTGGCATGGTTGACAATGCAGGAATGCTGATAGACAGGGTGCAGCTGTCAAAGGGTTAATGCTGGCATGGTTGACAATGCAGGAATGCTGATAGACAGGGTGCAGCTGTCAAAGGGTTAATGCTGGCATGGTTGACAACGCAGGAATGCTAATAGACATGGTGCAGCTGTCAAAGGGTTAATGCTGGCATGGTTGACAATACAGGGATGCTGATAGACAGGGTGCAGCAGTGAAAGGGTTAATGCTGGCATGGTTAACAATGCAGGACTCTGATAGACAGGGTGCAGCAGGCAAAGGGTTAATGTTGGCATGTTGATAATGCAGGATGCTGATGGACAGGGTGCAGCAATCAAAGGGTTAAAGCTGGCATGGTTGACAATGCAGGATGCTGATAGACAGGGTGCAGCAGGCAAAGGGTTAACGCTAGCATGGTTGACAATGCAGGACGCTGATAGGGTGCAGCAGGCAAAGGGTTAAAGCTGGCATGGTTGACAATGCAGGGATGCTGATAGACAGGGTGCAGCAGGCAAAGGGTTAATGCTGGCATGGTTGACAATGCAGGACTCTGATAGACAGGGTGCAGCAGGCAAAGGTTCAATGCTGGCATGGTTGACAATGCAGGGACTCTGGATAGGGTGCAGCAGGCAAAGGGTTAAAGCTGGCATGGTTGACAATGCAGGGATGCTGATAGACAAGATGCAGCAGTCAAAGGGTTAAATGCACAGGGTGCAGCAGTCAAAGGGTTAAAGCATTTTCAGAGGTCGAAGTTATCTTGTAAGTGTGTTACTCTCATTCACGGTTCATAATGCGTCATGTTTTATACATTTATTGTGATTAGATCAAAACCTTGCCCTACATTTATATAAAAGTGGAATCATCTATTTTCTACAAAATGTGCATTTCCCCCCAGGGAGAGTGGTGCCCATTAAAGAAATAGCGAGACCAGTGTCGGGACATAACTTCCATCACAATCTGTACAGAGGCAGAGAGAGGAGAGAGAGGGGAGAGAGAGAGGGGAGAGAGAGCGGGAGAGAGAGGTGGGCAGGGACTTGGAAGAGAGGTGGATGAAGGAATGGGAAAGACTGGGAAAGGAGGGTGGGGGTGGGGTGAAAGGGCCGTTCTAAATCATTCTCCCGTTTTCTCAAAATGAAACTGAAAGAGCTACAAGACTTGTGGAGAGGGGGGGGGGGGGCACTAGAGAGAGAGAGAAAGAGAAAGAAGAGAGAGAGGGAGAGAGAGAAGGAGAGAGAGAAAGAGAGAAGAGAGAGAGAGAGAGAGAAGAGAGAGAAGAGAGAGAAAGAGAGAGAGAAAGAGAACAGAGGAGAGAGACAGAGAGAGAGGAGAGAGAGAAAGAGAGAGAGAGAGGGAAAAAGCAGAGAGAGAGAGAGAGACAGAGAGAGAGAGAAACGAGAGAGAGAGAGAGAGAGAGAGAGAAAGAGACAGAAAGAAGAAAGAGAGAGAGAGAGAGAGAGAGAGAAAAAACGAGGGGAGGGAGGGGATGGAGAGAAAAGGGAAAACAGGAAGATTATGATGAAGGAGATGAAGGACGAAAGAGCAAAGAAGGGGACGAAACCCATCTCTCTCTCCTGCCCCCTACCTCACCCCACCCCCCCCCACCAAACCCATCCACACACACACACTTTTTTTTTTGTGAAGACTTTCTCTCTTTTAGCCAACCAGACGATCCCAGCGTCCGTTGGCAGAGAAGGCATTTGTCCAGCAGCATCATGTAACGGGGGCGCCCGTTGAATGGCTTACACGGAAAGCACATTACACTACGCGCGAGCCTGCATAAAAGCCCTCGCTGAAGGAAGCCACCAGTACAGAGAGAGAGAGGGAGAGAGAGAGAGGGAGAGAGAGAGGGGGCACTTGCTGTTTGCTAGCCCGCCTTAGGACCGTGGGTGGGGGGGGGGGGGTGGGGTTGGGGGGGGGAAGTTGATGTGGGTCGGGCCTTTATCAATTCGTGTGTGGGGAGGAAGTGAAAATTGTTCACCTAGTCAAGATTTGTCCCTGGGTCATTTTCTGCTAATTCAAGCTGGCGGAATTATATCGACGATCTCTCATTTAGATCTGCGCTGATCGGCTCTTTTTTTTTTTTAGTGGAATTGGTGTCATTTTAGGACGGGATTTACAAAGGTAATAAATGTCTTTTAGTAAGATATGTTTTCTTGAAGATGTTCTGAAATATGTTGTTTTGAATGGTCGAATTAACTTGAGCATGGTGTATTTTGAGAGAGAGGGAGAGAGAAAGAGAAGAGAGAGAGACAG
>JAPXFY010000014.1:4036149-4038649 GCA_030674185.1 Monoplex corrugatus | reverse complement strand
CAAACTTTAAAATTCTTTTTTGACAAAACACAAATAAATACAATGTTTGCTGAACATTATTACAATATCATAAAAAAAAACAAGATGTGTATACAATGGATTGAGCAAAAATCATGTACATGCGCCATATCTATTAGTCTGTTATGTTTTCTTAAACAATATAAGGTCGTTTAATTTATACAGTTTTAGATTTTAGTTGTTGGTGGTGGTGTTTGCTTGGTTTGTTTTGTTTGTTGTTTGTTTGTTTGTTTTTTTGTTTGTTTGTTTGTTTGTTGCTTTGTTTGTATTTTATTTGTATTCTCTCTCAGTAAAAGGTCAACGATAAAGCAAAGCGAAAACTTAACCCTTTGACTCCCTTACTCTATCCACCAGCTTCCTGCTTTTGTAGCTGGCGGACAGGGTGCAGGAGTCAAAAGGTTAAGCAATTGACAGATGACCACACTTTTGACTTGGAGTATAAACGAAGACAGAGTTTTGGACTTTGTTCAACAGGGATTCGTCGCACTGGAGTAATTCCATACATACTCTACTCAGATCTGCCATTGATTACCTAGCAGACTCCTGAGCATGTGTAAAACCCTAAGTGCTGGCAAAGTCTTGAAGTGTAGAAGATGGATGAAAAAAGAGATCTATGAAACACCTTTGAGAGGTGTTAAGTTTATACTCACCAATGCGAACGAGTGTACGTTTGTGTCTGAATGTGCGAACAAAATGCACCCGCAAGGATTTTTCAGCTGTTTTTTAGATGCATTTTTACCAAAGTATAAATTGTTTGACTTTTTGGGTGCCGAAAAACACTTAATTCAAATTTTGGAAATGTTGAAGACACCACGTAATGTGTGATGTCATCAATAAGCACACTGGGTGTGATTGCAGGGGAAGTGAATTGTATTGTAATTCGTCGTTTAATCCGTACGTACGTGTACATTAACAACAACAACAACAACAACAACAGTAACAGCAACAACAATAACAACAATAACAACAAAACAAAAACAACAACAACAACAACAAGAACAACAGCAACAACAGCAGCAACAACAACAACAATAACAGCAACAACAACAATAACAACAACTCCACCACCAGCAACAACAGCAACAACAACAATAATAACACAGCAGCAACAACAGCAACAACAAAACAACAACAGCAACAACAACAACAACAACAACAAACAGCAACAACAACAACAACAGCAACAACAACAACAATAACAGCAAGCAACAACAACAACAACAACAACAACAACAGCAACAACAACAAAACAACAACAGCAACAACAATAACAACAACAGCAACAACAACAACAACAACAACAAAGCAGACTGCTGGAGCAGTTTGACGATCTTGTTTTTATTACCCTTTTCAATCCCCCTTATAATAAAGAAAAAAAAATAGGTGGGGGAGGGGGCAGGGGGCAGGGACGGGAGCGGGGGTAAGGAAACATTTACTGTGACCGGAGAGACGTGAGTGTGCGTCTGTGACAAAATTATTTTGTTTGCCAGAACTTCTCAGCCGTTTCTGGGTGGATCTTTATCCAGACTGAATCAAAGCTGCAGATTGTTGGGGAGTTACGAAATTATAAGTTTGGAAGTCACGAAGTCACAAGGTCAGAGTCACAACGACCAGAATTGTGCCTAAAATAACCTCTCTTGAATTTAAGTAGCATTTTCCTCGGGAACATTTTTCATAACATCTAAATTATGTTTTTCACTGTTGTGGCAGCTTCCCATTCACTTGACGTTTCATGTCTAGTTTCCTTTCATCTTACTCTTCTTCAAGGTCACATTGACCTTGAGAAGTACAAAGTCTGGATTTTCTGTAAACTGGGAGTTTGTTAGAACGGGTTTAAGCATCTTGTTTTTCTTGTTATGTGTGTGTCCTTTTGTGTGTGTGTGAGTAAGCCTTTCTTCTCTCTGTCTGCCTGCCTATGCACAGCTCTGTTCTCTGTCTGTCTTTCTGTTTCTGTCTGTCCTCGTCTGTCTGTCTGCCTGCCTGCCTGCCTGTCTCTGTTCTGTCTCTGTATGTCCTGTCCTGTTCTGTCTGTCTCTGTCTGTCTGTCTCTCTGTGTCTCTGTCTGTCCTGTCCTGTCTTGTCCTGTCTTGTCTTGTCTGTCCCGTCTGTCTGTCTGCCTGCCTGCCTGCCTGCCTGTCTGTCTGTCTGTCTGTCTGTCTGTCTGTCCTGTCTCCTGTCTGCCTTCTGTCTGTCTGTCTGTCCTGCCTCTGTCTGTCTGCCCGCTGCTCCTGTTCGCTGTCTGTCTGTCTGTCTGTCTGTGTGTCCTCTGTCTCTTGCCTGTCTGTCTTGTTTTCCTGTCTTGTCCTGTCGCTGTCTGCTCTGTGTGTCTCTGTCTGTCTGCTCTGTTGCTGTCGGCTACTGGTTCTGCTTCTGTCTCTCTCGGTCATCACGTCCTGTCTGTCCTGTCTGTCTGCCTGCCTGTCGCATTATGATCCGTCGTCGCTCGCACACACACACACACACACACACCTCTCTCATACAC
>JAPXFY010000014.1:3973649-3976149 GCA_030674185.1 Monoplex corrugatus | reverse complement strand
ACCTACTACCATTACCATTGATCAGACTGAAATTCCTTTCTCCTCCTCAGCTAGGAATCTTGGTTTCTACTTCACTGACAACATGAGTGTTGAACTTCATGTAAACAACACCTGTCGCACTGCTTACATCAATCTCCGCCAAATCAGTTCCTTGCGTCATCTTCTTTCTGTTGATGCTACAAAAACTCTGGTTTCTGCTTTCATTCTCTCAAGACTGGATTATTGCAATTCACTTCTTTCTGGATGTTCAAAAGATCAAATAGATAAACTACAGAAAGTGCAAAATTCTGCAGCTCGGCTTGTTTTTAAATCCCGTAAGCGAGATCATGTCTCTCCTCTGCTAAAACGCCTCCACTGGCTTCCTGTACAAGCTCGTATCGAATTCAAACTTGCGATTCTCTGTCATTCATTTTTCTCTGGAACGTCCCCTTGTTACATTTCTGATCTCCTATCCGTCTACTCACCTTCCAGAAATCTTCGCTCCTCTTCTGACTTAAGACTACTGTGCATTCCCAGAGTAAGAACTAAAACCTTCGGTCACTGCACCTTTTCATATTCAGCACCAACTTTTTGGAATTCTCTGCCCCGTGAAATTCGCTACATTGAATCTATTACTTCTTTCAAGACTGCCCTCAAAACTTTCCAATTTAAATCCTATTTTCCCGACTAGGTAGTAACTGTGTGGACACTCTTTGTTCTCGTGCGCACGCGCGCGCGCGTGTGTGTGTGTGTGTGTGTGTGTGTGTGTGGTGTCGTGTGTGTGTGTGTGTGTGTGTGTGTGGTGTGTGTGTGTGGTGTTGTGTGTGTGTGTGTGTGTGTGTGTGTGTGTGTGTGTGTGTGTGTGTGTGTGTGTGTGTGTGTGCCTGCGTGTCTGTGTGTGTGTGATGTTATTAGTGTGCAGCGTCACGAGCTCCGGCCCCGTACTGGAGGTTTGCGCTTATAAATGTTCATTATTATTATTATTATTATTATTATTATATATATATATATATATATATATATCAATGGGTTATGCGCTTTACAAAAGCGTGAGAGACGAAGACAAAGGTATATAAATAAATATATGTCAACTCTTAACAGCAAAAAGAACGACAACAATAAAACAACAGTACTGCTATAAGTTGTATTAATATTCTATTAAAAAAGTGAATTACAGACATAAAATCAAAGGGAAAGAAAAAAGTAAAGGAAGAATTAAGATCAAACAAGGGAGGAGGGAGAGGGGGGGGGGAGAAGACACGTCAACTAACGCAATGATGGAAATAGATTAACTATATAACATATGCCACATTATAGAAGTTATATTAAAAAAAAAAAAGCTTTAATGCAATATCAATTTCCTCATACATGTCAATCGATCAAGTGCATTATAAAGCATGGGATAAAGGCTGATGCACATAAAGCACGTGCATGTCAACCCCAAACACCAGCAATGTATGTTATGGATTACCAACACTAACAACTAGAGAGAAGAAAGTCAAAGAAGCAATAAAAACAAAGTTGGGGTAGGGGGGGGGGAGGGTGATATCTCAATTCTAACGTTGTGATGCAAGTAGGTGAACCGCAACACGCACAGTAGTCAAAGAAATCGTAAATGGATAAAACTAAAATAGAACAGTCAATAAATAAATAAATAAATAATAGATAAATAAACAAATGAATAAATACATGAATAGATAGATAAATAAATAAAAACAAAAAAATCAAGTCAACGAACGAACGAACGAAAGAACCAACCAACCAACCAACCAATCAGCCAGCCAAACAACAACCAACCAACCAACCAACCAACCAACAAACAACCAACCAACCAACCAAACCAACCAACAACCAACAACCAAACCAACAACAAACAAACAACAACAACAACTAACAACAAACAAAAAATAAAAAAAAGAACAGATTAATTCTATGAATTAAATCAATAGATGATGAAGAAGAGACAGTTTTTGTGTTGTTGTTGTTTTGTTTGTTTTTTGTTCAGAAAGATAATAGCATAATAGCATAACAGTGGGAACAGCAAGAACAAGAACAACAACCCTGTCCCATCCCCTACTCCACCCACCCTACCCCCAAAACTCTCACTCGTTTGCCAACTACATAGCATTACTACAAAAATGAATAAATTGATAAATGACTACACAGAATAAACAGATAGATGAATAGAATAAGAAAAAAAGAAATAATTAACAAATGAGAATAAAAAATTAAAAAAAACACTACTGTACTCGTAAACTGTTAAACAAATAGACAAAGACAAGCATCATCCGGCTTATTCGTTTTTATTAATAATTGTAACAGTCTTTACAGTTAAAAAAGTCAATCTTTTATCGAAAACAATATGAAACACAAATTGTCAAGCTGCCGTTGAGGCTGAGTTACTTTAAAAAAATTACACTAAAATAACCAGGCTGAGTTGTGTTGCAACATAAAGTTATACAAACATACAGTATTCAGTTGCACGGTGTGGGAGCCAAAGGATTAAAAAAAACATTTTTTT
>JAPXFY010000014.1:3958649-3963649 GCA_030674185.1 Monoplex corrugatus | reverse complement strand
ATGTTACTTAGTTGATATTTATAAAATTCTCCCTGCTTCCCTCTTATTTCCTTTGTTCGTTTGATGTTACGTTTTCACAGGGTGTCGTATGTACGGAACGCTCCTTGATTCTGCAACTTTATGCAAGAGGAAGGTGGGAAGAGAGAAATAGTGCTGAACAGGACTTGGATTTATAATCCACTTGGCTTGTGTGTATATACCTGTAGGCTTTGATGCTAATGACTGTTTCCCACACCCTGGAGAGGTGTCTAAACATCAAACTGACGTTGGCCTTTTTCTTTCAGCTCCGTTATCACATTACGTCGTTAGCCTTACAGTCTACTTATACAGTTGTGAAGATGTGTTCTTGAAAAGGGAGAACGTTAATGTAATTATCATCTGGAGATAATACTTTTTATCACATAGTCACTTTACAAGTTATATACAATGTTAATTATTTGTGTCTGATATGTGATTGGTTCATCATTGCCCATTGCAGATAGTATAATTAATTTCAGCACCTGCTTTAAACAGCCAACTGTTTTTATCAAAATCATGACTTTTTGGAAGCGTTTATTGAAAAGTAAATCACATTCCGAAAGTACATCTTTATCATTTCTTTATTACAAACAATTCACGGCCATGTAGTTGTCATAAAGTTGTAAAGAGATGATCTAAATGCACTGCACGAAGAGTGACATTGTCTTTAACAGTAGAGTGCATGCACAGAGAGAACAGAGGTTTTAGCCCTGATATGGCTCTAGTAGATCACTCACAAGGAAGATTAGGAAAAGACAGGCAACATTTATAGGCCATTTTATGAGGAAGGGGGATTTGGAGCACCTGGTCACAACGGGAAAGCTGGAGGGAAAGAGAGCACCAGGTAGACCCAGGGAGAGAATGCTGGACGGACTTGCAGAGTGGCTGGGGATGAGGAGGGTGGGGGAGATGCTAGGGGCAACGAGATATAGAGATGGTTGGAAGTCCATGATCGCCAACGCCATGCGGCAGGGCACCTGATGATGATGATGGCTCTACGCAGTCGGCTGGGCTTTAACGAACAATAGCAATAACAATAACAATAACAACAACAATAACAACAACAATAACAATAACAATAACAACAACAATAATAACAATAACAATAACAGAGGTTTGCATGAGTCAAGGCCTTTTGTAGATGGGTAGAATAAACTGTAGCATTTCAGAAAGATGTAGGCTACGTGTATAATTTGATAACTACATGTTGTAGAACATCGAGGAGAAAAGGGGCATAGCTCTGAGATGGACTCCACGGTCGCCGGGGCTGTAAACAAGTTGAGCTGAAGCAGGGAAATGAAACTTTTCAGTCAGCTCACTGGCAGAGAGGGGGGGGGGGGGTGCATACAGATGAACAGTACAAATTCTGAAGCATTTAGAGTGCTTGGCCTTGACACAGTAAAGTTAGAAGTTCTTTTGGGGCAAATCACATTTTACAACAACAAAGTATTAATTACAAATCTTGGATCTCCTCAGTTATACTCAGTTGTTAAACGAGTGAACATCTGGTCCGAGCTAACCCTGCCAGAATATAAATGTTCATGTCCATGACTGCCGCCTGTTAAGAACATCGTCCACTGAGACCATCCTTGGTCTAAAATTGGCCTTATTTATTTATTTACATATCTTTTTCTGGTCCCATTTCTTACGCTAGGTTAATAGCCACAGCCTCTGGGAGAAGTTTTCAGAAAGCTAAGATGATGACTATGATTATGATGATAATTATGGTGCTGTGGTTTTCCGTTTAGGATGGAGACTGCGTGACTTTATGCCTACTACCATGATGTGTCAGCCAAGCCGGAGAGATATAGACACGGACGATTTTCATGTTATGCATTTATAACAGCTCGCTACACTTCGTTGTAGGAATTACATGTATTATGTCCTTAAAACTGTGGGATAAAAAGTGTGTGTGTGTGTGTGTGTGTGTGTGTGTGTGTGTGTGTGTGTGTGTGTGTGTGTGTGTATGTGTGTGTGTGTGTATGTGTGTATGTGTGTGTGTATGTGTGTATATGTGTGTGTATGTATGTGTGTGTTTATGTGTGTGTATGTGTGTGTGTATGTGTGTGTGTGCGTGTGTGTGTGTGTGTTTGTGTGTGTGTGTGTGTGTACGTGTTTGTGTGTGTGTGTGTGTGTGTGTGTGTGTGTGTGTGTGTGTGTGTGTGTGTGTGTGTGTGTGTGTGTGTGTGTGTGTTTCTTAAATATGATGTTGTGCTTCTTCTACTCCACCATTAATTGTTCTTGGCTGTTCTTGGATCTTCTCAAATCACTTAGTTGTGACACAAGTTTACACTGACGCAAGTCTATCTGTTAAGTATGTATATCTTTTGTGTGTCAGTATGTATTCCGTGTGTCACTGATGGTACTCAGTGTCTTCACTCTACCTCAGTGCTCCTCAGGGCAGCGTCGTTACTCCCGCTTCCCTCCCTTCCCAGTTTCAGATATTCAACTTTTTGTATTTGCAACTGGTCGGTGAAAGGTATAGAAATCTAGTGATTTCTATTTGGTTTTGCTTGTTAGCTTTTTGTTTTCGCAGCATCGACTTTTTCGTCCTTATAACTGATCGGATAAAGGCACAGAAACATAGTAGTTTCTTTTTGTTGTTTCAAGTTTTGTGTTTGTTTGCTTGTTTGTTTATTTGTTTGTTTGTTTTGTTTTGTTTGTTTATTTGTTTCATTGCTTGTTTGTTTTTGTTTGTGCTGGCACATCTTTCTGTGGTTCTGTGTCACTAACCCCACGCCGCGTATTTCGGTTTTTCTACGCACTCCCAAACCCACCACAGCTGGGCTCACCATGAGAGTTAGATATGAAGAGCCACAACATTTGTGCCAGTTTCTTTTTCACAATGATGAGGATGGGGATGATGGTGATGTTGCTATGGGCTTTGGTTTTGGATTGGGACTACGTAACAGTGCTATACGCATACTTTATGATGTATCCTGCGTAGCAAGGCTATACGCATACTTTTATAATGTATCCTGCGTAGCAAAGCTATACGCATACTTTATGATGTATCCTGTGTAACTGGGCTATACTCTTACTCTATAATGTATCCAGTATACTTGGGCTATACACAACTTTTATAGTGTATCTTGCGTAACAAGGCTATACGTATACTTGTAATGTATCCTGCGTAACAGGGCTATATGCATACTTTAGAAATGTATCCAGCGTAACAAGGCTATATGCATCTTTAGAAATGTATCCAGCGTAACAAGGCTATACGCATACTTTAGAAATGTATCCAGCGTAACAAGGCTATATGCATACTTTAGAAATGTATCCAGCGTAACATCGCTATATGCATACTTTAGAAATGTATCCAGTGTAACAAGGCTATACGCATACTTTAGAAATGTATCCAGTGTAACAAGGCTATACGCATACTTTAGAAATGTATCCAGCGTAACAAGGCTATATGCATACTTTAGAAATGTATCCAGCGTAACAAGGCTATATGCATCTTTAGAAATGTATCCAGCGTAACAAGGCTATATGCATCTTTAGAAATGTATCCAGCGTAACAAGGCTATATGCATCTTTAGAAATGTATCCAGCGTAACATCGCTATATGCATACTTTAGAAATGTATCCAGTGTAACAAGGCTATACGCATACTTTAGAAATGTATCCAGTGTAACATCGCTATATGCATACTTTAGAAATGTATCCAGTGTAACAAGGCTATACGCATACTTTAGAAATGTATCCAGTGTAACAAGGCTATATGCATACTTTAGAAATGTATCCAGCGTAACAAGGCTATACGCATACTTTAGAAATGTATCCAGTGTAACAAGGCTATATGCATACTTTAGAAATGTATCCAGTGTAACAAGGCTATACGCATACTTTAGAAATGTATCCAGCGTAACAAGGCTATACGCATACTTTTATTATGTATCCTGGCGTCAACCAAACCCGAGGGATACATTTACACTGGCGATGCTGATCAAAACATTTATGCAACCCCCTCAAATATGACGCATCCGTGAAGTGGATGAGACTCGACTGCATGGGCCCAGTCTCCCCAACGACCCCATAGCGCGCAAAGTTCTGGAAAGGAGCTGATGAGAATCGAAAAAAATCCACAATAATTCATTGGACTGATGAAGGTTTGAACCTTCGACCTCCCATTCAGTAGTCCCTTGCTCTAACCACTTACCCATGTTGAGAGGTAGAAAAGTAGCGTGGCTTGATTTACAGTCCTCTTGACTTGCGTGTGTACAGCTGGGGGTTTTCAGGTTAAGGACCGTTTCAAGCTCTTCTCTCGAGGTGTTTAAAACATGGTACCTGGCTGTCGTGTTTACCTTTCAGTTACACGAGAGGGTGAAAGTCTAGGTGATATACTTTTGAAGGTGCGGTTCTGGAAAGCATGAGTAATAACAGATGTAATCCAGCATTTGGGGAGAGTCTTCTTTATTCATCTCTTACTCCATCTCCTTTTCGCTGAAGGGTCTTTTTGAGTAAACAAAGGCATCGTTACAAAGACAATCATTATACAATTGTATCGTTACAAAGACAATCATTATACAATTGTATCGTTACAAAGACAATCATTATACAATTGTATCGCTACAAAGACAATCAGTATACAATTGTATCGTTACAAAGACAGTCATTATACAATTGTATCGTTACAAAGACAGTCATTATACAATTGTATCGCTACAAAGACAATCAGTATACAATTGTATCGTTACAAAGACAGTCATTATACAATTGTATCGCTACAAAGACAATCAGTATACAATTGTATCGTTACAAAGACAGTCATTATACAATTGCATCGTTACAAAGACAATCAATATACAATTGCATCGTTACAAAGACAGTCATTATACAATTGCATCGTTACAAAGACAGTCATTATACAATTGTATCGCTACAAAGACAATCAGTATACAATTGTATCGTTACAAAGACAGTCATTATACAATTGTATCGTTACAAAGACAGTCATTATACAATTGTATCGTTAC
>JAPXFY010000014.1:3943649-3951149 GCA_030674185.1 Monoplex corrugatus | reverse complement strand
TAAAATGGCCTATAAATGTTGCCTGTCTTTTCCTAATCTTCCTTATGAGTGATCTACTTGTGTCTGCCTCCATCAAGACTGTCTCGTTTGTTTTCTTTGCTGTCCATGGAACTCTCAACATTCTTCTTAGAAACCACATCTCGGCTGCCTCAATCTTGTTCTGGCTTTGTTTGTTCACTGTCCACGTCTCATAACCGTATAACAGTTTTGGTAGTATATAACATTCAAGAACTCTCTTCCTGATGTTAATTGATAGGCATTTGTTATTGACAGAGATTTTTAAAAAATGACAAAAACAATTGACATTTTATATACAGTAAGACTTGTTTGTGAATGTGTAGATCACCATGATTTTTGTGACTGGAAAATCAAATTTCAGCACTTTTGGGGAATACGTGTCACGATATATTCTGGCGTGGACCAGTCCTGGGAGATGCAGATACCTGATATGTCGGTCGGGAAATTTAAACAGCATCTCCAGGACACTGCAGTAAAGTGATAACACAAACAAAACCATGACAACCAGCACCATGTTTAAACACCTCGCCTGCAGAGATGGAAGCAGTCGTTAACATCAAAGCCTACAGGTAAATACATGTAAGCCACGTAGATTATAAATCTCAGCGCTTAGATTTGATTTCTATCAAGATTTTGCGCTATACAAATACTGTAATTATTATTATTATTATTATTATTATTATACATCATGGTCAGCCATGTTTCTGTCGTATCTTCCTGCAAGAAGTCGAGGACCAGGAGTATTTCTGTCTGGGGTCAGAGCTACATGATACCGTGAGAACACCATAAGTGGACAGAAACAGGGCTGACCATGATTTACAGTCTACGTGGCTTACGTGTATTTACCTGTAGGCTTTGATGTTAACGACTGTTTCCATCTCTCCAGGCGAGGTGTTTAAACACGGTGCTGGCTGTCATGGTTTTGTTTGTGTTATCATATTACGTTTCTAGACAGGGAGGCTGGTCCGATAAACTGGACAGAGTGGTCAACGCCAGGGGCATCTCCTTAGATTATGTGCACGAAAGCATTGACATGTGTACTTAATCTTATTTTCCTTTTTTTTTCCGTCCTGTTGAAGTATTGTGTATGTTTTGAAACAGTTATACCCTTATATAGCTCTCTGCAGTCAGCCGGGCTTTAAACACAAATAACGAAATCAGGTTGGTTCGAAACCCCTTGCTCTTGAAAAGCCGGAATGTTTTGGGACGTAATCAATGTGTGTGAAGAATTTTTATTTCCACATAAACTGACAAGATATATATATATATGTATATGTTTATGTATATGTAAGTATGTATGTGTATATGTGTACATGTATACATGTATGTATATATATATCGTATACATACATACACATATCTGTCTATCCATCTATCTATCTATTTATCTATCTATCTATCTATCTATCTATCTATCTATCTGTCTGTCTGTCTCTCTATCTATCTATTTATCTATCTATCTATCTATCTATCTATCTATCTATCTCTCTATCTATCTGTCTGTCTCTCTGTCTGTCTCTCTATCTATCTGTCTATATATCTATCTATCTACCTATCTATCTATCTATCTATCTATCTCTGTCTATTTGTTTATCTATCTGTCTATCTATCTATCTATCTATCTATCTACCTATCTATCTATCTATCTATCTATCTATCTATCTATCTATTTATGTATCTATGTATCTATAGACAGATACAGACATACAACACACACATACGTAAATACATAGATAGATAGATAGATGTATATCTAGATATAAAAGACATTGTTTTTCTCGTGGTTATATAGAAACAAGGATGTTTCATCTTTTCTGTTCTGTATGATAAAAAACAAAACAAAACAAAACAAAACAAAAATACACAGTGCCGTACCCTCCCTGCTCTTAGGGGAAAGTGTAACTAATTAACCAGATTGTTTATGGAGATTAAGCAGAAAGCATCCAGTACAATTACATAAAGTGAAATAAGACATTCTAAATGCATAACACAGATCACTGGCATTTTTATGTATATTGTCCCAGTTACGTAACTGTCTTCAATACACTGTAACACACTTCATAAAATGCGAATCTTTGATCTATCTTATAATCTCAAAGGGGAAGGGTGGGGGTAGAGGAGGAGTTCAAGAGTTTATTGTAAGCCTAACAGAATGATTAGCACAAGATTCTGACAAATTTGGAATGCTTGGATGTCCAAAGTTATTGCTTCTGAAGTTTTGCCAACAAATCAAATCATGTATGAAACCAACTCCTTATTGATATTTCTTTCATCTTCTTCTTTCACGAACATTTTTTAGTGCACGAGTGGCAGGAATTGTTTGTTTATCTGTTTGTGATCGTGTTTATTTTGCTCGCTCCTGATCATAGCTTCCCAGGGAACCGTAAAAGTACCTGTCTGTCTGTCTGTCTGTCTGTCTGTCTCTGTCTCTCTGTCTGTCTGTCTTTCTGTCTCTCTGTCTTTCTGTCTGTCTGTCTCACTCTCTTTCTCTCTGTGTTTGTCTGTCGCTCTCTCTCTCTCTCTCTCTCTCTAGCTCTGTATCTGTCTCTCTCTCTCTCTGTCTCTGTCTGTCTGTCTGTCTCTGTCTCTGTCACTCCCTGTCTCTCTCTCTCTGTCTGTCTCTTTCTCTCTCTCTCTCTCTGTCTGGCTGCCTTTATGTCTGTCTCTGTCTGTCTTCCTCTCTCTCTCTCTGTCTGTCTGTTTGTCTGTCTTTGTGTCTGTCTGTCTCTCTGTCTTTCTGTCTGTCTGTCTGTCTCACTCTCTTTCTCTCTGTGTTTGTCTGTCGCTCTCTCTCTCTCTCTCTCTCTCTCTCTCTCTCTCTCTCTCTCTCTCTAGCTCTGTATCTGTCTGTCTCTGTCTCTGTCTGTATATCTGTCTCTGTCTCTGTCTCTGTCACTCCCTGTCTCTGTCTATCTCTGTCTCTCTATCTGTCTCTCTCTCTCTCTCTGTCTATCTGTATGTCTGTCTGCCTCTGTCTGTCTGTCTCTCTCTCTATCTCTCTCTCTGTGTCTATCTGTATGTCTGTCTGCCTCTCTGTTTGTCTGTCTGTCTGTTTGTCTGTCTGTCTGTCTGTCTGTCTCTCTCTCTCTCTATCTCGCTCTCTCTCTCTCTTTCACTCACACAGACGCACAATGCCTCCTCACCTCTAGTTTCTAACGGTCTACTCCTTGACCCTGTAACTGGTAGGGAGAAGACACAGAAAATAAGGATGTAGGTGATTTGTATTTATAATCCACTTGGCTTGCATGTGCATACCTGCAGGCTTTGATGTTAACGACCGTTTCCAGCACTTCACATGGTGTGTTGAAAACACGCTCCTGGTTGTCGTGTTTTTGTTTGAATTACCACATGACAAGCGGTACTTGCAAAGGATGCCGCTATCTTGAGAGGCCACTTAAATACCTGTACTCTTGAAGTCCAGTTCTTCAATGGTAGCTTCCTTGGAACTGAGGTCAGTATTTTTACGTGAGAAATTTCAGACAAACTACCATGCATGTCTTGAGGAAGATGACTTTTTGTTTAATGTATATCTATAGAGCACACTGGTTTGTGATCATCGTTTTTTGATAGGAAAATCAAAATTCAGCGTCCTATCTCGAAGAATATGTAATTGTTTGCTTTATCTAAAATCTTTAGATTTCTATGCATTTCTATTCATTTATTTCATTTATAAGTAAAGTAATAACTTTACTTATTTCTATAAAACTAAGTTGTACTGCCGAAAATGTAATAATACGATGTAAGCGCACAACATGGAACAATCACATTGTGTGTGTGAATGCAGCACATGTTAGACATGCGTGTTTGAGTCTTTTGTTTTCCGTAAATAAGGGGAATGAACAGTAATGCACTAAATAAAACACAAATCATTTCTCTGTCTGACGTTTTGGGATCTAAACGAGATGAGTTCATGAAATACACTGGTACTTAAGCGGGAAGATCGGTATAAATGCTAAAACGTTTAGGATACTTGGATCTCCAAAATTGCTCCTTAAAGTTCGTTCAACAGATCAGATCCTCGTGCTTGAACCGAGAGCTTATTGCCATTCTTTGATCTTCGCTCTACCCATGCCTTCTATACCTATCTTTAGCGATGGTGTGGCGGGAATTGTTCGTACTATGTGCCTTTGATTGCCTCAAGCCTGCTTAATCAGTCTTTCATCCTTTTGCAGCATCGTCAGCCTTCTCCTCACTTATGTTTTCCACCCGTGTGTTGCAACACTGCCGTCCCTTGACCTTATAACTGGGTGGGAGAAGTCTCAGAAAAGGGGATATACGTCATTTAGATTTGTAATCCATTTGGCTTGCATGTGCATACCTGCAGGCTTTGATGTTAATGAGCGTTTCCAGCACTTCACACGAGGTGTTGAAACATGGGGTTGGTTGTCTTGTTGTTGTTTGAATTACCACATGACAAGCCGGTTCTTTCAAAGGATGACGCTATCTTGAGAGACCACTTACGCGGCCATTAAATGTGTTCTTGGAAAAAGAGACCCTCTAGATATTTAATAACGCTTTGGATTTTTTCTTTTCTTTTCTATTCTATTACTTTCTTCTTCTTCTTCTTTTTCCCCATCCTACTCATAACGTTGAAGTAAATAGTTTTATGTTGTACATAACGCAGAGGGTTTTGACCTCACGGGTTTTAGTTTTGTGAGGCTTTTTTTTTGTTTTGTTTTGTTTTTGGTTTTTGCACGCATTCATTCGTACGTATTATTGGGTGTTTTACGGTTATACAATTTACAACACGTATGGGTTCATGCATAACTTCTGTTAATCAGAAACAATACTGACGTGCAACACACATTAGAAGAATTGAATCCTGGCCTTTGGTCTGCTTGGTATTTCTCTCACGGAGTAGATTCGTTTCCTTAATTTTCATGTTAATTTTAAGGCTCATCAGACCACGAAGACTATCTCAGGACTGCTCAAACTATGAATACAGAATATGAACTATTTTTGAATTTATTGTTGTTGTCATTGTTTTGTTGTTTTTTTGATTGTTTGTTTTTTCATTAATCACAAACACATTGCGATTTCATTTAGTCCTGTTCTCCCACTGGACAAAGGAGCAGGGAAGTTTCAGTCTTTTTCTCATAATTTTGTATTTGGTATTTTGTATTTATAAACATGCCTGCTGAAGAAGGAGCATCAGAGCTCCGAAAGCTACGAAAGCTAAAAAAAAAAGGTGTTTTCGTGTTTTTATTCGATCATAATTTTGTATTTAGTATTTGTTTGTGATCTTAATGATCTTACATTCACGCTTGACAAAGGCCAGTTGGCCGAAAATTTGAGCCTGTCTTGTCTTGTTGTATTAAATACGCGTTCTGATTCTTTTTTCGTGTTTTTTTCTGTTCCTTTTCTTTTTTCTTGTTTGTTTTTGTCCTGTGACATAACTTGTCCTACCTACCCCCTCCCCCCTCCCTCATAAGGTAAGGCCATCGCCCTCATCAACTGGCATCCTTTAGTCCATCCCCTGCAGGAACTCCGTAACACTCCCAGCCCACCCACCTCTCATCACTCACAGCATTTTCACTCTCTGTTCACTTCTTTCTCCTTAACTCCTCGGGGTGAACCAAGGCCTGCATGAAAGAAAGGTTTAAAAACAAAAAAGGTGAACCGCAACACGAACAGTAATCAAAGAAATCGTAAATGGATAAATACTAACATACAACAGCCAAAAAAGAAAAAACAACAACCAACCAACCAACCAACCAACCAACCAACCAACCAACCAGCCAACCACCAACAACCAACAACCAACCAACCAACCAACCAACCAGCCAACCAACCAACCAACCAACCAACCAACCAACCAACCAACCAACCAACCAGCCAACCAACCAACCAAATAACCAACCAACCAAATAACCAACCAACCAACCAACCAAACAAACAACCAAACCAACCAACCAACCATCCAGCCAACCAACCAACCAACCAAACAAGCAAACAACCAACCAACCAACCAACCAACCAACCAAACAAACAAACAAACAAAACGAAAAAAAAAATTTCCTGGACGTCTTCCCTTGTGAACCACAAGTGAGTGTATAATCTTGAATATGTGAGGCTTTTCATGTCAGTGGGTTAGAGCGCTGTGCTGATGATCTAGAGGTTGTGGGTTCGATCCCCATGTCAACCACATGATCAAAAGGCTTGTTGTCCCATAATCCTGAGGTCATAGAGGAGTGAGGTGGTAGATACCTCACATTTATCATGGCCAGCATTATGAAGACAGTGCCAGTTTCCTCTTTCTCGCTGCTTACCCTCCCTAACATTGAAGACAGTTGGGTACCCATTCACAGCCAAGTGATTCCCTGCAATTAAAAGTCCATTTCGTGAAAATAGCTTTCATATGCAGTAACTTCATTCACGTCTTAAGGATGGACGAAAAGTTAATGCTTTATTTTGTGAGTGAAACCAAAATTATCCGTGCACAATCTTCGCCAGGAACTAACACCAAAGAGTATAGTACCTGTCGGTACTATACTCTTTGCTAACACTTACAAGTTCATGATGGTGTAAATTCCTCGCAAGATTTCTTCTTGTTCATTTGATTCTGTTGTCTGTAAGTACTGGTTTCCCATGGCAACAGGCGCCTCTCCCCCAAGTAGAAAACATTCCTTACGCCTTAACCTTGCTGAAGAAAGCAAACACAGAAACAGGGCTAGACATGAATTAGATTTACATTCCCCTATGCTTGCATGTGTATACCTGCAGGCTTTAGATGTTAACCATTGTTTCTGGCTCTCCTGGCGAGGTGTTTAAACACGGTACTGGCTGTCGTGTTTTTGTTTGAATTATCGAATGACAAGCGGTACTCGCCAATTATGTCGTTAGTCTCACAGTCTACTTTACACAACTGAAACCACGTTCTTGGAGAGCGAGAACCCGTCGGCGGTTAAATTAACGTTTTGGGAAAATTCTCTGCGATGTGATGCTAAAATCTTGTGTCTGTGCATGGGGAAGGTAAAACAATGGTGGGAGAGGAGATGGGCGCCACCTTCAGAGTGCTGGTCTCTAGAAAAGATGAGGTACCTTCCATCTCATTCTCCTACGACTTCAGGGTTATGGGACAATCAGGTGTTGGTTTTGTAGAATCGGTACTGTGCTTTGATTCAGAAAATTGTACAGAATGTTTTGGTCATTTGTGGTGCATATGAAAAGTGGTCTGTCTATCTGTCTGTCTTTCTTCAACTCACATCCTTGTCCTCTTATTCCTCTGTCTCTGTCCGTTTTCTCTCTGTGTGTCACTTTTCAGTGTGTTTGTTCCCCTGGGATCAAGGCACTTGTACAGTGTGTTTGTGTGTTGTACATGTAGATGGATTCGACCAGAAACTATCTGTGAATGCAGATGTTACTTTTGCTGTCAATCAAATTGTGTCATCAATCATACTCACATACCTGAAAAGTTTTTTGAGACTGACAGAAGGGAAAATAAATTTAAACACACACACACACACGCATACACACACACAC
>JAPXFY010000014.1:3933649-3938649 GCA_030674185.1 Monoplex corrugatus | reverse complement strand
ACGGTCTTAAGACTTTCTGTTGTTGTTCATCACTCCAAGGTCTTAAGGTTTTCTGTTGTTGTTCATCACTCCAAGGCCTTAAGGTTTTCTGTTGTGTTCATCACTCCAAGGTCTTAAGGATTTCTGTTGTTCATCACTCCAAGGCCTTAAAGTTTTCTGTTGTTCATCACTCCAAGGCCTTAAGGTTTTCTGTTGTTCATCACTCCAAGGCCTTAAGGTCTGTTGTTGTTCATCACTCCAAGGCCTTAAGGTTTTCTGTTGTTCATCACTCCAAGGCTTAAGGTTTTCTGTTGTTCATCACTCCAAGGCCTTAAGATCTTCTGTTGTTGTTCATCACTCCAAGGTCTTAAGGTTTTCTGTTGTTCATCACTCCAAGACCTTAAGGACTTCTGTTGTTGTTCATCACTCCAAGGCCTTAAGTTCTTCTGTTGTTGTTCATCACTCCAAGGTCTTAAGATCTTCTGTTGTTGTTCATCACTCCAAGGTCTTAAGATCTTCTGTTGTTGTTCATCACTCCAAGGTCTTAAGATCTTCTGTTGTTGTTCATCACTCCAAGGTCTTAAGATCTTCTGTTGTTGTTCATCACTCCAAGGCCTTAAGGTTTTCTGTTGTTCATCACTCCAAAGGCCTTAAGGTTTTCTGTTGTTCATCACTCCAAGGCCTTAAGGTTTTCTGTTGTTCATCACTCCAAGGCCTTACGGTTTTCTGTTGTTCATCACTCCAAGGTCTTAAGATCTTCGGTTGTTGTTCATCACTCCAAGGTCTTAAGATCTTCTGTTGTTGTTCATCACTCCAAGGTCTTAAGATCTTCTGTTGTTGTTCATCACTCCAATGCCTTAAGGTTTTCTGTTGTTGTTCATCACTCCAAGGTCTTAAGGTTTTCTGTTGTTGTTCATCACTTCAAGGTCTTAAGATCTTCTGTTGTTGTTCATCACTCCAAGGTCTTAAGATCTCCCATTCTTGTTCATCACTCCAAGGTCTTAAGATCTTCTGTAGTTGTTCATCACTCCAAGGCCTTAAGGTTTTCTGTTGTTGTTCATCACTCCAAGGTCTTAAGGTTTTCTGTAGTTGTTCATCACTCCAAGGTTTTAAGATCTTCTGTTGTTGTTCATCACTCCACGGTCTTAAGACTTTCTGTTGTTGTTCATCACTCCAAGGTCTTAAGGTTTTCTGTTGTTGTTCATCACTCCAAGGCCTTAAGGTTTTCTGTTGTTGTTCATCACTCCAAGGTCTTAAGGATTCTGTTGTTCATCACTCCAAGGCCTTAAGAACTTCTGTTGTTGTTCATCACTCCAAGGCCTTAAGACCTTTTCTGTTGTTCATCACTCCAAGGCTTTACAGGTTTTCTGTTGTTCATCACTCCAAGGCCTTAAGCTCTGTTGTTGTTCATCACTCCAAGGCCTTAAGGTTTCTGTTGTTGTTCATCACTCCAAGGCCTTAAGGTTTTCTGTTGTTTCATCACTCCAAGGCCTTAAGGTTTTCTGTTGTTTCATCACTCCAAGGCCTTAAGGTTTTCTGTTGTTGTTCATCACTTCCAAGGCTTAAGGTTTTCGTTGTTGTTCATCACTCCAAGGCCTTAAGTTCATTCTGTGTTCATCACTCCAAGGCTCTTAAGGTTTTCTGTAGTTGTTCATCACTCCAAGGCCTTAAGGTTTTCTGTTGTTGTTCATCACTCCAAGGCCTTAAGGTTTTCGTGTTGTTTCTAAGGTCGTTGTATCACCAAGGCCTAAGGTTTCGTTGTCATCATCCAAGCCTTAAGGTTTGTTTATCTCAAGCCTTATCTGTTGTAATCAACTAAGTTGTGTTCATCCTCAAGCTTAAGGTTCTGTTGTTCATCCAGCTTAAGTTCTTGTGTATCACTAAGGTTTCTTTGTTCATCACTCCAGGCCTTAAGGTTTTTTTGTTCATCACTCAAGGCTTAAGTTTGTTTCATCACCAAGCTTAAGTCTGTTGTTGTTCATCATCAGGCTTAAGTTTTCTTGTTGTTCATCACTCAAGGCTTAAGTTTCTGTTGTTCATCCTCCAAGGCTTAATTTGTTGTTCATCACTCAAGTCTTAGTTTTGTGTTCATCACTCCAAGGCTTAATTCTGTTGTTCATCACTCCAAGGCTTAAGGTTTGTTGTTCACACTCAGGCCTTAAGGTTCTTTGTTCAATCAACCAAGGTCTGCTTGTTGTTGTATCACCCAAGGCTTAAGTTTCTGTTGTTCATCACTCAAGGCTTAGACTTTGTGTTGTTCATCCTCAGGTCTTAAGTTTCTGTTGTTCATCACTCCAAGCCTTAAGGTCTGTTGTTGTTCATCACTCAAGGCTTAAGGTTTCTGTTGTTCATCACTTAGGTAAGTTTCTGTGTTGTTCATCACTCAAGGCTAGTTTTTGTTCATCACTCCAAGGCTTAAGTTTCTTGTTCACACTCCAAGGCTTAAGGTTGTTGTTGTTCATCACTCAAGGCTTAAGGTTTCTGTTGTTCTCATCCAAGGTTAAGTTTCTGTTGTTCATCACAAGGTCTTAAGTTCTGGTTGTTCTCACTCCAAGGCTTAAGGTTTTCGTTGTTCATCACTCCAAGGCTTAAGTTTTTGTTGTCATCACCAAGGCTTAAGGTTCTGTTGTTCATCACTCCAGGCCTTAAGTCTTGTTGTTCATCACTCAAGGCCTTAAGTTCTGTTGTCATCACTCCAAGGCTTAAGGTTTGTTGTTCATCACTCCAAGGCTAGGTTCTGTTGTTCACATCAGGTTAGTTGTTGTTATCACTCCAAGGCTTAAGTTTTGTTGTTCATCCTCCAAGGCTTAAGTTCTGTGTTTCATCACTCCAAGCTTAAGTTTTCTTGTTCATCACTCAAGCTTAAGTCTTTGTGTTGTTCATCACTCCAAGGCTTAAGGTTTTCTGTTGTTCATCACTCCAAGGCTTAAGGTTTTCTGTGTTGTTCATACTCCAAGGTTTAGATTTCTGTTGTTGTTCATCACTCCAGGCTTAAGTTTTTTTGTTCATCACTCAAGGCTTAAGGTTTTCTGTTGTTCATCACTCCAAGGCTTAAGTTCTGTTGTTGTTCATCACTCCAAGGCTTAAGGTTCTGTTGTTCATCACTCCAAGGCCTTAAGATTTCTGTTGTTGTTCATCACTCCAAGCTTAAGCTTCTGTTGTTCATCACTCCAAGGCTTAAGTCTGTTGTTGTTCATCACTCCAAGGCTTAAGTTTCTGTTGTTCATCACTCCAGGCCTTAAGTTTTCTGTTGTTCATCACTCAAGGCCTTAAGTTCTGTGTTGTTCATCACTCAAGCTTAAGGTTTTCTGTTGTTCATCACTCCAAGCCTTAAGTTTTGTTGTTCATCACTCCAAGGCTTAAGTTCTGTTGTTCATCACTCCAAGGCTTAAGTTTCTTTGTTGTTCATCACTCCAAGGCTTAAGATTTCTGTGTTGTTCATCCTCCAAGGCTTAAGTTTTGTTGTGTTCATCACTCCAAGGTCTTAAGTTTCTGTTGTTGTTCATCACTCAAGGCTTAAGTTTTCTGTTGTTCATCACTCAAGGCTTAAGTTTTTTGTTCATCATCCAAGGCTTAAGTTTTGTTGTTCATCACTCCAAGGCTTAGGTTTTCTGTTGTTCATCACTCCAAGGCTTAAGATTTCGTTGTTGTTCATCACTCCAAGGTTTAGATTTTGTTGTTGTTCATCACTCCAAGGCTTAAGATCTTCTGTTGTTGTTCATCACCAAGCTTAAGGTTTTCTGTTGTTCATCACTCCAAGGCCTTAAGGTTCTGTTGTTGTTCATCACTCAAGGTCTTAAGATTTGTTGTTCATCATCCAGGCTTAATTCTTTTTGTTCATCACTCCAAGGCTAAGATTCTGTTGTTCATCTCAAGCTGGTCTGTTTCACACTAAGGCTTAGTGTTACTCAGATTCTTGATCTCAGGTTTTTGTTTATCCTCAGGCTTAGTTTTGTCATCCTCCAGCTAAGTTTGTCATACTCAAGGTTAAGTCTTGTTCACTAGGCTATTGTTGTTCTCATCAAGTAGTTTGTGTCACACAGTTAGTTTGTGTCTACTCAGGCGTTTGTTGTTCATCACTCCAGCTAGTTTGTTGTTCATCACCAGGCTTAGTTCTTGTTGATAATCTTGTTGTTATCATCCAAGGCTTGGTTTTCTGTTGTTCATCACTCCAAGGCTTGGTTTTCTGTTTGTTTCTCACTCCAAGGCCTTAAGTTTCTGTCCAAGGCCTTAAAGTCTGTTGTTGTTCATCACACTCCAAAGCCTTAAAGTCTGTTGTTCATCACACCAAGGCCTTAAAGTCTGTTGTTGTTCATCACTCCAAGGCCTTAAAGTCTGTTGTTCATCACACCAATGCCTTAAAGTCTGTTGTTCATCACTCCAAGGTCTTAAGACCTTCTGTTGTTCATCACTCCAAGGCCTTAAGGTCTGTTGTTGTTCATCACTCCAAGGCCTTAAGGTTTTCTGTTGTTCATCACTCCAAGGCCTTAAGTTTTTCTGTTGTTCATCACTCCAAGGCCTT
Organism: Monoplex corrugatus; assembly: GCA_030674185.1. Classification (NCBI taxonomy): domain Eukaryota; kingdom Metazoa; phylum Mollusca; class Gastropoda; order Littorinimorpha; family Ranellidae; genus Monoplex; species Monoplex corrugatus. The sequence goes on along the minus strand of JAPXFY010000014.1, from coordinate 3,934,148 downwards.
AAGACCTTCTGTTGTTGTTCATCACTCCAAGGCCTTAAGGTTTTCTGTTGTTCATCACTCCAAGGCCTTAAGACCTTCTGTTGTTGTTCATCACTCCAAGGTCTTAAGGTTTTCTGTTGTTCATCACTCCAAGGCCTTAAGGTCTGTTGTTGTTCATCCACTCCAAGGCCTTAAGGTTTTCTGTTGTTCATCACTCTTAGGCCTTAAGGTTTTCTGTTGTTGTTCATCACTCCAAGGCCTAAAGGTATTCTGTTGTTCTTCACTCCAAGGCCTTAAGGTTTTCTGTTGTTCATCACTCCAAGGCCTTAAGGTCTGTTGTTGTTCATCACTCCACGGCCTTAAGGTTTTCTGTTGTTCATCACTCCAAGGCCTTAAGGTTTTCTGTTGTTCATCACTCCAAGGTCTTAAGGTTTTCTGTTGTTCATCACTCCAAGGTCTTAAGTTCTGTTGTTGTTCCTCACTCCAAGGCCTTAAGGTTTTCTGTTGTTCATCACTCCAA
>JAPXFY010000014.1:3908649-3923649 GCA_030674185.1 Monoplex corrugatus | reverse complement strand
TCTTCTCTCTTCTTCTCTCTGTCTGTCTCTCTCTGTCTTATCTCTCTCTCTGTCTCTGTCTCTCTCTGTCTCTCTTTTCCTCTGTCTGTCGTCTCTGTCTGTCTCTCTTCTTCTCTCTGTCTTTCTTCTTCCTGTTCTCTCTCTATCTCTCTTGTCTCTGTCTCTGTACTCTCTCTCTTCTTCTCTGTCTCTCTTCTTTCTGTCTGTGTGTCTGTCTCTATCTCTCTGCTCTCTCTCTCTCTCTCTCTCTCTCTCTCTCTCTCTCTCTCTCTCTCTCTCTCTCTCTCTCTCTCTCGCACTGATTTCTGTGTGAGAGGTTGAAAAATTGACACAAGTGCTGACAATCTCGTTTTGTCTAGCGTCCCAGACATCCTAGCCGAACAATTTTTAAACCACTTAATCCGTAACACTAGCCACACCACCCTCAGCAACAGCTTGTGTGCAGAGTGCACGATGTGTCCAAAAGCGATGTGCGAGAGCCACAAGCCATCCCCACAACAGCTTGAAGGTAACCTGATTCAGTGTGGATGAGGACTGACATGTGTAACCACCACCACCACATCACTCTCCTTCTCCCCTATCATTGGCTGTCTGCCCCCCCCCCCCCCCCACCTCTTTCCTTCAGCGGAGCTGGGTGCTTGGTGGAGGAGAGGGTTTTTCTTTCTGTGTCGGGGTGGGGGATGGGGAATAGCTTTTCTGTGTCTTCCTCACCAAGTCTTGGACAGTGATGGCAGTTGAATGATGTGTGCATTGTCGCCCCTCCCCTCTGTGTTTCTCGCTCTATCAATCAGCCTGTTCCTTAAAGGTCTGTGAATGTCTCACCGGGAACTGGAGACTTGAAGAACAGATGGTAAGCCATGGAGATTGTCCCTGACTTTGTTAATGGGTCCTCCCGTTCAGGGATTGATGAGGTGTCACCTGACAGTCGTGTCCTTTTCGCCGTTCTGTTCTGTCCGTGGAACTTTTAACATCCATCAGTTAAGTTTCAAGCAACAGCAGAAGTAATTAAGGGAATAGTTAGGAAGATGTTTAAAATAAGAGCTTGAGGGAGATTGAAAACAGCAGGAGGTACAAACCACAACATCCATCACGCATCACTTTTCTTCTCTTCCTCTATTTGTTCTCTGTCATCCACCCCGTACTCTCCACAAGGCTGGCTGTGAGGTTTGAATGACTTCTTTGGTTCCATTTTTCACCAGCACCTCACCTCAGATATGACGGATGGGGGTAACCATTCCATGGAAGTTTGGGGGTGGGGGACGAAATGGTTCTAATTCTATACCGACTCCACCAGAACAATAATTATGTTAAGATGGGCCAGTAGGAAGCCACTTTGACTCCACCAGAACAACAATCATGTTAAGATGGGATAGTGAGAAAGGCCACGTTGACTCCAAAAGAACAACAATCATGTTATGATGGCATAGTACAAAGGCCATTTTGACTCCACCAGAACAACAATCATGTTATGATGGGACAGTAGAAAGGCCATTTTGACTCCACCAGAACAACAATCCATGGAAGTTGGGGTGGGAGAAATGGTCTAATTCTATACGACTCCACCAGAACAACAATCATGTTAAGATGGGACAGTACATTAGACAGGCCATTTTAATGTAAAGTGCCCCGTGGTTCGAACCCAGAACCACATTAACACGTGAAAACAATGCTTAACCAGTTGAGCTGTAGAGTCTGGCACTACTGGGTGTGAGTGAGGGCTTTTATCTCTGTGGTAACGAAAGCTGGAGGGAAAGAGAGCACCAGGTAGACCCAGGGAAAGATATGGGCGGACTTTGAGAGTGGCTGAAGACAAAGAGGTGGAAGAGGTGCTTGAGGCAACAAGGATAGAAACAGATGGAAGTCCATGATGCCAACGCCATGTGGCAAGGCACCTGATGATGATATGATGATGATAGAGAAGATTGGTGTGGTCACAAGCTTTTCTTTGTCTGCCTCCTCTTCCTAATTTCCTCCTTCCTGCCGTAGTCTGTGCACCGTGAAGCAAGTGAAAGATGTGTGACTTAATTGTCCTTCCCCTTCTCCTCCCCCCCCCCTTCTCTGTAAAACCTTGACTCCGACCCTGTCCATCTAAAATAATCAAAAGCAAACTTAACCTTGACTCTTCACCCTACCCACTACTTACTGTAGAAGTGCCTAGTAGATCAAGTTAATTTGCTTGCTAGCAGGTTGACGATCAATGCGTGCAGTGCGGGAGTCAAAGTTACGAAGAAGATGCTATTCCTCCTGTTTTTTTTTCTCCTCAAATTCAAATGACTCTTGTCCCTTTGCCGTTTTCTCTCCCCGTGAATCATCATCATCATCATCTCATCATCATCATCATCATCATCATCATCATCATCATCATCATCATCATCATCATATCATCATCATCATCATCATCAGGTGCCTTGCACATGACGTTGCGATCATGGCCTTCCATCTGTTCTCTATCCTCTTTTGCCTCAAACATCTCTTCCACCCTCTTCTCTTCAGCCACTCTCAAGTCCGTCCAGTATTTCTCCCTGGGTCTACCTGGTGCTCTCTTTCCCTCCAGCTTTCCTGTTGTGACAGGTGCTCCAATTCCTTTTTCCTCATGTATGGCCCCGATGAACGTCTGTCTTATACTTCTCTTTGCATCTCTCCCAAACGAACGATTCTGACTGCTCCTGTCTCTGTTCTTTTGTCCAAAATGAAGGATGTGGTGTGTGTGTGTTTTTCCTCACATGTCATTTTCTTTCCCAGGATAGGACTGGGTGGACAGGAGCTTTCTGTCTGTAGTTCTGTTTCTAGTCACTCATACCTTTCTTCAAAGGTCGGACCGGATTCGTTGCTCTAGGCACGATCCATTTACATCGGCCATACCTCTTGATTAACTATTTTCCCATTCTGTCAATCATATGCCTATGTTTTCTCTTATGCATTATTTGATATGGTATCCTTTACATTCCAAACACTATTCTTTGCTAGTGCGTCATAGTTCTTATTTCCGCTCTGACATTATGTTTACTCAAAAACCATTATGATGTCATCTTAGTCAGTTTATTCCTTTTCTCACACTGGACCAGCAGCAGGGAAGTTTCAGCTTTTTCTCTTCATTTTGTATCTGGCATTTGTTTGTTTGTGATCTTACGTTGACAAAGGCCAGTTGGCCGAAAATTTGCGCCTGTCTTGTCTTGTTGTATTAAATACGCGTTCTTATTCTTCTTTCGTGTTTTTTTTTTTTTCGGGTTTTCTTCTTCCTCTCTGTGCCTCTGTCTCTGTCTCTGTCTCTGTCTTGTCTCTGTTTTCTGTCTCTGTCTCTGTCTCTCTGTCTCGTCTGTTCTCTCTGTTTGTTTCTTTCTGTCTATGGCTGTCTGTCTCTGTCTTGACGTTGTCTCTATCTCTGTCTCTTTCTCTTTCTCTCTCTGCCTTCTTGTCTGTCTCTGTGGGCTGTCTGTTCTGTCTGTCTGTCTCTCTCTCTCTCTCTCTCCTCCCTGCCTTCCTGTCTGTCTCCCCTCCCCCTCCTATCTTTAAAATGTGATAGAGGATTTAACCATCACTGGAATTTGAGCATTGTCCAAACACATGTACAAAGTCACAAGCATCTCGGTTCTGTAATCCACAAGAAGGGCAGTGCACCAAGCCTTGGGTCTGGGAGGAACAGCTGTCGTGACAGGGAACTTTTCTCTGAGCGACTTGTATCGACTGGACCTCACTCACTGAGGGATTGAGGTGGTGTCACGTGTCTGCTGTGTCTTCTCCCTGTCGCTGGCTTGTGGGACTGCAGATCCTCTTTGGAAACACGTGTAGACAAGGATACAAGTTGGTTCCTTGGCGGTGGCTGGTATTAGGGATTAGGCTGTTTCGGCCAACACGGAATTAAGATGGCTGGGACTCTGTACATGTGTTTGGGCCACGGCTCTCAGATTCTGTTCTGGCAGCTTCAGTGTTTCGATGATTTTTTTTTAAAGAGAAAGTGACTGCCAGTCGTGTATTGCCGAGTAAAGTAAACGCAGGTGCGTTGTAGCACCCATAAAAGATGATGATGTTGATGATGATGATGATGATGAAGAAGAAGAAAAGAAGAAGAAAAGAAGAAGAAGAAGAAGAAGAAGAAGAAGAAGAAGAAGAAGAAGAAGAAGAAGAAGAAGAAGAAGAAGAGAAGAAGAAGAAGAAGAAGAAGAAGAGAAGAAGAAGAAGAAGAAGAGTGGAGGAGGAGACGACGACGAGGACGGCGACGAAAAGAAGAAGAAAATGTACGTTCTTCATACTCTAAACAAAACGAACTAGTAGAATCCAGACAGAAAAAGAAGATCCCCACACAACTCCATCTGTTGTTCAAGTCTCCAGTTCCCACTGAGATTCCACAAACCTTCAGGAACAGGCTGAAGAAGGAGCTGGAAACACGCAGTGGAACCAATAGGACACAGGTCATTCACTTGCCATCACTGTCCAAAGTAGAGATGAAATCGTCGAAGACTTGGGGAGGATGGGGGCACAAGTTGAAAGACAAAAGCTTTCTAAACCCCCAACCACAAGCGTGGACCTACTCTTCCCACCTCACCACCCTCCACCCCTGGGTAAGAAGGGAGGTGGATAACAGGGAGCCTGTGATGGGAGGTGGAGGTGGAGAGTGATGTGGTGGCGTTGGCTGTTTGACACTTCTCTCCTCATTCGTTGCGGCATTAGGTTTCTCCTCAAGCTATTGTGTAGCAGGCCTGTGGCACTGAACATCCCCTGTGGACGCAAGTGTACACGTTGGACGTAAGCTGTTGATGGTGGCTGATATTAGGGGTTTATGGTCATTGTCTATGGGTTTAAGATGACTGGGGCACTGATTCTGTTTAGACAATGCTCACATATCTGTGCTGTAACTTTCAATCAATTGAAGAAAAGGAAACCGAGAAGAGAGAAATGGGAGAGTCTATGGAGGGAGAAAGGGATACAGAGAATAAGAAATACAGATAAATCAACTTTTATGCAAGACAGGAAACAATGTCAGGAGTTCCTGGGGGCATTGACAGTACAAACTGTAAAACAGTGCTGTTCTTTGACAGCGCCTGAATTCCATTATCAAGTTTCCAATGTTTTGGTTTTTTTTAAGAGGAAGCAGGAAAGAAGTCTACTTACTTGGCTGACTAGTTAACATATTCTGTATGCTTGATGGGTTTTGTAAGCAATGTCCTAAGCCTTTATGAATACGTCTGGCTTTGGAACAGTACACGGATAGCTCGCTGGCTCTTTTTATGGAGCCTTGGACTCAGTATCTGATGTCTCGAGTTCAATTCTGCCGGATACATGAAACTGGTCTGTTCGGCACCATCTTATAATCCTGGAATATTCTGGTAATATAAGTTAGTTCTTATCCCCTGCCCCCATTCCCTGTTTCAAGACATAGCCAACGCAGTGGCTTTTGTGCAGGCTTAAGGAGTCTGACAGATAGATACTGGCAGATTCGGGTGAAGTGCTTATGAAATTGTACGAGAATGATGAATTCCTCTTGATCAAACTGGAAACTTCGATCAACGTGTGAAATCCTTCCAGTTCCTTAACAAGACGAGCCGGCAATAATCGAGTAAGTTTAAATAGAGATTTGGAAACCCAATGAAGGCAGGTGAAGTTGCCTTCCTATAGCTGTAATTCCACTGTTCATCCTCTGAAATATCAAGATAAGGCCTACAATACGAAGAAATCGCTTGTCCGGGATCAGGTTTTTAAGTGTATAGTTTGTACCTGTTCGAAAGGGATCATCGCATTGGACATTCCTTGTGCAGTCCACTCTATCTGCTAGTAAATTTTAGCATTCTTCTTGAACTTGTGCAAAACCCAAAGCGTTAAAATGGGTTAAAGGGGTTAGGTACAAGACCTATAAAATACTAACGTGATAAACCAAAATGATTAAGATGGGCAGCGAACAGGCCAATGTATATGTTACGGGCGGGGGAACAGAACTGAGACATCAAATCATGAATATCGATCCACACGTAACAATGTGCAGTTCTACGTCTATGCTTTACAACTCAGACAACGGTTTCCAACAAAAATCCGATTAGAGGATGATGTATTGTAATACATGATACATGGAATTTCACTTCGGATTGAGACTGCGTGACCCGGTTATAATACAGGGGGGTGCAAAAGTAGGTATACCGTAAGTATCACATCATTATTATAATGCTTAATTCATTAAAAATATTATTTTCGATATTTTCAGTGTCATTAATTCTATTTTATTGTAATTAATATGCATGTACTTTTATCCTAACTTTTAATCTTTTTTTTTTTTTTTGCAGGTAAAGCGGCAATTCAATTTAGATCTATGCGGCAATTTTTAACATGGCTGGTAATTTGACAGACGAGGAGCGCAAATGGATTTTAAAACAGTACTGGAAGACAGATGGATTTCTTATTTTTCGGATATGTAAAGGAAAGGGTTTTCGCACGCAAGTCCGCGCACTGTTAATGTCATGATTCAGTTCATCTTGCAGGCTTGTCAAGAAATTGATGCTGACAAAGATCTTTGTGCTAGAGTGTGCATGAGTGTCGCTCTCGATTAGAGGAGTGCGTGAATACCGACGGCAAGCAGTTTGAGTATGTGAGGGATTAATAAGGCTGTGCTTGTTATTACATGTATATGCAATATTCATTTGTTTGTATAATAAATGCATTGAGTATTGTACGTGTTTTCTTTTTTCATAACTATATACCTACTTTTGCACCCCCCTGTGTGTACACTTATTTCGTGATACTAATATATCCTGGCGTCAACCAGGCCCGAGACCCCTTTCGATCAACACCCTCAAGGAGGCATTTTGAAGTGGATGAGACTCGACCACTTTGACTCGACTGTGTGGTCCCAGTCTTGGCAATGATACCATAGCGAGCTCAACTCTAGTAGGTGCCGGTTGAGGAAAAACAAAACAAACAAAAAAACCCAAAGAATTCCCAGGCACTTTATGGGCTGATGGGGATTCGAACCTACGAACTACCAATCAGTTGCCCGTTGCCTGAACCATTTCGTCCTCGTCCCGCCGACTGGTGTGTTCTCTTACGATTTGTTGTTGTTGTTGTTGTTATTGTTGTTGTTTTTATTGTTGTGATTGTTGTCGTCGTCGTCGTCGTCGCCGTCGTTGTTGTTGTTGTTGTTGTTGTTGTTTTTATTGTTGTGATTGTTGTCGTCGTCGTCGTCGTCGTTGTTGTTGTGTTGTTGTTGTTGTTGTTGTTGTTGTTGTTGCTATCCTCTTGTTCTTTCTCGTCCTTGTGGAATATTTATCTATTTGTACACCTCTGCTGTTTGTCTGTCTGTGTTTCCGTTCGTCTCTCTCTCTGTGCGGCTTACTCATCAGTCTGTGTGTCAGTCAGTCTGTCCATCCTGGGAGTGTGTCTGTCAGTGTGTCTGTCCATCCTGGACTGTGTAGTGTGTCTGTCAGTGTGTCTGTCCATCCTGGGAGTGTGTCTGTCAGTGTGTCTGTCCATCCTGGGAGTGTGTCTGTCAGTGTGTCTGTCCATCCTGGGAGTGTGTCTGTCAGTGTGTCTGTCAGTGTATCAGTCAGTCTGTCCATCCTGGGATCCGGGAGTGTGTCTGTCAGTGTCTGTCCATCCTGGGATCCGGAGTGTGTCTGTCAGTGAGTCTGTCCATCCTGGGATCCGGGAGTGTGTCTGTCAGTGTCTGTCCATCCTGGGATCCGGAGTGTGTCTGTCAGTCAGTCTGTCCATCCCGGATCCGTGAGTGTGTCTGTCAGTGTGTCTGTCCATCCTGGGATCCGTGAGTGTGTCTGTCAGTCAGTCTGTCCATCCTGGGATCCGGGAGTGTGTCTGTCAGTGTGTCTGTCCATCCTGGGATCCGTGAGTGTGTCTGTCAGTCCAGTCTGTCCATCCTGGGATCCGGAGTGTGTCTGTCAGTCGTCTGTCCATCCTGGGAGTGTGTCTGTCAGTGTGTCTGTCCATCCTGGGATCCGGGAGTGTGTCTGTCAGTCAGTCTGTCCATCCTGGGAGTGTGTCTGTCAGTGTCCTGTCCATCCTGGAGGTGTTGTCATCCTGGGAGTGTGTCTGTCAGTCAGTCTGTCCATCCTGGGAGTGTGTCTGTCAGTGTGTCTGTCCATCCTGGGAGTGTGTCTGTCAGTGTGTCTGTCCATCCTGGGAGTGTGTCTGTCAGTCTGTCCATCCTGTGAGTGTGTCTGTCAGTGTGTCTGTCCATCCTGGGAGTGTGTCTGTCAGTGTGTCTGTCCATCCTGGGAGTGTGTCTGTCAGTCAGTCTGTCCATCCTGGGAGTGTGTCTGTCATGTGTCTGTCCATCCTGGGAGTGTGTCTGTCAGTCAGTCTGTCCATCTTGGAGTGTGTCTGTCAGTCGTCTGTCCATCCTGGGAGTGTGTCTGTCAGTCAGTCTGTCCATCCTGGGAGTGTGTCTGTCAGTGTGTCTGTCCATCCTGGGAGTGTGTCTGTCAGTCGTCTGTCCATCTGGAGTGTGTCTGTCAGTCAGTCTGTCCATCCTGGAGTGTGTCTGTCAGTGTGTCTGTCCATCCTGGGAGTGTGTCTTCAGTCAGTCTGTCCCTCCTAGGAGTGTGTCTGTCAGTCAGTCTGTCCCTCCTAGGAGTGTGTCTGTCAGTCAGTCTGTCCCTCCTAGGAGTGTGTCTGTCAGTCAGTCTGTCCCTCCTAGGAGTGTGTCTGTCAGTCACTGTCCATCATGGGAGTGTGTCTGTCAGTGTGTCTGTCTATCCTGGGAGTTGTCAGTCAGTCTGTCCATCCTGGGAGTGTGCGTGTGTCAGTGTGTCTGTCCATCCTGGGAGTGTGCGTGTGTCAGTCTGTCTGTCAGTGTGTATGTCAGTATGTCTGTCAGTGTGTGTGTCAATGTGTCTGTCCTGGGGGGACTGCAAGGCTGGTGAAGCGTCTTTGGCTTCTCTCCCTCGTCCTGTGACACGTCTGCCCTTTGTTCCGTCCGTCCTTCCTTCCTTCCCCTCTCACCCCTCCCCATGCCTGGTCACCCCCCCCCCTTCCTCACAACCCGTCCATTCCCCACACCCCCTTCACACACTCGTGCATATTTCCCTTCTTTTGTCGTCTTCTGTTGTTGGGAAGATGCTTGGAATTGAAGCATGTTTGAGACAGAGAGGGAGGGAGAAAGAGAGTGAGTGAGAGAGGGGGAGAAGGAGAGAGAGGGAGAGAGTGCGAAAGAGAGAGAGGAGAGAGAGAGAGAGTGAATGAGAGAGAGAGAGTGAGTGGGAGACAGTGAGAGAGAGAGATAGAGAGGGAGACAGAAAGAGAGAGAGAGAGAGAATGAATGAGAGAGAGAGAGAGAGAAAGTGAGTGAGAGACAGAGAGAGAGACAGACAGACAGACAGACAGACAGAGAGGGAGACAGAGAGCGAGAGAGTGAGTGAGATCGAGAGAGAGAGAGAGAGAGAAGAGAGAGAGAGAGAGAGAAAGAGACAGAGAGGGGGAGTTTTGTCCATTGCGTACGTGTGTGTGTGTGTGTGTGTGTTTGTGTGTTTGTGTGTGTGTGTGTTTGTGTGTGTGTGTGTGTGTGTGTGGTGTGTGTGTGTGTGTGTGTGTGTGTGTGTGTGCGTCCTCTTGTTCTGATCCAGGCAAAAACCTCTGCAGTCATGGTTGATTTTGGGCTGTTTTCGCTGCACTAGTTTGGTAATGGAAACATACTGCAAACTACCTGGATACGAGCAAACGTAGGAAAAAAAACTACTTCTTGTTCTTCCCCACGTGAGGATACAGGGGATGGGGTGGAGTTCTTTCAGTATACATACTGCCCCAAGCTCCTGGAAAATTTGTGCTAGAAATGTCTGTCTTTCCTGTCACTCTCTTCTACCTTGCTTCTTTGCTTTCTGTCATCCATCCTTTCTTTTCTCGTTTTCTGCCTTGCTGGTCTATTCAGCTTGATGTTTTCTATAACTTGAAGATTTACACACTTCTGTCTGGTAGGACTGGTAACTTGGTCATCATCATCATTATCATCATCATCAGGTGCCCTGCCGCATGGCGTTGGCGACCATGGACTTCAACCATCTCTATCTCTCGTTGCCCCCAGCATCTCCCCCACCCTCCTCATCCCAGACACTCTGCAAGTCCGTCCAGCATTCTCTCCCTGGGTCTACCTGGGCTCTCTTTCCCTCCAGTTTTCCCGTTGTGACCAGGTGCTCCAAATCCCCCTTCCTCATAACTTGGTACATATACTAATTGCATTTTTAGCTCAAGGTTCGGGGTTTGGAGTTTGTTCAAAGGGAATTCATTGCGCTTGGACAATTCCATGTACGCTCTACCTAACCCTGCCAGCAATTATCGAACTTTTGGCTCTAAAGATATGTTCATTGCTTAGTGGCAGTTTTAGACATTATGTGCAAATTTTTATGTATGTTTTCGCGTACTTAGTTATGTTTATTTATGTGTATTCAGGTTTGTTTTTTAACACCCCTAGGGATGAATTGGACAGAATGGTCAGCGCCAGAGGCATATCCGTAGATGATTTACATTAATGCAGCGTTATGTGTGCTTTGTTTTCTGTTCAAGTTTTTTCCCAGCGTCATCAAAATGTTTAGATGTATAGATGTATGAATTTTATTGGAGATGTTCAAAGCCTTGAGGTTCTGAACAGTCGGCTGGGATATAAACATCCGTTCTTTTTATTCTTTCTTTCTTTCTTTCTTTCTGTCTTTCTTCTATCTGTCCATCATGAGTGTCGCCTGGAGATAGATCCTACGGTCAGCAGCAAGCTGAAAGGTCTGAAGAGGAGAAATGCTGTGTGATGTCGAAGTCTCTTTCATGCCGTCGATCCACGTCTTCCTTGGTCTGCCTCTCGCTTTAAATCCAGATATAACAAACCAGCTAAAACAATAAAATACCTGTGTTATTAAAGCCAGAACAAGATTGAGGAAGCGGAGATGTGGTTTCTAATAAGAATGTTGAGAGTTCCATGGACAGCAAAGAAAACAAACGAGACAGTCTTGATGGAGGCAGACACAAGTAGATCACTCATAAGGAAGATTAGGAAAAGACAGACAACATTTATAGGCCATTTTATGAGGAAAGGGGAATTGGAGCACCTGGTCACAACAGGAAAGCTGGAGGGAAAGAGAGCACCGGGTAGACCCAGGGAGAAGACATTGGACGGACTTGCAGAGTTGTTGAAGACAAAGAGGATGGAAGATGTGCTTGAGGCAACAAGGGATAGAAACAGATGGAGGGCCATGATCGCCAACGCCATGTGGCAAGGCCCTTGATGATGATGATGATGATGATGATGATGATGATGATGATGATGATGATGATGATGATGTTGAACTGATACCTCCATTAACATGTCTGTAAAAACAGTATAGTCTACATGACAAACAGGATTTTGATACGGAGAGAGAAAAAAAGAAAACTCACTTTTGTCTAATTTGAGAAATACAAAACAACAAATCGGGGGTTGACAACCAGAACCAAGTATCTCGATTTTCTGATAGTTTACAGGAGACGATTTTTAACTGGGTTTTCGGGGAGAGGCTATATCTACATTTTGAGATACTGGTTTTTGGTTTTATCGATAACCGACCAAAAATCAATATCATGGCAAAAACAAAGTCCACCAAGTGACAGATCACATCAAAAGCAACAGTTCAGTATAAAAAAGTGAAAATTGACAAAAAAGTGAGATACTGGGTTCTGACTGTCAACCCTCGAAATGCACTCTGTGGTTTTAATATTCAAAATACAAGTAAATCTCAAGCACACAGCCACACGCACAAACAGACGCCGAAGGCCAAGGAATAAAACAGAGAACCCCATATCCTTTATTGTTCAAAGTGTATCCAGAGTATTGAAGGAGTAATGCATCATCAACACGCTACGGTAACATAATAATAATAATCATAATAATAATAATATTAATTATCCGTCAAGACCAGTTTGTACAACACGACCACAAGCAAGTCACAGAAACATCATGGACGACATCAGTTCTACAACATACTCACTGCACAGTATGCACCACCACAGTTCACAAAATATATATATATATATATATTACCACAGTAGGTGAGGTTCTTTGACACATTTATACAGTCTGGGGTTTGCTCAAGAAGGAGTCTCGGCGCTCAGATGAGTCCATATACGCTACAGCACATAACGTGTTTCATGTGATGGTTGTCCGAAACGAGCATGGGGGTCCAAAATAATGCGAACATCAAAAGCCTGCGTTATAAAATGTACCGGAGGGTGAGGTTTACGTTGCCATGTGGCTGAATTTAACCCTTTTTGACTCCCGCGCCATATCTACCAACTGCAAAAACGTAACTCTTTGACTCCCTAATCCTATCCATAGGATAGGGTGCAGGAGTCAAAGGGTTAAGTTTTTTGCTTTGCTAGCATGGTTGACAATGCAGGATGCTGGTGGACAGGGTGCAGGAGTCAAAGGGTTAAAATGAGCGCTGACTGTAGTACTCGTTTATAAGACGAACATAGTCTTGAGAAACATGGGTCACTGGAGTTGGAAGAAGCGTAAAGGTTGATGATTTAGGTTCATGTTCTTATTACAACAACATAATTACATGAATTAATGACAGACCGATAACTGACCATTGACCAACCACTATCAGTCAGCTATTGCAAGCAGAGTCAGCCAGTTTCAATTCCAGCTGCCTCAAAAAGACGTCCCATCTGCGCTTCATCACAAATACCATGCGACGTAGATCTAGTATCAGATGTCTGAAGCCTGCTCATAAACCCTGTCCATTGGCCATGTTAATGTTGTCCTGATGTGGTTGAATCAAAGACCTCTTCTAAGAGATCTGTGGGCTGAATTCAAGATACGGGCGTACTCTTCATTACAATAGAGAACAACAGGCTCTTGAGAAACGAAACCCCATGAAGTTTGTTCAAGGTGACTTCATCGCATTCGGGCAATTCCATGGGCGCTCCGTCCATATCTGTTATTTGCTCTCTGACAGACGCCTTGAGCCTGCGCAAAACCCTACACGCTGACAAGGTCTTGAACTGGGGAAAGGGAGGTGAAGAGACCTACAAACGCCAAGCTGACACCACCAGAATGAGGAAACGTTAAGATGGGCAGCGAACAGGCCATTTTGTAATGTTCCAGGCTGGGATTGAACTCGAGATATCAGATCATGAATCCACGGCTCTATTTATCACAAGAACCACCTAGCCCGCATAAAAAGTGTGTCCGCACGAGGGTTGATCCCGCAACCTTTGGGTTTATAAGTATGACGTTCTAACAACTGAGCTAGCGAGCCACTTAAAAACCCATGGCACGCCCGAGTTTTGAACCTACAGCCCTACATTATGAGTATGGCACTCTAAACCAAGACAGCTACCAGACCAACTGAAAAAAAAGAATCTCAGATCCGCCTGAGGGTTGAGCCACAACCTCCGCGTTGTGAGCACTACGTTAAGACAACTGAGCTAAATGGTGAAGGACAAAAAAGTGTGGGGGGGGGGGGGAGGAGGGGGGAGGAAGAATAGAGAAATGTGGGTCGTTTAAGTTGCTAGATAGGTGCAGGGTCCAGACGAATGACGATTAATTTTAGGTTTAAGTTCTTACGACATCCAAAGTCTATAAAATATGAACTGAAGCTAAATGACCACTAATCAACCATCATCAATCAGTTACTGTACACGAACACCGAGTTTGTTTCAGTTGGCTCCACACAATTCCATGAACAGTCCATAAGCGCCACGCCTCACGTTAAATTATGCCATGTGATGGGAAATTGAAATAATCATAGGAGAGAACAGAATCCTATTTAGGTGTGGACACTTTACACGCTGTCAAAGTTAACGATACAGAGATGACAGAAATTCAGAGACAGACCAGTTCTGCACTACACTACACGAACAACATACTATGATCACTGAAGAGATAGAGGAAGAGTTGTCAAGACTGATGACTGATTTTAGGTTTAGAGTCTCGCGGCATCAGGGCCTGTAAACTGAGGGCTGACAGCCAACTGACCGCTAATCACACCACCATAACTCATCAGATACATTTTTCATTTGCTCAAGTAGTCAGTTCGTAAGGCGGATTCTCGTATTCACCAGACCAAGTACGTACGTAGGGTTAAGAAATTGGGAAGCAAAAGCATCAAGGGAGAGAAGACTGAGTCCCACCCTCGTATTGCTGGCCCAGAGAGAATTTGAGGTCTTTACCTCACTACTCTAAAAACTCAAAGTTACTGGACAACCTTTAACCTTACCTTTAACACTGAACGAACTACACATGGCCAGTCCAGCCAGGAACTTTGAGGAAACGGCTTTCAAGCCAAAATCTTCACCATGGAGGTTGGAGCAAGGGGATTGATAGACACATCAGTCTTTGACCTCATGAAACGACTCTCGATTTCTGAGAGAGACAGGACAACAGCCCTAAAGGCAATGACAGAAGCGGCTTAAAAGAGTTCCAGCTGGTCCAAAGAGAAACAAAACTGATCTTCATAAGACTTAAAATTGTCCTGTATGTTGCCAATGTCCGACAAATAAGTGATTAAGACAACCGTCGCAAAGCTGACTTGCCATTAATTTAAAACCCTTTCACCGCCGATGTCGCACCGTCTGGCAGAGCACCAACATACTTTATTGTTGCATAATCCCAAACTCCAAACATTCTTCTTTCTTTAAAAAAAAACAGAAAGCAATTCGGTTGAGAAATAAGAAAGTTACAGTCGTTTGAAGTCGGCAGGTGCATTTTTCTTGTTTTTTTCTGTAAAACAGCTGGTGCTGAGGACTTTAACATTCTAAAATCACTGGCGCTGAAGGGGGTTAAGACACCTGACCATCTTGGATGCACGGGTTCGAACTCAGATAGTGGACAATTTTCTAAAGAAAAAAAAAATAGCGATAGCAGAAGGGCATCCAAAAGTCATGACCTGGATGCAGCCTGGCCTCTTTAGTGTGTCAGGAGTTAATGGTCTAACATTTGCTTGACGATGGTTTCTCCATCTGAGGACCTTCTGCCGTCTGACTGTCCCCAGAGCTTTTTTGCCACTAAAACGGGTCATGCTAGACATTGCAACAAGTTGT
>JAPXFY010000014.1:3898649-3903649 GCA_030674185.1 Monoplex corrugatus | reverse complement strand
ATGACCTTGACATTAGTGCCATGACCTTCAAACATAACACATTTCCGAGTCCTTAACATCCTACATCTTTGAGCAAACTTTAGTAAAGATCCACCTATGAATGGCAGGAAACACACACAGACACACACAGACACACTCACACAGACACACAGACACTCAGACACACAGACAGACAGACAGATACACACACACACACACACACAGACACACACACACACACACAAACAAACAACATAGAGACACACTTCTATCCGGTCGATAAGAAATAATCTCCCCTCAACTCTCCTTTGCTTCCAAAAGGAGACTAGAAAATGAAAACTGCGACCAGGAATGGAGAGGTGGGGGAATTGCAAAGAAACTGAATGATATTATGATCTGAATAAAAATCAGATGGTGCCAGTGGGGTAGGAGTGTCATTTAACTGACTCTGAAGAGCAGTACAAACTCTACAATTAAGACAACAACAACAACAAAAAAACAACGAAATATGCTGATGTCGTGCTTTGATATACATATACATAGTCTTCTTGTTTTTCTGTGGGAGATTGAAAAATAAATCAAACAGTCTTTTGTATTTTTTCCCTTTTTTTTTTTTTTGAGTTTAAAGAATAAACAGAACAGTGTGTGTTCCATTTTCGGGAGGTTAAAAGACAAATACAGCAGCTTCACCCTTTTTTTTTTCAAAGGAGATTACATAAATTTAAACTAAGTTTTTTTTCGTGGGATATCAAAAAAAAAAACCGTCTTTTCTGTTTCTGTTGAAATCTTAAACAATAAACGAAATAGTCATTTTAATGGGAAAAAATAAAATGCCTTTTTTTCAATGGAAAAATGATCTTTTTCCATTGGAGATTGAAAAAAAATTGGTAATGTTCTTTCTCCATGGGAGATTAGATAATAAGTAAAATAGTCGGTCCTTTTTTCCATGGGAAATTAAGAACGGTAAAATAAAAGGATAAGACATCTCAAATAATACAACAAACAAAAGGCTAAATTCTCCGTCATTGTGGTTACACGTTTGACGATTCTTTAACTTCTCTCTTCTTTTTTTCTCCTTTATCTTTGAATTTCGCATTCTTTACAGAATGACGACAAACATTTTGTCTCTTTTTTAATATAAGTGAAAACTGTGTGCACACAAAAAAAACAACAACAACAAATAAATACAGTTAACAAACAAATTAAATAAAGTAGAATAAATAGATAAATAAATCACTAAATAAAAAACGTCATAAATAAACGAATAAAAAAAACCCCAAAAAACAGAAGTAAGCATAGCGGCAGAAAGGTGTTATACAGGTTATCAGTAAAACTCAAAACACTTCAACATACATTTTCGCCCTATCGAGAGTTTGAAGACATACTGAAAAATGAAAATGTCATAGAACACTCAACATAAATTTCTGCTTCATCCCTAACATAAGCACCCAACGATAACTCAATAATCATTACAGAATTCAACATGAATTTTCTCATCTTCACACTTATGATAGTTTCTTCGTTTTAACAGTTTGTTTTGAAATATCTTGAACTGCACATAAAGACGACTTTTCATCTTGTCTAATATACACAGTTTTGAAATACAGGAACTTTCTGTCATACCAGAGACCTATGTGCACATCAGTGTAGAAATGTGTCGGATAGCTTACTCACTTCGTGTGCAAGCTTGTAGATTTGTATTTAAACAACATGTATCATCCTGGTAAATTAAAACAACAACGACGATGTAAACATAAAACAGAATCACACTCATACAGACTCTCTCTGTGTCTCTCTGTCTCTGTCTGTCTGTTTGTCTGTCTGTCTGTCTCTCTCTATATCTCTCTCTCTCGCTCTCTCTGTGTTTGCGTGTGCGTGTGTGTGTGTTTGTGTCTGTGTGTGTGTGTATGTGTGTGTGTGTGTGTGTGTGTGTGTGTGTGTGTGTGTGTGTGTGTGTGTGTGTGTGTGTGTGTATGTGGAAAACAACAACAAAAGGATCTAGGAATAATTACCTACGATCAAATCGTCAAAGTTCTAAGAGAAAAACAATAGACTACTTGAAGCACACGCGCGCGCACTCGCACACACACACACACACACTCACACACATACACACAATACACACACACACACACGCATGCACGCACGCACACACACACACACACAGAGCAGAAATTTAACAAACATTAGAAAATAAACACATCTATAGTAAATTAGTAGAAGTAATAGAACATCTCAAATTACGTTTTCTCGAAATTCATTTCTTCATCTTAACAAAACAAAACAGAACAAAGCAGCCTAATGGAGAAACGGTGTGTGTGTGTGTGTGTGTGTGTGTGTGTGTGTGTGTGTGTGTGTGTGTGTGTGTGGTGTGTGTGTGTGTGTGTGTGTGTGTGTGAAAGAGAGAGAAAGAGAGAGAGAAAGAGAGAAGAGAGAGAGAGAGAGAAAGAGAGAAGAAAGAGAGAAGAGAGAGAGAGAGAGAGAGAGAGAGAGAGAGAGAGAGAGAGAGAGAGAGAGAGAGAGAGAGAGAGAGAGAGAGAGAGATGTGTGTCTCGTTCATTGAAAGTGAAGTTTGTTCCAAGCTTATTTTCATAATTGTTCAACCAGCTGTCCTCACTCCAACGTGTCTTGAAACAATCTTCTTTTGTCACCCGAAGCTGATGCCGCTGCTGACGTAAACCGCTGACATCACTGACGACGTCATACAGAGGTTGCTAACTATTCAGTTTTGTGCCGTTTTCATTGTGATTTGTTCGTTCAACTGGGAAAACTAAAAGACTCAGCCGATCAAAAACAACAAAACCAAATGTCTTTTAAAACTCTGAAAAGTATACGCTTCAAAAATATACAAGAACCGTAATGTTTCCAAGGGGGGAAGCATCGATCAACCAGCCACTTCCAAACGACGCCTTGGTAACGGTAACAAGTAACACGTTCGTTATCAACTTTCAACAAGTCCGAAATAATGGTCATTTACATATCCCCCCCGTGGCAATAATAATTATTCAAATTATATACACAAAGTACATTTTGTACACAACAAAAGTCTCGACTCTAAGTGTCAAATACCGATAAATGCAGGAAACTCAAAAAGAACAAGTCATCCATCTCTTCTTCTCTTCCAGTCTCTGTGTCAGTTCTCCTTCCATCTGTCTCCCCCCCTCCACACACACCTTCTTTACATTTCTTATATCAGTTATCTCCCCCTGCCCAGTTCCACCCACCCCCCTCATTATGTCAGTTCTAGCCCCCACCCTCCACCCCTTTCCCCTTTCCCAGCTCGTCATCAATCGATGGAGAGCTTGGATTGGGGATAGAAGGACGAGAGCTGGGTGTAGCCACTGTTGGCGGGTGACAGTCCTGGCGACATACCCGACAGAGCCGGGTGGGAGAACATAGGGGTGGGAGGAATGCTGGGGCTCTTGTGGTGGGGGTGGTGGTGGTTCATGTTCATCGAGCCCATCCCGAACGACCCTGGCCGCGAATGCGGAGGAGGGGAGGGGGACCGGAGGAGTACAACGACGAAGACCCCGACCCCCAGGGATGCATACCCGGGGGCAGCGAACCCATCACCTTGCTCTCCATCCCCGGACTCCGCGGCGGTCCCCCCATCCCCGGCGGCGGGGGCACGCCACCGCCCATGCCGCCGGGCCTGCTCCCGGAAACGGAAGTCATGCCTCCGGAAGTGAGGTAAGGGGAAGCGGAAGTGTCGGAAGTGGCCACGTGGGCCAGGGACCAGATCTTGGGCCGGAAGCCGCCCGCTGCCGCCGCCGCGTCCATCCCGGCGGCCGCCGCCTGCGCCTCAGCGGAGAAGTTGCAGTTGACGTCGCTGAGGCCCGAGTCGTTGCTGTTGGAACACAGGGAGTCCGGCCGCTTGCCGGTAGCGTCCAGAGGCGAGCTGAGCCCCACGGCCTCGGGAGGGTTCAAACCCGGGAACGGCTGCGAAGATGACGCGGGTGACGTGAGGCCCAAGTAGTTGCCGCCTTCGTGAGGGGAGTGCTGCTGATGGTGTGGTTGTTGTTGCTGTTGTTGTCGGTGGTGCTGGTTGTGTGGTGGTGGTGGTTGTTGCGGGTGGGGGTGGTGATGGTGAAGGAGGGAGGAAGGGGGCTGTTGCGGAGGGTGCAGACTAGAGAGGGGGTGGGCGTGGGTGGGCAGGGTGTGAGGGTTGAGGGGGGAATGGGCGTCCTCCTCGAAGAGTCGCTTGGCCTGCACCACGGTGTCTGGAGGGTGGGTCTGGCTTAAGGCGCAATCTGCAACAGCCAGAATGCATCAATCATGAACAAGATCGGATTTATTTCAGTTTTTAAAACACACACACATACATATATACACAAACACACACAGACATCACACACACACACACACACACACACACACACACACACACACACACACACACACACACACACACACACACACACACACACACACACACAACACACACAAAACACAACACACACAGCACAACACAACACAACACAGACACACACATACACACAACAAACACACAACAACACACTACACACACAACACACACACACACACACACACACACACACACACACACACCACACACACACACACACACACACACACACACACACACACAACACAACACAACACAACACAACACAACACAACACAACACAACACACACACACACACAACACAACACACACCATACACACAAACAAACAAACAAACAAACAAACAAAAACACAAAGATAGTTCAGCTATTCTAATCCTATTTTTATAATTGAAGTTTTTGTTTCTCACCAGAAAATCCAGCCAGACTTTGTACTACTCAAAGTCAATGCAGAATTTCAATTTCAGTAGAAATAAAACTTGACACGAGAAATGAAATGATCTTTATTTTGTATCTTCTAATGAGAGAGATATCAGCATCCAGCCCAATTTGTACATCTGCCTTGCTAATCTACTGAAAATTAACCCTTTGACTTCTGCATCCTGCCAACCAGCACCCTATGTTGCCAACCACGCTAGCAAAGCAATAACGTAAC
>JAPXFY010000014.1:3876149-3881149 GCA_030674185.1 Monoplex corrugatus | reverse complement strand
TGATGTGATACTGAAGGTTGTGGTAGTGATGATGGTGATGGTGATATCGAAGATACTGGAAGCGGTTGGTGATGCTGATGGTTGTATTGAAGATAATGACAATGAAAGTAGTGATGGTGATAATGAAGATAGTGGTAACGATGATGGTGGTGGTGATACTGAAGGTAACATAAGCGATGGGATCTGAAGTCAGTAAATAGTAATGATGACTGGTGATTATGGTATTTGAAGGTAGCATTTGGTCGTGGTGCTTGTGGATGATTTGTGGTGATGGTGATATTACGTACAGTCGTCATAGTGATAGTGGTGGTGATAGTGGCCATGAAGCTCGTACTTAGTAGTCGTGGTGATAATGGTAATGGTGGTGGATGGTGCTGGTGGTGGTGGTGGTGGTGGTGGTGGTGTGTTGTGTGTATGTATGTAACCGGAACACTCATCTATAATCCCCTGCTAACCTGTCACCTCGTACATCGTCACACGATACGCTCAGATGGACCCTAACCTGACTGGTAAGCAGGAGAGAGAGAGAGAGAGAGAGAGAGAGAGAGAGAGAGAGAGAGAGAGAGAGAGAGAAAGAGAGAGAGAGACAGACAGAGACAGAGACAGAGAGACAGAAAGACAGAGAGGGAGAAGAGAGAGACAGCGAGACAGAGAGACAGAGAAAGAGACAGAAAGAGAGAGAAGACAGAGACAGAGACAGAGACAGAAAGAGAGAGAAGAGAAAGACAGAGACAGAAACAGAAAGAGAGAAAAGACAGAGACAGAGACAGATAGAGAGAGAAGAGAGAGACAGAGACAGAAAGAGAGAGAAGAGAGAAACAGAGACAGAGAGAAGAGAAAGACACAGAGAGAGGACATAGACAGAGAGACAGAGAAAGATAGAGAGACAGAGAGAAAGAGGAGAGAGAGGGGAGGGAGGAAGTGAGAGAGGGACAGGGATGGGGGAGAGAGGGGGAGAGATATGAGAAAGGAAAGAGGGGTAGAGAGGGAGAGAGAGAGGGGGAGAGAGAGAGAAGAGCATGAGGAACGCGACAGAAGGAGAGAGAGAAGGGAGGGAGGGAGAGGGAGGGAGAGAGAGACTTAAGGAGGGGCAAGGAGATGTGTGTGTGTGGGGGGGGAGGTGAGAACGGGGAAGGAGGAGGTATGTGTGTCAAGATGATATGACTGCTATGCATTCTCTCTACTCTCTCTCTCTCTCCTCTCTCTCCTCTCCTCTCTTTTGCTTCTCTCTCTCTCTCTTCTCTCTCTCTCTTCTTCTCTCTGTCTTTCTCTCTCTCTCTCTCTTTCTCTCTCTCTCTCTCTCTGTCTTCTCTCTCTCTGTCTCTCTCTCTCTCTCTCTTCTTTCTCTCTCTCTCTCTGTTTTTCTCTCTCTCTCTCTCTCTCTCTCTTCTTCTCCTCTCCTCCCTCTCTTCTCTCCCTCCCTCCTCTCTCTCTCTCTCTCTCTCTCTCTGTATCTGCTCGTGTGTGTGTGTGTTGTGTGTGTGTGTGTGTGTGTGTGTGTGTGTGTGTGTGTGTGTGTGTGTGTGTGTGTGTGTGTGTGTGTGTGTGTGACTACGTGTGTGTAGTCATATACAGAGAGAGAGACAGAGAGAGAGAGAGAGAGAGAGACAGACAGACAGACAGACAGACAGAGAGTATTTGTCCAAAGACATCAGAGTTACATCTACGCTGATTTGTTCCAGAGACGCATTCAGGGTGATGACAACAACAACAACAACAACAACAATAACAAAGCAAAAACAAAACTTTCGATGATGTTACTGTACCTTATGATCTCCGGTCCCTGTGACGTTATGTTCCTCCCATTACTGTGTGACACTGTGATGAAACACTCACGTCGTTACCCAGTCATGTGACTAAATTTCTGAACTCGGCATTCGTTCAACAGTTTTCATTTTGAAAACAAACAAACAAACAAAGAAAAATAAAACAAAACCGCAACATCTTATTTATTTCCTCCCACCTCCTTCTTCTCCTATTTGTGAAATGTGTGACAGCTTAAATTAAAACAGCCCCAAGAGGAGGGAAAGCAAGGTTGTTCATGGTCGAGTAAAAGATCTGTTTTATCTGCTAGTTCTTTTTTTTGTTGTTGTTGTTGTTCCTACCTTTGCAAGGGAGACAACCATGTTATGCAAACGCATAACAAAACGCAGAATGATTGCCAGGGACCATAAGCTCATTGTCAAATAAAGTAAAGTAGTAGTCATTGTCTCAGCGTCACGTTGCTTTTGTCGATAAAAGTCGATTTTGTCTTCTGTCTGTCTGTCTGTCTGTTTGTCTTGTCTGTCTCTGTCTCTCTGTCTCTGCTTCTGTCTCTCTGTCTCTGTCCTCTGTCTCTCTGTCTCTCTGTCTTCTGTCTCTGTCTCTGTCTCCTCTGTCTCTTCTCTCTCTCTTCTGTCTCTGCTCTGTCTCTCTGTCTCTGTCTCTGTCTGTCTCTCTGTTCTTCTCTGTCTCTCTGTCTCTGTCTCCTGTCTCTCATCTCTCTCTCTCTCTCTTGTTTGTTGTTTGGTCTCACCCTTTTTTTTGCTCTGGATGTCGTTTTTGACGTGGTGTTAGCCCTGATGTGGCTTTACTTCGGCTGGGCTATGAGTAATAGGAACGTGAATCTGAATCTGACCTTTCTGAGGGGACAACTCTTCTTTTCCTCTCTTAGGGCTATGACTGTTTATCTGCATTTACCTTTCCTTTGATAGAAGCCCAGAACAGAATATAAAACAAAAAAAAAAACATTCATTCATTCATTCATTCATATTCATTCATTCATTCATTCTCTGTGTGTCTCTCACACTCTTCTTTCGGTTTTCTTCTCCTTACCGCCATCATTCATTCAGTCAGTCAGTCAGTCAATCTGTCAGTCAGTCAGTCAGACAGTCAGTCAGTCAGTCAGTCAATATGTCAATCAGTCAGTCAGTCAGTCAGACAGTCAGTCAGTCAGTCGGTCGGTCGGTCGGTCAGTGAGTTAGTCAGTCAGTCAGACAGTCAGTCAGTGAGTTAGTCAGTCAGTCAGTCAGTCGGTCGGTCGGTCGGTCAGTCAGACAGACAGTCAGTGAGTTAGTCAGTCAGTCAGTCAGTCGGTCGATCGGTCAGTCAATCTGTCAGTCAGTCACTCAGTCAGTCAGTGAGTTAGTCAGTCAGTCAGACAGTCAGTCAGTGAGTCAGTCAGTCAGTCAGTCAGTGAGTCAGTCAGTCAGTCAGACAGTCAGTCAGTCAGTCAGTCAGTGAGTCAGACAGTCAGTCAGTCAGTCAGACAGTCAGTCAGTCAGTCAGTCAGACAGTCAGTCAGTCAGTCAGTCAGTGAGTCAGTCAGTCAGTCAGACAGTCAGTCAGTCAATCAGTGAGTCAGTCAGACCAGTCAGTGAGTCAGTCAGTCATCAAGAAGTTCAGTCAGTCAGTGAGTCAGTCAGACAGTCATTAGCCAGTCAGACAGTCAGTCATCAATCAGTGAGTCAGTCAGACAGTCATGAGTCAGTCATCAGTCAGTGAGTCATCAGTCAGTGAGTCATCAGACAGTCAGTTAGCCAGTCAGTCAGTCAGTCAGTCAGTCAGTGAGTCAGTCAGTCAGTCAGTGAGTCAGTCAGAAGTCAGTCAGTCAGTCAGTCAGTCAGTGAGTCAGTCAGACAGTCAGTCAGACAGTCAGTCAGTCAGTCAGTCAGCAGACAGTCAGTCAGACAGTCAGTCAGTCAATCAGTCAGTCAGCGCGGTCCAGTCAGTCAGTCAATCAGTCAGTCAGTCAACAGTCAGTGATCAGCGCCAGTCAGTCAGTCAGTCAGTCAGTCAGCCGGCCAGTCAGTCAGTCGTCAGTCAGTCAGTCAGTCCGCTCAGTTCAGTCAGTCAGTCAGACAGTCAGTCAGTCGAGTCAGTCAGTCAGTCAGTCAGTCAGTCAGTCTCAGTCAGCAGCTCAGCCAGTCAGTCAGTCAGTCAGTCAGTCAGTCAGTCAGTCAGTCACCAGTCAGTCAGTCAGTCACAGCACCAGTCGTCGTCAGTCAGTCAGTCAGTCAGTCAGCCAGTCAGTTCAGTCAGTCATGTATCATCGTCAGTCATCAGTCAGTCAGTCAGTCAGTCTTCTCTCATCATCTTCTCTTTTCTTTCTTTCTTTTTTCTTTTTTCTTTTTTCTTTTTTTTTTTTTAATTCCTTTTTCCCCACACCCTGACCACCATCATACTTATACAAGTCTCACGGATATGTTGAAGTACCGTAAATAAAAAAAATCTCACCGACCGAAATTTCTTCGCCATCAAGGACAGAGTCCAGACAGACAGCTGTCGTGAGTGTACGTGCACGGTACGTAGTGGGAGGTGTGTTGAGTTATGGGCGAACCTGCCGAGCACTTAAAACGGGCACCCCTTCCACACCTTGCCCGAGCTCCCCGAAGGAACGTCATGATTTCAGATGACGGCGCGCGCTCCGGTCGGCGGGACATCGTAAAGCATCCTTCACCGCCGACATGACGGTGTCAGGGACTGTCTTCCTGGCCGTCCGCGCTCTGTTTACGTTGTAGAACATGTTTGCTGGTTGCTGAGAGAGAGAGAGAGAGAGAGAGAGAGAGAGAGAGAGAGAGAGAGAGACAGAGAGACAGAGAGACAGAGAGAGACAGAGAGACAGAGACAGAGAAGAGACAGAGACAGAGAAACAGAGAGACAAAGAAAGACAGAGAGACAGACAGACAGACAGAGATCGAAAGGGAGAGAGGGAGAGACAGACAGACAGACAAAGATGGAGAGAGAGAGAGAGAGACAGACAGACAAAAAGAGATGGAGAGGGACAGAGGGGGAGAGAGAAAGAGAGACAGCGAGAGACAGAGAAGAGAACAGAGAGAGAGAGACAGAGAGAGACACAGAGAAAGACACAGAGAGAGAGAGAGACAGACAGAGATGGAGAGAAAGAGAGAGAGAAGACAGACAGACAGACAGACAGGCAGACAGAGATGGAGAGGGAGAGAGGGAGAGAGAGAGAGAGAGAGAGAGAGAGAAGAGAGAGAGAAGAGAGAGGAGAGAGGGGA
>JAPXFY010000014.1:3868649-3871149 GCA_030674185.1 Monoplex corrugatus | reverse complement strand
TCTGTTCTGTTCTGTTCTGTTCTGTTCTGTTTCTGTTCTGTTCTGTTCTGTTCTGGTCTGGTCTGGCTGGTCTGGGCTGGTCTGGGCTGGTCTGTACTCTTCTCTTCTCTTTATTTCTCTTCTCTTCTGTTCCCTTCCTGTCTCTTCTCTTCTCTTTATTTCTCTTCTCTTCTGTTCCCTTCCTGTCTCTTCTCTTCTCTTTATTTCTCTTCTCTTCTGTTCCCTTCCTGTCTCTTCTCTTCTCTTTATTTCTCTTCTCTTCTGTTCCCTTCCTGTCTCTTCTCTTCTCTTTATTTCTCTTCTCTTCTGTTCCCTTCCTGTCTCTTCTCTTTCATATTATTTCTCTTCTTTCTGTTCCTCCGTCTCTTTCTTCTCTTTATATCTCTTCTCTTGTTCTTCCTGTCACTTGCTTTATCTTAATTCTCTTCTCTTCTGTTCCCTTCCTGTCTCTTTCTTCTCTTTATTTCTTTCTTTCTGTTCCTTTCCCGTCTCTTCTCTTTCTTTATTTCTTTCTCTTCTGTTCCCTTCCTGTTCTGTTCTTCTCTTTATTTTTTCTCTTCCTTTCTGTCTCTTCTCTTTCTTTATTTTTGTCTCTTCCCTTCTGTCTTTCTGTTCTCTGTTTTTTGTTTCTCTTCTTCCTTCTGTTCTTCTCTTCTCTTTATTTCTTTTTTTCTTCCCTTCCTGTCTCTTCTCTTCTCTCTTTTTTTTTCTTTCTTCCTTCCTGTTCTGTCTCTTCTTTCTTTTATTTTTTTCTCTTTTTCCCTTCTCTGTCTCTCTCTCTCTTTCTCTTCTCTTCTCTTTATTTCTTTTCTTTCCTTCTTCCTGTCTCTTCTCTCTCTCTTCTCTTCTTTCCTTCCGTCTTTCTCTCTTCCCTTCCCTTCTCTTCTCTCTCTCATTAAGAAATCTTAGCAACGAACGGATTCCATAAATATAACAATCTTGACTATTCAGACTACTTAATAGCATCCACCAAAGGTCATATTAAACCAAATATTTTTGTCCAGCAGTGATTTCCCCTTAATTAACCACACCCCGTTTATCCTTCTGCCTCCTTCCCCCCCCTCCTTGGGATACGGGTGGTTTGTATGTACCTTTGATATTTTTGTTCTTGTTGTCATTGTAAGTGAACGTTTGGTTGGACGATGGGAGTGTGCGCTTTGATTTGATCTTATAAATCAAGATTTAGCTTCTTACAAACATCTGTATCATTAATTAACCCTTTGACTCCCTGCACACTATCCACTGACTGCAAAAACTTTAACCCTTTGATTCCCTCAGCCTATCCACCAGCTTCCTGCAGGAAGCTGGTGGATAGGCTGAGGGAATCAAAGGTTTACGTTTTTGCTTTGCTGGCATGGTTGTTGTTGTTGTTGTTGTGTTGTACAACCACCACCTACCCTGTCTACCTGCTGTGATAAGGGACACTACTGCCACAGTTATCTTTATTGGGCCCTGTCCCCAGGCAATGGATGAAGACTGTGATGTAAGTTGATATTTGTTGTTGTTATTGTTGCTGTTGTTGCTATTGTTGTTGTTATTGTTGTTGTTGTTATTGTTGTTGTTGTTATTGTTGTTGTTTTTGTGTTGTACAACCACCACTTACCCTGTCTATCTGCTGTGATAAGGGACACTACTGCCACAGTTATCTGTATTGGGCCCTGTCCCCAGGCAATGGATGAAGACAGTGATGTACGTTGATATTTTCTGTTGTTATTATTATTGTTTGTTGTTGTTATTGTTGTTGTTGTTATTGTTGTTGTTGTTATATTGTACAACCACCACCTACCCTGTCTACCTGCTGTGATAAGGGACACTACTGCCACAGTTATTTTTATTGGATCCTGTCTCTAGGCAATGGATGAAGAGAATGATGTAAGTTGATATTTTCTGTTGTTATTGTTGTTATTGTTGTTGTTGTTGCTATTGTTGTTGTTATGTTATACAACCACCACCTACCCTGTCTACCTGCTGTGATAAGGACACTACTGCCACCGTTATCTTTACTGGCCTCTAGGCAACGGATGAAGAGATGATGTAAGTTGATATGTTCTGTTGTTATTGTTGCTATTGTTGTTGTTATTATTGTTGTTGATGATGTTTTTTGTTGTTATGTTGTAAAACACCACCTACCCTGTCTACCTGCTGTGATAAGGGACACTACTGCTACAGTTATTTTTATTGGGTCCTGCCCCTAGGCAACGGGTGAAGAGAATTATGTAAGTTGATATTTTCAGTTGTTATTGTTGTTGTATTGTTGCTGTTGTTGTTGTTGTATCGTTGTTGTTGTTGTTTGTTGTTGATGTTTTGTTGTTATGTTTTACAACGACCACTTACCCTGTCTACCTGCTGTGATAAGGGACATTACTGCCATTGGGCCCTGTCCCTAGGCAATGGATGAAGAGAATGATGTAAGTTGATATTTTCTGTTGTTGTTGTCCTTGTTGTTGTTATTGTTTGCTGTTCTTGTTGTGTTGTACAACCACCACCTACCCTGTCTACC
>JAPXFY010000014.1:3851149-3863649 GCA_030674185.1 Monoplex corrugatus | reverse complement strand
TCTCTAAAAGGTAAGGCCATGTCTGACAAGTTTTCATCCTTGCATGACTTAAGGGGGTGAACGTTTTCTTTGAACCTTTTTTTTTCTTTCTCCAATTCTCCCTGTGGACTTGCGACTGTATGGCGACAGTCTTTACTTTTACCAGCAACAGTTTCAGTGTCAATCACAGGTTGTACGTATGGCCGACGTTGACATTTTTTTCTATCTCCGTAATGGAAACTTCCTGGTGAAATCAGTGGTATTTATTTTTTTGTTTCGTTTTTTGTTTTGTTTTTGTTTTTCCTCAACGTTCTTATTTTGTTTTGTTTTGTTTTGTTTTGTTTTTTTATTTTGTTTTGTTTTATTTCATTTCATTTCATGTCATGTCATGTCTCATCTCATTTCATCTCATCTCATCTCATTTCATCTTATTTTATTTTATTTTATTTCATTTTATCTTATTTTAATTTCATTTTGTTTTGTTTTGTTTCATTTTTATTTAATTTAATTTAATTTATTTTATTTTATTTTACTTTTTTATTTTATTTTATTTTATTTTATCTTATTCTATTTCATTTTATTTCATTTTATTTTATCTTATTATTGTTTTATTATTACTTTTTCTGAAGATGCGTTATACTCAGCCCAATCGGTATTCTTCGATGAAAACAGCATGCACAACAATATCTAAAAAAAAAATCCAAAGTCTAACGTTTTAACATTTAGGTTCGGAAAATCATAAATGTGTACACGATGAAAATTGAAAGGTCACGATTCAGTTAGAAATGCACTTATTTAAAATTTCTTGGTACAATTTGGCGGCCCCGTCCCGACCTGGTTTCAGTTTCGTTTTCTTTTACAGCGAACGGTGATACATTTTTTTGTACCCCCAACAAATTATTCCAAGCCATTTCATCATTTCTTAGACGGTCCTATTTCGACTTAATGTGCACTAAGAAAATCTTTTTAATTCATTTGATATAAAACAATTTTGTGATGCTTCTAAAACGGAAGGAATGTACATAAAATATATCATCATCATCATCATCATCAGTGCCCTGCCGCATGGCGTTGGCGATCATGGACTTCCATCTGTCTTTATCTCTTGTTGCCCCAAGCATCTCTCCCACCCTCCTCGTCTTCAGCCACTCCGCAAGTCCGTCTAGCATTTTCTCCTTGGGTATACCTGGTGCTCTCTTTCCCTCCAGCTTTCCCGTTGTGACCAGGTGCTCCAAATCCCCCTTCCTCAAAAAATGGCCAATAAATGTTGCCTGTCTTTTCCTAATCTTCCTTATGAGTGATCTACTTGTGTCTGCCTCCACACAAAATATAAAATGGTATGTATTAATTTTTGCATGACTGTGCGCTCTGGCTGACGACCACCGGTGCCAGTGATGAGATACATGTAACAGACACGGTTTCCAGTGCTAAGTGCTCCTGGGGAGGAGTTGTTAGTCGGGATGTGTGGGATGGAAAACACCTGCTTCCATACCAATAGGGTTGAGTATACCGATATGGCTGAGTATACCGATAGGGCTGACTATACCGATAGGGTGAGTATACCGATAGGGTTGAGTATACCGATAGGGCTGAGTATACCGATAGGGCGTTAACAGACGTGTCTTACGGGATATTTTAACATGCATATTTGATTATCCCCATGGGGATACCGGGGGCTCTTTCAGTATAAATAGTATCCCCACCTTCTGGAAATTCTGTCCAAGGAATGTCCTCTTTTCTGTCACTCTCTTTGTTTCTTTCTTCCTCCTTTGCTTTCTGTCATTTTTTCCTATCATTTTCTGCCTTGCTGGTTTATTTGTCTGTATGTGTTCGATGAAGTCTCAACTACTTTCTTGTAGGAGTGATAATTGGTTACATGTATTAAGTGCATTTTTGGCTCTAGGGAAGTGAGATATGCGAAAGCAATTTTAGGCAATTTAACCCTGTTTTTATGAATATTTTAGTGTACTTAGTTATCGTTAAATTTGTATTCTGGTATGTTTTTTAATTCCCTTGTGCGATAAACTGGACGGAGTGGTGAACGCCGGGGGCATCTTCTTAGATTAGGTGCACGAATGCATTGATACGTGTACTTAATTTTCTTTTCCAATTTTTTTTGCCTGTAGAAGTATTGCATATGTTTTGAAACGGCTATAAATAGCCCTGATATGGATTTATGCAGTCGGCTGGGCTTAAAACAAAATAACAAAAAATAACAATAAATGCATATTTGATACCGAAGAAATAAGAGGGAAGCAGGGATAATTTTTTTGTATAATATTAATCAAAGGACATAACTCTTGCGAAGAGTGTTCTGAGCTTACTGTTTTTGTACTTTGTATCTGCTTCTATGCTAGCTGAATGGGTAGCGCATATTTGATATTTTACGTGTGTACACAAAAGACAGGGAATTAAGGCACCGACACCTGGGAGAAAGGAAAAATATCTCCACCTTTTGACTACCAGAAGGAAGCACCCTAGCGGATCGAATCCAGGACTTTCAAGTTGAAAGCTGGACGTCTTACCCAGTTGACTACCGCGCCTGTCAATTAGAGTGGAACATTTCGAGTAGAAACGTCTCGGTGGAGGCAACGTTTGGCTAAGGTATGGCCATTAAGTGTCGAGAAACAGCCGGAAACACCTCCACAATTTCGATGTGACCCAAATAATAGCAATCCATAGCCATTAACCGCTTCCCTTTGGGCCGTTCCTACAACCTACATTCGGTACAGACTAATCAATTAACAGGCAAGAAATTATTGAACACACGCACACGCGCCAGTAAGCGCGAGCAGCTCACACACACTTGCACAGACACACAGACACAGACACAGACACAGAGACACAGAAACACACACACACACACACACAAACACACACACATACATACACACACACCACACACACACACACACACACACACACATACACACATATACACACACACAGACACACACACACTCACAACAAACAAACAAACACAACACACACACACACAAACACACACACAAACAAACACAAACACAAACACAACACACACACACACACACACACACACACACACACACACACACACACACACACACACCACACACACACACACACACACCTCTGCCCTCACGCACTTAAGTCTAAACGCGTTTTAACTCTGTAAATTGCGTTAACATCTTTTGATGTGGTGATGTTTGAATAACTTGATTTATCCTTGTTGATAATGAAGTTTTGCTTTGTTGTCTTTGACTTTGTTTTCCTGGTTTTCCTTCCTGCCTTTGTTTGTTTATTTGTTTGTTTGTTCGTTCGAGAGAATCTGCAGGACGTATTTGTTGTTCTTGTGGTCGAATGTGCTTTCAAAATAAGATAGAAAGCATGCAGATTCTTTCTCTCTCCTTACCGTCATCCCTTCTCCTCCTTCTTTCTCCCTCCCCCACCCCCTCTCTCTTTCTCTCTCTCTTTCTCTCTCTCTTTCTCTCCTCTTTTCTCTCTCTCTTTCTCTCTCTTTCTCTTTCTCTCTTTCTCGTTCTCTCTCTCTTTCCTTCTCTCTCTCTCTCTCTTTCTCTCTCTCTTTCTCTCTCTTTCTCTCTCTTTCTTTATATCTTTCTCTCTTTTTCTCTTTCTCTCTCTTTCTTTCTCTCTTTCTCTCTCTCTCTCTCTCCCTCTCTCTCTCTTTCTCTCTCTCCCCCTCTCTCTCTTTCCCCCCTCTCTCTCTTCCCCCCCCCTCTCTCTCATGTCTTTTCTCCCGTCTCTACGTCTGATGCAAATGATGCCTTTTAACATTATACTCCAAATCGGATTATGATGACTTTGGTATGAACGATCACACAGATTAGCGTGCACAAAAGACATCGTTCGCATTAGTGGGGGAGACACACAGAGACAGAAACAGACAGACAGACAGACAGAAAGAGACGGACAGACAGACAGACAGACAGAGAAATACAGAGACAGACAGACACAGAGAGACAGAGACAGAGAGAGAGACATAGAGAGAAAGAGGAGAGAGACAGAGAGACAAAGACAGAGAGACAGAGAGAGAGGGGGGAGAGAGAGAGACAGGCAGACAGATAGACAGACCTGACTGCGAGAGAAACAGACAGAGAACCAGAGACAGAGAGACAAAGATAGGGACAAGACAGACAGACAGACAGACAGACAGACAGACTGACAGACAGCCAGGTGGGAGTGCATTACGTACCTACCAGAGCGTGCACGCTGTGCGCGCGTGCGTGCACGTGCTCTTTGTCCCGAAAGAGTCGAACGTGTTTGTCTCTTCTTCTTCTTCACTGCTTTCATTTCATCTTACCGTGTCTTAAATGATGCAGACGAAAGCTTAATCCTCGCTGGCCATCACAAAGCCAAAGACCCTTGACTTGTGGAAAACGGCACAGACAAATGCTAATTGTGAAACCTCCCCTAGAAGCCGCGACTATTCCGAAAATGCTTTTCACCTGAACGTCCGGAACCAGAACCTGTTGTTCACCAGACCCGCTCAAGACACCGGTGTCTATTCGTCAGGCGATTAGCTCTGGACTCTTTGTTGAGGGGAGAGAAGTGCGAAAGACAGAGAAAGAAAGAGAGAGAGGGGAGGATAGAGAGTGAGTGATGAGAAAGAGAGAGAGAGAGCTAGAGAGAGAGAGAGAGAGACTGAGAGAAGAGAGAGAAGAGAAGAAAAAAATAAGAGAGAAGAGAGAGAAACGAGAGAGAGAAAGAGAGAAGAGAGAGAGAGAAGAAGACAGACAGAGACAGAGAGAAACAGAGAGACAAAGACAGAGACAGAGAGACGAAGGAGGAGAGAACGAAGAGACAAGAGAGAGA
The DNA here is from genome assembly GCA_030674185.1 of Monoplex corrugatus. Classification (NCBI taxonomy): domain Eukaryota; kingdom Metazoa; phylum Mollusca; class Gastropoda; order Littorinimorpha; family Ranellidae; genus Monoplex; species Monoplex corrugatus. The sequence goes on along the minus strand of JAPXFY010000014.1, from coordinate 3,858,858 downwards.
GGAGAGAGAGAGGAGAGGAGAGAGAGAGAGAGAGAGAGAGAGAAGAGAGAAAGAGAGACAGCGAGAGAAAGAGAAAGAGAGAGAGAAAGAAAATTGAGAGAGAGAGAGACAGAGAGAGACAGAGAGAGAAGAGAGAGAGAGAAAGAAAGAAAGAAGAAGAGAGAGAGAGAAGAGAGAGAGAGAGAGAGAGAGAGAGAGAGAGAGAGAGAGAGAAGAGAGAGAGAAGAGAAGAGAGAGAGAGGAGAGAGAGAGAGAGAAGAGAAGAGAATTCTCTTTCGTTTGGTTTTGTCCGCAATGGGATACTGCCATTTGAAATCAACAGCACTTCTGTCCTTGGGGTCCACAATTGTTTCGCTTTGGAGTTACCATTTATTGTTTGTTCGTTTCTTTGTTTTTTTGTCTTTGTTTTTCTGTCTATGTAGAGTCACCTTTGAGTGGATCATGTTTCTAGGCCAGACCATTTGCCTGCTCCGACGCCTTTCATCTTCCCTCAGAATATCAGTGCTAATCCTTTACCCTTTCTGACATTCAAATTCTGACAGCTCTCTCTCTCTCTCTCTCTCTCTCTCTCTCTCTCTCTCTCTCTCTCTCTCTCTCTTCTTTCTCTCTCTCTCTCTCACTCTCTCTCTCTGTCTCTCTCTCTCTCTCTCTCTCTCTCTCTCTCTCTCTTTTGTGTCTGTCTGTCTGTCTGTTTCTCTCTGTGTCTCTCTGTGTCTCTCTGTTGGTCTCTGTCTCTGTCTCCCTGTCTCTCTGTCTCTGTCTCTGTCTGTCTGTCTGTCTTTCTCTCTCTCTCTCTGTGGGTCTCTGTCTCTGTCTGTCTGTCTCTCTCTGTCTTTCTTTGTGTCAGTCTTTGTCTGTCAGTCTGTCTGTCTCTGTCTCTCTCTCTCTTCCTGTCTCCCTCTCCCTCTCTTTGCGTGTGTGTCTCTCAGTCTCTGTCTGTCTGCCTGTCTCTTTGTCTGTCTGTCTATCTCTCTCTGTGTGTCAGTCTCTGTCTCTGTCTGTCTGTCTCTGTCTGTCTGTCTGTCTCTCTCTCTCTCTCCTCTTCCCTCCCTCCCTATCTCTCTCTCACCTTATTTGTATCATGTGATTTCTTGCTCCGTACCCTCCCTTCGTTATCCTTCCATCTTTCATTTTATATTATACGTGTTTGGTTTGTTTGCTTTCTTGTTGCTGTTGTTGTTGTTTTGTTGGGTTTTTTTTTGGGTTTTTTTTTTCCAGTTAACTATGTAATGCAACAGTACAATCTACAGTAGTATCTTTCAATATTTTGTCATCAAGATTTGACGTTTTAATAACCTATGACGCATAGGTTAGATTAAAACAAAAAACACGTGTAATGCTTATCTATCGCCCTTGGGAATATTGATTTTATGTCTCTTCCCCCATCCCCTGTCCTTTATTTCTGTACTTTGGGGGGATGGGTTTAGACTGGGATGGGTTATATTGGTAGCTTATGAGGTGATGGTTTCATTGATTTTTCCACACAGAATTACATGATATTCGTATCGTTCTTAGACCGATGTAATGCTTTTTTAGAAAAAACATTTTATTGGAGTTATTATTATTATTATTATTGATATTAGTAGTGTTAGTAGATATAGTAGCAGTAATACTATTACTATTATCATTATTAGTATCATTATTATTATCATTATTATTATTATTATCATTATTATTATCATCATCATTGTTACCGTCATCATCATCGTCATCGTCATCATATCGTCATCGCCATCATCATTATCATGTTTTATTAATAGTAGTAGTAGTAGTATAGTAGTAGTATAGTAGTAGTAGTAAGTAGTAGTAGTAGTAGTAGTAGTAGTGTAGTAGTAGTAGTAGTAGTAGTAGTAGTAGTACGCAATTATTTTCCTTTAAGTTTTTGCGCAGTAAATGGTATAAAAGTACTGAATGCCAAGGGCGTCTTTTGGGTTCACGTGCTTTAGAATGAAGGTCATGAATTGTGGATGGTCATTTGACCTTTCAGGTGAAGTCGATCAGTCGCTAGTAGCCTTGTGTATGTGATGATGTCCCTTTGATTTTGCTTTCATGCCAGTCTAACATGATCGACTAAGTTTGAAATGGCTTTCGTTTGATGGCCCTGAGGTAGTAGCCCTTGTGATCAGCTGGGCCATAAAGAAACTAGAAACAGGTTGATATAAAGAGTGAGACAGGTAGACAGACGACCAGACGGACGAACAGATTGATATAAAGAGTGAGGCAGGTAGAGAGACGACCAGACGGACGAACAGATTGATATATAGAGGTAGAACAGGTAGAAAAGAAAGACCAGACAGACGAACAGGTTGATATAATAGGTAGACAGGTGTAGGACAGACGACCAGACAAACGAACAGGTTGATATAAAGAGGTAGACAGGTAGACAGACGACCAGACAGACGAACAGGTTGATAGAAAAAGAGTGAGACAGACAGACGACCAGACGGACGAACAGGTTGATGGAAAGAGGTAGACAGGTAGACAGACGACCAGACAGACGAACAGGTTGATAGAAAAAGAGTGAGACAGACAGACGACCAGACGGACGAACAGGTATGATGGAAAGAGGTAGACAGGTAGACAGACGACCAGACAGACGAACAGGTTGATATAAAGAGGTAGACAGGTAGACAGACGACCAGACAGACGAACAGGTTGATGGAAAGAGGTAGACAGGTAGACAGACGACCAGACAGACGAACAGGTTGATATAAAGAGTGAGACAGGTAGACAGATGACCAGACAGACGAACAGGTTGATAGAAAGAGTGAGACAGTTAGACAGACGGACGGACGGACGAACAGGTTGATGGAAAGAGGTAGACCAGGTAGACAGACGACCAGACGGACGAACAGATTGATAGAAAGAGTGAGACAGTTAGACAGACGGACGGACAGACGAACAGATTGATAGAAAGAGTGAGACAGTTAGACAGACGGATGGACGGACGAACGGGTTGATAGAAAGGGTGAGACAGATAGACAGACGACCAGACGGACGAACAGATTGATAGAAAGAGTGAGACAGGTAGACAGACGGATGGACGGACGAAGAGACAAACACAGATAATTTCTTATGGCAGTCTGCTATTTCCTTCCTTTCTGTTTCTATTTATTTATATAACTGTTCATACATTTATTTGTTTATAGGGTATCTCACGATGCAACTAAATTTTTTTGCTAGTCCTCGTATACTCTGAGAGTGGTATGACTTTAAAATCTACAGAACAGAACAGAACAGAACAGAACAGAACAGAACAGAACAGAACAGAACAGAACAGAACAGAACAGAACAGAACAGAACAGAACAGAACAGAACAGAACAGAACAGAACAGAACAGAACATTTGTTTATTTTCACTGAAAGACGGGCGAGGTGGTTAAGTGGGTAAATGTCGACTTCCTTATCGGAAAGTCGTGGGTTCGATCCGTCAAGACACCTCCGCCTGGTGGGTGAAGGGTGGAGAGGGTTTTTTTTTTTTTTTTTTTTTTTTTTTTTTTTTTTTTTTTTTTTTTTTGATCGATCACTTCAACATGTGTGTAGACCTGTCATTGCTGAAAACTCTCCGTGTGCATACGCATGAAAAAAATATCAGGTATGGAAGTTTCAGATCCTGTAAGTCATGTCAGTGGCTGGCTTATGGAAACACATTTTTTTTCCATTTTTTTTTAGGATCATCGCACCCAGGGAGGTTACCTTTGCTTTGCGCTCACCTTTTTTTCCCCTATTTTTTGCAGCACCTCAATGGCCACAGAAACTGACACAGTTGTTTTTTTTGTTTTGTTTTGGTTTGGTTTGGTTTGTTTTGGTTTGGTTTGGTTTGGTTTGGTTTGGTTTGGTTTGGTTTGGTTTGGTTTGGTTTGGTTTGGTTTGGTTTGGTTTGGTTTGGTTTGGTTTGGTTTGGTTTGGTTTGGGTTTTTGTTTTTGCAATGCGATGATGATGATTTCGATGAGGATGATAATCATGATGCTATGGAGTTCCATCTAGGATTAAGACTGCGTGACAGGGCTGTACTCTACGCTTACTATCGTAATATATCCTGGCGTCAACCAGGCCCGAGAGATACAAACACCTGCGGTGCCGGTCAGAAGATTTTGAGCAACACCCTCAATGACGCATCCGTGAAGCGGATGAGACTCGACTGTGTGGTCCCAGTCTTCCCAATGAGCCCATAGCACGCCCAACTCTGGGTAGGAGCCGGTTAGAGCCGAAAACACCCACGATGATTTTTGAAGGGACTGATGGGTATTCGAACCCACAACCTTCCAGTCAGTAGTCTGTTGAGTTAACCACTACACCACGGCGACTGGTTGGAAACACAACAACACGCAGCATGCACACTCACTGAATACGAAGTATGCAGACTATGTAGCAAATACCGTCTGCACAGTGTGGGTAAAACTACAGCGTGCATATACGCATCCGAGAAAAATCGGATCAATTAACATCAGGAAGAGAGTTCTTGAATGTTAATAGAACCAATACTATAATACGGATGCGAGGCGTTGACAGTCAACAAGCAAAGCCAGAACAAGATTGAGGCAGCCGAGATGTGGTTTCTAGGAAGAATGTTGAGAGTTCCATGGACAACAGAGATAATAAACGAGACAGTCTTGATGGAGGCAGACACAAGAAGATCATTGATAAGGAAGATTAGGAAAAGTCTGGCAACATTTATATGCCATTTTATGAGGAAAGGGGAATTGGAGCACCTGGTCACAACAGGAAAGCTGGAGGGAAAGAGAACACTAGGTAGACCCAGGGAGAAAATATTGGACGGACTTGCAGGATGGCTGAGGACAGACAGGATGGAATATAATTTATGCTTGTGGCAACAAGGGATAGATACATATGGAGGGACATGATCACCAATGCCATGCGGCAGGGCACATGATGATGATGATGATGAAAAAGAATTACTGTCATATATTCAGAAAACGAAAACTGAGGGGTTGCATTAATATTTTGACTGACCTTTGTCTTCCTTCACGTGATGAAAACCGTTCTCCTCCTTCTTGGTCACTACCTCCTTCCCCTTCTCTCCTCCCCCACCTCCTCCACCATCATTACTGTCATTGTCTTCCTTCCCTTTCTGTCCTCCTCCTCCGCCATCTTCGTCATCGTCTTCATCCTCGTCTCCGTTCCCGTCTTCATCGGCGTCGCCGCTGCGGTTCCGCGGCGACCAGGTCATCTTGTTCTCCTTCTTCAGGCGGCGGCGGGCGTTGGCGAACCACGTGGAGACCTGGGTGAGGGTCATCTTGGTGATGATGGCCAACATGATCTTCTCGCCTTTGGTCGGGTACGGGTTCTTGCGGTGCTCGTACAACCAGGCTTTGAGAGTGTTGGTGTTCTCCCGTGTCGCGTTCTTGCGGCGGGCGGCGCTGTTGATGTCCATGGCTCCGTATCTAGAAATAGACAACAGACAGAGAAAAAGATTATTCAGGATTTTGATCAGCGTTTCTAAAACATTTTCTGAAAGATTCATCTTTTTGTGAAACAGGAACGGGGGAAGACTTATAGATTTTCTTTCTTTTATTGTTGTTTAAAGCCCAGCCGACTGCGCAGAGCCATATCAGGGCTACACCCGCTTCAAAACACACAAAACTTCAACAGGAAAAAAAAAGAAAAGAAAATTAAGTACACATATCAATGTATTCGCGCACATAATATAAGGACATGCCCCCGGCGTAGGACCATTCCGTCCGATTTATCGCACAGGGGAGATTTAAAAAACACACCTGAATACAAATACAAGCATACACAAGGACACCAAAACAAAAACAGGCATAAATTACCTAAAACTGCTTGCACACATCTCATCTCCTTAGAGCCAAAAATGCACTTGATACATGTACCCAATTATCAGTCTGAAGAAAAAGTACGTAAGACTTTATCGAAAAAATAGAGGTGAATTGACTATTAAGGCAGAAAATAAGTAGAAATGACAGAAAGCAAGGCAACAAGGCAGGACTTATAGATTGAACAACGTACAAACAACATGCAACTGAAAACAATGCATTGAGAACGTGATATCAGAAATGAAGTACAAAAGAATGTTGCGAAAGACAACAACACATTAAGATATTTTTTATCAAGGACAAGGTGCAAACATCATACTGTTGTCACTTCACTTGTACAAATGTAACTGGGAAAAGTTGAGGCTTTTCTTGTGGCTATTTTCAACAAGGTACATAGAAAAAGCTTTCTGTTTTTAAACATGAACAAAAGAAAAAAAAAGAAATCTCCTTTTTCAAAAGAAGAGATGATGAAGAAGAGGAAACGAGTTTTTTAAAATTACTTTCAAGGTTAGTGTCTGGAACGAGAACTACATTCAACAACGATGATGATGGACTCTTCTGCGTCCGTCGGATGAGTAGCCATACACGTCCTTGTCGACATTGCTTTTATTCTTTCTCCCCATTTATAGCCGTGCGTGTGTGTGTGTGTGTGTGTGTGTGTGTGTGTGTGTGTGTGTGTGTGTGTGTGTGTGTGTGTGTGTGTGCGTGCGTGCGTGCGTGCGTGTGTGTGCGTGCGTGCATGTGTGTCTGTTTTAGCGCTTAGATTTGATTTTATCAAGATTTTGCGCTATATAAATAAAATATTGTATTGTGTAGTGTTGTATTGTATTGTATTGTATTGTATTGTATGGGTCTTCATGTGGGATACAGGACCGATCCAGGACGTATATATTCTTCCGCCGCAGGCACTGCATGGGAAGTAGACATGTGGCTTTGAGTTCTGCTTCCTTCTGCCCTTCCTCTGTTGAATAGCAGCTGTTCCGTAATGTTCACATGATATTGTGCCCTGTGTGCACTGCTGTCGCCTGTTATTCATCATACAAACAGTTGTTCCGTAATGTTCACATGATATTATGCTTTGTGCCCTGTGTGCACTGCTGTCGCCTGTTGTTCAGCAACAAACAACTGTTCGGTCACTTACTTAGACTTCGTTGCTCCCACATCGCGCGACACATGTAGCAATTAAGGCGCTCCATCGTGCATGGTCCTCAGCCATTCTGCTAATGTCGTTCCATCTTCTGTTGATCAGTCGGTCTTTCACCTGTCTGTCGCCAGCTTATCTGGGTCACCCTCTCTATCTCTGGCCTGTTGACGTCAATTTAACCCTTTGACTCTCGCACCCTGTCTACCAGCATTCTGTTCTGTTAACCGCGCTAGCAAATCAAAAACTTGACCCTTTGATTCCCTCACCCTATCCATCACTTCCTGCAGGATCCTGGTGGATAGAGTGAGGGAATCAAAGGGTGAAATTTGTGTAGTTGGTGGATAGGGTGCGGAAGTCAAAGGGTTAATGGCATGACTTACAAGTCTTGTTGTGGGGGACCCTCCAGACATGCCCCAACTAGCGGAAGTGACTTCTGCAAATAGTGGTTGACACGGGCAGTTGTTGTGGTCTATCCTTGATCTCTTCTTCTGACACAGTCACTTCAGTTGATGAGTAAAATTTTACGTAGGTTTATGGTGTCGAAGACGTCCAGTTTTCACACCTCATCATCATCATCATCAGGTGCCCTGCCGCATGGCGTTAGCGACCATGGACTTCCAACCATCTCTATCTCTCGTTGCACCCAGCATCTCCCCCACCCTCTTCATCCCCAGCCACTCTGCAAGTCCGTCCAGCATTCTCTCCCTGGGTCTACCCGGTGCTCTCTTTCCCTCCAGCTTTTCCGTTGTGACCAGGTGCTCCAAATC
>JAPXFY010000014.1:3826423-3831049 GCA_030674185.1 Monoplex corrugatus | reverse complement strand
TGTGTAGACCTGTCATTGCTGAAAACTCTCCGTGTGCATACGCATGAAAAAAATAATCAGGTATGGAAGTTTCAGATCCTGTAAGTCATGTCAGTGGCTGGCTTATGGAAACACATTTTTTTTCCATTTTTTTTTAGGATCATCGCACCCAGGGAGGTTTACCTTTGCTTTGCGCTCACCTTTTTTTCCCTATTTTTTGCAGCACCTCAATGGCCACAGAAACTGACACAGTTGTTTTTTTGTTTTGTTTTTTTGTTTGGTTTGTTTGGTTTGGTTTGGTTTGGTTTTGGTTTGGTTTGGTTTGGTTTGGTTTGGTTTGGTTTGGTTTGGTTTGGTTTGGTTTGGTTTGGTTTGGTTTGGTTGTTTGGTTTTGGGTTTTTGTTTTTGCAATGCGATGATGATGATTTCGATGAGGAGATAATCATGATGCTATGGAGTTCCATCTAGGATTAAGACTGCGTGACAGGGCTGTACTCTACGCTTACTATCGTAATATATCCTGCCGTCAACCAGGCCCGAGAGATACAAACACCTGCGGTGCCGGTCAGAAGATTTTGAGCAACACCCTCAGTGACGCATCCATGAAGCGGATGAGACTCGACTGTGTGGTTTCCCAGTCTTCCCAATGAGCCCATAGCACGCCCAACTCGGGTAGGAGCCGAAAACCCCACGATGATTTTTGAAGGGACTGATGGGTATTCGAACCCACAACCTTCCAGTCAGTAGTCTGTTGAGTTAACCACTACACCACGGCGACTGGTTGGAAACACAACAACACGCAGCATGCACACGCACTGAATACGAAGTATGCAGACTATGTAGCAAATACCGTCTGCACAGTGTGGGTAAAACTACAGCGTGCATATACGCATCCGAGAAAAATCGGATCAATTAACATCAGGAAGAGAGTTCTTGAATGTTAAATAGAACCAATACTATAATACGGATGCGAGGCGTTGACAGTCAACAAGCAAAGCCAGAACAAGATTGAGGCAGCCGAGATGTGGTTTCTAGGAAGAATGTTGAGAGTTCCATGGACAACAGAGATAATAAACGAGACAGTCTTGATGAGCAGACACAAGAAGATCATTGATAAGAAAGATTAGGAAAAGACTGGCAACATTTTATAGGCCATTTTATGAGGAAAGGGGAATTGGAGCACCTGGTCACAACAGGAAAGCTGGAGGGAAAAGAGAACACAGGTAGACCCAGGAGAAAATATTGGACGGACTTGCAGGATGGCTGAGGACAGACAGGATGAATATAATTTATGCTTGTGGGCAACAAGGGATAGATACATATGGAGGGACATGATCACCAATGCCATGCGGCAGGGCACATGATGATGATGATGATGATGAAAAAGAATTACTGTTATATAATCAGAAAACGAAAACAGGGTAACATTAATATTTTGACTGACCTTTGTCTTCCTTCACGTGATGAAAACCGTTCTCCTCCTTCTTGGTCACCACTTCCTTCCCCTTCTCTCCTCCCCCACCTCCTCCACCATCATTACTGTCATTGTCTTCCTTCCCTTTCTGTCCTCCTCCTCGCCATCTTCGTCATCGTCTTCGTCCTCGTCTCCGTTCCCGTCTTCATCGGCGTCGCCGCTGCGGTTCCGCGGCGACCAGGTCATCTTGTTCTCCTTCTTCAGGCGGCGGCGGGCGTTGGCGAACCACGTGGAGACCTGGGTGAGTGTCATCTTGGTGATAATGGCCAGCATGATCTTCTCGCCTTTGGTCGGGTACGGGTTCTTGCGGTGCTCGTACAACCAGGCTTTGAGCGTGTTGGGTTCTCCCCGTGTCGCGTTCTTGCGGCGGGCGGCGCTGTTGATGTCCATGGCTCCGTATCTAGAAACAGACAACAGACAGAAGAAAAAGATTATTCAGGATTTTGATCAGCGTTTCTAAAACATTTTCTGAAAGATTCACCTTTTTGTGAAACAGGAATGGGGGAAGACATAGATTTTCTTTCTTTTATTGTTGTTTAAAGCCCAGCCGACTGCGCAGAGCCATATCAGGGCTATAACCGCTTCAAAACACACAAAACTTCAACAGGAAAAAAAAAAGAAAAGAAAATTAAGTACACATATCAATGCATTCACGCACATAATCTAAGGCCCCCCGGCGTAGGACCATTCCGTCCGATTTATCGCACAGGGGAGATTTAAAAAACACACCTGAATACAAATACAAGCATACACAAGGACACCAAAACAAAAACAGGCATAAATTACCTAAAACTGCTTGCACACATCTCATCTCCTTAGAGCCAAAAATGCACTTGATACATGTACCCAATTATCAGTCTGAAGAAAAAGTACGTAAGACTTTATCGAAAAAATAGAGGTGAATTGACTATTAAGGCAGAAAATAAGTAGAAATGACAGAAAGCAAGGCAACAAGGCAGGACTTATAGATTGAACAACGTACAAACATTATGCAACTGAAAACAATGCATTAAGAACGTGGTATCAGAAATGAAGTACAAAAGAATGTTGCGAAAGACAACAACACATTAAGATATTTTTATCAAGGACAAGGTGAAAACATCATACCGTTGTCACTTCACTTGTAAAATGTAACTGGGAAAAGTTGAGGCTTTTATTGTGGCTATTTTCAACAAGGTACATAGGAAAAGCTTTCTGTTTTTAAACATGAACAAAAGAAAAAAAAGAAATCTCCTTTTTCAAAGAAGAGATGATGAAGAGAAACGAGTTTTTTAATTACTTTCAAGGTTAGTGTCTGGAACGAGAACTACATTCAACAACGATGATGATGGACTCTTCTGCGTCCGTCGGATGAGTAGCCATACACGTCCTTGTCGCCATTGCTTTTATTCTTTCTCCCCATTTATAGCCGTGTGTGTGTGTGTGTGTGTGTGTGTGTGTGTGTGGTTTTGTGTGTGGTGTGTGTGTGTGTGTGTGCGTGCGTGCGTGCGTGTGTGTGCGTGCGTGCATGTGTGTCTGTTTTAGCGCTTAGATTTGATTTTATCAAGATTTTGCGCTATATAAATTTAAAATATTGTATTGTGTTGTGTTGTATTGTATTGTATTGTAATTGTATTGTATTGTATTGTATGGGTCTTCATGTGGGATACAGGACCGATCCAGGACGTATATATTCTTCCGCCGCAGGCACTGCATGGGAAGTAGACATGTGGCTTTGAGTTCTGCTTCCTTCTGCCCTTCCTCTGTTGAATAGCAGCTGTTTCCGTAATGTTCACATGATATTGTGCCCTGTGTGCACTGCTGTCGCCTGTTATTCATCATACAAACAGTTGTTCCGTAATGTTCACATGATATTATGCTTTGTGCCCTGTGTGCACTGCTGTCGCCTGTTGTTCAGCAACAAACAACTGTTCGGTCACTTACTTAGACTTCGTTTGCTCCCACATCGCGCGACACATGTAGCAATTAAGGCGCTCCATCGTGCATGGTCCTCAGCCATTCTGCTAATGTCGTTCCATCTTCTGTTGATCAGTCGGTCTTTCACCTGTCTGTCGCCAGCTTATCTGGGTCACCCTCTCTATCTCTGGCCTGTTGACGTCAATTTAACCCTTTGACTCTCGCACCCTGTCTACCAGCATTCTGTTCTGTTAACCGCGCTAGCAAATCAAAAACTTGACCCTTTGATTCCCTCACCCTATCCATCACTTCCTGCAGGATCCTGGTGGATAGAGTGAGGGAATCAAAGGGTGAAATTTGTGTAGTTGGTGGATAGGGTGCGGAAGTCAAAGGGTTAAAAGGCATGACTTACAAGTCTTGTTGTGGGGGAACCCTCCAGACATGCCCCAACTAGCGGAAGTGACTTCTGCAAATAGTGGTTGACACGGGCAGTTGTTGTGGTCTATCCTTGATCTCTTCTTCTGACACAGTCACTTCAGTTGATGAGTAAAATTTTACGTAGGTTTATGGTGTCGAAGACGTCCAGTTTTCACACCTCATCATCATCATCATCAGGTGCCCTGCCGCATGGCGTTAGCGACCATGGACTTCCAACCATCTCTATCTCTCGTTGCACCCAGCATCTCCCCCACCCTCTTCATCCCAGCCACTCTGCAAGTCCGTCCAGCATTCTCTCCCTGGGTCTACCCGGTGCTCTCTTTCCCTCCAGCTTTTCCGTTGTGACCAGGTGCTCCAAATCTCCCTTCCTCATAAAATGGCCTATAAATGTTGCTTGTCTTTTCCTAATCTTCCTTATGAGTGATCTACTTGTGTCTGCCTCCATCAAGACTTCTCCTAGGTAGTCTAAAGACGCCCGATTTCGCAGCCATAGAGAAGTGTTTATATCACGTTTGAATTGTGGGAACTGAATTTAATTCCAAGAGAAAATGTCCTGCTATTCCAAACTTCGGTCACGCTCATATACAAGTACTCATTGACGACCTTTCTTTGGGCCGGGCAGTGGTTCTGAATTGTTTACGTTTCCCCCGTAGGGTCTGTACCAGAGGTGCAGTCTGCAGCTAAACAGGAAACCTGACGTGAAGTAATGTTACAGATATGGAATGTGTTTGCCACCCCCATCATGCACATCAGATATAGCCAGCAGAATCGGCCAAGCTAAAACAGCAGTCAAGAAAATGAAAAGCGTTTTTTACCAACAAATGCCTATCAATTAACGT
>JAPXFY010000014.1:3818923-3821423 GCA_030674185.1 Monoplex corrugatus | reverse complement strand
GTGTGAAGTCTTGATTCTGCAGTCGCTTAATGTTATACCAACCAAACTTCCCAATTTCCAAAATTACTATTATCCACCAGTGTATGCCTATGGGAATCCCGGGAAGAAAGTAGCCACTGCGATATACATACTTAAAGAGTTACAATATCACATATTTACTTCCCCAGTTTTAACGTCAACTGAAGACTTACACGCTTGTGCCGCTACAGTACAATTCAGTAATTCTTTTATCCTGAACGTTTTGTCAGTCTACCTGCCAACAGGTCCAAATGACCACAACACAGAATGGCTGCGCACGATTCCGGATCTGCTGCACGGTAAATGGCTAATAGGTGGAGACTTTAATTCCCACTCCCCGTTTTGGGAAAAAGATTGCTGTACTGTGACAAGCAATCGTTTAGTAGAAAATATAGTTGACAGTTCGCTTTACCTTTTGAATGATGGGAGTGTCACTAGAATTCCTGATATTTCCAAACATCGGGCAACAGCCATCGATCTGTCTTTAATCTCACCAGAATTAGTACCCTGCTGTACCTGGGACACTCACAGAGATACTTTAGGAAGTGATCACTTACCTATCCTCATAACACTAACTAACGAAAACATCAGGATGAAAGACAGCATTCCTGATATTATACCAAAATATAATTATACACGCGCTGATTGGTCCTTGTTTCAGACTGTTCTTTCTAATCGAGATTTCACACATTATGACAGTGAAAATGTAGACGTTATGTTTTCTAAATTCCAGGAGTCAGTTCTAGCTGCTGCAGACCTTTCCATCCCGAAACTCAAAACTTTTAAGTCTAATAACCGTTTGGGTAATGTTTGGTGGACGGAGGTATGTGAGTAAGCAGTTCAGTATAAAAAAGAGAAATACAAAATCTACATCAAAAGCAGGAAACCTGAAGATCATATGGAAATGAAAAAAGCTAACACCCAGTGTAATAAAATCATCGCTGAAGCAAAGAAAAATTACTGGGCATCATACTGCACAAAAGAAATTTCAGATTTCAAGGATTTCCATAAAGTATGGACAAAAATGAATCAAATGAAAAATGGAGCCAACTTACCTAGGTGTCCAATAATGATTGATACAAGTCACAAATTTCTTTCCGACATGGACAAAGCTGAAACTTTTGTGGAACTTTTTGCCCAAAATAGTAAAGTAGATGGTTTGACTCCTACCTGCAAACACTACAGGGAAATGGCAGCTAACAACCCTATCTACACTGATCCAATACCTCAAAATGATCTCTGGTTTAATTCTCCAATCACCTTAGAAGAGTTAAAAAACACTATCTTGTCTCTGCGCAACAAAAGGAGTTCGGTAGGTGTTGATGCAGTTTCAACTGAAATGATTAAACATCTTCCAGAAAACTATATTATTTTTTTACACAAAATTTTTCAGAAATGCTGGGCTGGTGGAACTATACCACAATTATGGCAAACGTCTGTTGTTATACCAGTATTAAAAGCAGGAAAGCCTAAAAACAATAAAAACAGTTACAGACCTATTGCTTTAACGTCCCATACGAGCAAACTATTGGAAAAATTGGTATTAACCAGACTTGTACATTACTGTGATAAAAATAACGTTATTCCAGTAAATCAGGCTGGTTTTAGAAAAGGGAGATCTACAGTTGAGCACCTGGTTAAACTTACCACTCACATCAAGAAAGAGTTTGCCCGCAGAAAAAGTCTTTTAGCTACATTTTTTGATGTGAAAAAAGCTTACGATCAAGTTTGGCATACGCGTTTATTGTACAAGCTGAAATCTATTGGTTTATCTGGCAATATGTATGATTACATTAAGTCTTTTTTAGCCAATAGAACTATTCAGGCAAGAGTGGGAACTAGTTATTCTACTTCACGACATCTTGATATGGGAATTCCACAAGGTTCAGTGATAGCACCGCTTTTATTTAATATCCTTATACAGGATCTTCCTAAAGCACTCTCAAATCGTGTTGTTTTGGCACAGTATGCTGATGATATATGTATTTGGATGAATATTACTTTAAAAAAGACAACTCCACAGAGAGCACAGAATTACATTAGGAAATTGTATCAATCTGATCTTGATAATCTTGGAAACTATATGTTAGAAAATGGTCTGTCGTTGTCAGCGGAAAAAACTAACATGATGCTATTTAATTCTGGTGGTACTTTAAGTAACTTGCCTACTTTCAGATTGCTTGGTGAAGTGTTACATTACAAACAGGTTGTAAAATTTCTGGGAGTCTTTATGACATCGAAATTAAACTGGAATGTCCATTTTGATTATATTTCAACAAAAGCAAGAAAAGCCCTAAATTTTCTAAAGATAATAAGCCGATTACCTTGGGGAATGGATACGAACATACTGATTCATCTGTCAACAGCACTTGTACGATCTAAATTATCCTATGCGCAAGAAGTGTTTTTCAGTGCACCAAAATATTTATTAAAGAAGATACAAAGCTTAGACTGCAAAAGTATTAAAATTGCTCTAGGTGTC
>JAPXFY010000014.1:3808923-3811423 GCA_030674185.1 Monoplex corrugatus | reverse complement strand
TCTCTCTCTCTCTTTCTAGCTCTCTCTCTCTCTCCCACAAAATCTCTGTCTCTCTGACTCTCTCTCTCAATCTCTCTCTCTCTCTCTCTCTCTCTCTCTCTCTCTCTCTCTCTATCTCTCTCTCTCTCACACACACACACACACACACAATATATCTCTCTCTCACACACAATCTCTCTCTCTCACACACACAATATATCTCTCTCTGTCTCTCTCTCACACACACAATATCTCTCTCTCTGTCTCTCTCTCTCACACACACACAATATCTCTCTCTCTGTGTGTCTCTCTCTCTCACACACCCAATATATCTCTCTGTGTGTATCTCTCTCTCACACACAATATCTCTCTATCTCTCTCACAATCTTTCTCTCTCACACACACAATATATATATATATAAAAAAATATAAAAAATAAAAAAAAATAAAAAAAATAGACAACAGCAGAAGGGCATCCAGGAGTCATGACCTGGATGTGGCCCGGCCCCCCGAGAGTGTAAGGAATTCAGGGCCGAAACACTTGTCTAAAGGGGGTTACTTCTCTGAAGACCTTCTGTTGTCTAGCTCTCCCTAGAGTTTCTTTCTACCTGCACATGGTCAATCCATTGACTTCCGGGAATAGTTCGGAGGACATTCGGGAAAGACCGAAGGACACTGGGAAAGACTAGATCTGCGGGCTTTGTGGGTTGGCTTCCCACCTTGCCTTTGATAACATGCCACGAGTTCTTCAAATGAAAGATGCTCCCAGGATTCACCGAAAGGGGGAGAGAATGATGAATCCATCGGCAATGACTCCATCACGACTGGAAACGCACAAAGGACCATGATTAATGACCAGTTGGAATTTCCGTGTGCGTGTGGAAGGAGATTCACCACCAAACGCGGCATGAAGATCCACAGGACAAAAATGGGCTGTTTGAAGACACATACGAACCAGCAGCAGCGCACTGCGATAGCAGGTGAGACGTTGGATGACCATGGCCAGGAATTAAACCATAGTGCCAAGGACATCCACGCTGACGGTTCTGATGCGGAGTTTGCACAAGCTCTTAACGCCAAACGTGGAAAACTCAATTTGCCGCCTGCCGGTGCAAAAGAACAATGGGAGAAATTAGATGAGGAACTTGTCCTTAAGCTGAATGCGCTAATAGGGAACAGTACGCTGGAACACAAACTTGACACATACGGAGACATCATATACTCTATCTGCAGGGACACTTATGGAGTGAAGCAGCCAAAGACAAAAACGCCTCCCCAGAAATCCAGAAGACAGCAACAGATGGAGAGCATCCGGAGGGAGAAAAGGAAGCTTAAAAAGCGAATGAAAACTGCCTCAGAATTCGAGAAGCAAGGGCTCCTGGAACTCTGGAAAGATCTGAAGGCCAAACACAATGCTCTCAGCAAAGTGGAATCAGCAAGGCGAAGAAAGAGCAAAAAGAAGAAGACTCAAGATCGTTTCTTCAAAGATCCCTTTGACTTTGCAAGAAAGCTGTTTGAACAACCCAAATCAGGGACTCTCACAGTGGGCAAGGAAACCCTAGAGCAGCATCTCAGGGAAACATATTCCGATTCTCAGCGCGAGGCACCACTTGAAATCCAGAATCTGGTTTGGCCTGCAGCGCCAGAAGGAAAATTCAATAACAAACCACCAACACTGGATGAAGTGAAGAACGTAGTAAAGAAAGCCAGAGCCAAGTCAGCACCTGGACCAAACGGAATACCATACCTGCTCTACAAGAAATGCCCAAAAGTGCTCGAGTGGCTCCACAAGATGATTCGATCAGCATGGAGGAACCAGAAGATCAGCGACCAATGGATGAGAGCTGAAGGAGTGTACATTCCGAAGGAGCAGAACTCCAGCAGCATCAATCAGTTCAGGCCAATATCACTTCTGAACGTCGAGGGGAAAATCTTCTTCTCTGTTATGGCAGCAAGATTGACAAAATACCTGACTGAAAACAAGTATCTGGATATGTCAGTCCAAAAGGGAGGCATACCAGGAATGCCTGGATGCTTGGAACATGCCACGTTGATTTGGGATGCCATCCAAAAAGCAAGAACAGAGAAGAGAGACATTGACGTAGTTTGGCTTGATCTGGCGAATGCATATGGATCAGTTCCACACGATATGATCCAGCTGGCTCTTGAAATGCATCACATCCCAGAAAACATCCGAACAATGCTGAGGAAGTATTTCCAAGGGTTCTCAATGCGGTTCTCTACCAAAGAATACACCACGGACTGGATAGACCTAGAGGTGGGCATTGCAATGGGCTGTGCAATCTCTCCCATACTGTTCGTGTTGGCAATGGAAGTCATCTTGAAAGCTGCATTGAAGAGTTCAGGTCCAGTGAATCTGGGAGATGGATACCAGATGCCTCCTCTGAAAGCTTTCATGGATGACACAACAGTCTTGTCCACGGATGAGGAAGAGACACACCAAATCTTAAAGCAGCTGGATGAGCTGATGGCCTCTTCAAGAATGAGGTTCAAACCTAAG
>JAPXFY010000014.1:3786423-3788923 GCA_030674185.1 Monoplex corrugatus | reverse complement strand
TTTTGTTGTTTTGTTTTTTGGTTTGGTTTGGTTGTTTTGTTGTTTGTTTTGTTTTGACTTTTGTTTTTTTGTTTTGTTTGGTTTGTTTGTTTGTTTTGTTTGTTTGTTTTTTGTTGTTTGTTTTGACTTTTTTTATTTGTTTGCTTTGTTTTGTTTTTTGTTTGTTTTATTTTTTGTTTTGATTCCTTTTCTCACACTGGACACAACAGCAGGGAAGTTTCAGTCTTTTTCTCCTAATTTTTGTATCTGGTGTTTGTTTGTTTGTGATCTTATGCTTGACAAAGGCCAGTTGGCCGAAAATTTGCGCCTGTCTTGTCTTGTTGTATTAAATACACCTTGTTAATATTCTTCTTTCGTGTTTTTTCTGGTTCCTGTTTGCTTGAACGCGGGCAGTCACACTTGTTTTTGATTTTGTTTTGTTTTTGTTTCGTTTTCGTTTCGCTTTGCTTTGTTTTGCTTTGTTTTGGTTTTGTTTGGTTTGGTTTTTTGTTTTTTTTTTTTTGTTTTTGTTTGTTTCGTTTTGTTTTGTTTGCCTTGTTTTGTTTTGTTTTGTTTTGTTTTATTTTGTTTTGGATAGAGACATGGGAGTCGAAATCCGATCTCTAGAGTTCAGTCTACCCCTGCAACATTAACAACCGGTCTGTTGGCTGCCTGTCCTAACGTTCCTCCCATTCTGGAAATATCACTTTAATGTTTCATAATAAGTCCCTGCCTTCTCCCTTCCCATTCCAATACCTTGCCAGCGCACAATGTTTTGCGCAGGTTCAGGGAGGTCTGCTGACAGATACGAGTGGAGCGCATATGGAACTTCTTTCGTATGGGCGCGATGAATCCCTCTTGAACAAAACTCAAAAACTCCCAACTCCGTTGTTGTTGTTGTTGTTATTGTTGCTGTTGTTGTTGTTGTTGTTGTTGTTGTTGCTGTTGCTTTTGCTGTTGTTGTTGTTCTTGTTGTTGCTGTTGTTGTTGTTGCTGTTGTTGCTGTTGTTGCTGTTGTTGTTGTTGTTGTTGTTGCTGTTGTTGTTGTTGTTGTTGTTGTTGTTGCAGCCGCAAAAACAAATGTCAGTGAAGATGGACAAATCGGCGAATGTCACATACATCATAAACATATACACACATTCCGGAGGGCTGCCCACAAAATTCGCACCCCAGTGAACCCTGTCGTCTTCAGGAGATGGGGGGGGGGGGGGGGGGGGGGGGGGGGGGGGAAGAAAGAAAAAAAGAAAAAGAATAACCGTTGGGTCCAGTCAAGTCAGGGCGGCAAGATGAATCTTCCTTCCCCGGCCCCGCGACATGTTGAGGGACAGAGAAATCTGGACCTGTCATCCTCCCCGCTATGACCTCACCCCCGGGGCACACGCAGCGCGCCCGTGCGTATTGCATGCACATGGTCACACACACATACACGGTCACATACACACACACACACACACAGTCACACACACATACATACACACATTGTCACACACACACACACACACACACACACACACACACATACACACACATATACACACATATACACACACATACACACATACGGTCACACAAACATACATGGTCACACAAACACACACACAACAACAACACACACACACACACACACACACACGCGCGCGCGCGCGCGCGCGCGCATACATATACACACACGCACACACACACATATACACACACTCACCCAGCACACACTCACACACACACACACACACAGCACACACTGTGTGCTGTGTGTGCTCTCTCTCTGTCTCTCTGTCTCTCTGTCTGTCTGTCTCTCTCTCTCTTTGTCTCTCTCTCTCTCTCTCTCTCTCTCTCTCTCTCTCCCTGTGCGTGTGTGTTGTGTGTGTGTGTGTGTGTGTGTGTGTGTGTGTGTGTGTGTGTATGTGTGTGTGTGTGTGTGTGTGAGGGAGGCAGGAGGGAGATAGTGGTCTACCAGCAAAGTTGCACGAATGGTCAAAAGGTCAAAAGGTACTTTTTTCTCCTTCAGAAAAGTTATGTCCCTCTTCTGATGGTCGTAAGTGTGAGATGAAAGAGGATTAAGATTGTTAGGAAATGTGTGTGTGCGTGTGTGTGCTGTGTGTGTGTGTGTGTGTGTGTGTGTGTGTGTGTGTGTGTGTGTGTGTGTGTGTGTGTGTGTGTGTGTGTGTGTGTGTGTTTTAAAAAAAAAAAGACACACACACACACACACAAACAGAAAAACATCAGCAACAACAAATACAAACTATTCAAAAAGTACATGAAACTGCGTACACATATTCAAGTGTGTGTGTGCGTGTGTGTGCGTGTGTGCGCTCGTACCTAGTTATCAGTGTGTGATTAAGAGACAGGATGAAGGATGAAAAAGACGAAAACGGAGGAAGAAACAAACTAGAAGATGCAGAGGGTTTTCTTTTTTGTCACTGTCGTTGATATTTTCTGTATGTTCTGTTTGTTTGTTCATTCTTTGTTTGTTTGTTTGCTTGTTTGTTTGTTTGTTTGTTTGTTATTTAAGAGGTCCAATAAA
>JAPXFY010000014.1:3771423-3778923 GCA_030674185.1 Monoplex corrugatus | reverse complement strand
ATGTGTGTTTGGGAGGTGGGGTGGGGCAGAAACAGGTCGTCTCTCTAGCGTTCTTTTTCACACTTTGTTTCTGCTTTTCATCATCTTGTGCGTCACTCTTTTAAATTAATCGAGTATCTGTTCAAAGTTTGGAGAGGGATGTATTCATTGACTTATTTAGTTCCATTTGATGTTCTGTTTTTGCTCATAATACAAGGTTGGGGTTTAACCTTTGGACAAGCTATGGCGTTTATATTTATTTATTTGTTTTATTTGTTATTTATTCTATTTTTAGTGGCTCATTAGCTCTGATGTTAAAACACTATAATTATTCATAACTCGGGAGCTGTAGGTTCAGCCATGCCCCCCATCCCCCACCCTTTTTATTTTTATTTTTATTTTTAACACGGTTTGGCTTTTTTGTTTGTTTGTTTTTTGTTTGTTTGTTTGTTTGTTTTGTTCGTTTGTTTTTTGTTTTTGTTTTGTTTTCCCCCATGGAGATGCCAGGGGCTCTTTCTGTATATATAGTATCCCCCTTCTGTAAATTCTGTGCTAGAAATTTCCTCTTTTCTTTCATTCTCTTTGTTTCTGCCTTGTTCCTTTGTTTTCTTTCATTTCTTCCTATCATTATCTGCCTTGCTGGTCCATTCACCTGTATGTTTTTGATAGAATCTTACGTATCTGCTCTTGGGATTGATAATTGGGTACATGTATTAAGTGCATTTTTTGGTCTGAGGAAATGAAATATGCGGAAACAATTTTAGGTAATTTAGGCTCGTTTTTGTATATGTTTTAGTGTCCTTAGTTATATTTAAATTTGTTTTTCAGTTTGTTTGTTTGTTTTTAATCCTCTGTGTGATAAATCGGACGGAGTGGTCATGGCCAGGGGCATCACCTTAGATTATGTCCGCGGATGCATTGATGTCTACTTAATTTTCTTTTCCTTTCTTACTTTTTAAAATATTGTATGTTTCGAAACGGTTATGGCCTTGATATGCCTCTGCGCAGTCGGCTGGGCTTTTGAACAAAAATAACAATTAAATGATACTTTTGTTTTGTTTTGTTTTTGGTAGAACCGTGGACTTAAGATCTGATATCTCGAGCACAGTCCTAGTTGCCTGCAGATGAAAAACTTACCTGTTCGCTGCCCATCTTAATGTTTCCATCATTCTTATAGTCTCAGCTTAAATTAACATCTCATAGGTCCTTCTCAGGCTCAGAGACTGCCAGATACTATTCCTTGTCCTCGTCATGATTGGTCACAACGAGAAAGCTGGAGGGAAGGAGAGCACCGGGTAAACCCAGGGATAAGATACTAGACGGACTTGCAGAGTGGCTGAAGACAAGGAGGATGGAAGAGATGCTGGAGGCAACAAGAGATAGAGACAGATGGAAGGCCATAATCGCCAACGCCATGTGGTAAGGTACCTGATGATGATGATGATGTCCCTCTCTCCCCTTCCCAAATTTCAAGACCTTGCCGGCGCATAGGATTTCAGATACTTGCTGGCAGATTTGGGTGGAGTGCATACGGAATTGCCCGAATGCCACAAATCCCTTCTCGAGCAAATTCCACACTCCAAACTCCGTTTACCTATCGCTTGTCCTTTCTTCCCCCCAGCCTGTGTTGTCGTTGTTGCTATCCCATTGGTGCCAGCAGATTTTGGGTGGAGCGCATACGGAATTGTCAGAGTGCGACAAATCCCTTCTCCAGCAAATTCCACACTCCAAACTCCGTTTACCTATCGCTTGTCGTTTCTTCCCCCAAGCCTGTGTTGTCGTTGTTGTTATCCCATTGGTGCTGGCAGATTTTGGGTGGAGCGCATACGGAATTGTCAGAGTGTCACAAATCCTTTCTCGAGCAAATTCCACACTCCAAACTCCGTTTACCTATCGCTTGTTGTTTCTTCCCCCAAGCCTGTGTTGTCGTTGTTGTTGTGACATTTATACCGGCCTATCAGCAGAGACACCCCCACGACACTTGAGTGATACTAGGTCCTCACGCACGCCCAATTGAATGACATAAGCCAGGTAAGGCAAACAGGTGCTTTGCCATGAATCTCTCTCTGTCTCTGTCTTTGTCTCTCTGTCTCTCTGTCACTGTTTCTGTTTGTCTCTGTCTCTGTCTCTCTGTTTCTGTCTCTCTGTCTCTGTCTCTGTCTTTCTCTGTCTTTGTCTCTCTGTCTCTGACTCTGTCTCTGTCTGTCTGTCTGTATGTCAGTATCTCTCTCTCTCTCTCTCTCTCTCTCTCTCTCTCTCTCTCTCCTCTCTCTGTGCGTGCGTGTCTCTCTGGGTCTCTCTCTCTCTCCCTCTGTCTCTGTCTCTCTGTCTCTGTCTCTCTGTCTCTGTCTTTGTCTCTGTCTCTGTCTGTCTGCCCTCTCTCTCTCTCTCTCTCTCTCTCTCTCTCTCTCTCTCTCTCTCTCTCTCTCTCTCTCCCCCACGTGTTGTAGTGTTCGTTTTTCTTATTACGACGTGTATGTGTCCCCCCCCCCCCCCAGTCCTGTCTAGCTCCAGGCATACACACACGCACGTACTCACTCACTCGCACACACACACACTTACACACGCACACACACACAAATATGAACAGACACACGCACACGCACTCGCACATGCACATGCATATACACATGCACACACACACACACACACACACACACTCACACACACACACACACACACACACACACACACACACACACACACACACACACACACACACACACACACGCACGCACGCACACACACACACACACACACACACACGCACACGCACACGCACACACACACACACACCCTTCCAGCCTAACCTCTTCCCTTCATCCCCTTTTTCCCTTACAAAAACCAAACACACCCAAAGGCACAAAGCACTGAGATCGTGAGGACAACCAGCGGGCCTGCTTACGTCACATTGTCCATCACTAACTGGACAACTCTTGCACCATCCCTCCCCCACCCCCACCCCCACCCCTTAACCCTGACAACACTCCGGACAGTTGAGAGTGGTCACCCGTCATGATAATAAATCGAAACGACTTGCGTGACCATTACTGAATAATAACATTACACAAACATTATCGCCTTCAGCTGTCGGTTAAAAGTTTATGAACGCCAAGGCGGTATGGTCCACTTTTCAGGTTACAGTGTACGTATAATGTAATTTGTTGAAGAAGGATTCACTGCACTCGGAAAACTCCATATGCGTTCCACCCAAATCTGCCAGCAGGAATCTGACAGACTTTCAAAGCCTGCTCAAAACCCTATGCGCTCGAAAGGTATTCAGCTTGGGAAGGGGGATGAGGGACCTACGAAACATTAAGCTGACACCACCAGAATGATGGAAACATTATTAAGATGGGCAACACACACGTATAACTGAATGGTCACTGTTACAGCGCTGTAGTTCTAATGTTTTCGTTACACTGTGTCGAATCTTCATTTCAGGTCTGCTATATTTGTCTTGCCTCGCCTTGCTTTGCCTTGCTTTGCCTTGCCTTGCCTTGCCTTGCCTTGCCTTGCCTTGCCTTGCCTTGCCTTGCCTTGCCTTGCCTTGCCTTGCCTTGCCTTGTCTTGTCTTGTTTTGTTTTGTTTTGTCTTCTCTTACTTGTTTGTTGTTTTGTTTTGTTTTGTTTTGTCTTGTCTTGTCTTGTCTTGTCTTGTTTTGTTTTGTTTTGTTTTGTCTTGTCTTGTCTTAGTCCATTTCTCCCACTGGACGAAGCAGCAGGAAAGTTGTTTTGTTTTGTTTTGTTTTGTTTTTGAGTATTTTTCTCCTAATTTTTGTATTTGTTGTTTGTTCTTTTGTGATCTTATGTTTACGCTTGACCAAGGTCAGTTGGCCGAAAATTTGCGCCTGTCTTGTCTGGTTGTATCAAATACACGTTTTGATC
Organism: Monoplex corrugatus; assembly: GCA_030674185.1. Classification (NCBI taxonomy): domain Eukaryota; kingdom Metazoa; phylum Mollusca; class Gastropoda; order Littorinimorpha; family Ranellidae; genus Monoplex; species Monoplex corrugatus. The sequence continues at coordinate 3,775,057 of JAPXFY010000014.1, read as the reverse complement.
CTATTTTCGTGCTTTTTTTTTCTGGTTCCTGTTTGCTTGAACGCGGGCGGTCACACTTGTTTCGGATTGTCTTATCTTGTCTTGTCTGGTCTGGTCTGGTCTGGTCTGGTCTGGTCTGGTCTGGTCTGGTCTGGTCTGGTCTGGTCTGGTCTGGTCTGGTCTGGTCTGGTCTGGTCTTTTTATTTTAATGTTATTTTCAGAAAGGCAGCCGAGTTTCGGTTTTCTTGTAAGGTTTCATCTCCCGATTTGCCCAGCTAAAAGGCTCACTTTCATGCTTTGAAATCTTTCGATGTAGATTCCACAGGAAAATGGTCAAGGTAAGGAGAAAAGCTGTGTTCATCCTTCTGTTACCCAATACATGTATTTAACTTAGCTGTAAACACGCTCTAATCCAATGCTTATTAACCATATGAACTTTCATTTTCGATGGCTGAAATGTGTACACAATTTCTTCTTCACAATTTCTTCTTCTTCTTCTTCTTCTTCTTCTTCTTCTTCTTTCTTCTTCTTCTTCTTCTTCTTCTTCTTCTTCTTCTTCTTCTTCTTCTCCTCCTCCTCTTCCTTCTCCTCCTCCTTCTCCTTCTCCTTTAACTCCGTAAATCCCCCCCCCCCTCCCCGTGGGAATGCGGGGGCTCTTTCAGTATAAATAGTATCCCCACCTTCTGAAAATTCTGTGCTAGAAATTTCCTCTTTTCTGTCATTCTCTTTGTTTCTGCCTTGTTCCTGTGCTTTCTGCCGTTTTTTGCTATCATTTTCTGCCTTGCTGGTCCATTCACCTGTATGCGTTCGAAAACGTTTTACTTACATTTTCTTAGGATTGATAATTGGGTACATGTATTAAGTGCATTTTTGGCTCTAGGGAGGTGAGATATGCGGAAGCAATTTTAGGTAATTTAGGCCTGTTTTTATATATGTTTTGGTGTCCTTAGGTATGCTTAAATTTGTATTCGGATGTTTTTTAAATCCCCCGTGCGATAAGTTGGACGGAATGGTCAACGCCAGGGGCATGTCCTTAGATTATGTGGGCGAATGTATTGATGATATAGGCCTACATAATTTTCTCTCTTTTTTTTTCCCTGTTGAAGTTTTGTGTGTTTTGAAGTGGTTATAGCTCTGATATGGCTCTACGCAGTCGGCTGGGCTTTAAACAACAATAACAATAACTCCGTAAAAAGTCGTCAGGGCGCTGCTCTACAGAGCTGTTCACCAGATTCTTCCAGTTCTCTGAGTTGTGTGCCAAAACGTGGGTCTCTGCAAACAGTTTCTCTGTCCATTCTGCATTGTTATCAGTCCATTATTGTTTGTTTGTTTGGTTGGTTGGTTGGATGCTTGGTTGGTTGGTTGGTTGGTTGGTTGGTTGGTTGGTTGGTTGGTTGGTTGGTTGGTTGGTTGGTTGGTTGGTTGGTTGGTTGTGTGTTTGTTTGTTTGTTTTATTTTGTTTTCAGTCTTCCCCTCCGTCTATCCCTTCCTTAGCAGTGCTCTAGAGGATTAATTTAACAAGACGCAGTCTCTCTCTCTCTCTTCTCTCTCTCTCTCTCTCTCTCTCTCTCTCTCTCTCTCTCTCCTCTTTCTCCTGTCTCTCTCTCTCTCTGTCTCTCTCTCTTTCTCTCTCTTCTCTCTGTCTCTCTTCTCTTCTCTCTCTCTTTCTTCTCTCTTTCTGTCTCTCTCTCTCTTTCTCTCTCTCTCTTTCTCTCTCTCTCTGTCTCTCTCTCTCTGTCTCTCTCTCTCTTTCTCTCTCTCTTTTTCTCTCTCTTTCTCGCTCTCTCTCTCTCTCTTGTCTATCTCTCTCTGTCTCTCTCTCTTCTCTTTCTCTGCTCTCTCTCTCTCTTTCTCTGCTCTCTTCTCTCCTCTCTCTCTGTCTCTCCCTCTCTCTCTCTCTCTCTCCCCTCTCTCTCTCTGTCCTCTTCTTTCTCTCTCTCTCTCCTCTCTCTGTCTCTCTATCCCCTCTCTCTCTTTCCTTCCTCCCTCTCTCTCTGTCTCTATCTTTGTCTCTCTCTCTCCTCTCTCTCTTGCTCTCTCTCTTTCAAACTTAAAATACACACACACACACACACACACACATCACACACACACATACACTACACTACATACACACACTACAACATACCATCAAAATACATACATATACACACTTTTTAACACCCCCCACAAACCAAAAAAAAAAAAAGCAAAAAAAAAATTCAATCCTACCTCGACCCCACAAAGCGAAATAACGGTTGTAACGGGAAAACAAACTAGCGGTCTATAAGTTAACGAGGCCCAGCTAATTGTGACATAAAGGCTGATCGGGTGGGCAAGTACCCGCTGATAGCGGCTATCAAGCAGCGACTAATGCCACCCTTCGCCACACCTCAAATGAGACAAGATTGCTGGAGAGGTCTGCCCGGGACGGTCCCTGCAATCAGAGTCTGGAATTACTGGCTCCCTTCTCAGCCAGGCTGGGGTCTTTTGGCCTTTTTTCCCATGAGATTTTTGCTGGTTGCTTTCGGTGGTGGGGGTGGGGTGGTACTGCGAGCGCCAAGACATTCCTTGAAGTTGAAGTTTTGTTGTGTTTGTTAGGTCATATGTTTTTCTGTTTTGCTCTCTATAATTTTCCATTGCTTTTATTCCTTCTCCCCATTTTAGCCGTGTGCGCGCGCGCGCGCGCGTGTGTGTGTGTGTGCGTGTGTGTGTGTGTGTGTGTGTGTGTGTGCGTGCGTGCGTGCGTGCGTGTGTGTCTGTTTTAGCGCTTAGATTTGATTTTATCAAGATTTTGCGCTATACAAAAATAAAGTATTATTGTTATTGTATTATTGTATTTTTTTCTTTTTTTTTCTTTTTTTTGTTGTTGGTATTTGGTGTTTATTTGTTTCTGATCTTACGTTTACGCTTGACAAAGGCCAGTTGCCTGAAAATTTGTGCCTGTCTTGTCTGGTTGTATTAAATACGCGTTCTGATTTTATTTTCGTGGTTTTTTGTTTGTTTTTTGTTTTGTTTTTTCTGGTTCGTGTTTGCTTGAACGCGGGCAGTCGCACTTGTTTTGGATTTCTTAATGTTGCTCCGTTTGGAGTACTAAAGACCTAATTTTTTTTTTTCGCCATTGAAGATTCGAAGTGGAAAAGTCAACGATTACACGCCGAACATTTAAAAAGAATGTTTAAAAAATTAGGCATCGACACACTTAAAGTTGTTCCCCTCACTCCCTCACTCCCTCACTTCCTCCTTCCCCCCTCCCTCCCCTCCATAAATGATAAGAAAAAAGTGGTTACAAGTTCAAATACGCATATTCGAATTCAGCGAACAGTTGCGCCTGTGCACAAATTGCGAAGGTTGCGTCGTTTCAACGAGGAATTTAGAGGGGATTCATCACACTAAGACAATACCATAATTATATGTTCCACCCAATCTGTACCTGGCAGACTCCTTTCGCGCGCGCAAAACCCTATACGCTGGCAAGGTCTTGAAAGAGAAAAAATGGAGAGGGGGGGGGGGGGGGCGGAGAGGAAAGGAGACAGAAGTTGTGAAACATTGAGCTGATATTACCAGAAAAATTGTAACATTAAGATGGACAGCGAACAGGTCAATTTTTATGTTGCAGTTTATAACTGTGTTAGTTTTTCAGTCAACCTGGTATCCAATGGGAAGGTAAACCCTC
>JAPXFY010000014.1:3761423-3768923 GCA_030674185.1 Monoplex corrugatus | reverse complement strand
TATATATCATACATACATACATATATACATACATATCTTTTATTTATTCAGTAATCTATGTTTGAATTCCTTACTAACATTTCTATTCATTCATTTAGTTAGTTAGTTAGTTAGTTAGTTAGTTATTAGTTAGTTAGTTAGTTAGTTAGTTAGTTAGTTAGTTAGTTAGTTAGTTAGTTAGTTAGTTACTTAGTTAGTTACTTAGTTAGTTGGTTAGTTAGTTAGTTAGTTAGTTAGTTATTCGTTTATTTATTCATTCATTCAGTAATCTAAGCTTGAATTCATTATTAGCATTTTTGTTGGCTGGATTTCTTTTTTCATAATCATGGTAATGTCTTTGCTTTAACTAAACATTTCCATGATGGATCATGCGGGCTTTCGGATAGTTCTTTTGACTGAGCTGTGGACTCAAGATCTGATAGCTCGAGTTCAAACCCCAGCCCGCAACATGAAAAACCGGCCTGTTGGCTGCCCAGCATAATGTTCCCGTCACCCTGGTGGTGTCGTCTGCTTGCTGTTTTATAGGCCCGTCTCTTTCCGTCTCCTCCTCAAGAGCTTGTCAGCTGGTAGGGTTTTGCGTAGGATCAAGGAGTCTGTCGGAAAGGTTCATTGACGGCAGATGTGGATGGAGCACATATGTGGATGGAGCACATATGTAATTGTCCGAGCAAATTCCAAACTCCGCGCTCCATGCTACGTCTCTCTCAGTCTTTGTCTCTGTCTCTCTGTCTCTCTCTGTCTCTCTTTCTCTCTCTCTCTATCTCTGTCTCTCTCTGTCTCTCTGTCTCTAGTTCTGTCTCTGTCTGTCTCTCTCTGTCTCTGCCTGTCTGTCTGTCTGTCTGTCTCTCTCTCTCTCCCTCTTTCTCTCTCTCTCTCTCTATCTCTGTCTCTGTCTGTCTGTCTCTATCTCTGTCTGTCTGCCTGTCTCTCTTTCTCTCTCTCTCTCTCTCTCTCTCTGTCTCTCTCTCTCTCTCCCCAAACATATACATCAGACACACACAAGCATACACACCCACTTGTAATCCTTTTATGGAAAAATGTTAAAATATATGATGCACGACGTGAAAGCCAACCGCAGGTGCAAACTTTTCCTTTTAGACATTTTAGAATTTTCTTTAATGACATCATTGTTGTTAATATCATTTTTTCTGTGAGGTGCATAAATGTTAAGAAGAATGCCGTAAGAGCCCCCCCCCCCACCCCCACCCCTTTGGGGATACCGGGGACTCTTTCAGCATAAATAGTATCCCCACCTTCTGGACATTCTGTGCTAGAAATTTCCTCTTTTCTGTCACTCTCTTTGTTTCTTTCTTCCTGTTTTTCTTTCTGTCATTTCTTCTCATCATTTCCTGCTTTGCTGATCTATTCACCTGTATGCGTTCGATAAAGTCTTACGTACTTTTTCTTGGGATAGATAATTGAGTACACGTATTAAATGCATTTTTGGCTCTAAGGAAATGAGATATTCGGAAGCAGTTTAAGGTAATTTAGACCTGTTTTAGTGTCCTTAGTTATGTTTAAATTTGTATTCAGGTATGTTTTTTTAAATCCCCTGTGTGATAAATTTGACGGGGTGGTCGATGCCAGGGGCATCTCCTTCGATTATATGCACGAATGCATTGATATGTGTACTTAATTTTCTCCCCCCCCCCCCCTTTTTTTTTTGTGTGTTTAATTCTCTTTCCTTGTTTTTTCCTGTTGAAGAACTGTGTATGTTTTGAAGCAGATTATAGCCCTGATATGGCTCTACGCAGTCGGCTGGGCTTTAAACAAAAATAACAGTAACGGTAAGAAGAATACCAGAGGAAAGTGGTGGACGGGGGGTGAACGTGTGATAAGGTAAAAATCTGTCTAGAAGTGGGTGTTGGCAGCACGTGGGTTTTCCCAAGTCGTTAAGATCCGTACTATATTGACACTTGGACCTGCCGAAGTCCACACGCTCTTCCGTCACTCTGCACGTAACTCTTTCTCCTATCCCGTACCGGTACGATAGCCATTTTCCGGTGTCGCATGCTACAAATGCTCCCCTTGTTTCTTGTGCACCCCTGGCAATTTCACACTCCCTCTAAAACGGTGTTTGTCAAACTTGTGGTCTAGTAGCATGTCTTGTTGTCGCAAGTGTCTCTTTTGTTTTCTTTTTTTGTTTCTTTGTTTGTTTCTTTGTTTGTTTCTTACTTTCTTTCTGTCTTTCTTTCTTTCTTTCTTTCTTTCTATCTTCTTTCTTTCTTTGTATCTTTCTTTCTTTTCCTTCTTTTCTTTCTTTCTTTCTTTTTTTCTTTCTTTCCTTTTTCTTTCTTTCTTTTTCTTTCTTTCTTTTATTCTTTTCTTTTTTCCTTCTGTTCATTCATTAGTTCTTTCTTTTTTTTTTCTTTTCATGGTTTCTGTCTTTCTTCTGTTCATTCTTCATTCTTTCTTTCTTTCCTTCTTTCTTTCTTTCTTTCTCAGGCTAAAGCTACTTGGCGAAAAAGGAGGACAATTACATGATTTTTATGGGAGTAAAAGAATAAAGTAATAATGACTTTCCACATTGGTGACAAGCAAATACAGAATTTAACCAATGGACTCTAAAGTCATACCAGTATTGATATATTTGAAAAAAAATATATATAGCACGTAAAATGCAGGAACGACAACCAACGATGACATGATGATGACAACGATGATGATGTAATATCTATAAGAAAAGGTAGACAAAAAGTAGGTTCCCCAGATATTTTTTTTCTTAACTGCAGTTATGCCATTGGTGAGAAGGGCAGCAATGCAGGTTTCCCACTCCTGTCTGTTGTGGGCAAGTCTGTATGATACTCTGGAAACCCGTCACACAAATACTGATGGATTTTTTTCTGTTGCTGTTTCCGTATCAAGCCTATTTTTTCACTCCCCAAGACAGGGTTGTTAGCTCTGTGCAAAATACTGTTGAGTCCTATAGGCAGTGTAGAATAATCAGAGTTTTTCGGCTGATATTACACGTGCAAATTCCCACATCTCTAACAGCCGTGCACAATCGTTAACCCTTTGACTCCGCACCCTGTCCACCAGCTTCTTGCATTGTCAACCATGCTAGCAAAGCAAAAACTTACCCTTTGACTCCCTCACCCTATCCATCAGCAGCCTGCATTGTCAACCATGCTAGCAAAGCAAAAACTTAACCCTTTGACTCCCGCACCCTGACCATCAGCAACCTGCTTTGTCAACCATACTAGCAAAGCAAAAACTTAACCCTCTGAATCTCTCACCCTATCCACCAGCTTCCCGCAGGAAACTGGTGGATAGGGTGAGGGAGTCAAAGAATTGCGTTTTTGCTATTGGTGGATAGGGTGCGGGAGTCAAAGGGTTAAGTTTTTGCTGTAGGTGGATAGGGTGCAGGAGTCAAAGGGTTAAATTGTTGCTGTAGGTGGATAGGGTGCGGGAGTCAAAGGATTAAGTTTTTGCTTTTGGTGGATAGGGTGAGGGAGTCAAAAGGTTAAACAGTTGAAAGCCAGACCATAATATCTGGGAAATCAGAAAACCATGCCCACGGGCAAATTCACGTACAGATGCATTTGCCATGTGACACCGGTACCAACCACGGTTCCTAATGGATCGTCATATCTCTTACCATCATCATCATCATGTACCCTGCCACATGGCGTTGGCGATCATGACCCTCTATACGAATCTATCCCTTGTCTCTGCAAGCACATCTCCCATCCTGTCCGTCCTCAGCCACCCTGCAAGTCTGTCCAATATTTTCTCCCTGGGTAAGCGTAGAATACAGCCCTGTCACGCAGTCTCAATCCTGAATGGAACTCCATAGCATCATGATTATCACCCTCATCGCCATCATCATCATCTCATCGCAAAAACTGTTCCAGCTTCTGAGGCCTTAAGGTGGCGTAGAAAATGGGACTAAAAAAATATCTCCCTGGGTCTACCTGGTATTCTCTTTCCCTCTTATCTATTATCATCATCATCATCATCAAGTGCCCTGCGCGTGGCGTTGGCGATCATGGCCTTCCATCTGTTTCTATATCTTGTTGCCCCAAGCATCTTTCCACCCTCTTTGTCCTCAGCCACTCTGCAAGTCCGTCTAGTATCTTCTCCCTGGGTCTACCTGGTGCTCTCTTTCCCTCCACCTTCCCCGTTGTGACCAGGTGCTCCAATTCCCCTTTCCTCACAAAATGGCCTGTAAATGTTGCCTGTCTTTTCCTAATCAAGCACGAGATTTGATTTTTTTTTATCAAGATTTTGCGCTATATAAATATTGTAATTATTATAATCTTCCTTTCTTTATCTCTTATACGTACTATACTGTAATATTGACTCGCGCCCCAAAGAAGGGAGTAGGGTTGACATGAAGTTTGCCGCCATCCTATCGCTGTTGGCTCAGCGATAAACTTCAACCGTAATAACCAGCTAGTTGTTAACTTTGAGCACGAGGCGACAGTACGGACTGTGTGTGCAGACAACACAACTTTCCACAAGGACTTAAGGTGCTCGGGGGGTTCCTGTGGGTGGTCATCTGTCACTGACTGACAGGGCCTTGGACTGACCCTACTGACCGTGTGTGTGTGTGTGTGTGTGTGTGTGTGTGTGTGTGTGTGTGTGTGTGTGTTGTGTGTGTGTGTTGTGTGTGTGTGTGTGTGTGTGTGTGTGTGTGTGTGTGTGTGTGTGTGTGTGTGTGTGTGTGTGTGTGTGTTTATGGACCCTCACACGACACCCTTACACACTTATCGACTTGAATTCAGTCACACTCTTCACTTTGCTTGACCACTTCAACTGACTCTCAATCTCGCACCATCCTCGCCTGTCGCCTTTTATCTTAAACTTTTCAGGAACTGGAAGGAAACACACGCACGCACACAAGCACAAACACATGCACGCAAGCACACAAAGCACGCACCACGCCACACGCACACAAAAAAACACGACAATGCCAAAGTTCAATTATATATACAGTAATTTTTCTACTAAGAGGCATTATTATTAGCCTGTACTATCGAACATCGACACTGGTTCTACAGATATTCCACGTTTCATTTTATTATGAAATTAACATAGTATTCATTTTTATCATAATCTCAACATTAAACATTGGCCTGGTCCCTGCCTATCTTAATGTTTCCATCATTCTTATGGTATCAGCTTAGAGTTTCATTTAATGCCCTGCTGACACCACCAGAATAATGGAAACATTAAGACGGGCAACGTAAAGGCCAGTTTTTTTTAATGTTGCGGGCTGGCACTAAACCGAGATAAAGATCTCGAGTCCACGGTAATAAAGACTTGAATCCACGGCAAATATCAGACTAGACATCAGACCTTGAGTTCACGGTAGAACCAGACCTTAATTCAGGCTCTAGCCGCTGCAAATGGTAACCTAATACTGTAAGGAATTAAAGCGTGTAAAAGTATCGACGGAGAGAAGGAGAACCTATCCTAAAAAATAAATAAAGAGATAAAAATACATTTCAAAAAACCTGATTTGAGTGTTATAGCAAGGTCTCTACAATCCACACTCTCCTGAGATCCTAGGCTTACGGATTCCTTTCCTTAAGAGTGGATAAAGAAATGGTTTGTAAAATGGACAGTAATGTTTCTGTGGTATACCACACTGTACCACCCTGTTGCTTCACCCCCAAAAGTGTAAGAAATACTGCAATAATGACTTTGTCGTGAAAAGTGTAAAGAACACTTTAGATGACACTGTGTGTGTGTGGACAGACCACTCCACGTGACACTCTCTTCGTCAAAGATTCCTCAGCCAGCTGCGGTTTGAAGGAGCAGGAAAATCAAGTTCACGACCGTCAGTGTCAGAGTTCATCAGTTTCTGCCGGAGAGGTCACCGCCAAATTGTCCACGTTGAAAGAAATGCTGTGCTGGGTTTCAAGTTTGAAGAGTCCCCATCTCAAGATAGTCCGTGGACAGTTTTTACTTTACTATATGTTGTTCAAACTAGACCGCTTTTTTGTAAGGGATATCTTTTTTTTTAGTGACTGGAGGATGTGTGTGTGTGTGTGTGTGTGTGTGTGTGTGTGTGTGTGTGTGTGTGTGTGTGTGTGTGTGTGTGTGTGTGTGTGTGTGTGTGTTGTTTGTGTGTGTTTGTGTGTGTGTGTGTGTGCGTTTGTGTATGTGTTGTGTGTGTGTGTGTGTGTGTGTGTTGTGTGTGTGTGTGTGTGTGTGTGTGATGTTGTGTGTGTGTGTGTGTGGGTCTGTCTGTCTGTACAAGATAATTATGTGAACAAGATTTCATATTCAAGAGGTATACCAGCTTCTGAGGTGTTTTATTGAGAGACACACACAGATCCCAATATGTGTGTTGTGAGATAGTTTGACCATTTTTTGTTTTTTTGTTTGTTTTTTGTTTTGTTTTGTTTTGTTTGTTGTTGTGTTGTTTGTTTGTTTGTTTGTTTGTTGTGTTGTTTGTTTTAGTGTGGGTTTGTTTGACTTCTATGCGATGCGTGTTTATCTGTTCTCTGTTACGTAAATAAATGTTGCAGGGTTGTCTTGGTGTGTTTGCATTGAATTAAGTGGTTTACTCATTTACACACATATTGACCAAGTCCAGACAGAATTTATCTAAAATATACAAATTTTGAAATATATACCATCAGCATCAATTAATTAATACAAAATCAAGAGTTAAACTTGACACAGGACACGGGCGTTAAGAATGAAAGCATAAACTTACATCGTGAAATTGTTTCAAGTTGATTAGTTATGAAATTCTGATTGTAAGCGTCGAGAAAGTGGCAGAATAGTTCAGATCGCCTACCTATAACTTAACTCGAAGTTCAAGGTCGTTTCCCGTTGTGCTTGATTTAATCCTCAATTTAACGGAAAATCGAAGTGAAGTTTTGTCCTTCGGAAGCGACAAAGAACAAGTCGGACCCGTGGTCTTCGCTCTCTGCGTTCGCTAAGATCCAAGAAATTAAAAATTCGAAAGACGAAGGACTTCACCCGTCTGCACTAATTAAAGTATAGGAGAGATTGAAAATTTATGTCCTTCCCCTTGATGGCCAAATTAGTTTTGTTGTCTTGAAGTCTTGGTTAAAAAATGGGTGGCGCTGCAGTGCGGCGACGCATCTTTCGCGGAAACAACCCGAATTTACATAGTAAAACCATTGTGACCACACCACACACACACACACACACACACACACACACACCACACACACACCACAACACACACACACACACACACACACACACACACACATCACACACACACACACACACACACACACACACACACACACACACACACACACACACACACACACACACACACACACACACACACGCAAATGATATATTAATCCAAACTCTAAGAAAACAAAATTTACCAAGGAAAACTTCACACAGGACACATTGTTGACAGCAGCACCGACTTTTCCGCTTGGCCAAGATAAAGACACTGGTGACAGAGACGAAGAGCCCCGTATAAACTATACGTGCCGGACACTACGGGGGTCGAGGCCAATGCTTTTAGTTTTAATGGTCACTGCTCAACACTGAGCT
>JAPXFY010000014.1:3753923-3756423 GCA_030674185.1 Monoplex corrugatus | reverse complement strand
GCCGAAGGGCACATACCCCGGGGTAGCATAGGGGGAGGGTGGGTACACGGAGTCGGAGAGGCCAGCGGCCACCCGAGAGTAGGTCAGCAGGCCAGGGCTGTATTGGCAGGAGCACAAGGGTTGACCCGTGTGGGGGTTGGTGCCGAGGATTCGGCCGCCCTCGCAGCAGCCCCCGGACACCACCCCCGGGCTGGCCCCTGCGCCCCCCGTGCCTCCTCCCGCCCCGGGGGTGGTGTTGGAGCCGCTACCTCCTCCTGCTCCTCCCACTCCGGAGAGTGCCGAGGGTGACGTAACTGGTGGAGAGCTGGGCATCAGTAGCTGTGACAGAAAAACGAAATCAAACGTTTAGAACTTCCGAAAGAATTCAAAACACACACACACACACACACGCACGCACGCACGCACCACACACACACACACCACGCACGCACGCCACGCACACACACACACACACACCACACATCACATACCACACACACAAACACACACACATACACACAAACACACAAACACACACATACACACATACACACACACATACATACACACACACACACACACACACACACACACACACACACACACACACACACACACACACACACACACACACACACACAACACACACACACACACACACACACACACACAATCAACAGAAGTTAAAAGAAATGAAGAATATTTTACGTTTTATTAAATATAAATCTTCAAATCGGTAAACGGAGAGATGTGGAGAATAATTTCCAGGCATTTGGAATTTGTACCAAAAAAAAAAAAAATGGTTCGTCGCACTCGAAAAGTTCCATATGCGCTCCACTCAATTCATCAGTAATTATCTGACAACTTTCTTGACCCCTGCCCCACACCGTATACACAGACAAGGTGTTGCAATGGGGAAGGGGGGGGGCGGGGGGGGGGGGTGAAACAGAATTTATAGTACACTAAGCTCACACCACCAGAATGTTTGGAGCAAAAAGATGGGAAGCACACAGACCAATCTTTATGTTGCGGGATGGAACCGAACTCGAGACATCAAATCTTAGAATCTACGGCTCTACCAACAGACCATATTTAAAAACAAACAAACAGGAACCATAAAAAAAAAAAAAAATATAAAAAAAACACGAAAGAAGAATACGAACGTGTATTTAATACAACAAGACAAGACAGGCGCAAATTTTCGGCCAACTGGCCTTTGTCAAGAGGAAGATTACAAACAAACAAACAAACACCAGATAAAAAAAAATTATGAGAAAAAGACTGAAACTTCCCTGCTGCTGAGTCCAATGTGAAATATTCAGAGAGCATATTTCTTTGTGGCCAACAAACAAACAAACAAACAAAACAGTAATCCGCTAGCCTGGGACTGTCAGGAAATTACCGGGTACCCCAAAGACCGACCCTACGTCCACGGACGGGTGACAGGGAAGATGATCTCACAGTGAAAGGGAAAGAAAAGGTGAAGGTTGTCCCATCTAATTATAACTATACTACTACTATTAAAAAATACCTTGTTTGTAAAAGATCCTTGGGAGTATAAAACACAACGTTTCGAGCCCAAGCCCTTTGTCAAGTGAAAAAAAAAAATGGAACCACTGCTACTACAGTTCCTAATGATTATGATAATGATGATAATGATAATAGCATGAAAACGACAGAATAAATGACAACAACAGCAATAATAATAATAGAAAATAACAATAATAATGATGATGATGATAACAAAAATAATAACAATAATAATGATAATAATAACAACAACAATAATAATAATAATGATGATAATGATAATAATGATAATAATAACAATAACAATAATAATAATAATAATAATAATGATGATAATGATAATAATGATAATAATAACAACAATAATAACAATAATAATGATAATAACAACAACAATAATAATAATAATAATAATAATAATAATAATAATAATAATAATAATAATAACAATAATAATGATAATAATAACAACAATAATAATAATAATAATGATGATAATGATAATAATAATAATAAAAAGGTCCGGATGAAGAAAAGACAACAAGGTTAACGTGCCACCAACGCATAACTAAGTGCACGAGCGTACATCGTCGTCGTCATCGTCATCATCATCATCATCATCATCATCATCATCATCATCATCATCATCATCATCATCATCATCATCATCATCATCACCACCTATGACTGAGATTCAAAACCAGTCAATGAACGAAATCAATCAAGAAAACGATTCTCTCTCTCTCTCTCTTTCTCTCTCTCTCTCTCTCTCTCTCTCTCTCTCTTCTCTCTCCTCTCTCTCTCTCTCTCTCTCTCTCTCCCCTCTTCTTCTTTCTCTCTCTCTCTTCTTCTCTCTCTCTCTTTTCTTCTCTCTCTCTCTTTCTCTCTCTCTCTCTTCTCTCTTCTCTCTCTCTCTCTCTTTCTCCTTTTTCTCTCTCTCTCTCTCTCTTTCTCTCTCTCTTTTCTCTCTTCTCTCTTTCCTTCTCTCTTC
>JAPXFY010000014.1:3733923-3743923 GCA_030674185.1 Monoplex corrugatus | reverse complement strand
GTTGATATGAAAAATATTTCTTTAGTATCACATGAGAACCTTCGTACCACACAACAATTTCTAAAAGATGACATTCACCCCACCACCAGAGGAAGCAGCATCATTGCAGGAAATCTTGGAAGACACATTCGAGACCTCTTTTGGGAGACTCCAAGGAGAACAGCAAGATCAAGATCAGCACAGCTACATCCTTCCAGATTCTCCAGAGGACGGTACCACCTTTTCGACAACTACGTACCATGGTGGCCGTATAATATGTTTTGATATAACAGTATTACATATACAATTCTTGACGTTCATGTCACAGGACTTTTTCTGCGTCATCTCTGACATTTCTTCTGCTGAAAGTATACAATAACCAGGTTTTAGTCCGACTATCAAGACTCAGTCAGACTATACACTCTGTACATTTGAAGACGTGTATGCTATTATTTTGATTATTGGTTATTTGTTATTCATTGTAATCTAATATCTCCTCAATAAGTTATTTATACGTTGACTATATAATTTTCTTTTCATCGTTTTGCTACAATTTTGTTATCTTTACTTCGTAGTCTAAGTAATTGCGTAATTTTCTTTCTGTCCATCTCTCCTGTACACAGAAAATCAAAGTATTCATTATTATCGTCCATAAATAACAGTCAATAGAAAGTTGGAGATAAACCAGTATCAGTAATGCGACAGCAATCCCAAGTCAAGTTTTTGCAATGGAATTGTAGATCCCTTTCCACCAATTCGGCATACTTAGAGCATTTCCTGACATCAAATAGATGTGAAGTTTTGATTCTGCAGTCGATGAATGTTGTCGCAACCAAGCTTCCCAATTTCCCCAATTATTACTATCCTCCAGTCTATGAATGTGGGAATCACGGGAAGAAGGTATCCACCGCGATATATATACTCAAAGACTTACAATACTGCTTACTTACTTCCCCAGTTTTGAAATCAAGCGACGATTTGCACGCTTGTGCTGCCACTGTCCAATTAAGCAATTCTTTAAACATCAACGTTTTGTCAGTCTACCTGCCAACAGGTCCAAATGACCACAACACAGAATGGCTGCGCACGATCCAAGATCAGCAGCGTGGTAAATGGCTAATAGGTGGAGACTTTAATTCCCACTCCCCATTTTGGGAAAAGAACTGTTCTACTGTTACAAGCAATCGTTTGGTAGAAAATATCGTTGATAGTTCGCTTTACCTTCTAAATGATGGTAGTGTCACTAGGATCCCTGATGTCTCCAAACACAGGGCGACAGCCATCGATTTGTCTCTGATATCACCAGAATTAGCACCATCCTGTACCTGGGAAACTCACAGAGACACTTTGGGAAGCGATCATCTACCTATCATCATAACCATAACTGACAAAAACATCAGGATGAAAGACAGCTCTCCTGATATTATTCCAAAATATAATTACAAGCGTGCAGACTGGTCCTTATTTCGAACTACTCTTGCTAATCAGGATTACAGACATTATGAAAGTGAAAATGTAGACATTATGTTTTCTAAATTCCAAGAGTCAATTCTAGCCGCTGCAGACATATCAATTCCGAAACTCAAAACTTCTAGATCGAATTATCGATTGGGTAATGTTTGGTGGACAGAGGCATGTGAGAAAGCAGTTCAATATAAAAGGGAGAAATTCAAAATCTACATCAAAAGCCGGAAACCTGAAGATCATGTGGAAATGAAAAAAAGCTAACATCCAATGTAACAAAACCATCGCTGAAGCAAAGAAAGATTATTGGGCATCATTCTGCACAAAACAAATTTCAGATTTCAAAGATTTTCATAAAGTCTGGACGAAAATGAATCAAATGAAGAATGGAACCAACCTACAAAGGTGTCCGATAATAATAGAAACATGTAACACATTTCCTTCAGACATGGACAAAGCAGAAACTTTTGTGGAATTATTTGCTAAAAACAGTAAAGTTGAAGGTTTATCTTCAGACTGCAAACATCACAGAGAAATGGAAGATGACAACCCAATCTACACTGATCCATTACCTCAGAATGATCTCTGGTTTAATTCTCCAATCACCTTAGAAGAGCTAAAAAACACAATACTGTTTCTACACAACAAAACGAGTTCGGTAGGTGTTGATGCAGTTTCGACTGAAATGATTAAACATCTCCCTGAAAACTATCTTATTTTCCTACACAAAATTCTGCAGAAATGCTGGGTTAACGGAACTGTACCACAAATCTGGCAAAAGTCTATAGTTATACCGATATTAAAAGCAGGAAAATCGAAAACTGATAAAAACAGTTACAGACCCATTGCCTTGACGTCCCACACGAGCAAACTAATGGAAAGATTGATCTTAAACAGACTTTTACACTACTGTGATAAAAATAATGTTATTCCGGTAAACCAGGCGGGTTTTAGAAAAGGGAGATCTGCAGTTGAACACCTGGTTAAACTTACAACTCAGATCAAACAACAGTTTGCCCGCAGAAAAAGTGTTTTAGCTACTTTCTTTGATGTAAAAAAAAGCTTACGATCAAGTTTGGCATAAACGTCTATTGTTCAAGCTAAAATCTGTTGGTTTATCTGGTAATATGTACAATTACATTAAATCTTTTTTAGCTAATAGAACAATACGGGCTAGAGTGGGAGCTAGTTATTCTACTTCACGATGCCTCGACATGGGGATTCCACAAGGTTCAGTGATAGCACCTATTTTATTTAATATCCTTATACAGGATCTTCCTAAAGCTCTTTCAAATCGTGTTGTTTTAGTACAGTATGCTGATGATATATGTACTTGGATGAATATCACTTTAAAAAAGACAACTCCACAGAGAACACGGAATTACATCAGGAAGTTGTATCAAATTGATCTTGATAACCTTGGAAACTATATGTTAGAAAATGGTCTGTCATTGTCGGCAGAAAAAAACTAACATGATGCTGTTTGATCCTGGTGGTAACTCAAATAACTTACCTACTTTCAAATTGCTTGGTGAAGTGTTAAATTACAAACAGGTCGTAAAATTTCTGGGAGTTTACATCACGTCGAAATTAAGCTGGAATATTCATTTTGATTATATTTTAACAAAAGCACGAAAAACCTTAAATTTTCTAAAGATAATAAGCAAATTACCCTGGGGAATGGATACAAATATACTGATTCATCTGGCAACAGCGCTGGTCAGGTCTAAATTATCCTACGCGCAAGAAATTTTTTTCAATGCACCTAAATATTTACTAAAAAAGATTCAGAACTTGGACTGCAAAAGTCTTAAAATTGCACTAGGTGTACCAACTCATGCCTCTACTCTGGTAACGTACAAAGCTGCTGGAATTCTACCTCTAAACAACCATCGTGAGCTAGCTACAGCAAAGTTTGCAATTAGAACTACTTCACAAGCGAATAATTTTGTGAGCAAAGAAATTAAAATCAGGTCTGATATTGACTTTCCAAAACGAGCAAAAAACATTTCATCACAAATTACAACCGCAACTTACATATCTGACCTGATCAAACAATCCAACATAACTATGGATGAAATAGCCGAGAAACCAACGTTAACGCCTATCCCTACATGGGAAATGCTAAAGGCCACGTTTGATCTCGATTATGCAGACGTTAAAAAAGATGATAATGTCAACATTACGCTATCCACAGCTTGTGAACACATCGATGAAAAGTACCGTAACCACCTCCACATTTTTACCGATGGGTCAGTCTTAGCAAATCAGAGCGCTGGAGCAGCGTTTTATGTTCCAGAATTTAACATTAAAAAGTCTTTTTTCATTGGGACAAATGTATCTATAATATACAGCAGAACTGGTCGCTGTTGTTCAAGCGTTGCATTATTTAATAAGCCTTCGGCCTGTGTCTTTCAAAGTAGTTCTCTTTGTTGATTCAAAATCTGTATTATATGCCTTACAGTCTTTTGATACAGACACAAGACCTGATTTAATAATTGAGGCAAATCGTCTAATACACTGTTTAAAGATAAATGGCTCGGAAATCAGTTTATGCTGGGTGCCTTCTCACGTTGGTCTTCAAGGCAACAACGTAGTTGACAGAGCAGCTAAATCCGGTGCACTCAATTCTGAAAATTCCATAGAATTACATGTTAACACCTCGGTAAATGAAGCTTACAACTCGCTAGAATTAGCATCATGGATTCGATTTCATGAACATTTAAATGAAAAATTTGTGTCCCAAAAAAGAATCAAACTTTCAGTTCAAAATATCTGTAAAAAAATTCAGTATTCTTCGTTATATCATTTGAGAACAATTGTTACCACATATTTTCGTATTCAAATGAACGCTTTGAAAACTAAATATTGTAAAAACGTTTTATGTATTTGCGGTGAACAATTCACATTGTATCACTGTTTGTTTTACTGCAGAAAGCTTCGTTATTTCTTACCAAAGATGTTTACACAAGGAAACTATCTTGAAAAGCATTTTAAAGAAGTAATATCAGATCAAGTTCTGTTAGTTAAAATTTCAGAATCATTGGTTCACAGTCCTGTTAATGCGTTACTTTAAGGTTATTATTTTAATTATTATTATTTTATTTTGTTTTGTTTTGTTTTTTATGACGATGTTTTCTTTTACATTTAATGTTAGCGTTGTTCTAGTTTCATTTCTCTGTTCATCCATATCCTTTTTCTAAAAACCTTGCCGATTCCTTTTAATTTTTTTTTCCGTCTCTTACTCTGTTCCCCTCTCACCCCTCTCCCCCCCCCCCCCCCCCCCCAAAAAAAAAAAATCATCCTCCATGCCATTTTTACCCGTCTAATATCACTTATAGTGAAAAGACGTTAAATCAAGGAACGAACACACACACACACACACACACACACACACACACACACATACACACACACACACACACACACACACACACACACACACACACACACCATAATACACACTTGATTCACTCTAAGCAACAGAAAAGTAGAATATACAAATAACGGGAAAAGTCAGACGAAAGAAACAAAACATTAAAAACGCGACTGGAAATTCTCCGTAATGTTCACTGAATATCTTCGTGTTACTCTGTTCTGTACGCGTATATACAGACCTCTGAATTTTAATTATTTTAAACGCAAACCTTCCCTCTCTAACACCGCTTGTTATGAATTATGAAAGTTCTTTTCTATCGAATAATTATGCACACAAAATGGGTATACGTCCTGTCTGAAAAAAACAGCCGTCACAATATATAGTAGGAAAGTGTATACCACAAACTCGCTGCAAAGAGAAAAATGCAACAACAACAAACTATTCATTTACCAAATACGTCTTGCTTTGATTTGATTGCACTGTTTGTCATCTGTCTGTGACTAAACCAAGACGACCTTGATTTTTGTCATGGAGGTAAAAAAAAACACACACAAACAAACAAACAAACAAACAAACAAAACAAAACAAAAAAGAAAGAAAAGCAACTTCTGGACTCATTATTTCAAAAAGGAACCAGAAAAAAAACAAAAAAAACACGAAAGAAGAATAAGAACACGTATTTAATACAACAAGTCTTGTCTTGTCTTGTCTTGTCTTGTCTTGTCTTGTATTAAATACGCGTTCTTATTCTTCTTTCGTGTTTTTTCTTTTATTTTCTGGTTCCTGTTTGCTTGAACGCAGGCAGTCACACTTGTTTTGGATTTCACTATTTCAAAGGTATTTCAAAGGTTCAGATTCTTGTTACGGGCAGTGGAGTAAATCAGTTGTCCTGGACTATTCCTTGTCTGCAATGATGGTTGATGACATGGAGTTTGGACTTGTTCAAGAGGGATTCATCAATCTCGGGCAGTTCAATATGCTGTCCACCTAAATCTGCAAACAATTATCTGGCAGACTCCTTGAACCGGCGCAGAATCCTTTGCTCTATGAAACAGTACGCCGATACCACCAGAATGACGGAAACGTTAAGAGAAACGTTAAAATGAGCAGTGAACAGGCCAGTTTTTCATGTTGTGGGCTGGGGTTAAACTCCAGATATCAGATCTTGAGTCCACGGCTCTATCAACCAGTCCAGGGGGGGGGGGGGGGGGAGGGGACCGTCGCCAGCCCAATGGTTCAGCTTACAAACCCTGTATTATAAGCAAAGCGCTCAAACAAATGGAATATTCTGAGCTCCGTACTACGAAATAAATCACGTTTCAGAGAGGACTGTACCCGTAGCTGTCTAAGATCCTGAAGCACACTTAAAATTCTATACAGAGACTGGATAAAAACAGACATATTATACAGAGGATGGATAAAAACAGACATATTATACAGAGGATAGATAAAAACAGACATATTATACAGAGGATAGATAAAAACAGACATATTATACAGAGGATAGATAAAAACAGACATATTATACAGAGACTGGATAAAAACAGACATATTATACAGAGGATAGATAAAAACAGACATATTATACAGAGGATAGATAAAAACAGACATATTATACAGAGGATAGATAAAAACAGACATATTATACAGAGGTTGGATAAAAACAGACATATTATACAGAGGATAGATAAAAACAGACATATTATACAGAGACTGGACAAAAACAGACATATTATACAGAGGTTGGATAAAAACAGACATATTATACAGAGGTTGGATAAAAACAGACATATTATACAGAGGTTGGATAAAAACAGACATATTATACAGAGGTTGGATAAAAACAGACATATTATACAGAGGTTGGATAAAAACAGACATATTATACAGAGGTTGGATAAAAACAGACATATTATACAGAGGTTGGATAAAAACAGACATATTATACAGAGGTTGGATAAAAACAGACATATTATACAGAGGTTGGATAAAAACAGACATATTATACAGAGGTTGGATAAAAACAGACATATTATACAGAGGTTGGATAAAAACAGACATATTATACAGAGGATAGATAAAAACAGACATATTATACAGAGACTGGATAAAAACAGACATATTATACAGAGGTTGGATAAAAACAGACATATTATACAGAGGTTGGATAAAAACAGACATATTATACAGAGGATAGATAAAAACAGACATATTATACAGAGACTGGATAAAAACAGACATATTATACAGAGGATAGATAAAAACAGACATATTATACAGAGACTGGATAAAAACAGACATATTATACAGAGGTTGGATAAAAACAGACATATTATACAGAGGTTGGATAAAAACAGACATATTATACAGAGGTTGGATAAAAACAGACATATTATACAGAGGATAGATAAAAACAGACATATTATACAGAGGTTGGATAAAAACAGACATATTATACAGAGACTGGATAAAAACAGACATATTATACAGAGGATGGATAAAAACAGACATATTATACAGAGGTTGGATAAAAACAGACATATTATACAGAGGATAGATAAAAACAGACATATTATACAGAGGATGGATAAAAACAGACATATTATACAGAGGATGGATAAAAACAGACATAATTATACAGAGGATGGATAAAAACAGACATATTATACAGAGACTGGATAAAAACAGACATATTATACAGAGACTGGATAAAAACAGACATATTATACAGAGGATAGATAAAAACAGACATATTATACAGAGGATGGATAAAAACAGACATATTATACAGGGGATGGATAAAAACAGACATATTATACAGAGACTGGATAAAAACAGACATATTATACAGAGGATAGATAAAAACAGACATATTATACAGAGGATGGATAAAAACAGACATATTATACAGAGGATGGATAAAAACAGACAGAAGTGGAGTACCTTCGTTGATGTCCTACATACCAGAGGCATAGGTGGCCAGTAACTAAGTAAGCAAGCACTCTTAGCTTTTAACAACTACCAGTGGCTAAACATTGGGGGGAAAATCCCCCAAAACAATATGAAAACACCAAAACCTTTATGCAACAGATACGCCAACGCTCTATGCAGATGATTATAATACATCTGGCTACAAATTGTAACCAAAAACCATATTATGTAAAACGGCCAAAGAAGAAGCGGAGGACAACTGTAGTGTAATCGCATAAAGGAATCTTTCTTTCAGCAACACCTCGCTACAGAAGACAGCCATGGGATACACGAAGGTCACGTGACAGGAAGGGACGGAGGATGGGGGTGGGATGGGGGTGGGAGAGAGATGTCATCCTGCATAATATCCACTTTTTACATTATGTACCCAAGATCTTGAGGTGGTGGTGGTGGTGGTGGTGGTGGTGTAACAGATGTCACACTGTTTAACATCAAGCTTATTATGTACCCCAGATGTACCTCCTCTCCCCAACCCCCATCCCAAACCCCCAACCCCCCGACCCCCCTACCCCCGTTCCCACCCCCCAAACAGGGCGTTTAAGCAGTATGCTCACGGCGGGGCGAGATGAGCATTAAAACAAGCTAGACCCAAAAGCTGTCATGGCGAAGAAGCGCCGCCTGTCACCAATAATGAATTAGGGGATTGCTGGGCTGGCATGCGCCTCACGAAACGTGTCTTCAAACATTTTCCTGACATCCACTTCGCCCCCTCCACCTCTCCCTTCCCTTGTCCATGCCGGCTTCGTTCTGGAATCTGCAATCCAACAAACGTCAGCCAACTGTCAGTGGAACTGACGGCGTCTCGCAGTCGTTAAAAACCAGCTAAAGGACCGGCTTCAGCCCGCGGTGACCTCCCTTGATCTCAGGTATCAACACCAGGCCAGCAAACAGGATGCTTTTAGGCAGGAAATGGAGATTATTGCCCTAATTATTTATCCATTTTTTTTGTCTTCTTCTTCTTCTTTCTTTTCTTCTTGATTATATGATGACGATAACGGTTTGTGGCAGGAAATGTGAACTATTGTGATATTTTGTGTGTTGTCTTGTTCTTCAGTTTTCTTCTTTCTTCTCCTTCCCCCTTTCTCTCTTTCTTCGTGTTGGGAACGTACAGACTGCTGAGAGATTTTAGTTTTCTTCTTTCTTACGGTTGTCGTGGTCCTTCTTCCCATTCTCATTGCACCATGATGAAAACCGTGTGACGAGCCACTCAAAATCGAACCACCTTCTTATTGAATGCCGGGACTTGCAGAATCTGAGACAAGCCATACAGCAGACCGCTTGAAGAACCTCTACAGAGACGTTCTTCGGATATAATTTTCCAACTCTACAGAGACGTTCTTCGGATATAATTTTTCAACTCTACAGAGACGTTCTTCGGATATAATTTTTCAAATTTTTACAAGAATTCAATAGAATTCATCTGATATACGGAACAGAATTTTTTCAAAATGTCTTTCAAACTTGAAAGGCTGAGCATGTGCTTAGTTTGGCTTTTTAATTAGGCTTGGAATTGTTTTCAACGTGGTGTTCGCCGTGATATGGCGTTAGTGCTCGGCTAGGCTATCAGTGACCAACGAAACTCGTTCTCTTCAAAGTAACGAACCTAACTTCTTCTTTTCAAAGTGTTATTACTATAGTCAGCAAAGACAGAGAAATAAAACCATCCCCAATGAAGTGTGATTGAAGAGTAGGTCTACATGTACTGTTGACTGTAATTTCATACTTGTTCTTTAAAAACTGATGTTCCCTGACACAGGAACCAGAAGAACAAGAAAACCAATGTAAGCGCGTATCCAACAAAACAAAACAAAACAAGCGCAAATTTTCGGCCAACTAGCCTTTGTCAAGCGCGAACGCGTACGCACGGTCACAAACACGAAACAATGGATAATAAAAACGGGACTAAAAACTTCCCTGCCGCCTCGTCCAGTGGGTAAGAAGGGGACCGTGCGTTCGCGCTTGACAAAGTCTAGTTGGCCGAAAATTTGCGCTTGTTTTGTTTTGTTTTGTTTTGTTGGATACGCGCTTATATTGGTTTTCTTGTTCTTCTGGTTCCTGTTTGCTTGGGCGCGGGCAGTTACACTTGTTTTGGGTTCCCTGACTCAGTTCTACTTTTATTTATGATGTACTTGGTACCTATTTTCCTTAAGTTGTAATACTTAACATGATAGTACACAAATAATGTTT
>JAPXFY010000014.1:3698923-3703923 GCA_030674185.1 Monoplex corrugatus | reverse complement strand
TGTGTGTTTTGTATCTGTGTATGCTTTATAATCGTAATTTGTCCTTGACAATGGTTGTATCTAATTACTCTTAATATTTTGAATAAACTGACCTGACCTGAATGAAAATACTAAGGAAAGAAAACACCAGAAACGGTAACCAAAAACACTAAAGTAGAATAACAACGCATATATAATTCACACTACATGACAGGAACAAAACACCAACCACCTGACCTTTGTCAAGCGTACATCAAAGACGACAAAGAAACAAGTACACAAAACTTAAGACAGAACCAACAACAACGACAACAACAACAACAACAGAACGTCCCTGAAGTTTCGTTGAGCTGAATAAAATGAGTCATTTTTTTTTGTGTGTGTATGTATTCGTATCTTTGTTGTGTTTTTTGGTGTTTGTTCGACAAAGGCCAGTTGACTGACAGTTTGTTCCTGTCTTGTCTTGTCTTGTTTTGGTGAATTAAAAATACATGTCCTTGTTTTTCTTTTTTGGGGGGACATCTCGTTTCGTCGTTTTTTTCCGATTTCGACATTTTCCTGTTCCTTCTTTTTCACGTTCCTTCCTTTTCACGTTCCGTCTATTTCACGTTCCGTCATTTTCACGTTCCGTCCTTTTCACGTTCCGTCCTTTTCACGTTCCGTCATTTTCACGTTCCGTCCTTTTCACGTTCCGTCCTTTTCACGTTCCGTCCTTTTCACGTTCCGTCTTTTTCACGTTCCGTCTTTTTCACGTTCCGTCCTTTTCACGTTCCGTCTTTTTCACGTTCCGTCATTTTCACGTTCCGTCTTTTTCACGTTCCGTCCTTTTCACGTTCCGTCTTTTTCACGTTCCGTCTTTTTCACGTTCCGTCCTTTTCACGTTCCGTCTTTTTCACGTTCCGTCTTTTTCACGTTCCGTCCTTTTCACGTTCCGTCTTTTTCACGTTCCGTCCTTTTCACGTTCCGTCTTTTTCACGTTCCGTCTTTTTCACGTTCCGTCCTTTTCACGTTCCGTCTTTTTCACGTTCCGTCTTTTTCACGTTCCGTCATTTTCCGTTTCTCCTTTTCCAGTTCAGACCCCCCCCCCCCCCCCATCCCACCCCCTCATTTCGATTTATCCTGTTTTGTCTTATCCAGTTTTGTTTTATCCTGTTTTGTTTTATCCTGTTTTGTGTTATCCTGTTTTGTCTTATCCTGTTTTGTTTTATCCTGTTTTGTTTTATCCTGTTTTGTGTTATCCTGTTTTGTGTTATCCTGTTTTGTGTTATCCCGTTTTGTTTTTATCCTGTTTTGTGTTATCCCGTTTTGTTTTATCCTGTTTTGTGTTATCCTGTTTTGTTTTATCCTGTTTTGTTTTATCCTGTTTTGTTTTATCCTGTTTTGTGTTATCCTGTTTTGTTTTATCCTGTTTTGATTTATCCTGTTTTGTGTTATCCTGTTTTGTGTTATCCTGTTTTGTGTTATCCTGTTTTGTGTTATCCCGTTTTGTTTTATCCTGTTTTGTGTTATCCCGTTTTGTTTTATCCTGTTTTGTGTTATCCCGTTTTGTTTTATCCTGTTTTGTATTATCCCGTTTTGTTTTATCCTGTTTTGTGTTATCCCGTTTTGTTTTATCCTGTTTTGTGTTATCCCGTTTTGTTTTATCCTGTTTTGTGTTATCCCGTTTTGCCTTGTTCTGTTTTGTGTTATCCTGTTTTGCCTTGTTCTGTTTTGTGTTATCCTGTTTTGTCTTATCCCGTTTTGCCTTATCCCGTTTTGCCTTATCCCGTTTTGCCTTATCTCGTTTTGCCTTATCCCGTTTTGCCTTATCTCGTTTTGCCTTATCCCGTTTTGCCTTATCCTGTTCCGTCTTATCCCGTCTTGCCTTATCCTGTTTTGACTTATCCCGTTTTGCCTTATCCTGTCTTGCCTTATCCCGTTTTGCCTTATCCTGTTTTGTCTTATCCCGTTTTGCCTTATCCTGTTTTGTCTTATCCTGTTTTGTCTTATCCTGTTTTGTCTTATCCCGTTTTGCCTTATCCTGTTCCGTCTTATCCCGTCTTGCCTTATCCTGTTTTGACTTATCCCGTTTTGCCTTATCCTGTCTTGCCTTATCCCGTTTTGCCTTATCCTGTTTTGTCTTATCCCGTTTTGCCTTATCCTGTTTTGTCTTATCCCGTTTTGATCCCGTTTTGCCGTATCCCGTTTTGATCCCGTTTTGCCTTATCCCGTTTTGATCCCGTTTTGCCTTATCCCGTTTTGCCTTATCCCGTTTTGCCCTATCCCGTTTTGCCTTATCCCGTTTTGCCTTATCCTGTTTTGCCTTGTCCCGTTTTGCCTTTTCCCGTTTTGCCTTATCCCGTTTTGCCTTTTGATACGTGACTTTTAAATTAGTCCCATTTTGCCTGAAATACACTGACTTGTGCATTAGCTTATTAACACGTGGACACCTGCATACATCAAACACAAAATGATAAAATGAATAAGAATTAGTTTTTTCTTTTAATTCATTCTTCTTCCGTCTCCCTTTCTCACAAACTATTTTTTCTGAGTTTACGACGTAGATAAAGCAAACTGGAACAAGTACATAAGGCAAAATGGTACTTCCGCTCAGTCCAAAATGCACAGCCCAAAATCAGGAAGGTTAATTAAAAATGCGAAATGGGGAAAAAGCGAAACGGGGTGTCACCCTGTTTTCGTGAAACTGTTTTCAGTTTTCTTGAAAGCTGGCAGATATTTCGATTCCGACTCAGGAATGGTTGAAAGCTGTTCCGAAAATGACTTCTTCATCAGAATCATGTGAACAGGGGTTCCATAATAACCATCAACCTTTCTCTGTCATGGCTATAGTTTACAGCCAACGGGCAAGGACTGATCTCGTGGTCATAATAAAATATTATTGATATTATTGTCAGCATTATTATTATTATTATTATTGTTATTATTATTATCATCGTTATCATCATCATCATCATCATCATTGTTAGCATTATTATTATTATTATTATAATATCATTATTATTATTATTATTATCGTTATCATCATCATCATCATTAGTATTACTATTATCATCATTATTGTCATTAGTATTATCATTTTATTCATCATCATCATCATCATCATCATCATCATCATCAGGTGCCTTGCCACATCACGTAAGAGAGAGGGAAAGAGAGAGAGAGAGAGAAAGAGAGAGAGAGAGAGAAAGAGAGAGAGAGAGACGGGAAGACAGACAGAGACAGAGACAGAAACAGAGAAATAAAGAGACAGGAGAGAGAGAGAGAGAGAAGGAGGAGGAGAGAGAGAAGAAGGAGGCGAAGAGGAGAGAGAGAGAGAGACGGAGACGACAGAGACAGAGAGAAACAGAGAATAAAGAGAGAGGAAAGAAGAGAGAGACAGAGAAGAGAACGAGAGAAAAGGAGAGGAAGAGAGAGCGAAAGAAGAGAAGAGAGAGGGAGGGACAGAAAAGAAGAAGAGCGAGAGAGAGAGAGAGGGGGGGGAGGAAACAAGCACAAAACAAAAGCAATATCTGATAATCATGTAAGACAAAAAAACAGCATATAAATAAATAATGTAAATAAATAATACGAAAGGCTATAAGTATTACCCAACGAACAAACAATCGCAGAAAACAAAGCAAACACACTCACTCACTTAAACCCATCCACAAGCCACTCAAGAACCAAAAAGACAAAAAAAGCAAACAAAACAAAACCAACAGCTTGCCTTTATGATGATAGTCGCTGTGTTCGGCGCCTGCCGTAATGAGCAATTCAGACACTGACAGAATAAAAACAGACAAACAAACAAAACACAAAAACAAATGAACACAGATACAAAAGAAGAAGCAGACTACATTGGCTTTTTCTGCATGAAACGCCGGTTGTTCTTCCCGGGGAAAGCGTGTCGTTGAAATGCGGCGACTCTCGCTTTTTTCTGTACGCCCTTTACAAAAACTGACTATTTTTTATTTTTTTATTTTTTTATTTTTTTATTATTTATCTATTCATTTATTAATTTTAGTTATGTATTTATCTGTCTATCTATTTTTTCATTTATTTATTTGTTTATTTATATATTTATCTATAAAAATGGAGTTCCATGGACAGCAAAGAAAACAAACGAGACAGTCTTGATGGAGGCAGACACAAGTAGATCACTCACAAGGAAGATTAGGAAAAGACAGGCAACATTTATAGGCCATTTTATGAGGAAGGAGGATTTGGAGCACTTGGTCACAACGGGAAAGCTGGAGGGAAAGAGAGCACCGGGTAGACCCAGGGAGAAAATGCTGGACGGACTTGCAGAGTGGCTGGGGACGAGGGGGGATGGGAGAGATGCTAGGGGCAACGAGAGATAGACAGATGGAAGTCCATGATCGCCAACGCCATGGGGCAGGGCACCTGATGATGATGAACAATGGAGTTTTCTACTGCAATTCCTCTTGGACAACTCTTCTGCTGATGTGGAATCTTTCACGAGCGCTTTGTTCATCACAATCGACCTCAGTTTATCGAATCACCTGAAAGACTGGCAACCCAGATGAGTACTCAAAACTGTTGTTGTAAAAAGGGAGAAACAAATCTCTGTCCGACCGGGGAGTCGAACCCGGCACCCCTTTGGATTCTTGAGCATGTGTATAACCCACTGGGCCACCACTCCAACACCACCATCAGAAACATGAACTGAAGTGAATGGATTTGTCACCTGTTTTGTGGACTTAGGAATTTCCTCACTCAAGGGCATAACAACTGACAGAACGCTCTGAGGGTGTCCGTCTCCTGAGCTGTTCCCCAACTTCCAATAGTCAGTCTTGTTTCCATTTTTCCCCTCTTGCGTTGTCTTCTGTAACCCTGTGACACCCGCACCCTGCCCACCAGCATCCTGCATTGTCAACCATGCTCACTAAGCAAAAACTTAACCCTTTGATTCCCTCACCCTATCCACCAGCTTCCTGCAGGAAGCTGGTGGATAGGGTGAGGAAATCAAAGGGTTAAGTTTTTGCTGATGGTGGAAAGGATGCGGGAGTCAAAGGGTTAAA
>JAPXFY010000014.1:3686423-3688923 GCA_030674185.1 Monoplex corrugatus | reverse complement strand
GGTTGGCAACATGGACGGTTGGGTTGGTGACATGGCGGGTTGGTGACATGGCGGGTTGGTGACATGGTGGGTTGGTGACATGGCGGGTTGGTGACATAGCGGGTTGGTGACATGACGGGTTGATGACATGGCGGGTTGGTGACATGGCGGGTTAGTGACATGGCGGGTTGGTGACATGGCGGGTTGGTGACATGGCGGGTTGGTGACATGGCGGGTTGGTGACATGGCGGGTTGGTGACATGGCGGGTTGGTGACATGGCGGGTTGATGACATGGCGGGTTGGTGACATGGCGGGTTGGTGACATGGCGGTTGGTGACATGGCGGGTTGGTGACATGGCGGGTTAGTGACATGGCGGGTTGGTGACATAGCGGGTTGGTGGCATGACGGGTTGGTGACATGGTGGCTTGGCGACATAGCGGGTAGGCAACATGGCGGGTTGATGACATGGCAAGTTGGCGACATAACGGGCTGGTGACATGGCAGGTTGGCGACACAGTGGGTCGACGACATAGCGTCCCCGTAACACAGCGAAAACTTCCTGCTGGAAAGAAAGGTCTAGCGGTCTTTAGCTTGGATTTAGGATCCGATCTGCCCAAATCAGTCGGCTTGGCGTAGAATGTGGCAGTCGATGGTGGCGATGATTCACCATTGAATGGCAAGAGGAGGGGGGGGAGGGGAGGGGGATTCTGAATTTCCTCCCGTGACTGTGAACGTGTGGGCAGATTTTTTCTTGTTTTTCTTGCCTCCCCCTTGAGGTTGATGCCCTGGTTTGAAATCAGTTGCCACGGAAAAACACCGGGGAAGAATTAAAAACACAAAACAAGAGTCGAAAGCGAAACAAGAATACTATATAACAGGATGATCAAGCCACTCCTATTATGTCCCTTTTTAGACAGAAATGATCACAAAAAGACCCGAGTTTTGTTCTTCTCTGTGTCATTGCTACTTTGGGGTTTGTTCAATAGGAACTCATCGCAAATCGGATAATTCCAAATGCGCTTCATCCAAATCCGCCAGCAATTACCCGGCAGACTCCCTGAGCTTGCGCAAAATCCTTTGCACTGGCGAGGTCTTGAAATGGGGAGAGGGGAACAAAGACATGTGAAACACTAATCTGACACCTCAATAATAAAGGAAACATGGATTGGCAGCGAACAGGCCATTTTTCAATGTTGGGGGTTGGGACTGAACTCCAGATATCAGATCTGAAAAAGCTTCAGTTGTAATAGTTGGTGTGTATCGAGGACCAGCGTAGACTGTGTCACAAGCAGTTGTAATAGTTGGTGTGATCGAGGACCAGCGTAGACTGTGTCACAAGAATGAAAAACAGATTTAGTGTTGTCAGAAATTCCTGAGAAAATCTCGTTCAATACCTTCCTGAAAACAGTGTTGATTTTCGGCACCAGATCTTCGGTGCACGGAATGGAATGGAATCTTTTATTTAATGTCTGTTCACAATAGTGAATTAGACAACCACACACACAACACATCCCCCCCCCAACACACACACACAACACACAAACACACCCAACAAACACACACAACACACTACACACAAACACACACACCACACACACACAACACACCACACACACACACTACAAAACAAACACAAACACACACAACACACACACATACACACACATAATACACACACACACAAACAACACACACACAAACAAACACACAACACACAATACACACCACACAACACACACACACACACACCACACACACACACACACACACACACAACATACACACACAACAACACACCACACACATAACACACACCACACACATACACACACACACACACACACACACACACATGCACACAGGGGAAAAAAGGGGTGGGGTGGGGGTGGGGGATGGGGATGGGAAGGGGTAGTAGAAGTTTGAATGTAAGAAGGGGAACAATTACAATTAATAATTCAGAACAATAAATTAACACTGTCAAATAATAACAGACAACAATTAATTAACTCTTCATAACAATTTGCCAACAGGGGATTTGAGAATCTGCTGGACTACCGAAAAAATATGATTATATTTGTTGTAAAGCATATATCTAGAGTCAGTACACGGGTTTATTCAAAGAGCCAGTCCACCAACCAGAATATTAAAAGACAAAACAATAAACAAACAAAAACATATGTGGCCTGCTCGATGTTCGAGTCCTGCATAAACAGCACAGAGCTCTACCCACGGGGCCATTGTGTAAGAAATGCCCCGAAGTACTTTGTCTCTATGGGGAATATTATCGAGGAATATGAGTTCTTCTGCAACAACTAGGGGTTGCTTTTTAAAATGGTGTTAGCCCTAATATGGTCTTAGTGATCGGCTGGGCTATAAGTAACAAAAAAGGAAATAAGAGGGAAACAGGGAGAATTTTAAATATCAACTAAGTAACATAATTCTTGAGAGTCACGGAGTTATCTCCCATGTAGAATTTCTCAAACCCAACACAGTTTGCGCTACCCATTCCGCTAACATAG
>JAPXFY010000014.1:3676423-3678923 GCA_030674185.1 Monoplex corrugatus | reverse complement strand
ACAAAGAACAGACAGACTATACAACATTTTAGAGGGAAAACACCAATGTACAAAAGTCGGAGGAAACACAGCAAAACTTCCAAGTGTTTCGTGAAGCTGGAGATCCTGACTGCTGTGACATCACGAAGTGTTTATGGTTTATGGTAACTGGGAAGCAGGGGAGACAATGCGATGTGTCGGTGGAAGTGAGATAAATTCTCCAATGTAAAAAATGGTCATGTTTTATCGTGAGAACGGTCTAGGGAGAAATATTGGAAATCAATGAAGTATAATGCATTTACACAATTTGTAAAATGTCGTTTCTTGAGTGACAGATGAATAAAATGAAAACCATATTTCCTCTCGGCCTGAACTCTATCAATTGACGTCATAACAGTTTCGAGTCAAGACTATGTAATGTGTAGCCTACGTAAAATATTCTGATGTGTTTGTGTAGCATATCGTAGTCAGTGACTAAAGTCCCCTTGAAAAGGCGGGTGTACCGCCAAAAATTTGGGAAAATTTTACATCGATTTGTTGCCTTTTCTGTGCACATGCTGCTTCAATTATAAAATATACATACATACATATATATATATATATATATATATATATATATATATATATATATATATATATATATATATATATATATATACAAAGAGATAGATATATAGATTGATACTTTCCTTTAAATCCCCAAACAGGAAAATAGGAAATATAACCTAAAACACAAAGAAAACAGTTACCACGACGATGACAGCAACATTGTCGTCAGAACCATTCCTTCGTTACAATCCCCTACCACCATCACCATGGCCACCATAGCCAACAACATTGTTGTATCATTATTATTGTGATCATTTTCGCGATCATCATCATCCATCATCGTCGTCTTCGTCATCGTCGTCGTCGTACTAGTAGTAGCGATTTTGTTATTATTATAGTTAAATCTATGTGTGTGTGAGAGTATTCATATAATTTTCGATGAATTTGCAAGAAATTACATACAGTAAAAAGGGCGCTGTAGTAATAATGACAATAATAATAATAGTTTAATAATAATAAACAACAACAATGATAATAATAATATAATAATAACAAATAACAATAATAAAATAATAATAATAATAAAATAAAATATAATAATAATAATAATGATAATGATAATGTACTGCTACTGTTACTGCGACTATTATACTTAATAACAGTTACAATAAAAATAAATGATGCGACTAATAATAATAATAATGATAACTTCGACGACGATGATAATGATGGTGGTAGTTCTTGGACACTTAACGTCCGATCTCTAACTAAAGTATCGTTTTGGTCATGTCACTGCTTGAAGCGAACATTTTTGCTTTTGCTATAAAAATACAGAGTGAAAGAAACAATGAATCTTCCTTTGTTGGTTGGTTGGTTGTTGGTTGTTTGGTTGGTTGGTGGTTAGTTGGTTGGTGTTGGTTGGTTGTTTGGTTGATTGGTTGGTTGGTTGGTTGGTTGTTTGGTTGGTTAGTTGGTTAGTTGGTTGGTTGGTTGGTTGTTTGGTTGGTTGGTTGGTTGGTTGGTTGGTTAGTTGGTTAGTTGTTTGTTTGGTTGGTTGGTTGGTTAGTTGGTTAGTTGGTTGGTTGGTTGGTTGCTTGCTTGCTTGCTTGCTTGCTTGCTTGCTTGTTGATTGGTTGGTTGGTTGTTTGGTTGGTTAGTTGGTTAGTTGTTTGGTTGGTTGGTTGGCTGGTTGGTTGGTTAGTTGTTAGTTGGTTGGTTGGTTGGTTGGTTGGTTGGTTGGTTGATTGGTTGGTTGGTTGGTGTTGGTGTGGTTGGTTAGTTGGTTGATTGGTTCTGTTCTTTCTGTTGTTTCTTTATCTCTTTGTTTCTTTCTTTCTTTTCTTCCCCACCTGCCCCTCTCACCACACGGAGGTACCGAGTGGTACTATCGTGGCTGACCGATTTCAAGTGAAATTGTAAGTTTATCGAATCGATTCGTTAAGTAGAACAGTGCATAGCATCATATCCAATAGAATCACATTGCTATCGTTACAAAAGCGCATGAGTCGTAACCTTTCCGTCATACTGTGTATCACACCGCGTCGTTCTTTTTACTGCATCCAAGGTACAGCGCCACACTATTAAATTAAGGGAAGCAACACGGTTCGACTCAATTCGTTTCGCCTAACATTTTGATCTTTGTCACTTTGATTTTTGTCCAGTGCGCGCGTTAAATATCCTTCAAGCCATAGTCAGTATTCGGTGCCCTGTGGGTAAGCGAAAAACACCTAGCATGTACATCCCCGAAAACGGATGTTCTTTGCTGTTCTTTTGGTTTAAAGTCCAGCCGACTGCGTAGAGCCATGTCTGGCATAACCTGTTGTTTCAAAACATACACAATAGATCGACTGGAAAAAAAACAACAACAACAAAAAACAAAAAAAAGAAAATTAAATACACGTATCAATGCATTCGTGCACATAGGTAAAAACAAAACATGACCGCTGGATCTTTAGGGTAAAACATAAAACAT
>JAPXFY010000014.1:3648923-3661423 GCA_030674185.1 Monoplex corrugatus | reverse complement strand
ATCATCATATAAAAGTATCAAGTTTTTGTTTAGATAAATACATACGTGTATAACA
The DNA here is from genome assembly GCA_030674185.1 of Monoplex corrugatus. Classification (NCBI taxonomy): domain Eukaryota; kingdom Metazoa; phylum Mollusca; class Gastropoda; order Littorinimorpha; family Ranellidae; genus Monoplex; species Monoplex corrugatus. The sequence goes on along the minus strand of JAPXFY010000014.1, from coordinate 3,661,368 downwards.
CAAGCAATACATCCGTGCGTCATACGGTAACATTTCTGTATCTTTTCTCGTGTGTTTTTAAAACGAACAGTTCTGCATGATATAATGAGAGGCGTACATCTTCATATAATTAAATACGCTTGCGGGATTTATAATTAACATATGTGGATGAGATATTGTTGTATGATATTTGTACATATTGCAACAGTAACATTTTTTTTTCCAAAAGCATCTAGTTCTTAGCTTTCGAAATATTTGATTTCTTCTTCAAGTGTGACAGTAATGTATAGCATTACAAATATGTTTTCGCCACAAGGCAAAGAATGAAACAAACGAACGGCATATTCTCTGTTATTCTCAAAAAGTAGCTTGTGCCATGTAGTTCGAAAGTTTGGAGTTTTGTCAAGAGAGGTTCATTGTATTCGTTCTATAATTTACACGCTCAATTCAGTTTCCCACCTGTTCAGTGGTAGACCATTTGAGCCAGCGCAAAGCCTTATGCGCTGGTAAGATCTTAAAACAGAAGGGAAAAAGGTAGGGAGAATTATGGAGGCAGGACTTGTGAAACACTAAACCGACACCACCAAAACGATTGCAGCATTTTAAGATGGGCAGTGAACAGGCCAGTTATGTTGCGGGCTGGGAGTGAACTCGAGATATCAGATCTCTCTGGCTTTTATCTATTTATGTATTTATTTATTTGTTTATTTATTTATTTATTCATTTATTTATTTATTTATTTATTTATTTATTTTCATAGAGAACTTATATCTTGAGTTCAATCCCAGCCTGCAACATCAAAAACTGGCCGGTTCCACGCGCGTCTTCATGTTTCCGTTATTCTGGTGGCGTCAGTTTAATGTTTCATAAGTCACTCTCCACCCCCAACCCCAACCTCTCATTTCACAACCTTGACAGCACATAAGTTTTGTACAGGCTCAGAGAATGTGCCAGATAAAAGTTGGCATATTTGAGTGGAGCGCATATGGAATTGTCTGAAGAATACCTCTTGAATAAACTTCAAACTCTAACAAATATCGGTTCTTGAGTCTACGGCTCTGTCACAAAGGCCAGGCTAATGTTGGGACGGTCACAAACAGCTACGCAAATCCTCTAATATTAGCAATCCACTTACAGTTAAGCAGTTATAATAAATCGGTGATCAAAATCATGTTCATAAGACTGTAAACAGCAGCTTCAGTATCAGCTTCAGGTTCTCAAGATGGTTCTCTCCACGCTCGGAATATATTCCATATTCACTGGCACTACGCACTAATACCATGTGATGGGGAAGATCCAAAATGGTCATGGCATAAGCCGTAGACCTGAGCATAAGCCCCAACAGGTTGGCAAAGTCTTCAGGTCCTACTGAGTGTGTGCAACAATAAGACAAAGAGAAATAAAGATGGGTGGGTGGTCCTCGACCCCCAAAGAGGGAAAGCAGGGTTATCTGCCTTTTAATATGGACAAGCAAACAAACAAACAAATACACAAACAAACAAACAACAAATACACAAACAAACAAACATCTTCAGGTCCTACTGAGCATGCACATGGGCAACAATAACGAGAAAAGACATACAGGTAGGTATGTGGTCCTCGAACCCCCAAAGAGGGAAAACGGGGTAATCTACCCTGCAATAGTATGGACAACGACCAACCAACCAACCAACCAACCAACCAAACAACCAACCAAACAAACAAACAAACCACACAACATCAAAAAAACATCTTTTACCAAACAGAATCACCTGTCTAACTCTGTAACAACTCAAACCAATCAGAAAACTGTTTACTGTTCTCATTTTTTTTCATCAATTGTTTTCATTTCCTTCTATCAATAATAACATCAGCTTCTTCTTTCCTTCGCTATCTTGCGTGGTCAGTCAGGCCACATTCTGCGAAGAATGTGACTTTTCCTTTCCTTTTACCTTTCCAGTTCCTGAGCATCAACAGTCACAGCTTCGACGTACAATTCAAGCAAAAGCATTTTGATTCTAAGAAGAATTGTTTCTTGAGTGTATCAACTACTTTCCAGTACACATTTTCACGTGGGATAACTACACTTCTAACGCTTGTCACACATGCCAAATCTGTGTGTTTTGAAAGGAAGTTTACTAACACTGCAGTGAAAACAGTATTTTTTGGTATTGATATACATTTACATCTATCTATCTTAGTATGTATGTATGTATGTATGATGTATGTATGTATGTATGTATGTATGTATGATTATGCACATATGCACATATGTATGTAGTATGTATGTATGCACATATGTATGTATGTTTGTATGTATGTATGTATGTATGTATGTATGTATGTATGTATGTATGTACGTATGTATGTATCTTTTCTCTCTATCTGTCTGTCTGTCTGTCTCTCTCTCTCTCTCTCTCTCTCTCTCTCTCTCTCTCTCTCATCTCTGTAATGTCTGTGTGTTTTTGTGCGTGTGTGTGCGTGTGTGTGTGTGTGTGTGTGGTGTGTGTGTGTGTGTGTGTGTGTGTGTGTGTGTGTGTGTGTGTGTGTGTGTGTGCTGACTACCATCACAAAGGAAAACATAATTATAGTGTTATACATAAAACAAGCAAAAAAATAATAGCTATAACTATATGTAATTGTTGTTGTGTCAACGCCAGAACACTAGGTTACATTTAAGGCGGGTATTCTTCATGGTTCACCACGTCTTCTTTGGGTATTCTTATAGTACACTTCCTATTGATACTTTTTTCATCTCACATGCACTCACCTCTCTCTCTCTCTCTCTCTCTCTCTCTCTCTCTCTCTCTCTCTCTCTCTCTCTCTTGCCTCCCTCCCTCCAGTATTTGTAAAAGTAAAAGCAAAACAGAGCCCAGCACATTAAACACAATACAAAAAATGATAGCAACACATTCAAAAACACAACCAGTACAATGCTACACACACACACACACACACACACACACACACACACACACACACACACACACACACACACACACACACACACACACACACACACACGCCATCATCATCATTTCTAAACACTAACGATCGACCAAACAAACAAACAAACAACACAACACAAGCTGACGCCGAGGTGAAGGTGATGATGATGATACTGTAATTGCATACCTTTATCAACGCCAAACAGAAAACAACTGGGAAAAAAAATTAATGACGTGACAGTGATGTTGACAATAATGATGATGATGATGTTGATACGGTGATGATGATGATTTGACAACACATCTTTGTCAAAGCTAAACATGAAACAATTGAGAAATAGAAAGTAATGGAGTGACGACAATAACGACAGTGATGATGATTATGATGATGACGATGATGATGTGATTGCATACCTCTACCAAAGCTACATGAAACAGATGGAGGAGAGAGAGAGGGAGGGAGAGAGGGAGGGAGAGAGAGAGGGAGAGAGAGAGAGAGAGGAAACAGAAAAGAAAAAAAGAAACAAACCAAAACAAAACAAAAAAGAAGACATGACATGACGATGGTGGTGACGTAATGATGATGATGATTACGTATTTACCTGCGATGACGTCAGAGAGGGGGTGGCGGACGGGTAGTTGTAGCCGAACTGCGGAAGTGCCATGGTAGAGAGAGCGACGACACACGGTGTTCAATGCCGTCACCGCTTCCTTCCCCCGAATCCCCTCACTCCTGTGATCCCTCACTCACACCTGGGGGATTAACACACTGCCTCTTCTCCCGCTACCTGCCCCTTTGATGATGGGCGGCGATTAATGACTTAAAGAGCCCTCAGCGATACTGTTCTGGGCCTCTCAGCATTAAAATTTGGGCCTCTTAAGCTTAGCTATGATCTGTGGGATCCGTTAGCATTGGGGAGAGGGGACACTTTTTGCATTAATGTCTTGGGCTTTTTCGCATTAATGTCTTTGGCCTTTTTAGCATCAATGTCTTTGGCCTTTTAGCATTAATGTCTGGAATCAATTAGCTTTTGGGCTCAGTAGCATTAATGTCATGGACCGTTTAGCATTAATGTCTGGAATCAATTAGCTTTTGGGGCTCAGTAGCATTAATGTCTTGGACCTTTTTAGCATTAATGTCCTTGGTCTTTTAGCAATAATGTCAGGGATCAGTTAGCTTTTAGGGCTCGGTAGCATTAATGTCTTGGTGCCGTTAGCATAATGTCTGAAATCTTTTAGCATTAATGTCTGGAATCTGTTAGCACCGAAGGCCCTTCAGCATTAATGTCATGGATCCGTTAGCAATAATGTCTTGTGTCTTTTAGCATTACTTTCTAGGATTTGTTAGCAAAGGTTCCTGTAGCAGTAATATCTTGGGACCCATTTGTATGAAAAGTAAACTTTGTCGTTCTTCTGTTGTTGTTTTTTTAACTACAAGTCACTGGCGACGCTTTTGACCAGGTTGGGTAAATAATGGTTCTCTCTCTCTCGCTCAATTCCCCACTCAATGCCTGAAGAGGTCGGTTGCTGCCTTGCTTGCTCTCTAGCTGCCTTGGTCCGTTGGAGAATAAGCAGACGAGGTGAGGTAATGACACTCACTGCAGGTTAATTAGCCCTCACGCTCAAGTCTGCCCACAGCGACTAATGTCATTACTGCTGGTGGGAACTTGGGGTTGTTCCTTCTTTGGTTTGTTTGTTTGTTTTGGATTGCTTTTTTTTTTTTTTTTTTTATATATGTAAAGGGCAATTACGTGTGGTTGTAGTGTCTGATCTTATCAGTTGGTTGTCTCCAGTTTTTCACACACGTAGACTGACTAGATTTGTGTTTGTAATTGTGACTTTTGTGTGTGTGGTTATGTCGTTAATCGTTTAACGATCAGCTGTTGTTGTTGTTGTTGCTGTTGTTGTCTTCACTCTTATACACATAGACTAGAACTGTTTGTTTGTTATGATTGTGAAAGTGTTGGTTATGTAGATATAATGTAAACTGATTTCCACCAGTTTTTCACGTGTACACATGCACTAGACTATCTGTTGATTATCATGACCGATATGTGTCATTTTCATTGGCAGTTCTGGACTCACATCCGCCATAACTGGTCCCATAAATCAGTTTACTCGCAATCAAATCAGATGCATTGACAGATAAAACAGGACCTATAATATATGTGTTGTACTTACAATTCAGTTCTCTAGGTCCTGTGTGGAACGATCGTCTTGTCACTTGCCGGCACTTAACAGTTGGTCATCGTCCTCTTACTCGTTAAATCAAAAACACAAACCGTGTCCATCCCAGATGAATCAGCGACTAGTGCGTCGGTCAGTCTGTCCAATCAGTGACCAGCGCGTTGGGAGGTCTGTCTGCTGGCATGAAGACGAAGGGTGCTTGACAAATAGCGACTCACCTTGCAAGCTGGAGAGTTCTTGTCAGCCCAGCGACGTCCCGTGGAGATCGACCTCAAGCCGTTACGACACCCGATTGTTGAGCGACAAGAGGATAGTGTTGATCAAAGCTCTCCAGCCCCCCCGTGTGTGTGTGTGTGTGTGTGTGTGTGATGGTCACTTCACAGCTCAACCTTCCTACCTATCTGTTACTCACACCAAGCCACCAGCACCACAAATTACACTGTCGGAGACTTCCACCACCACCACCACCACCACAACGACGACGACAACGACAACGACAACGTCCGTTCCTTCCTTCCCTCCTTCTTTCCATGCAAAAGCTAAAGCTTGCTCCAAAACCTTTTACAAGACGGTGGTGCGTGTGTATGCTTGGGAGACAAGTCCACTATCTTATCCGCGCCGCCATGTGCAAAAGTCAACCGCGAGTTGAGGGCAGCCACACTCCCCGCTTAGCTTAGCTCCTACTTTCCGTGTTGATAGACAGCCAGGGCCTATGCTCACTTGGCAGCCATTGTCAGTCAGTCGTCCCCCCCTCCCCCGGCAAAAGGCGCCCCCTCCCAGCGGCTAATGTATGCGAGCGGCCATCCGATTGGTCCGGGGCGGTCGGCGGCGCTGGAAGCGAAAGCGGAGAGCGCAATGGCGGAGGGGATGAGCCGCGGATCAGCGGCGGTCGGCCAGCGCTAAAACGGAGACGAGAGTGAATGAAGCGGCGGCTTGGCGGGTGTGAATAATTATGAGAGAAGGGACTTAACTCCGCCCCTCTAATCCTCTGAATGACAGCGCCTTGTTGCACGCACCTCAACACACAAGCTCGGGCTGACGCTCGCTACGACAAGAGGGAGAGAGAGAGAGAGAGATAGAGGGGGGGGGGGGGGGGCATGGATGATACAGGGGGTTAGGAGTTGGAGGAGAGACCGAGCCGCATTAAAACAGAAGCGCATTAATGAAGCATTGTAATGAAGCGAAGAGAAGCAGCGAGAAGAGAGAGAGAGAAGCACAGCTCGATTAGTCCGCCATCGCTTCTGGCTTAAAAAGAACTGGTTTTAGAAATGGATATTTTGTCCGCGACTCTGACAACAAGAGAGCCCCGGTGATCCACATTACGCTGGATTAAAGCAAGTGGTTGATAAATTGATAACTGTCCGCAAAGCTGAATAGAGAGAAGCCGCACTGATTCCTCCACTTTGTAATAATATCATTACATAAGGGGTCAGGGAGGGGTCAGGGAGGGGTCAATACAAGAGAAAGAGCAGTGATGTTCTATTGTCATTCAGCGAAGCAAATGCGTGAGCCAGAGGGTGGCTAGAATCGAACTGACGGTTTCCAAATCAACCACACCAGCCATTATTACGTTTGCTTAAGTCCAACTCAAGTTACCAGAAATCGCAGGGAATGAAATGTTATCAGGTAAAAATCGTAGCACACACAACTCGGGGAAAACATCACTACCATTAGCAGCCTGTTATTTTCCATTGTAGCGAGAGAAATTCTAATCTGTTGTTGCTGAGAGAGTAAAAACGTTGTTTCTGGTACAAAAACAGTTTAATGAATGAGGACAATCCTGTGGTTTGATTAAACCAACGTCGCTGAAGTTCGTGAACACAGTATCCACAATACCACAGCCTGAGGTTGGCGCCCTAACCTGCTTACAGTCACAGCATCGTGTCACACAACGAACACACATCAATCATATCATTGTGACAGGCAATTTTCCGTGTTCAACGAACGAAGGTTAATGATAACACAATTTATGGAAGGTACACTTATAAGGAGCAGTTACTTCTGTAATGTGTATTTTGAATTTTATTCAAGGATCATTTATCAATTCCAGGATAACACAATTTATAGAAAATACACTTATAAGGAGCAGTTACTTCTATAATGTGTAAATTGAATTTTATTCAGAGAGGACCCATGGCAGTGGGACAATTTCAGGATAACACAATTTATGGAAAATACACTTCTAAGAGCAGTTACTTTTATAAAGCGTAGTTTGAATTTTATTCAAAGAAGAGCCATCGCAGTGGGACAATTCCATATACGTTCCACCCACTCTGCCTTTGTAAATTAACTGGCAGACGCCTTGAGCATGCGCAAAATCCTATGCGTTGACAAGATGTTGGAGTGGAAGGGGGAAGGTGGGGAATGGGGTGAGGAGGAGAACGGAGGACACACCATGGTGACACCACCAGAATGATGGAAACATTAACACTTTGACTCCCTCACCCTATACACCAACTGCAAAAAAATTAACCCTTTGACTCCCTCACCCTATCCACCAACTGCAAAAAAATTAACCCTTTGACTCCCTCACACTATCCACCAACTGCAAAAACTTAGATTCTAACCCTTTGACTCCCTCACACTATCCACCAACTGCAAAAACTTAACCCTTTGACTTCCTCACACTATCCACCAACTGCAAAAAATTAACCCTTTGACTCTCTCACACTGTCCACCAACTGCAAAAACATGACCCTTTGACTCTCTCACCCTATCCATCAACTGCAAAAACTTAACCCTTTGACTCCCTCACCCTATCCACCAACTGCAAAAAAATTAACCCTTTGACTCCCTCACACTATCCACCAACTGCAAAAACTTAACCCTTTGACTCCCTCACATTATCCACCAACTGCAAAAATTTAACCCTTTGACTCTCTCACACTGTCCACCAACTGCAAAAACATAACCCTTTGACTCTCTCACCCTATCCATCAACTGCAAAAACTCAACCCTTTGACTCCCTCACCCTATCCACAGCTTCCTGCAGGAAGCTGGTGGATAGGGTGAGGGAGTCAAAGGGTTAAATTTTTGCTTCGGTAGCATGGTTGACAATACAAGATGCTGGTGGACTGGGTGAGGGAGTCAAAGGGTTAAGTTTTTTGCTTTGGTGGTGTGGTTGACAGTGCAGTATGCTGGTGGACAGGGTGCGGGAGTGAAAGGGTTAAGGTGGGCAGCAAACAGGCCTGTTTTCATGTTGCGGGCTGGGAACTGAACTCGAAATATCAATCAGATCATGAATCCACGGCATTTATAACGTCGAATTTCTTCATTCGTACACGAAGTAAACCACTAACACGCGTTATTAATTACCCAGCTAAATGTACATGTAACAACCAGCAATGACATTATCAAAGGAAATACGCACAGGGCACTGAGCACCAGTAGTTCGATATTGTAGTTCATACAACTATCGCATATTTGAGAATTTAACTCTTTGATTCCCGCACTTTATCCACTAACTGCAAAAAACTTGACCCTTTGATTCCACCAGCTTCCTGCAGGTGGATAGGGTGAGGGAATCCAAGGGTTAAGTTTTTGCTTTAGTAGCATGGTTGACAATGCAGGATGGTGATGGACAGGGTGAAGGAATCAAGGGTTAAGGTTTTGCTTTAGTAGCATGGTTGATAATGCGGGATGCTGGTGGACAGGGTGCGAGAGTCGAAAGGTTAATGTCTAAATATAATAGTTCCCTTACCAAGACAGAGTGTCAGGAGAATCCAGTAATTACTTGAAACTTTTTTCGAGCCCGCTTTAGTGCTAATGGTTAGTCCTTGTCATTTTACATTTAACAAAATGATACAATACAGTAACATTATATATATTTTTAGTTCATGTGATATTGATCTTAGAGTTTAAACTTTCAAAGTCACATTTTCGCGACTCTTTGACAGTCCACCCATATCTTCGACCAAACATTAATTTGGTAAAAATTCACCCATAAATTGGCTGGAAGAATTCTGTTCACCCATTTTGTTATCACAAACAGACAGTCGAACAATTCTGTCTGGCAATATAAAACGATGTCTTGTGTGTGTGTGTGTGTGTGTGTGTGTGTGTGCGTGTGTGTGTGTGTGTGTGAGGGAGTCAAAAATGATGGAAATGCCCGGTGAGCCAGGGACTGCCAAAGATGAACTCACCGCAGACTTTGCAGCTTGGACTATTTCTTCTTTTTTTTTTTTTGGTCTAATTTTCTACGCCATTTTAATGGCCACAGAAGCTGGAACAGTTTTTGCAATGCGATGATGATGATGATGTCGATGAGGATGATAATCATGATGCTATGGAGTTCCATCTAGGACTGAGATTGCAGCATGGACTTAGTTCAAAAGAGGGGTTCATCGCACGCGGACAATTCCATATACGCTCCACCCAAATCTTCCAACGATTATCCATCAGTCTCCTTGAGCCTGCGCATAACCCTACGCGTTGAGAAGGTCTTGAAATAGGGAGGAAGGGAAGAGAGAAAGGACCTATGAAACACTAAGCTGGCACCACAAGAATGATGGAAACTTTAAAGACAGACAGTCAATAGATCAGATTTAATGTTGCAGGCAGGGAGAGAACTCCAAGATATCAGATTTTATATTTACGACTCTGTCGAAAGATCCAACTAACCTGTGTGAGTCACCGCAGAGCCATGGTTAAACTATATTTATAGACCCGATTGGTTTGTATGTTTTGTTTTTGGTTTTGTAATGTCACAACGGAAATTTTCCCGCATGAAATATGAGCATTTCCTTTCAGGGAGGCCACGTCGCCATAGAACGGCACCACAGATTTTTTAATATATTTTTTATTTTTATTTAGTTGTTTGTTTGTTTATTTATTTATTTATTTATTTATTTATTTATTTATCTATTCATTTATTTATTTATTTATTTATTATTCATTATTTATTTATTTATTTATTTATTTATTTATTTATTTATTCATTTTTCTTTATTCATTTATTTATTTACTTTTTTTCCCTGTACGCGTGTATTTTTGTTTACCTATGTCATTGAATATTTCTACAGAATTTTATCAAGGACAGCCTTTCAGTTTCCGTGGGATGTTTTACGTGCGGTGAGTGCCTGCGGCATTGAGGACCTCGGTTTATCGACTCCATCATCATAAACCGTTTATTGTCAGATTAACATAAACGTTGTTCTGACTACTTTGGTTTATCACCTCATCAAATACACTTTTAGCTCCCAGACTTGCCAGTTAAGGTCTTGCGGACCGAGAGGGGGTAAAGGGGGAGAGAGGAGGGGGGGGGGGAGAGAATATTCCACGTCCGACGGGTACTCAAAGCCCGGTCTGTGGCCTCCAAGGCGTGTGCTTTATATCCACCATGGAACATTCATTCATTCATTAACCCTTTGACCGCTGCACCCTGTCCACCAACATCCTGCATTGTAAACCATGCTAGCAAAGCAAACACTTTAACCCTTTGACTCCTTCACCCTATCCACCAGCTTCCTGAAGGATGTTGGTGGATAGGGTGCAAGAGTTAAAAGGTTAATTTTTTGCTGGTGGTGGATAGGGTGCGGAGTCAAAGGGTTAAGTTTTTGCATTTGGTGGATAGGGTGCGGGAGTCAAAGGGTTATGTTTTTGCAGTTGGCGGATAGGGTGAGGGGAGTCAAAGGGTTAAGTTTTAGCACTCGGTGGATAGGGTGAGGGAGTCAAAGGGTTAAGTTTTTGCAGTTAGTCGATAGAGTGCGGGAGTCAAAGGTTATGTTTTAGCACTTGGCGGGTAGGGTGAATGAGTCAAAGGGTTAAGTTTTTGCAGTTGGTGGATAGAGTGCGGGATTCAAATGGTTAATAACACTTGGCAGCCCGCGGACTGCAAAGACAGAAATAGGAACAGTGCTTTTAAGGTTGAAATGCATTAGGTATTGATCTTACACTTGTGTACTAATCCCTGGAACTGTGGCCAGGCTACGTCGCCTCGTTCCAGAATCATCAAGGCGGTATGGAAGAGGTGATCGTGTGCTCTGGTTTTGATTTGTTTCGCTAACATTTGGTACCATGTAGATGTCATTATCATCGTCGTCATCATTATCATTATCATTATCATCATGATCATCGTTATTGTTATCGTCGTTGTCGTCGTCGTGTCGTCGTCATCATCATTATTATCATTATCATCATCGTCGCGTCGTCGTCGTCGTCGTCGTCGTCGTCATCATCATTATTATCATTATCATCGTCGTCGTCGTCGTCGTCGCCCCATCACCATCATCATCATAATCATCATCATCATCATCATTCTTCACTATTATTTCGTTGTTGTTGTTGTGTTGTTTGTTGTTGTTGTTGTTCTTCTTCTTCTTCTTCTTCTCATCATCATCTCTCATCTTCATCATCTTCTCATCCTCTCTCCTCCTCCTCTCTCCTCTCTCTCATCTCATCATCATCATCATATTCTTCTTCTTCTTCTTCTTATTGTTTTCTTTTGTTTTTTTTTTTTTTGTTCTTCTTCTTCTTCTTCTTCTTCCTCCTCCTCCTCCTCCTCCTCATCATCTCATCATCTATTTATTATTATTATTGTTGTTGTTGTTATTGTTGTTGTTGTTGTTACTATTATTATTGTCATGCCAGCCTAAGTGAAACGGCCGAACACTACATGATAATGGACGTGCAATACAATGGTGTTGGTTGTCCCCTAACACTGAGGTCATTGTGGAGGTGGGAGTTTGGAGTGGGATCAACATGGACCCATCACACTTGGACAGCTGCACGTAGTTTTCATCCAAATCGGGGCAGTAGTTACCTGACAGACCCCTTCAGCCTGCACAAAACCCCACGAAAAGGTCTTGAAATAGGAAAGGGAAATATGAAACAATTGTAGAAGAGGTGGATGATGCAGAGCTCAGTTGTTGGTTTTGTTGTTGTTTTTCTCGGGGCCAGCATTGTAAAGACGGTTCCCGTCTCCTCTGCCTCGCTGTTTTGTCTTCCATAACCCTGAATTAGATACCCATTCACAGCTGATGCCAAGACTACATTGCTTCCACATATAAAAATGAAAATAGGCCAAAGCGTCTCATACAAATCAGCGCTAATCCTCACTTATCATCATCCAATAGTATACCATTATTGTGATCGTCACCGCTGTTGCATCAGTCTACTGTCTTCTTTCCTGATATCTGTGAGCCCTCTCCATAATAAACCTCGTAGAACCATGCCAATTTTCTGACCCAATACCATCCCTAACTAATAGCTACTTGCTCGATGCAGTCAAAGGAGTATGGACGCCATCATCATGAAAAGACGATGGAGATGGACTGGGCGCATCATCCGAAGAAAGCGGGAGAACATCACCCGGACGCCCTTCACTTGGACACCAGAGGGAAGACGTAGAAGAA
>JAPXFY010000014.1:3631423-3638923 GCA_030674185.1 Monoplex corrugatus | reverse complement strand
TGTGTCTGTCTGTCTCTGTCTGTCTGTCTATCTTGCCTCTTCTGTGTCTCTGTCTCTGTGTTCCTTTACTTTCTGTCTGTCTGTCTGTCTGTACGTCTCTGTCTGTCTGTCTGTTTCCCCCTACTTCTCTTTTTTTCTGTCTGTATGTCTCTGTTTCCCTCTCTGTCTGTCAGTTTGTCTGTCCCTGTCTCTGTCTGTCTCTCTGTCTGTCTCTCTTTTTATCTCTCTGCCAGTCTGTCTGTTTCACTGTACCTCTGTCTCTGAATGTGACGTACAAAAGCATCTTTCTGTGTCTCTTCTTTCCATCTTTCCCCCTGTCTCTCCCCCCTCCCTCTCTCTCTTTCTTTTGCTCCCACACCCTCTCTGTTTCTGTCTGTCTGTATCTTTGTCTATGTCCTACTGTCCCTGACACACCACACACCACACACACACACACACACACACACACACACACACACACCACGCACGCACATACGTAGACACACACACGCATACACGTAGACACACACACACACACACACACTCACACGCACTCGCACACACACACACACACACACACACACACACACACACACACACACACACACACACACACACACAACTTTCTTTCTTTTCTCTCTCTTTTGTTTTTTTATTTACTCACTCTCTCTCTGTCTCTGTCTCTCTCTCTCTCTGGGCGGCGGGTGGGGGTTATGGGGATGGAGGTGAGGGCATTGGGCTCTGGGAGGAGAGGAAGGGGGGTTGGGTTGCTGTGTTTTGACAGAGTAATGAATGTTTTAAACCACGGAAAGTGTGAAGACGCCGTTGTTGTTTTTTTTTTGTTTTTTTTTTTTTGGGGGGGGGCGGGGGCGGTCCCCCACTCCCCCATTCCCTCCCCCCCTCCCCCATCGCTGTCATTTCCTTTCCAGACAGTTTACATACCGATTTCGGGGTTGGGGGTTGGGTTGGGTGTGTGTGTGTGTGTGGGGTGGGGGGGGGGTGGGGTGGGGGAGATGTCATATACCAGCCAATGGGAAGAGCTGTTGAAAAACTTGTTGACGTTTATATATATGCAAATGTTGACGCGAAAAAAGTGCTATGGCAAGTTTTAATGGGTTGTCTTCGTTATTCCCCTAGTTTAGCTGTCGGCGGCCATTTTGGGTGTCATCTGTCTGCTACAGGTGTGTGTGTGTGTGTGTGTGTGTGTGTGTGTGTGTGTGTGTGTGTGTGTGTGTGTGTGTGAGTGAGTGTGTGTGCGTGTGTGTGTGTGTGTGTGTGTGTGTGTGTGTGTGTGTGTGTGTGTGTGTGTGTGTGTGTGTGTGTGTGTGTGTGTGTGTAAAATTGTGAGACAGCTAGCCTGCCCGTAAGATGTTTACGATATTCGGTGCAGTGAGGCCGTGATTTGTGTGGCGTGCATAGATTGCCTGTAAATGTAATTCATTAATGTTGACACTTAATGCATATGGCATGGTTTTAACCCTTTGACTCCTGCACCCTGTTCACCAGCACCCTGCATTGTCAACCATGTGGGCAAAGCAAAAACTTAACCCCTTAACTCCCGCACCCTTTCGACCAGCTTCCTGCATTGTCAACCATACTGGCAAAGCAAAAACTTAACCCTTTGACTCCCGCACCCTCTCCACCAGCATCCTGCATTGTCAACCATATTGACAAAGCAAAAACTTAACCCTTTGACTCCCGCACCCTGTCCACCAGCATCCTGCATTGTCAACAATATTGGCAAAGCAAAAACTTAACCCGTTGACTCCCTCACCCTGTCCACTAGCATCCTGCATTGTCAACCTAATGACAAAGCAAAAACTTAACCCTTTGACTCCCGCACCCTGTCCACCAGCTTCCTGCACCGTCAACCATACTGGCAAAGCAAGAACTTAACCCTTTGACTCCCTCACCCTATCCACCAGCCTTTTGCAGGAAGCTGGTGGATAGGATGAGGGAGTCAAAGAGTTAGGTTTTTGCAGTTGGTGGATGGGGTGCGGGAGTCAAAGGGTTATTAGGGGAATTTAGTTTTCTGCCCTCCACATCAAGACCTTTCCTGTCGCTCGTTTAGCATAGCTCATGTCACTGATTAAGCATCCCCCCCCCCCCCCACTAAATTTCTTTTTATTTATCTTTATTAAGATACAAAGATAACACCATTAGCAACACAAAATCACTTGTATCAGATTTAAGATTCAAAACACATGCATGACATCCACATCTTGAACAAAAGGTTTATGTGCGTATCTCACAGTCACTGTCAACAATGTATAAGACATATTAAAACTTACACTGGTAGGTCATAGAAAATCCATGTACTTATGGCATAAACAAACCAGGAGTTACATAAAACCTTATACCCCCGTGGGCTCTATCAGTAGAAATAGTGGCCCTACTTCTGAAAATTCTATGCTAGAAATGTCCTCTTTTCTGTCACTCGCTTTGTTTCTGCCTTGTTTCTTTGCTTTCTGTCATTTCTTCCTATCATTTTCTGCCTTGCTGGTCCATTCATTTGTATGTGTTCTATAAAGTCTTACATACTTTCTCTTGGGATTGATAACTAGGTACATGTACCAAGTGCATTTTTGACTCTGGGGAAATGTGATATGCGGAAGCAATTTTAGGTAATTTAGGCCTGTTTTTATGTTTTAGTGTCCTTAAGTTATATTTAAATATGTATTCAGATATTTTTTTAATCATCTGTGTGATAAGTTGGACAGAATTGTCAACGCTATGGGCATCTCCTTAGATCTATGTGCGCAAATGCATTGAGATGTGTCCTTGATTTCCTTTTCCTTTTTTTCTGTTGAAGTATTGTGTATATTTTTAAATGGTTAAAGCCCTGATATGGCTGCACACAGTCGGCTGGGCTTTAAACAAAAATAATACTACAACAATCAAACGTCATCTGCAACTGGGAATAGATACGGTGCCATTTTTCACCAGAAGCCTGCAAATTCCACCATAGTTTTGTATTACATTCTTCTATCTGATATTTTGTAGTACAAGAAACAGTGTTCTGTAGATTTTGGTTGTTGAGTTTGCTTATGTAAATGTACTTTTTTTTTCTAGAATGATTATTAAATGAAATATTGAGTCTGTGTGCATGTTTTCATGTGCACCAAACAAACAGGTTTAGTAGGCGTCCTTCAGTCTCGGAAGACTATGGAGTTGCGCTCTTGGTGTTTATCCTGGTGCAGCGTCGGGTGTGGCTGGTCAGTCCGACGCGGGAATGACAGTCCCTGTGGCAGAGGGCACAGATGAAGTCTGACGCTGGTCTGTCTGCCTGGGCTGCAGCCTTTCTTCTCGTTCTCGTTTCCTCGTGCTGCTGAGCGAGTGTCTCTTCGAACTTGGAGAGACCTTTCTGCACAGTCTGTCTCCAGGCTGACCGTTCGAGGGCTGTTGCTTCCCAGTTGTCCTCGTCTATGTTCAAGGCTTTTAGGTCCCTCTTGACACGTCTTTGAATCGCAGTTGTGGTCTGCCTGTGGGACGTTTTCCCTGCACCGGTTCTCCGTAGAGGAGGTCTTTGGGGATCCGTCCGTCGTCCATGCGCACGGCATGGCCGAGCCAGCGCATACGTCTCTGTTTCAGCAGCGTGTACATGCTGATGCATCCAGCTCTTTCCAGGACAGTGTTGTTTGGGACCTTGTCCAGCCAGGTGATGTTTAGAATGCGTCGGAGGCTACGCATGTGAAAAGCATTGAGCTTTTGCTCTTGTCGGGCACGCAAAGTCCAGGACTCGCTGCCATACAGGAGGGTGCTCACGACGCAGGCTCTATAGATCTGGATTTTTGTGTGCTCAGTCAGCTTCCTGTTGTTCCATGCTTTCTTTGTCAGTCTGGTCATGGTGGTAGCTGCCTTGCCGATGCGCCTGTTAAGCTCTGTGTCAAGTGAGAGGGTGTCTGAGATTGTTGAGCCCAGATAAACAAAGTCATGGACGACATCCAGTTCATGGTCATTGATGCTGAGAGTCAACATCCTGTCCCATGACCTGTGTTTTCTTCAAGCTAATGATAAGCCCGAAGTCTTGGCAGGCATCGCTGAAGCGAGTCATGAGCTGCTGTAGGTCCTCAGCTGAGTGGGCAGTTACTGCTGCGTCGTCTGCAAAGATGAAGTCACGCAGGCACCTCAGCTGGACTTTAGTCTTGGCTCTTAATCTGGAGAGGTTGCAGAGCTCACCGTCTGTCCTGGTTCGGAGGTAGATACCTTCAACTGCAGGACCGAATGCGTGTTTCAGCATCACAGCAAAGAAGATTCCAAACAGGGTGGGGGCCAGGACGCAACCCTGTTTCACTCCGCTCCGTATGTTGAAGGCAGCTGATGTGGAGCCGTCAAAGACGACGGTGCCTTTCATGTCTTCATGTGTTTTGAAGAGGCCATCCCTACTGACCAGATCGAAGGCCTTTGTGAGGTCTATGAAGGCAACGAAGAGTGGCTGCCTTTGCTCCCTGCATTTCTCCTGAAGTTGTTTGAGGGAGAAGATCATGTCTATAGTGGATCTGTTGGCACGGAACCCGCACTGCGATTCAGGGTGGACTTGCTCTGCGAGTACCTGGAGCCTCTTCAGTACTACTCGTGCAAAGACTTTCCCAACGATACTGAGGAGGGATATGCCGCGATAATTATTGCAATCGCTTCTGTCACCTTTGTTTTTGTACAGTGTGACGACGTTAGCATCCCTCATGTCTTGTGGTACTTCGCCTTCTCTCCAACAGAGGCAGAGGATTTCATGCAACTCGGTGATGAGTGTCTCTTTGCAGCACTTCAGTACTTCGGCGGGAATACCGTCTTTCCCTGGTGCCTTGCCAGAGGCAAAAGAGTCCAGGGCTTCGCTGAGCTCATCTATGGTTGGTTCTCTGTCAAGCTCTTCCAGCTCTGGTAGGCACTCTATGGCATTCAGGGCGTCTTCTGTGACTACAGTTTCCCTTGCATATAGCTCAGTGTAGTGTTCTACCCAGCGCTCCATCTGTTGTTCTCTGTCTTGAATCACCTCCCCTGTAGCTGATTTCAAAGGGGCAGTTTTCTTTTGCGTTGGGCCCAATGCCTGCTTGATGCCGTCATACATCGCCTTGATGATTTAATGATTACTAAATGAAATACTGAGTATGTGTGCATGTTTTCATGTGCACCAAACAAACAGGTTTAATAAGCAGTCATAGTATGTGTTCACGCCTTTCTGAATCCCATAGACGGTTTTCCTTGAGACCCAGAAGACTTCTACATTTCGCTGTATGGATCGCATAATTATGACACTTGAATGGTAAAGAATTGTTCTGAGCACCGTTAGGTTTGAACCCACGGCTCCCGCTTTATGAGGATGGTGCTTTAGGCAACGGCCATCAGCTGTAAAACTGAGCGCACGGCCCAAAGAAGTTACCTGCCTTGACCAGTGACAGAAGTCTTCATCACTTCACACCGCTATCACCTATAGTTTTTTTTTTTCCTTTTTTTTTATAGGGTCATCGCACCCAGGGAGATTACTTTTGCGTTCACCTATTTTTCCCGTCCCATTTTCTGACGCACCTTAATGGCCACAGAAGCTGGCACAGTTTTTACAATGCGATGATGATGATGTCGATGAGGATGATAATCATGATGCTATGGAGTTCCATCTAGTATTGAGACTGCGTGACAGGGCTGTACTCTACGCTTACTATCATAATATATCCTGGCGTCAACCAGGAACGAGATTTACAGACACCTGCGGTGCTTGTCAGGAGATTTGAGCAACACCCTCAATGACGCATTCGTGAAGAGGATGAGACTGGACTGTGTGGTCCCAGTCTTCCCAATGAGCCCATAGCACACCCAACTCTGGGTAGGAGCCGGTTAGAGCCGAAAAATCTCACAATGATTTTTGAAGGTACTGATGGCGATTCGAACCCACAACCTTCCAGTCAGTAGTCCGTTGCGTTAACCGCTGCACCACGGCAACTGGTATGCTATGACCCATGAGTTAGAGGACAAACCTTACCTTGACAGTTGGCGCTGAGATAGACATCTTGGGCATTGCCCGGCTGCCTTGGTATAAATCATTGGAGAGATAGGTTGATTTCCCAGGTCCCACCCCTTGAAGACCAATTAGCCTTCTATCCTGCCTTTTTAAAATCTTTGTTAAAAAAATGTGAATATGAATATAAATGTGAAGCGAAGTAGAGGTGGATGGGCGCCGCCCTCGTGGTGCTGGTCCTGGGAAAAGTTGAGGTCTCTGCCACCTCATTCCCCTACGACCCCAGAGTTGTGGAACTATCCAGGCAGGACCTCAGGACCTGGCCAGCTCATGGGTTTATGTGCAGGTTTAAAGGCCTGTGCCGTGATCATTCTGGATCTTCTCTATCACATGGCACCAGTGACGTTAGTGCATGTGGAATTCATTCCGAGCGCGGATACCTCATCTTGAGAAATTGAAATTGAAACTGAAACTGAAACTGAAACTGAAACTGAAACTAGACATGTAGCATGTCAGTCTCAAAGCACATGTTCGACCCTGCCCTGACTGGGGAAACTCTGTGCAAGCGGTTTCCTCTCCATCCAGCTGTGAGAAGGTACCTGACCCTGGAAACAGTAAAGCAGCCAAAGAGAGGTAGTGGGCTGACGATGCCTTCACAAACCTGCCCCCCACCCACCCCCACCCCCGAGAAAAGTTGAGGTCTCCAGCACCTCACTCCCCTATGACCTCAGAGTTATGGAACAAGTTTCACCTGAATGATCCTGTCAGCAGCAACTGCCGCTTCAAAAAGGCAACAGTCAGATTCCGGCCTTGATCGTTTTTCTTTGATAATTGTTTTCGCTACATGATGGCGGACAATGAGGCCTGTCATCATCACATTACATCTTGTAACGGGACTCCTTGTAACACGTTGGAGATCAGTCACAAAACCTGCTCGTAAAAGAACTCAAGAGCTCTCTGTTTCTGTCTCTCTGTCTCTCTCTGTCTCTGTCTCTGTCTCTGTCTCTCTCTGTCTCTGTCTCTTTGTCTCTCTCTCTCTCTTTCTCTCTTTATCTCTTTATCTCTCTCCTCTCTGTCTCTCTGTCTGTCTGTCTCTCTTTCTCTCTCTCTCTGATCCCCCCTCTCTCTCCCTTCCTCTCTCTCTCTTCTCTCTCTTTCTCTCTTTCCCCCTTCTCTCTATCTCTCTCTTTATCTCTCTCTGTGTCTCTGTCTGTCTGTCTGTCTGTCTCTGTCTCTTCTCTCTGTCTCTCCCTGTCTATGTCTCTGTCTGTCTGTCTTTCTGTCGCTCCTCTTTTCTATTCACCATTTGTGTTTCTGTTTATTTTTTGCCTTGTTATTATTTCTTTTTCTTTATTGAAGTATTTGGCCTAGTGGATAAAGCGTCTGCCTTGAATGCGAAAACATTGGGTTCAATTCCTCATTGAACAGGACTTTTTTCTTTCTTCTGCGCTAGACTTGAGTCTGGGCGCTAGTCTTTCAGAAGAGATGATAAAACGAGATTCTACGTATATCACACATTCAACGCACCTTAAAGATTCCATGGCAACAAAAGAGTTGTCCCTTGCATACAG
>JAPXFY010000014.1:3606423-3621423 GCA_030674185.1 Monoplex corrugatus | reverse complement strand
TCATATTATATATATATATCTGTCTATATATATATATATATCTGTCTGTCTGTCTGTCTATCTATTTATATCTATCTATCTGTCTGTCTATCTGTCTATCGATCTATCTATCTATCTTTTTTATCTATCTATCGATCTATCTATCTATCTATCTATCTGTCTGTCTGTCTGTGTCTGTCTATCTGTCTGTGTCTGTCTGTGTCTGTCTGTCTATCTATATATCTATCTATCTGTCTGTCTATCTATCTATCTATATTATCTATCTGTCTGTTGTCTGTCTGTCTATCTATCTATATATCTATCTATCTATCTCTCAGTCTAAGTAACATAACTCTTGAGAGTCACGGAGTTATCTCCCATGTAGAATTTCTCAAACCCAACACAGTTTGAGCTACCCATTCAGCTAGCCTAGACGCAGCCACAAAGCTTCACTCTTATTTCCTTTGGTATTGCATATATGCCTTGGAAGCAACCCTGTATATGTTCTGTCTTGTCTATGTGTGTGTGTTTGGTCAGTTCAAGAATAAAATACTGTATCAATCTTGAACATAAGACCAATATATTGTATGAATTTCTCTCCACCATCGTGGTTGTGTGTAGCGTAGTTGCAGGGTATATGGGTAACTTGGGCATTCCTTTTTTTAAGGAATGTTCTGAGCTTACCACTTTATGCTTTGTGGCTGCGTCTATGCTAGCTGAATGGGTAGCGCAAACTGTGTTGTGTTTGAGAAATTGTACATGGGAGATAACTCCGTGACTCTCAAGAGTTACGTTACTTAGTTGATATTTAAAATTCTCCCTGCTTCCCTCTTATTTCCTTTGGTATTACATATAGCCTTGGAAGCAACCCTGTATATGTTCTGTCTTGTCTATGTGTGTGTGTTTGGTCAGTTCAAGAATAAAAGACTGTGTCAATCTTGAACATAAGACCAATATATTGTATGAATTTTTCTCCACCATCGAGTTTGTGTGTAGCGTAGTTTGCAGGGTATATGGGTAACTTGGGCATTCTTTACCACTGTATGCTTTGTGGCTGCGTCTATGCTAGCTGAATGGGTAGCGCAAACTGTGTTGGGTTTGAAAAATTCTACATGGGAGATAACTCTACTCCGTGACTCTGAAGAGTCATGTTACTTAGTTGATATTTAAAATTCTCCCTGCTTTCCTCTTATTTCCGTTGGTATCTCTCAGTCGTAGTCTGTCTGTCTGTGGTTGAAGTAGGGCAACGTTGGAGCTTCCGACTGCTAACTGTCGAGACTATAGTAAGGGGTACAGAGCTGGCAACTATGCATAGCTGGTGGCAGGGGGGTTGCCTGAAAGAGAGATGAAGACCAGAGTGGGGTGAGAGAGGACTTTCCTTTCACTCATTGGTCCAGAGGCTGGGCTGGACCTGGTTGGTGCGCGTTGTGTGGCTATGTCCGGTGTTTATCATCTCCCCCACCTTGCCATTCGGTTTGTAAACAAGGTAACTGATGACTGGGTCCAATAGACAGCCTCCCTTGACTTGATGACTGTCCGAAGACTGGAGAGGCGTTGGTGCTCTGGTCCCATTCCCATCCTCGTGGTGTTTCTTGTTAACCTGTTAACAGCAGTGCCTGGTGAGAGAGAGAGAGAGAGACAGACGAGGAGAGAGAGACAGACGAGGAGAGATGACAGAGAGAGACAGAGAGAGAGAGACACAGACAGACAGACAGATAGACAAGAGAGAGAGGAGAGGAAGACAGAGAGAGAAAACAGACGAGACAATGACAGAGAAACACACAGAAACAGAAGAGAGAGAGAGAGCAATAAAAACAATAATCATATTTTATCATCCACATTAACACCCATTTTTCTTTCGCTGATAACTGTAACATAATAGCAATAATATACTCACAAAGAGATTTTTTCTCTCTTTCTTTCTCATTTCGGTAGCAATAATATAAACAATAATATTAACAGAAAAAAAAAGAGAAAGAAAGAAAGGCTAGAGAAGAGAGAGAGAGAGAGAGAGAGAGAGAGAAGAGAGAGAGAGAGAGAGAGAGAGAGAGAGAGAGAGAGAGAGAGAGAGAGAACGAGGCAATGGAAAGAAGAAGAAAAAAACCACAAAACCCAGCGCAAATAAAAGAAGAACGAAAAGCCCTCTCCTCCTCTTCCAAGCACATTAAAGATCCTCGGAGCATGTCGTTCCGATGGCAGGGCGAGGCAGGCTATGAATTCTCCACTTCTCCAATTTCGAGGGCTTTGTCTCCTGGGCTGATCGATATTAATCACCTCATTCACCCGCCGTTGAACCCGTCACGCCTGACGGGGGGACTACGGGGCCAGGCCTGTGGGCCCCGCTCTTTGATGTGGCCAGGTCGGAGGGTGGGGTGGAAGGAACGAACAGTTTGCGGTCGGTGTGGCGTGGTGTGGTGGTGTGGTGGTGTGGTGTGGTGGTGTGGTGCACCGCGCGCTGGGTTTTGTTGCTGCCCTCCCTCCCGTTGCAACTTCTGGCTTTTACTGCAATCTCTCCCCCCCCCCCCACACACACACACACTTCCCCACCCCCGGGTACTATTATTACTATTACTACTGCCTGCCTGCTAACTTTTATTTGCCCAGTTTTTGGAGGAGTTGCAGTTGTTGTTTGAAAACTGGGGAATGTTTCGTATCGGGTGGAAGGAGAGGATGTGGTTGTTGTGGTGTGTGTGTGTGTGTGTGGTGTGTGTGTGTGTGTGTGTGTGTGTGTGTGTGTGTGTGTGTGTGTGTGTGTGTGTGTGTGTGTGTGTGTTTGTGTGTGTGTGTCTAGGTGGATGAGGGGACAGTTGCGGTGCATTTGTATGTGTGTGTGTGTGTGTGTGTGTGTGTGTGTGTGTGTGTGTGTGTGTGTGTGTTTGTGTGTGTTTGTGTTTGTGTGTTTGTGTGTGTTTTGTGTTTGTGTTTGTGAGTGTGTGTGTGTGTGTGTGTTGTACGTGCGTGCGTGTGTGTGTGTGTGTGTGTGTGTGTGTGTGTGTGTGTGTGTGTGTGTGTGTGTGTGTGTGTGTGTGTGTGTGTGTTCATAAAGATTGATTAAAGTTCGGATGGAGCTGGGGACCAAAGTTGGATCAAAGATGATTTCTCTGGGCCGTTTAGAACCCACAAAAACATATTCAAATTCTCGTGAACTATTTCTACGTTTTTTTTTCTGGCCTACCTCATTATTACGTCTCTTTTCTGGTGTGTACCATAAATCTGTCAGAACTATGTCGTTTCCAACGATATGATCAATTTTCGAGGCGACAACCATTCAAAATGTATACAGACGTTAAAGGCGTAATAACTCTTCAACACTAAGGGACGTAATTGTCTACCTGAGTAGAACGAAAGCTTTCCTCCCGGCTGGTTCGTTCTTTTGATAGAGCGGTGGACTCAAGATTTGATATCTCGAGTTCAAACCCAGCCTGCAACGTTAACCCTTTGACTCCTGCACTCTATCCATCAACAGCAGAAACTTAACCCTTTGATTTCCTCACCCTATCCACCAGCTTCCGATAGGGGTGAGGAAATCAAAGGGTTAAGTTTTTGGTGTGGTAGCATAGTTGACATTGCAGGATGCTGGTGGACAGGGTGCGGGATCTATGTTCCCTCACGTACCCTCCGCTCTGCCTCCGATCCTCTGACTTTTCGCTTTCCACGCACTAAGCTCAATACCTATGGTCCACGAGCCTTCTCTGTTTCTGGTCCACTTTCTTGGAACAAACTTCCTCTCTCAGTCCGTCAGCAACCTACTTTTGTCTCCTTCAAGTCCGCTCTCAAAACTCACCTTTTCTCCTCTGCATAAAATCCTGACCTCACTCAATCCCCTCTGCAGCCTGTCTCCTCTCGGAGGGGAATCACATTGTAATATATAATTGTATATAATATGCTCTCTATAATTTTCCATTGCTTTTATTCTTTCCTCCCCATTTATAGCCGTGTGCGTGTGTGTGTGTGTGGTGTGTGTGTGTGTGTGTGTGTGTGTGTGTGTGTGTGTGTTGTGCGGTGCGTGCGTGTGCGTGCGTGCATGCGTGGTGTGTCTGTTTTAGCGCTTAGATTTGATTTTATCAAGATTTTGCGCTATATAAATAAAATATTGTATTGTATTGTATTGTAATTGTCCAAGTGCGATGAATCTCTATTGAACAAACTCACAACTCCCAAACTCCTGAGTACACTGTCGGTTAGAACTGGTTTGTGTTCGTGTTTTGTTCTCGTAGAAAGATTGTTGATATGGCCTGACCACCCATCTTGCATGGCATTATTGTATTTCCTAATACCTGTTTTATGGGGCTTGTTTTCCTCCTTATTCGCTTTCTGTGTGTGGCTTTCTGCCTATTGAAAAACGATATTATCCGTTTCGTTTTGGTGATCATTGCCAGATGAGGTTTGGAGAGATTTTTCAAAGGGCGCTTGTTCTTGGTTCTAGGATTGTTTTTTTTTGTTTTTGCTTTTTTTGTTTTTTTGTTTTTTGCTTTTTTTGTTTTTTTTTCGCTTCAGTCTAAAGCTTTCTAAGCTGCCTGACTGTGGGTGCTTTGGGGGTGTATACAGTGCTGTGGCAGGTAATGGAGTGATGACAGAACGAAGAAGAGAGACAGAGAAATGAACTGAATTTGTATTTTCCAGCTATATAGATGCTAGTACACAGACTTGGGTACTACACGCAAGCTTCTAGTACTCATACAACGGAGGAAACTGAAATATGTTGGACACGCAATCCGTAATGAGAGAACAGACTTGATGTCCACTGTCCTCCAAGGTAAAGTGGAAGGAAAGAGAAACAGAGGACGGCCACCTGCATCACTTGCTAGAAACATCACAAACATCAGTGGCAAGAAACTCCAGGAGGTGGTCAGACTTAGCCAAGATCGAGAGTGCTGGAGGCAACTTGTGAGGACATCATGTGCAGCGGCCAACACTGTTCCCGGTGACGCCGACAGGTGAGACAGGTGAGACACAGACTTACATATTGCTCTTGCTTGTCTACCTTAGCCCTGATATGGCTCTACGCAGTTGGCTGGGCTTTATACAACAATAACAACATCTTTTTGTCTATCTAAATCAGAACAACTTCCTTCCCTTCCTCCTTTTCATTGATCTGTTAAAAACAGTTGACAAATTAAATAATTCCAACATTCCCGTGTTAGCTCAGATTGTTTGTTTAATTTGTATGCTTCTTCTACTGGTGAACTTTTTATAATCGAAGTCTTATTGCACAATACTCTTCACAATTCTCTAAAGAAGAATTGAAATATTTCGAAATCTCGATGCTGGGTATTTGTTTGGTGTTTTCATTTCAAAACAAATAGTTCTTCCTAGCACAGGTTTTTCTTGTTGAGTTTGGAGTTGTTTCAAGAGAGATTCATCGCACTTGGACAATTCCATATGTGCTCCATGTTCGTTCGTTCATTCAGTGAGTTTTTAAGTCCTACCACATACACAGTGTAAGAGGAGTATTAAAGAACAGGTTTTTTTTTCATTTTTAGGATCATCGCACTCAGGGAGGTTACCTTTGTGCTCACCTTTTTTTATTTTTGTTTTTGTTTTTTTGTTCCATTTTCTAAGCCACTTTAATGGCCACAGAAGCTGAAACAGTTTTTATTATGCGGTGATGATGATGTCGATGTGGATGATAATCATGATGCTATGGAGTTCCATCTAGGATTAAGACTGCGTGACAGGGTAGTAATCTACGCTTACTATCATAATATATCCTGGCGTCAACCAGGCCCGAGAGATACAGATACCTGCGGTGTTGGTCAGAAGATTTGAGCAACACCCTCAATGACGCATCCGTGAAGTGGATGAGACTCGACTGTGTGGTTCCAGTCTTCCCAATGAGCCCATAGCGCGCCCAACTCTGGGCAGGAGCCGGTTAGAGCCGAAAAAATCCCACAATGATTTTTTTGAAGGCACTGATGGGGATTCGAACCCAAACCCTTCCAGTCGGTAGTCCGTTGCGTTAACCACTACCCCACGGCGACTGGTATTAATAAAAAATTTTAAAAGAAGCCTTAAATATTCTGTTACCCTCCCTTGACGGACTGAGCTGAAAGGCGTGGAGGACAGCGATGTATTGTATGCGCTCCACCCAAATCTGTCTGCTTATCGTGTGGCGTCGTTAGCTGAGAGGTGACTATTTGGTCAGTGGTGAGGCATTGTTGCTGTGGGTCCCATCCAGCACCCTCAGGTGTTTCCTGTTTACTTTAACACGCAGCTTGACTACCGGCTTCAGGGAGTCAGACCTGATGATTGCAGGGAAAAACATGTTGACAGTTCGGAAAAATGGAAATTTTGAGATTCCTTCGGGGGCATGTCAGTCCTAGCTGAAAAGCAGAATAGGGTGTGTCTGGGGCATCATGTCTGACTACTTCTGCATTGAAGATTTTTACACAACACACACACACACACACACACACACTTACACACACACACACACGCACACACACACACACACGCACACACACACACACACACGCACACACACACACACACATACACACACACACGCACACACACACACACACACGCGCGCGTTCAATGTTCAATCTTATGTTATGTTATGTACTTCATCTCATGTTCAATGTTATGGTTAGCCAATTTTGCTGTTTCAATCGTTAATTATGATAACGTCATACGTGAATTTTTCCTTCTCGTCTTGGCACAGTTGTTTTCTGGTTCATTTCTTTTTCCCGAAGATTAACCATTTCCAAGTTTCCTCTTCTCTCCTCATGTATCTTCCCTTTTTTTTTTTTTTTTTTTGTCTTGTCTAAAATGATTTTAGTGAATAGACATTAAATCAAAGACCAACACACACACACACACACACACACCACACACACACACACACACACACACACACACACACACACACACACACACACACACACACCACACACACACACACACACACGTCCATCTAGTTGTGGTGAAACAACGTTGGGAGCCTCCGACTCATCAGAGTCCAGACTAAAGTAAGGAGAGAAGATAAAGAACTGGCAGCTATGCCAGCTGGTGGCAGGCGGGCTGCCCAGTGGAGAGATGAAGGCCATGAAGGTCATTCTCTCTTGGTCCTATAGTTAATAATAATATAATAATAATGTTTATTTGTATAGCGCATATTCCATATAAAAACATGCTCACCAGCGCTTTACATTTCGCAAGAAAGGCAAAAGATGATAAAAAATGTTCACAATTACATACACAATAAGATAACAACAAACATTAAAGCTATACAAGTAAGAAGACACATAAGAAACCACAGAATATTAAAATTTAAACACTGACTTATGTAATGAAGAAAGATTAACAGATTTTTCATATGAATAAAGAGGCATACTGTGTTTATATATTGCTGCGTGTGTGTGCTTGCGTACGTGTGTGTGTGTACGTGTGTGTGTGCGTGCGTGTGCGTTGCTGTGCGCGTGTGTGTTTGTAAGAATGTGTGTGTGTGTGTTGAGCGGGATCTGGCTGTGCACATTGTGTGCTAGGTTTTGGGGTTGTCATTTCCGAAACGTCGTGAGAACGCGAACAGAACAATTATGGGTGCAAAGTTCACGTGGCGCAGAACGTCAGAAAGAATTGAAGTCTAAAAGGTGCAGAACGTCACAACGAAGAAGGAGAAAGAGCTGTTCACATACTTTCCTGGGAAAATGCTGATTTGGAGCACTTTCAGGTGGGGGGGTGGGTCTGTATGATTAGTTCGTGGAGCTATACCCTCCCAAATTATGTTTTATGACTCCTCAACAGCTTTGATCAAACTGTGGTAAAACTTCATCCATAAAGAGAAGATCTTTCAGTGAGTACACACAACATTCACAACACACAGAGAGAGGAGAGAGAGTCGTAGAGAGTGAGAGCAACGAAAGAGAAGAGGAAGAGGAGAAGAGAGAGAGATGAGGAGAGGAGAAGCAGAGAAGAAAAGAGAGAAGAGAGAGAGAGAGAAAGAGAGAGAGAGAGAGAGAGAGAGAGAGAGAGGCAGAGAGAGAGAGAGAGACAAGAAGAGAGAGAGAGAGAGAGAGAGAGAGAGAGGAGAGACAAAGAGAGAGAGAGACAAGAGACAGAGAGAGACAGAGACAGAAAGACAGACAGACAGAGAGAGAGAAAGACAGACAGACATAAAGAGAGAGAGACAGACAGACAGAAAGAGAGAGAAGACAAATTACCTGCAATAACATCTCACTCAGCCACTGACAAGCAAGCATCTTACATGCATTCGTGCCAGTCAAACTCCCCCCTCCTCTCTCTCTTTCTCTCTGTCTGTCTCTCTCTCTCTCTTTCTCTCTCTCTCTCTCTCTCTCTCTCTCTCTCTCTCTCTCTCTCTCTCTCTCTCTCTCTCTCTTCCGAAACCTCTCTGCTTTCCGCGGTTCTCACAACTGCCAAACTCGTGTGGACAACAAAGCCGACACAACCCGGGTGATTAGGCCTCTTTGTCTAGATGCATTTACATCAATAACCGTCAGCCCCAACACGAAACACGGGCCTCTTCAACCTTTCATCCCACTACTGATTCGCCCGTCAGTCACATCCGTGTCGTCACTTCCGCTCATTTTGACATGGCGCATGTCAAATGTGAGCGTTCCGGTCTTGTCTTCAGGGCGTTCACATTCTTGCCTTGCGTTTCTTTTGTTTTTCGATTTTTCCTTGCAGGTACGTGTGTATGTGAGTGTGTGTGTTCCTTAGGGCGGAGCCTTTGGAGAAACAGAATAGTCGATTTTGTACGCTTGTGAGACCTGGCAAGGACGGGAAGCGGAGAAAGAGACAAGACGGACTGAACTGAAGCAAGCATTCTAAGAGAATCTCTGATTGAATCGAGATAATTGACCACGATTTCTACAACCGTTTACTTGGGAAATATGAAAGAAAGCACAGGAGAAAGAAAGAGAGTACAGGAAAAGACAGGAAGATGACAAGGCGAAATGATTTCTACAACCATTGACTTAGGAAATATGAAAGAAAACACAGAAGAAAGAAAGGGAGTATATATGAAAAAGACAGGAAGATAACAAGGCGGGTTATTCTAGTGAAGCAAAATTAACTTAATACAGATGTTCATGTTTACCAGAAAATTGGGGGATGAATAGTTCATGGTTAGTCAGAGGATTCTGACTGATTGTGACATTTTTATTCCAGTGGACGTGCGTCGTCTGAAGCTGGTATCATTTCTCTTCGTCTTTCATTTATACGGATAAAGGCATTGGTTTGACCAACAAGGGATGGGTCTGTTGTATTCGAACAGAACAGATAACTAAATAGTTCATCCAAACAAACAAATGAATCCCACATATTGTAATGACATCGAGATTCAAAGATTGTAATCTAAAAGTGTTCTTATTTCATATTTAACCCTTTAACTCCTGCAACCTATCCACCGACTGCCAAAACTTAACCCTATGACTCCCTCACCCAGGAATCTGGTGGATAAGGTGAGGGAGTCATAAGTTTAAGTTTTTGCTTTGTGAGCATGGTCGACATTGCAGGATGCTGGTAGGAAGGGTGCAGGAGTTAAAAGGTTAAACGTATTCTCATTTGTTATTTAAACGTGTTCTCATTTGTTATTTAAAAGTGTTATTTTGTTATTCAAAGATTTTTTTCTCTTGTTATTAAAAGTGTTCTCATTTGTTATTAAAGTGTTCTCATTTGTTATTCAAAAGTGTTTCATTTGTTATTCAAAAGTGTTCTCATTTGTTATTTAAAAGTGTTCTCATTTGTTATTCAAAGTGTTCTCATTTGTTATTAAAAGTGTTCTCATTTGTTATTCAAAAGTGTTCTCATTTGTTATTTAAAAGTGTTCTCATTTGTTATTTAAAAGTGTTCTCATTTGTTATTTAAACGTGTTCTCATTTGTTTTTAAAAGTGTTATTTGTTATTTAAAAGTGTTCTCATTTGTTATTTAAAGTGTTCTCATTTGTTATTTAAAAGTGTTCTCATTTGTTATTTAAAAGTGTTCTCATTTGTTATTTAAAAGTGTTCTCATTTGTTATTTAAAGTGTTCTCATTTGTTATTAAAAGTGTTCTCATTTGTTATTTAAACGTGTTCTCATTTGTTATTTAAAAGTGTTCTCATTTGTTATTCAAAAGTGTTCTCATTTGTTATTTAAAAGTGTTCTCATTTGTTATTTAAAGTGTTCTCATTTGTTATTTAAACGTGTTCTCATTTGTTATTTAAAAGTGTTCTCATTTGTTATTTAAAAGTGTTCTCATTTGTTATTTAAAGTGTTATTTGTTATTTAAAAGTGTTCTCATTTGTTATTTAAAAGTGTTCTCATTTGTTATTTAAACGTGTTCTCATTTGTTATTCAAAAGTGTTCTCATTTGTTATTTAAACGTGTTCTCATTTGTTATTTAAAAGTGTTCTCATTTGTTATTTAAACGTGTTCTCATTTGTTATTTAAAAGTGTTTCATTTGTTATTTAAAAGTGTTCTCATTTGTTATTTAAACGTGTTCTCATTTGTTATTTAAAAGTGTTCTCATTTGTTATTAAGTGTTCTATTTTTTAAAAGTGTTCTCATTTGTTATTTAAAAGTGTTCTCATTTGTTTTAAAAGTGTTCTCATTTGTTATTCAAAAGTGTTCTCATTTGTTATTAAAAGTGTTCTCATTTGTTATTAAAAGTGTTCTCATTTGTTATTTAAAAGTGTTCTCATTTGTTATTAAAAGTGTTCTCATTTGTTATTTAAAAGTGTTCTCATTTGTTATTTAAAAGTGTTCTCATTTGTTATTTAAAAGTGTTCTCATTTGTTATTTTAAAAGTGTTCTCATTTGTTATTTAAAAGTGTTCTCATTTGTTATTTCAAAAGTGTTCTCATTTGTTATTTAAAAGTGTTCTCATTTGTTATTTAAAAGTGTTCTCATTTGTTATTTAAACGTGTTCTCATTTGTTATTTAAAAGTGTTATTTGTTATTCAAAAGTGTTCTCATTTGTTATTCAAAAGTGTTCTCATTTGTTATTCAAAAGTGTTCTCATTTGTTATTCAAAAGTGTTCTCATTCTGTCTCATTTCATTTCACCCTGCCTTTGCCTCAGCCTCGGTCTGTCTTTCGTTCTCTCGGCAACTCTTCTTTCTCTTCTTCTTTTTCTCTTTCTCATTTTTGATGTTTGTCTGCTGACATTGTATGTATAGAATAGCAAGACTAGCTATAAGACAGACCCACCTCGACCTGTAGGTAATATCGTTGAGTAGTAAAGTGTTTTCAACTATCTGTCTTGTCAGTCTCCGTGATTATGTGTGCGTACATGCGCGTGCGTGTACATGTGTACATGTGAGTATCTGTGAGCGCGTGTGTACACGCGCGCGCGCCCGTGTTCTAAAATCTTTATTTTGTTGTTAGCTTTGAATGGCTGTAACGCGTGGAAATGTCCGAACAGGGACAGTAAAGTGATATTGAACTGGGAGTGGAAATCCCTATCAGAAAACCCCTTCAAATTTAATGCTCGAGGATTCAGCGCCAGTGAGCAGGCAGCCGCGGCTGGAGAGCCGACACCTGGGATCTCGCCAGATCACGCAGAAAGAGACGAGACGACGCCATTTTAACGGAAGTCGCGTGCTCACACGAGCACGAGAGGTCACGATAGACAAGTCTGTTATCAGAAATCTCCTGACGAAAGCTGATGCTATCATGATAGGCAGTGTGTTATCTTTCATCTGATGATAAAACATTACGCACATTGAGCCAACCCAGATATGCTGAAGCGTGCCTGTGGTTCACCTACCATTGCCACAGCGCAGTTGATAATCGTTTTGACCCCAACAGCTCAATGAGCTGATCCGAGATTAATGAGGTTTCTTCCACTTCACCCCCTGTTGACCTTACGGCTGTGGGACAATGGTGGCAGTACAGATACGGTGCAATTTGACAAGACATTTAAATGTATAGTCCGTTATTGCAGAGTGGCTGGGACGAGGAGGGTGGGGGAGATGCTAAGGGCAACGAGAGAAAGAGACAGATGGAAGTCCATGATCGCCAACGCCATGCGGCAGGGCACCTGATGATGATGATGAGTCCGTTATTTAAGCAAATGTTCGGTAAACATTTAGCCATGAACTGGAAAGTTCGTACTGCGTAAGTTTTCCAGTAGATCGAGACTTGGTAGAAATATACTTGTTACAGATGAAGCTTAATATAATATTTATTGACACATGTAAGATGAATGTATGTCGAAGTTTTATCCATTAAAGTTTCTCCATATATTTTATGCTTTCGTATTGATGACATTTTATACACACACATAGATCCTTGGAACGAGATGTGGATGCCTTAAAATTATGCTGAATTTGAAGTCTTTTATGTAATTGGTTTTGCTTTGGCCAGTAGTATTTTGTTTTTTGTTTACTGCTGGAAAATAAACGAAAATACGTTTGAAAAAAAAAAAGATTTGTTTGTTGCCCATCTTAATGCTCCTGTCAATGTAAAGTATTACGCAGGCTCTAAGTATCTGACAGACAACTGCTCGCAGGTTTGAGTGGAGCGCGTATGGAATTGTCCAGGGGCGACAAGTCTCTCTTGATCACACTGACTCTTCCTCCCGTTTTAACCCTTTGACTCCCCCACTCTGTCCACCGTCATCTGTATTGTCGGCCATGCTGGCAAAGCAGAACTTAACCCTTGACTCTAGCACCCTGTCCACCGGCATACTGTATTGTCGACCATGCTAGTAAAACAGAAACTTAACCCTTTGACTCCCCCACCCTCTCCACTGGCATCTTTTATTGTCGGTCATGCTAACAAAGCAGAAACTTAACCTCTGACTCCCGCACCCTGTCCACCGTCATCCTGTATTGTCGGCCATGCTAGCAAGGCAGAAACTTAACCCTTTGACTCCCCCATTCTATCCACCAGCTTCCTAAAGGTGAAGAGTCAAAGGGTTAAGATTTTGCAGTTGGCGGATAGGGTGCAGGAATCAAAAGGTTAAACGAGAACACAGGAAGGGTGGATTAGTACAGCAAAGTTTCCAGGTAGACAGAGGACCATCAGATCTCGGATTCTCTGTGCGAACTAAACCTCAGGCCAACTAACCAAACACAGGAAGGAACCACCGCCCTATAACCCATAAAACCCGTACACCATCAACGCTACCCCTCCGACCATCAAGCAGATCAGAAGTCAACAAAGAGAGATAATCAGAGATATCACAGAGATCAGACACCACCACTACCCCCTCCTTACCGCCTATGGGCGTGGTTCGAGCCAGCCACGTGCTATGCACGCGCGCTTTTGAAAGCGAAATGGCCACCCGCCTGATGTTGATGTCTTTGATTCCACGGGGATGGTCACGGAATATATTGAAACGGACAAGGGCTGACCAGAAGTGACGCGTGTGCTGTGATCACGTTAATTTAAGGATGAAGGGACTGGGTGCCGTTAAGATGATGGGGCCGTTTAAGGTGATGGCCCTGGTGATAGGCCTGGTGATAGGCCAGGTGATAGGTCAGGTGATAGGCCTGGTGATAGGCCTGGTGATAGGTCAGGTGATAGGCCAGGTGATAGGTCAGGTGATAGGCCTGGTGATAGGCCAGGTGATAGGTCAGGTGATAGGCCTGGTGATAGGCCAGGTGATAGGCCTGGTGATAGGTCAGGTGATAGGCCAGGTGATAGGCCAGGTGATAGGCCTGGTGATAGGCCTGGTGATAGGTCAGGTGATAGGTCTGGTGATAAGCCAGGTGATAGGCCTGGTGATGGGCTAGATGATGGGCCAGATAATAGGCCTGGTGATAGGCCAGGTGATAGGCCAGGTGATAGGCCAGATGATAGGCCTGGTGATAGGCCAGGTGATAGGCCAGGTGATAGGCCAGATAATAGGCCTGGTGATAGGCCAGGTGATAGGTCAGGTGATAGGCCAGGTGATAGGCCAGGTGATAGGCCAGATAATAGGCCTGGTGATAGGCCAGGTGATAGGTCAGGTGATAGGCCAGGTGATAGGCCAGGTGATAGGTCAGGTGATAGGCCTGGTAATAGGCCTGGTGATAGGCCTGGTGATAGGCCTGGTGATGGGCCTGGTGATAGGCCTGGTGATAGGCCTGGTGATAGGCCAGGTGATAGGCCTGGTGATAGGCCTGGTGATGGGCCAGGTGATAGGCCAGGTGATAGGCCAGGTGATAGGCCAGGTAATAGGCTTGGTGATAGGCCAGGTGATAGGCTTGGTGATAGACCAGATGATAGGCCAGGTGATAGGCTTGGTGATAGGCCAGGTGATAGGCCAGGTGATAGGCTTGGTGATAGGCCAGGTGATAGGCCAGGTGATAGGCCTGGTGATAGGCCCAAGGGTGAACTATGTAAGAAAGTAAGCTTTACGGAACCGTGGGGTGGCTGGTTCTTTGGTAAAGCCGTGGATTCGATCTGATATCTCGAGTTCAATCCCCGTCCCGCGATATTATAAACTGGCCTGTTGGCTGCCCATCTTCATACTTCAATTGTTCTGGTGGTTTCAGCTTTATGTTTTATAAATCCTATCCCCCAGCCTTCAACCTCCACCTCCCCCATCCCCATTTCCATTTCAAGGTCTTGCCAGCGCATATGGTTTTGCGCAGGCTCAAGGAGTCTGCCAGATAACACAAATGGCAAACTGGGTGGATCGCATACGGTACTGCCTGAGTGCGGTGAATTCCTCTTGAGCTAACTCTACACACTTCTTAGTGCACAAAACGTTTGCATGGATCTAAATCTTTGGTATCATTGCCAGGACTTGGTGCTCACAAACCACTTAACTCCTTTGACTCCTTGAATCTGCAGAAAGCTGGTGGATAGGGTGAGTGAGTCAAAGGGTTAAGTTTTTGATTTGCAACAACGGTTGACAATGCAGTATGCCGGTGGAGAGGGTGCGGTAGTCAAAAGGTTAATGTAGGGCACCCCATGGTTCGAACCCACAATCCATTAGCACGTGATGTGAGTCCGACACTCAACCAAATGAACTTTTGAGGCCCCCGTCTGTTGGGTAGGATGCGGGATTCGAAGATAAAAACCAGGACCAATATTCCCATAGACCCAGCACTAGAGGGAGAAAGGGCTGGCTTCCAACACGCTCTAT
>JAPXFY010000014.1:3591423-3598923 GCA_030674185.1 Monoplex corrugatus | reverse complement strand
CTTACTCTCTCTTTCTCTTTCTCTCTCTCTCTGTCTCTCTCTGCCTCTCTGTCTCTCTCATTCTCTCTTTCTCTGTCTGTCTGTCTGTCTCTCTCTCTCTTTCTCTCTCTCTTTCTGTTTCTCTCTTTCTCTCTCTTTCTTCCTCTCTTGCTCTCTGTCTCTCTCTCTCTGTCTCTGTCTCTGTCTCTCTCTCTCCCTCCCTTCCTACCTCCCTCTCTTCTTCTCTCCATCTCCCTGTCGAGTCCTGAAGTCTATTCTTCTTCAGCCTCTCTTTTCTCCACTCTCTGGCAAGAGGAAATCAAAGTATTGATCAGAAGCGTGTGCAGCAGGAAACCTACCTTTTTCAGACGGCTGGAAAATTAAAAGGCGGGCAGTCGGCAGTGCCAACTGGGTCTCGTTCTTCCTCCACTGCCAAGGTAAATGAAGAGGTCCCTGAAGAATTTCAAGATCTGGCATTGTGTGGATTTCTTCTTTTTTGTGTGTGTGTGTATATTGTCCCTCTGTCTCTGTCTGTTTGTCTCTTTGTCTGTGTTTATTTCTCTGTCTTTGTCTCTATCTGTCTCTCTCTGCCTCTCTCTCTGTCTTTCTGTCTGTCTTTCTGTCTGTCTGTCTCTCACTCTTTCTTTCTTTCTCTCTCTCTCTCATCCTCTCTCTCTTTCTGTCTGTCTCTCTCTTTCTCTGTCTGTCTGTCTGCCCTCTCTCTCTCTCTCCTCTCTTTATGTGTGTGTGTGTGTGTGTTTGTCTGCCTGTCTCTCTCTCTCTTTGTGTGTGTGTGTGTGTTTGTCTGCCTCTCTCTCTCTCTCTCTCTCTCTCTCTCTCTCTTTGTGTGTCTGTGTGTGTGTGTGTGTATGTTTGTCTGCCTCTCTCTCTCTCTCTCTTTGTGTGTGTGTTTGTGTTTGTCTGCCTGTCTCTCTCTCTCTCTCTCTCGTCTCTTTCTCTTCTCTCTCTTCTTTTGTGTGTGTGTGTTGTGTGTGTGTTGTGTTTGTCTGCCCGTCTCTCATCTCTCTCTCTTTGTGTGTGTGTGTCGTGTGTGTTTGTTGTGTGTGTGTGTGTGTGTGTGTGTGTGTTTGTCTGCCTGTCTCTCACTCTCTTTGTGTGTGTGTGTGTTTGTCTGCCTGTCTCTCTCCTCTCTCTCTCTCTCTCTCTCTCTCTTTGAGTGTGTGTGTGTGTGTGTGTGTTGTTTGTCTGCCTCTCTCTCTCTCTCTTTGTGTGTGTGTGTGTGTTTGTCTGCCTGTTCTCTCTCTCTCCTCTCTCTCTCTCTCTCTCTCTTTGTGTGTGTGTGTGTTTGTCTGCCTCTCTCTCTCTCTCTCTTGTGTGTGTGTGTGTGTTTTGTCTGCCTGTCTCTCTCTCTCTCTCTCTCTCTCTCTCTCTCTTTGTGTGTATTGTGTGTGTTGTGTTGTGTGTTTGTGTGTTGTGTGTGTGTGTGTGTTTGCCTGTCTCTCTCTCTCTCTCTCTTGAGTGTGTGTGTGTGTGTGTGTGTGTGTGTGTATGTGTGTGTGTGTGTGTAACTTTCCATACTTCCTTAGCATGGCTGCTCGAATTTTGTTTATTGTTGTTGTTGTTTTTGTTGTTGTTGTACCAATACCCTCGTAAAACTATATATGTTCTGATATTATCTTACTCTGTCGATCCGATCCCTCTGTCTTCTGTCTTTGTCCTGGCTCTGTTTCTGTTTTATGTCTGTCTGTCTCTGTCTGTCTGTCTGTTCTCTCTCTTTCTACCACTCCCTGTCCATGTATTCTTGTTCTTTATTTTTCTTCTCTTTCTCTCAATCTGATTATCAACATACTTAAAGTCTGTTTGCTACAATTCTACCATTTGAAAATAAAGTATTCTTGTCATATCTGCTCCACCTCTCTCTCTCTTCCTCTTCTCTCTCCTCTCTCTCCTCTCTCTCTCTTCTCTCTCTCTCTTTCCCTCTCTCTCTCCTCTCTCTCTCCTTGTACTCTCGTTTTCAGTCTCTCTCCCCACCCTCTCTTTCCTCTTTCTTCCCTTTATCTCTTCTCTCTTTTCTCTGTCCTCTCTCTCTCCTCCTCTCTCATCCTTTCTTTCTTCTCTCCTCTCTGTCTTTCTTTTCTTCCTCTCTCCCCTCTTTCTCTCTCTTCCTCTTTCTCTTCCTCTCTCCCCTTCTCTCTCTCTTCCTCTCTTTCCTCTCTCCCTCTCTCTCTCTTTCCTCTGTCTTTTCCTCTCTTTCCCTCTTTCTCCTCCCCTCTCCTCTTTCCTCTTTCTTTTCTCTCTCTCTCCTCTCTCTTTGGCCTCTCTTTCCCTCTCCCTCCCCTCTCTCCTCTCTTGGCCTCTTTCCTCTTTCCCTCTCTCCCTCTCTCTCTTTCCTCTGTCTTTCCCTCTCTCTCCCCTTTCTCTCTCTGGCCTCTCTTTCCCTCTTTCCCTCTCTCTCCCTTTCTCTTTGCCTCTCTTTCCCTCTTTCCCTCTCTCCCTCTCTCTCTTTCCTCTCCTTTTCCCTCTCTTCCCTCCTTTCTCTCTCTCTGCCTCTCTTTCCTCTCCTCCCTCCTCTCTCTGGCCTCTCTTTCCCTCTCTCCCCCTCTCCTCTCCTCTCTCTTCTCCTCGTCTTTTTTTCCCTTTCCTCTCTCCTCTCCTCTCTCTCTGTCCTCTCTTTTCCCTTCCCTCTCTCTCTCTCTTTCCTCTTTATCTTTCCCTCTCTCTCCCTCTCTCTCTTCCTCTGCTTCTCTTTCCCTCTCCCCTCTCTCTCTTCCTCTCTTCTTCCTCCCTCTTCTCTTTTCCTTCTCTCTCTTCCTCTCTCCCCCCTCTCTCTTGACCTCTCTTTCCCTCTCTCCCCTCTCTCTCTCTTCCTTTTCTCTTCCTCTCTCTCCCTCTCTCTCTTTCCCTTCCTCTTCTCTCTCTCTCTCTTTCTTTTCTCTTTCCTCTCTCTCCCTCGTCTCTCTTTCTTCTTCTCTTCCTCTCTCCTCCTCTCTCTCTTTCCTCTTCTTTCCCTCTCTCCCCCTCTCTCTCTCTCTCCTTTTCTTTCCTCTTCCTCCTCCTTCATTTCTCCTCCTCCCTCTCTCTCTTTCCTCTTTCTTCTTTTCCTCTATCTCTCCTCTCTCTCTTTCCTCTCTCTTCCTCTCTCCCCTCCTCTCTCTTTCCTCTTCCTTTCCTTCTCCCCTCTCTCTCTCTTCCTCTTCTTTCCCTCTCTCTCCCTCTTTCCTCTCTCTCTCCTCCTCCCTCTCTCTCCCTCTTTATTCTTTCTTTTCCCTATATCTCCTCCTTTCTCTCTTTCCTCTCTCTCCTCTGTCTTCCCCCCTCCCCTGTCTCCCTCTATTTCTTTTTTTTTTTTTTTTTTTTTTTTTGTCCTTCAGGTTTTAGTTCCGCGGAGAGATATTATCTTTCTCTCGTAATGGTTGTTAGAAATAGGAAAATGACGATGATGAATGAGACACCAGAGGGCGGGAGGACACACTGCGGAATGGGTCTTGTTGGGTTGTTTTCTTCCTTATGTGGATTTATTGTTGTAACGATACACAGAGATAACTTCCATTTGGTTTTTAATTTGATTGTTTTGTGGGGATGGTGTTGGTTTGTGTGTGTGTGGGGCTGGGGTGGTGGGGGGGTGTTCGTTTGTGTGTGTGTGTGTGGTGGTGGGTGGGTGGTGGGTGGTGTTCGTGTGTGTGTGTGTGTGTGTGTGTGTGTGTGTGTGTGGGTGGGTGGGTGTTCGTGTGTGTGTTGTGTGGGGAGGTGTTCGTGTGTGTGTGTGTGTGGGGGGGGGGTGGGGGGGTGTTCGTTTATGTGTGTGTGTGTGTGTAGTGTGGTGGGTGGGTGGGTGGTGTGTGTGTGGTGTGGTGTTCGTGTGTGTGTGTGTGTGTTGTGTGTGTGGTGTGTGTGTGTGTGGGGTGTGTGTGTGTGTGTGTGTGTGTGTGTGTGTGTGTGTGTGTGTGTGTGTGTGTGTGTGTGTGTGTGTGTGTGTTTGGGTGCACGCTTTGCTGTGTGACAGTTTAGACAGAAAAGTTTCAAACGCGTTGTCGTAACTTCGTTTGTACCAAAGTGTCTCTGTCTCTTTTTTTCCAATTATCTTTGTTGGTTTGTTTTTCTCTGTTCAACATATACACATACACCCGCGCGTGCACGCACGCACACACACACATACACGCACGTAACGCACACACACACACACACACACACACACACACACACACACACACACACACACACACACACACACACACACGAAGACACAGACACATACGCGCACGTATATAATATGCACACGAACATCGAAAATATTACTCCTTTGTTAGAAACAAAATTACACACAAGACAAAACAGCGAATTTATGTCTGGCAATTCTCAACACCCATCCACACGTCCACACTGACAAACGCTCCCATAAACACTACTCAGAACCTCATCACCGCAGACATACATACAACTTCATTAACTAAAACAAAAACAAAAAACCGCGATACAACTAATTGCTCTACATTTTACTTTGCGCTAATTCAACACGAACATTGCCAACATCCTCGTTCCTTTGATCCGATGTGCTCTTGGGTTTGAACCGTCGGTTCCAGTCTACTGTGATGGCAGCACCAGAAGGGCCCTGGTAGTCTATGATAGTCTGTAACGTGTTTTAATGATGCTTGCAATTCTTGTTAGCGCGGCAGAGGGGAAACGGTGGGAGGTGATTTACTGCGGTTTAATTCCTGGCGATGTTGGTCGTTGTAGCGTAATAAACGTCGCCTGGTTTATTATTAGTGTGATTTTTGTGCTTGTACGTGGAAGGAAATGTCTCCTCTTGAATCCTCACTTGTTTTTTTTGTTTTTTTTCTTTCTTTCTGCCCCTCCTCCAGCCCCTGTTTGTGAAAGAAAAGAGAAAAAAAGAAAAAAAAGAAAAGAAAACTGTGGTGTCTAATTTCACGAGATTAACATTCATAGGTAGTTATGCAAATTCGTGTTTGTTCTTTTTGGGTGTAATTTTGATGGATGATGTTGAAAATTGCAGGCCATTATTGTCTCCGCGCATTGACTGATGGGAAATCAATTCTTTGACAGAAAGGACGTTGTCATGTCTACGTGCGCCTGTGTGTGTGTGTGTGTGTCCAAACGGATGTACACATGCGCACGTACAAATACACCCAAGGGTATGAACACATACACACAAGCACGCATGCACTCATGCACGAACATGCACTATTCATTTTCTCTGAAAAAGGAAAGAAGATTTTGGGAAAGAGAGAGAGGGGAGGAAGACAGTAGAGACAGACAGACTGGCAGACAGACAGACAGGCAGGAAGGCAGGCAGGCAGACAGACAGACAGACAGAGAGACACACAGACAGAGAGTTTATTGTCTGCAATGTATTCCTGATAAACCTGGCAATACTAAGAGAGAGAGAGAGAGAGAGAGAGAGAGAGAGAGAGAGAGAGAGAGAGAGAGAGAGAGAGAGAGAGAGAGAGAGAGAGAAAGAGAGAGAGACATGCAGGCACGCAGGCAGAAAGAGAGACAGACAGATAGACAGATAGACATATAGACAAACAGAGAGAGAGACAGAGAGAGAGACAGACAGACAGAGAGAGACAGACAGAGACAGAGACAGAGATAGAGAGCGTTTATTGTTTGCAACGTAATCCAAGCAATTACTGAAAAGCTTGGATATTTTCTTGTTCATAATCGAGAGTACC
The DNA here is from genome assembly GCA_030674185.1 of Monoplex corrugatus. Classification (NCBI taxonomy): domain Eukaryota; kingdom Metazoa; phylum Mollusca; class Gastropoda; order Littorinimorpha; family Ranellidae; genus Monoplex; species Monoplex corrugatus. The sequence continues at coordinate 3,593,293 of JAPXFY010000014.1, read as the reverse complement.
TTTATTTTTACTTCAAGACAAAAATGATGACAATGATAATAATAATAATAATAATAATAATAATAATAATAATAATAATAATAATAATAATAATAATGATGATAATGGTAATGATGATGATGATGATGATGATGATGATGATGATGATGATGATGATGATGATGATAAACAATAACAATAACAACTAATACTAATAACAAAAACACAGGTACCACTATGCTCAAGCCAACAAACAGTGAAACAACGTACACCTGCATCTGCCGTTATCCCAGTACCAGACACGTCACAGACAATGAAAATATTACCTGTTGGTACAGTAACAAAACATAACAACCCGTAAGAGAAACAAACAATCCAACGTGTTGGGTAATTCTCAACAACCGTCACACGTCCACATGGACAAATTGTCCCATAAACACCGCTCAGAAACCTCATCACTGCATACACACATCTTCATGAACCAAAGACACGACACAGCTAATTGCTCTACATTTTACTTCGCGCTAATTCCGCAAGAAAACTGGCAACATCTCTTTCCTTTGATCCGGTCTGCTCTTGGATTTGAACCGTCGGTTCCAGTCTACGCTGATGGCAGCACCAGAAGGGTCCTGGTAGTCTATGATAGTGTGTAACATCTTTTAATGATGCTGCATTTTTTTAGGATCATTGCACTCAGGGAGGTTACCTTTGTGCTCACCTTTTTTTTCTTCTTTTTTTTTTTCGTCCCATTTTCTACGCCACTTTTTATGGTCACAGAAGCTGAAACAGCTTTTATTATGCGATGATGATGATGTCGATGTGGATGATAATCATGATGCTATGGAGTTCCATCTAGGATTGAGACTGCGTGACGGGGTTGTACTGTACGCTTACTTTCATAATATATCCTGGCGTCAACCAGGCCCGAGAGATACAGATGCCTGAAGTGTTGGTCAGAAGATTTGAACAACTCCCTCAATGACGCATCCGTGAAGTGGATGAGACACGACTGTGTGGTCCCAGTCTTCCCAATGAGCCCGTAGTACGCCCAACTCTGGGTAGGAGCCGGTCAGAGCCGAAAAATCCCACAATGATTTTTGAAGGTTCTGACGGGGATTCGAACCCACAACCTTCCAGCCGGTAGTCCGTTGCGTTAACCACTACACCACGGTGGCTGATGATGATGTCTTTTTTGTTAGTGTCGGAGATGAAACAGGGGGAGGTGATTTATTGCGGTTTAGTTTCTAGCGATGATGCTCGTTTTAACGTAATAACTTTTCACCTAGTTTATTATAAGCCTGTCTTTTTGTGCGTGGACGGAATTCTCTCCCCTTGAAATTGACACTTGTTTTTCTTTCTTCATTCCGTCGACAGCCCCTGTTTCTAAAAATACATGTAATGGTGGTGTTGCCTGATTTGGTGAATTTAACAGTCGCAGGTGATTATGCAAATTGGTGTTTGTCTTTTGAGGGTAATGTTGATGGATGATGTTGAAAAGTGCAGGTCATTAGGGAGGTCTACTGTCTCTTGCTTTGACTGACGTGAAATCAATGTTGTGATGAAAAGATCGTCGACATGTTCATGTGTATGCATACGCGCTTGTACAATCAAATCAGGCACACTCGCGTGTACATGGACACATGCACATTGTGTTCATTTACTCATGTAAACAGAAGCACATATACATTCTTCTCACATATTCTCTTTATGTTCCTCTATCTCTGACCATCAGTCTGTCTGCCTGTCTGCGTCTCTGTCTGTCTGTCTGTGTCTGTCTGTGTCTCTGTCTGTCTGTCTGTCTGTGTCTCTGTCTGTCTGTGTCTCTGTCTGTCTGTCTGTCTGTGTCTGTCTGTCTGTGTCTCTGTCTGTCTGTTTGTCTGTGTCTCTGTCT
>JAPXFY010000014.1:3586423-3588923 GCA_030674185.1 Monoplex corrugatus | reverse complement strand
TACACACACAAACACAAACACACACACACCTCCTGTCCCACACTTCCACCCCTTTAAAAACACTTGGAAATCTTAATCCTCATTACAGAAAGTTAACGTACACATCCTTTAACAATAACAGTCAGTCAGATATGCCAGACTATTCTCAGCAACCATCACACGTCCATATCGACATACACATCCTTTAACAATAACAGTCAGTCAGATATGCCAGACTATTCTCAGCAACCATCAGACGTCCATATCGACGAAATCTCCCATAAACACCACTCAAAACCTCATCACTGCATACACACAACTTTATGAACAGACGACTCGACACAACTAATTGCTCTACATTTTACTTCGTGCTAATTCAACACGAAAACTGGCAACATCTCTTTCCTTTTGATCCGGTCTGCTCTTGGATTTGAACCGTCGGTTCCAGTCTACGCTGAAGGCAGCACCAGAAGGGTCCTGATGGTATATGATAGTGTGTAACATCTTTTAATGATGCTGCAACTCTTGTTAGCGGCGGAGATGAAACGGGAGGAGGTGATTTATTGCGGTTTAATTCCTAGCAATGTTGGTCGTCGTGGCGTAATAAATTTCGCCTACATTATTACTCGCATTGGTGCTAGATGCATGGAAGTCTCTAGAATCTGAGGTTTTTCTTTCCCTACAGAAAAAAATGAAAGGTTGTGTTGTCTGATTAGGTAGATTAACAGTCATTTGTAATTATGCAAATTGGTGGTTGCCTTGTGGAGGTAATGTTGATGAATGATGTTCAACAGTGCCGGCCATTAGGGAGGCTTATTGTCTCTTTGCCGTGACTGATGCGGAATCAATGCCTTCATTGACGAGAAGGACGAGGACATGTTTTTGCATGCACTATACACACACTCACACACACACACACACACACACACACACACACACACACACACACACCACCACGCACACGCACCACACACACACACACACACACACATACACACACACACATACACACACACACACACACATACACACACACACATACACACACACACTCACACACACACACACAAACACATGCACATTCACACACTGTAAACATACAAACCTACATTCACACGTACACATAAAGGCATGCATCTGCGTAAATGTACGCACACATGCACTCACACACATATATGCACACACCGTCTAATATCACTTATAGTGAAAAGACGTTAAATCAAGCAACGAACGAACGAACATATATACACACACGCATGCAAATGTGCACAAGCATACACACGTGCACACATGCACATACAAATATTCTGTCTCTGTACCTTAACCATCACTATTCATTGCGTGCAACAAAACACAATTATATATCTAAATATACGTCTGTATTCATGTGTCCAGTCATCGTCATTTTATACTCACTAATTTTATAACTAATAACACGTATGTCCCATAAATGCAAATCGTAGTAGCCAAAAGGATGACTCATTTGGTAAATGAGTGTTTTAGTCTCAGAAAATGGGCCTGGAATCAACTGTTCTTACAGTCCATATCACATCCATCTAAGCTTGCCTACAATCATTCGCTGTTACCTGCAACGTCTACCCTTACAAATCAGACGAAAATCCAAGGACCCGTGTCATTCCAGACTGTCAGTAAAAGATATCAGTGAGCACTTGTGGCTGTAAATGGACTGGCTAGTAACGTAATACTACCCTAGTAACGTAATACTACCTAGTCCCTAGGGCATAGACTGCTCCACTGACGCCGGCGTGAAGAAAAGGATCAATAAGCCTTAGTCAGTCGTTAGCTTCCATAAACCAACAGGACCTCACTAGTGTGTCATTTCTTTTGGTATAGATTATCAGGACTTTAGAAATCTCGGTATGTGCGGCCATGCAAAGATTTGGTCATTAATTTGAAACAAAGGATTACTTACGGAAGGAGGACGAATTTTGTATAGAATTTCATAAAGATAGTTTCCAAGGACGGAGGAATATTTGAGACACACATGCACGATTAGGTCAGATTTTTAATGCACAAATCATACTGATAGTCTGTGTAATAAGTTGTATGCAATCAGGAATAAAAACAAATTGCATACCTGCTGATTATGGGTAGGGTAGGGCAGGGCAGGGCAGATAAACTATCTTCATGAAATTCTACACAAACTCCGTCTTCCTATTGTAAGTATTTGTTTATGTTTCACATTTCATTTCTCTTAATTTCCCAAAAGTACGGGATCTCTGAGACGTCGAAGCTGGATGCACAAATCTTCCATATTTGGCAGTGAGAAAAATCAACACAGCACTTGTCATATTGAATTTTTTTTTCTTTTTCTTTTAACAGAGAGGTAATCACCTCATTTAAGTGTTCCATGCATCAAGCTATGTTCATGCAAACTAATTATCCATCCAGTTCCATGTAATTTAACTACAAAGCATACAACATTTTAGTCAACAACACCATTGAACAGGCCTAGAAAAAAAACTAACTTCTGAGTAAAGCTTTTGTTTTAAAACTGTAC
>JAPXFY010000014.1:3576423-3578923 GCA_030674185.1 Monoplex corrugatus | reverse complement strand
TCTGTCTGTTTCTCTCTGTGTCTGTCTCTCTCTCATTCATTCTATCTCTCCACATGAACATGTCTCTCTCTCTGTCTGTGTCTGTCTGTGTCTCTGTGTTTCTCTCTCTCTCTCTCTTACTCTTTCTCATTCCCTCCCTCCTCTCTCTCTCTCTCTCTCTCTCTCTCTCTCTCTCCCTGTCTCTATTTCTCTTTGTCTGTCTGTCTGTCTTTCTGTAGCTGTCTCTCTGTATCTGTCTCTTTTGTCTCTCTATTTTCTTTCTGATTCTATCTGCTTATCTGTCTGTCTGTCTGTCTGTCTGTCTATCTGTCTGCCTGTCCCTCTCTCTGTCTCTCTCTCTCTCTCTCTCTCTCCTCTCTTCTCTTCACATGACCCTCTCTTTCTCTCTCCTTCCATCTTATTCTACTTTCTTCGTCGTGATTCACATTTTAGACAAGCGGTTTAACAGTCCCGTGAGTCTGACTACCCTTGGTCTCGGTGATTTTATAAAACTCTGAATATGATTACACTTTAGTACATCGTAGTCAGTCTGGTGACCTGGATGAAGGAGGTGGTTGTCATCAAGCTCTCTTTTTTGCTCCAAAACTGCTCTTTCAGACTTGATCCATTTTAGCTCTTGCTAGCATTTTTCTCCGGGTTATAGAAACAGACAAGCCTGTCCTCGTCCCCTACCAGAGTCAAGGTTGTGATCCATAAGAATGAACTCCTATGACTGTTGTTTTTGTTGTCGTGAATTTGTGTGGGTTTTTTTTCTTCTTTTTCTTCTTCCGTAAAGTCTCCACAATCAACAGGCTGATTATTATGAGACTGTGAAACGGGGGCTCTGCGTAAAAAAAAACAACAACAAAAAACACCTATTCTGTTTCCTATTTCTTCATCACGAGATTACTCACATTCATACTACAAAGTGACACCCCCCACCCCTACCTTACCTACTCATTAGCCTGCACAAAAAAACAAAACAAAACCAAAAAAAAGGTAAAAGCTATGTGCGGAGCTGTCAGCAGGCTACCACATTCGCTTTTCATCTATTACTATAGACTACCTGACCCCAGGTTGCAGTAGGCAACTCAGGCCCGCAACATCCTTCCACACATCCATTCACACAACGAGACAAAGTATGGGGAAGTTTACTGGAGGAGTCTGTTGACCCGTGACACAAATGTGTCAGGGGTCTTGGCATCGACGATCTCCTGGGGGAGAGAGTTCCAGTCCACAATTGTTCTTGGGAGGAGTGACTCACGAGTAAACATTAACGTCTCAACAGAGGTCCTGTACTTTTCATTAACGTCTCAACAGAGGTCCTGTACTTTTCATTAACGTCTCAACAGAGGTCCTGTACTTTTTTAACGCATCCAAAATAATACACAACGGACCTAGTCATAGACAACGAAAGTAGAAAGATACAAAACCATTCAGAGCACGAGACAGAAAGAAAATTTATTATAGACACAGAAAGCCGTATATACAGGTGTTCAAAGAAAAGCAGAAAGATACAAAACCATTCAGAGCAAGAGACAGAAAGAAAATTTATTATAGACACAGAAAGCCGTATATACAGGTGTTCAAAGAAAAGCAGAAGACAGAAAAAACTATGAGGCGAACAATGGTCGCCTAAAGCCCTAGCCTTCTGCGTTGACGTTAGTTTTTTTTTTCCATGAAATAATGGCGGGGTAACCCACAGAAAACCTAGGCATACAACATGAATGCGTATAAATTTCGTCTTTGCTTATGTATGTATAGTTGAGTGTACCTATTCATCTTCGTACGAAAATCATTTAGATATGTGTGTATATGTATGAACGTATGTATGTATGTATGTATGTATGTATAATAATAATAATAATAATAGTGAACATTTATGGCGCTTAATCTAAAAAAAGCCCTAAGCGCTTACAGTAAACACACACACACACGCACACACAACACACGCACACGCACACACACACACACACACACACACACACACACACACACACACACACACACACACACACACACACACCGCACACACACATACACACACACACACACACACCCCGCACACACACACACACACACACACACACACACACACACACACCCCGCACACACACACACACGCGCGCGGGCACAGATTTCAAGGTGGCAGCTGAAGTAAGAGTACAGAACTACAGGCTAGGATTTAAAAAGAGTGGTTTTTAGACTGGACTTAAACGAAGAAAGGGTACAGGTAGAGCGGAGAGGAAAGGGAAGTTTGTTCCAAATAGAGGGGGCCTGATAAGAAAAAGCACGTTCACCAAGAGTTTTGTTGCGGAAGCGTGGGATTCTAAATAGGTGGGCATCAGTAGAAGAGCGTAGCTCTCTGGAGGGAATGTAAACAGTCAGGAGATCAGAAAGATAGGGGGGAGCTAGACCAGCCAGAGACTTATGGCATAGGAGGGAAAGTTTATAGTCAATACGCTTTCGAACAGGAAGCCAGTGTAGAGTTCGAAGCAGAGGGGAAACATGAGTTGACCTT
>JAPXFY010000014.1:3563923-3566423 GCA_030674185.1 Monoplex corrugatus | reverse complement strand
GTCCCGATACAATCTACAACGGTTTGAATCTGATCCACCTCATTGACCGATTTGTTATTTTTGATAAAATTGAGACCAAACAGCAGTCAAAACAGTGGAAGCATCTTGATTCTCCTCCTCCAAGGAAGGCAATGGTCAGAACTTCTGCTGGCAAAGTGTTGGCTGCTGTTTTCTGGGATATTGATGGAATTCTGCCTTTGGACAATTTTGAAAAGGGTCTGAATATTATTCTTCCTTGTTTCGTCAACTTGATCAGCTATCATCACAAAACACAAAACACCATGTTCATTCGTCAAGACAACCAGTATGCACACAAGACATATGTTGCCATGGCTACCATTCGTGAATGTGGTTTTCAAATCAATGACCACCCACATCATTCAACAGACCTTGCCCCTCAGATTACCATTTGTTCACAAGCAAAACAAAAACAAAAAACAAACAAACAAAAAAAGCAAACAAACAAACAAAAAACAACTGGCTGTGCAGATATTTGATTGCAACAATGACATCATGGACACTGTCAAAACCTATCTTCAGGTTCTCCAAAAGGCGTTCTTCTGGAGTGGCATTGAGGCGCTGTAGTGGCCTTGGAGAAAGTGTGTGAACTTGAGAGAGGACTATGTTGACAAACAACAGTTAAAAAATAACCCTATCATATCTCCTTCATATCGAAGCCGAGAACTTGTGGGACATTCCTCGTAGTGTACTTACATTAGTGCAAACCTTTCAAGGGTGATGGCTGCATGTGAACATAAGTATTAATGTGTTTATGCCACTATCCTCGAAACTACTCGTAATTTGTTCGTTTTATTCTTTGTGTCTCTCTCTCTCCCTTCTCTCTCTCTCTTTGTCTGTCTCTGTCTCTCAGTCTGTTTCTCTGTTTCTCTCTCTCTCTCTCTCTCTCTCTCTCTCTCTCTCTCTCTCTCTGTGTATCTCTCTCTCTCCCTTTCTGTCTGTCTGTCTCTGTCTCTCTGTCTCTCTGTCTGTCTGTCTGTCTGTCTCTCTCTCTCAATGTATTTTCTGTTTAAGTCCATTGTACAATCAGATCAGACAGTCTTATATTCATTTTACTTTTTGCCTGAGTAGTTGCAGTCTATCAGGTCCTCACTCTTCCTTCCTTCCTTCCTTCCTTCCTTCCTTCCTTCCTTCCTTCCTTCCTCCTTCCTTCTTCCTTCCTTCGTGTTTGACGATAGAATGATTCCAGGTTACTTATAAAAAGAGAATGACTGCCAGGGACCAGAATATCTAGTAAAGTAAATGTGAGTAGAATTATTGTGGCAGCCTTAAGACATGGAAAGCAAGGTTGTTTCCCTTGCTGGCAAAAGTGTAAACATTTAAAAACAAGCAGGCAGAATGAACCATTTACTTGACAGAATAAACTGTCTGGTCTAAACTATGTATATACATATGTATATATATATATTCTTGTTTGTTTGTTTGTTTGTTTGTTTGTCTGATTGTCTGTCTGTTTGGCAGTGTTCTGTTTGTTAGTGTTTTGATTGTATGCTTGTGTGTCTCAATAGTTCTCATCAGGTAAAATTAATAATAATAATAATTACAATATTTATATAGCGCAAAACCTTGATAAAATCAAATCTAAGCGCTGATCTAAATTCCGTCTGTCATCATTCCTCAGGCCGGCTGGCAGTGTGTCCAGTTCGCTTTTTTATTTATTTATTATGTATTTATTTATTATTTATTTATTTATTTATTTATTTATTTATTTATTTATCTATCTATTTATTGTCTATTTATTTATTTATTATTTATTCATTATTATCTATTTATTTATTTTTGTTTATTTATTTCATTATTTGTTTGTTTGTTAATTTATTATGTTTTGTTTGTTTGTGTGTGTGTTTGTTGTTTCATTTATTTGCTTATCAATGAAGTGATTTATTCGATCCATAAGATTCAGGCAACAGAAAGATTGCACCAGAGAAAGCAACACGAAGTCTCTTTGTCTGCTCTCAGTCACCTTTATCACATTAGTGATATTCAGTCCATAATTCAGACAGACAAGATTCCCATCTCTCATCGGAAACCAACACGACGTCTCTTTCTCCTGCTCTCTCATCCTTTCTCTCTCTCTGTCTCTTCTTGGTCAATTCCTTCATCTCATCTCTCTGGTCCATGTGCTCTGCTCTCTCTCTCTGTCTCTCTCTCTCTGTTTCTCTCTCTGTTTCTCTCTCTCTTTCTTTCTCTCTCTGTCTCTGTCTCTGTATATCTCTTTTTCTCTCTCTCTGTTCTCTCTGTCTTGTCTCTCTCGTTCTCTCTCTCTCTGTTTCTCTCTCTGTTTCTCTCTCTCTTTTTTTCTCTTCTGTCTCTGCCCCTTATTCTTTTTCTCTCTCTCGTCTCTGTCTGTCTCTCTCTCTCTCTCTGTTCTTCTGTCTCTGTCTCTCTCTCTTGTCTCTCTCCTCTTCTGTCTGTCTGTCTCTCTCTCTTCTTCTCTCTTTCTCTTCTCTTTCTCTCTCTCTGTCTCTCTATCTATCTCTCT
>JAPXFY010000014.1:3523923-3543923 GCA_030674185.1 Monoplex corrugatus | reverse complement strand
TCTGTCCATACTGTTGCAGGGTAGATAACCCTGCTTTCCCTCTTTGGGGATCGAGGACCGCTTTCCTCAGTTTGCTTTCTGTTCTTTTTTCTTATTTCCTTTTTCCTGTTTTTCCCCTTTCTTGCTTTTTTTTCTTTGCAAATTTCTCGAGTTTCATTCATGATGTGTTTGCCTTAATTGTTTTTCAAATGGAGTTTTGTTATTTTTAATATGTCAATACCAGTAGCAAAATCTCTGTTGTCAGTACAACTTTCATGTTCACCCAATAATAACTGGTTTATGATGATGGTGACTTTTTCAGAAGCGTGCTTTAACTTACTGCAACTTTTCGTGGATGCCAGATATTCCATAGTTGTGAACCGAAGAGTACTGGAAGCCATGAAATATGAACTTCCCTTCTGACCCCTCCCCCACCCCCTTTCCCTATTTTTCTTGTCTGTCTTGTTCCTCCTCCTTTTCATACATCATCGTCATCATCATTGCCATTACCGTCATCATCATCATCATCGTCATCGCCATCACCATCATCATCATCATCATCATCATCATCATCATCATCATCATCATCATCATCATCATCATCATCATCATCAAATTATCATCATCGCCGTCGTCGTCGTCATTGTTGTCGTGTCGTCCTTGGTTTCTTCGTCTTCGTTTTTGTTTGTTTGGTTGCTCGTTTTCTGTGTTGTTGTTTTGTTTGTTTGTCCGTTCGTTTGTCCGTTTGTTTGTTTGTCGTTTCGCTTGGTGGAAGATGTATAATATTATCCAGTTTATCAAACGCGAAGTAAGGGAGGATTCTTTAAAGAGCTGACAGTCACGATGTAATTCAGTTTACCCCCCCCCCCACCCCCCCCCCCTTTGTTGGAATATGTTTAGGTTAGATTAGGTTAGGTTAGGTTAGGTTAGGTTAGGTTAGGTTAGGTTAGGTTAGGTTAGGTTAGATTAGGTTAGGTTAGGTTAGGATAGGTTAGGGTAGGGTAGGGTAGGGTAGGGTAGGGTAGGTTAGGGTAGGTTAGGTTAAGTTAAGCTAGTTAGGTTAGGTTAGGATAGGTTAGGTTAGGTTAAGTTAGGATAAGATAGGGTAGGTTAGGTTAAGTTAAGCTAGGTTAGGTTAGGTTAGGATAGGTTAGGTTAGGTTAGGTTAGGTTAGGATAGGATGGGATAGGTTAGGTTAAGTTAGGTTAGGCTAGGATAGAATAGGTTAGGTTAGGTTAGGTTAGGTTAGATTAGGATAGGTTAGGTTAGCTTAGCTTAGGTTAGGTTAGGTTAGGTTAAGTTAGGTTAGGTTAGGTTAGGTTAGGTTAGGTTAGTTTAGGTTAGGTTAGGTTAGGTTAAGTTAAGTTAAGTTAGGTTAGGTTAGGTTAGGGTTGGTTAGGGTTGGGTAGGGTAGGAAAGGGTAGGGTAGGGTAGGTTAGGTCAGGATAGGGTAGGGTAGGGTAGGGAACGGGGGGAGGGGAGGGGAGTGGAGGGGAGGTTAGGGTAGGGTTGGGTTACTTTAGGTTAGGTTCTGTAAGGTTATGTTAGGTTAGGTAAGGTTGGATTAGGATAGGGTAGGGTAGGGTAGGGTAGGATAGGGTAGGTTACGGTAGGTTAGGGTAGGGAAGGGTAGGGTAGGGTAGGGAAGGGTAGGGTAAGGAAGGCTATGGTAGGGTAGGGTAGGGTAGGTTAGGTTAGGTTAGGTTACGGTAGGTTAGGGAAGGGTAGGGTAGGGTAGGTAGGGTAGGGTAGGTTAGGTCAGGTCAGGGTAGGGTAGGGTAGGGGAGGGTAGGGTAGGTCAGGTCAGGTCAGGGTAGGGTAGGTTATGTTATGTTAGGGTAGGGTAAGTAGGTTAGGTCAGGTCAGGGTAGGTTAGGTTAGGTTAGGTTATGGTAGGATAGGTAGGTTAGGTCAGGTCAGGGTAGGTTAGGTTAGGTTAGGTTAGGTTAAGGTCGGGTAAGGTAGGTTAGGTTAGGGTAGGGTAGGGTAGGATAGGGTAGGGTAAGGTCGGTTAGGTTAAGTTAGGTTAGGTTAGGTTAGGGCAAAAATGAATCAGAAATACAGAAAAATGGAATCAGAACGGGTATTTGATATAACAAGACAAGACAAGACAAAACAGGCACAAATTTTCAGCCAACTGACCATTGTCAAACGTATAGAAAAGACAACGAAGACTAAATGCACAAAACGTGACGATGACAGAAAAAGCATACAGGGAAAAAAATATTGGACGGACTTGCAGAGTGGCGGACGACAAAGAGGGTGGAAGATATGCTTGCGGCAATAAGGGACAGATGCATATGGAGGGTCATGATCGCCGACGCCATGTGGCAAGGCACTTGACGATGATGATGACACACAGACATAAGGCGAACATGAAAAACTGACAGAAGACAGAAAACGAGACAACATAAGAAAACGTCATAACACTAAAACCATGTAATACAAACACGCCGTAATACTGAAATAACGTAATACAAATAGAATGCAGTCATTATAGTGGTGAGAAATCTGGCTCAAAGTGACTGCTAGCGTTTAAGCAAATAGGAGCCAGACATACACGACATTAAAATCAGAATACACAACAATAAAATCAGAATACACGACATTAAAATCAGAATACACAACAGTAAAATCAGAATACACAACAACAAAATCAGAATACACATCAATAAAATCAGAATACACAACAGTAAAATCAGAATACAAAACAGTAAAATCAGAATACACAACAACAAAATCATAACACACAACATTAACATCATAACACACAACAGTAAAATCATAACACACAACAGTAAAATCATAACACACAACAGTAAAATCATAACACACAACAGTAAAATCATAACACAACATTAAAATCATAATACACAAAAATAAAATCATAACACACAACAATAAAATCATAACACACAACAGTAAAATCATAACACACAACAGTACAAATCAAACACAACAGTAAAATCATAATACACACAAAAAACAACAAAATCATAATACACAACAGTAAAATCATAACACACAACAGTAAAATCATAAACACAACATTAAAACCATAACACACAACAGTAAAATCATAACACACAACATTAAATCATAACACACAACAGTAAAATCATAACACAACATTAAAACCATAACACACAACAGTAAAATCATAACACACAACAGTAACATCATAACACACAACAGTATAAAAATCATAAACACACACAGTAAAATCATAACACACAACATAAAACCATAAACACACACAGTAAAATCATAACAACAACATAACACATTAACATTATAACACACAACATAAAATCATAATCACAACAATAACATCATAACACACAACATTAAAATCATAATACCAACAACAATAAAACACAACATAAACAACCACAAAACAATAAAAAATTAAAACAACAACAATAAAATCATAACACACAAAACATAACACCAACTAACATCATAACACACAACAGTAAAACCATAACACACAACAGTAAAACATAACACACAACATAAACATCATAACACACAACAGTAAAACATAACACACAAACAATAAAACACAATAACAAAACAATAAATCATAACACACAACAGTAAACCAATAACACACAACAGTAAAACCATAATCACACAACATTAAAATCATAAACACAACAATAACATCATAACACACAACAATAAAATCATAAACACAACAGTAAAATCATAACACACAACAATAAATATCATAACACACAACAGTAAAATCATAACACACAACAGTAAAATCATAACACACAACATAAAACCATAACACACAACAGTAAAAATCATAACAACACAACATTAAAACATAATAACAACAATAAAATCATAACACACAACAGTAAAATCATAAACATAACAAACATAAAAATCATTAACACACAACAGTAAAATCATAACACACAGCATTAAAACAATAACACACAACAGTAAAATCATAACACAACAACATAAATCATAACACACAGCAATTAAAACCATAACCAAACAACAAAATAACACATAAATACACAACAATAAAATCATAAACACACTAACATAAAATACATAACATACAACAGTAAAATCATAACACACAGCATTAAAACCATAACACACAACAGTAAAATCATAACACACAACAATAACATCATAACACACAGCATTAAAACCATAACACAACAACAAATAACATCATAATACACACAATAAAAATCATAACACACAACAGATAAAACATAAACACACAACATTAAAATCATAACACAAACAATAACATACATCATAAACACAACAACATAAAATCATAATACACAACAGTAAAATCATAATACACAACAGTAAAATCATAAACACACAACATAAAACAAACACACAACATTAAAATCATAACACAACATTAAAATCATAATACACAACATAAACATCATAATACACAACAATAAAATCATACATAACAACAAAAAATCATAATACACAACAGTAAAATCATAACACACAACATAAAATCATAAACACCAAACAATAACACAAACAACACACAACAGTAAAATCATAACACACAACAATAACATCATAACACAACAAACAAACAAAATCAATAACACACAACAGTAAAATCATAAAACACAAAACAATAACAATCATAATAACACAACAGTAAAATCATAACACACAACAAACAATAACATCATAACACACAACAGTAAAATCATAACACACAACAGTAAAATCATAATACACAACAATAAAATCATAACACACAACAATAAAATCATAACACACAACAATAACATCATAACACACAACAGTAAAATCATAACACACAACAGTAAAATCATAATACACAACAATAAAATCATAATACACAACAATAAAATCATAATACACAACAGTAAAATCATAACACACAACAATAAAATCATAATACACAACAATAAAATCATAATACACAACAGTAAAATCATAATACACAACAATAAAAATCATAACACACAACAATAAAATCATAACACACAACAATAAAATCATAATACACAACAGTAAAATCATAATACACAACAGTAAAATCATAACACAACATTAAAATCATAACACACAACAATAAAATCATAATACACAACAATAAAATCATAATACACAACAGTAAAATCATAATACACAACAATAAAATCATAATACACAACAGTAAAATCATAATACACAACAATAAAATCATAATACACAACAATAAAATCATAATACACAACAGTAAAATCATAACACACAACAATAAAATCATAATACACAACAATAAAATCATAATACACAACAGTAAAATCATAATACACAACAATAAAATCATAACACACAACAATAAAATCATAACACACAACAATAAAATCATAATACACAACAGTAAAATCATAACACACAACAATAACATCATAACAAACAACAATAACATTATAACACACAACAATAAAACATAACAAACAACAATATAATCAGAATACACAACAATAACATCATAACACACAACAATACAATCATAACACACAACATTAACATCATAACACACAACAATAACATCATAACACACAACAATAACATCATAACACACAACAATACAATCATAACACACAACAATAACATCATAACACACAACAATAACATCATAACACACAACAATACAATCAGAATACACAACAATAAAATCAGAATACACAACAATAAAACCAGAACGTATATTTTACAGAACAAGACAAGACAGACAGACACACATTTTCAGCCAACTGGCCTTTGTCAAGCAAAACGGCAAAGCAATATACAGGATATCGATAACCTACTCAAACCATTTCTGTTCAACGACAAAACATGTTTCTTGCTATAGCAATACATTTCGCTGGAATTGGTGATTTAATAAACCCACAAGAGTCAAAGGCCTGATCCTCCTTGCTGGCAGTACATTGCTTGTGACCATGACGGTACCACAACATTTACAGATCACAACTAAGTATTAAAATTACGTCTGAAAGAAGTGTAACCCTTTGATCCTGCACCATCCACCAACTGCAAAACTGCAAAGCTGATGGATCGGTGAGGGAGTCAAAGGTTAAGTTTCTGTTTTGCTAGCATGGTTGACAATGCAGAATGCTGTGGACTGATGCGGGAGTCAAAGGTTAAATCGAATTTAGCAGACTAACACAGCTCTTGTACAAATTCGTTTCGCAAATAATACAGCGATACACTCGGTACCTTTGAAATTTATAAGACGGCACTATAGTCAAGGGGGTAAAACTCAGGCTTTCCGATCAAAAGGTCTGGGTTCGATCCTGCCCAAGTAACCTTCAGCTGATCGGTAAAAGGTAGAGATTTTTTACAATCTCCCAGGTCAGCATGTGTGAAGACCTGTTAGTACCTACCTCCACGCTCCCCTTCTCCCTTTGTGTGTGCACACGCGCAGATTAACGATTCTGTAAAACGTCAATGCCCGTTGGCTTATGGAAACATGAAAATATCAAGCAAGTACGCCCACACGAAGACGACGAAATACGCAGACGGCAGCAACAGTGTGTGCAAAGTAACGTGTATACATGTATTCGAGAAAGAATCGGAACGAAGAGAGAGAGAGAGAGAGAGAGAGAGAGAGAGAGAGAGAGAGAGAGAGAACAGGCAAGACGACAGACAGACAGACAGAGAAAAGACAGAGAGACAGAAGACAGAGAGAGACAGAGAGACAGAGAGAGAGAGAGACAGAGAGAGACAGAGAGACAGAGCAGACAGACAGACAGACAGAGAGACAGAGACAGAGAACAGAGCAGAGCAGAAGAGAAGAGAGACAGAGAGAGAAGAAGACAGAGAGAGCAGAGAGAGAGAAGAGAGAGAGAGAGAGAGAGAGAGAGAGAGAGAATCAATGTATTTTTTATGTTTGTTATCTTAATGAGTGGGATTGTTGTTGTTGTTGTTGTTGTTGTATTGTTTTCGTTTGTTTCGTTTTACAAGAAAACAACAAAGTAGCCAGCTGATATTTGCTCCTCGATCCTCTTCATTTGAAATTGTTGCCATCTTCACTTTACTCTGAAAGGAGATATTTTCAATACTGGCACTGTCCACTGTCCCTTAATTTTGTCTTTGTATTCGTTAAAACCATTTCACAATCAGAATAAGCGTTGGTATTTATTCTCAGCCTGAAAGACTACGAAAGCAGAGTTGTTTCTTTCGCATGAAAACAGAAAAGCAAGCAAACATAAAAACCAAACAACAAAAAACCCCAGACATTTTACTGGACTGAATGCACTGCCTAGTCTGAAAAGACACAGAAACAGAAACTTAAGGCTTATGTGCAAACCTTCAAGCTTATGCCCTGATCATTTTGGATCTTCTCCGTCACATGGCATCAGTGATGCCAGTGCATATAGAATTCATTCGGAGGAAGAGACATTATCTTGAGAAACTGAAACTGAAAGTTTTGACAATAATAGTTGAAATATGCATTGTTGACAAGAACAAGAAGCAATAAAAGAAAACGAAACCAAACCTGACCTGCATAACAAACCTCAGACACCGCAGGCGCATGCGTGCATCAATATTCATGACGTGACGCCATTTCCGGCAGTGATACCTTCATCATTGCCAAGTGTCAGTAGAAGCCTACAATGTCCGACAGTTGTAGCCTACACAGGAGGCCTATCGCTCACATTTCGACCGAACATAATACGCTACACATGTTCAATGCTTGTTACAAGTGTAGCGTAGCGCTCCGTCGTTTCCTCTGCAATACGTCTTTCCTTTCACTGTGTTATACATATTGTGTCCGTGCTTACGCTGTCTCTATCGTCTGGTTGCGTGGAAATGAGTGGATTTTCAAAACAGCGGACGTGCAGACTTTCACGTCGCATTTTCTTCATCTCTTCATAACTCATAACTTTACCCCTACCTCCCACCCTCTCAACAACAACAACAAAAAATGTGTACCCTTTGACTCCCTACTCTGACCAGGTCACTTGTAGGTCTGATACCTAACTGCCCCAGACAGCTAGCGTCCTTGATATACAAACTAAGGCTTAACTCCTGGAAAACAAAATATACACAGAATGTATGTATTTGTTCAAAAGCATTATCTGTCCACCATCTGCTCTTTGAATGTCCTATCTTACTTACGACATATAGAAATAACAATCTTGATTTTTCATGCACTGACTCTAGAGATATCCTTTACAACAAAAATATTGATATTATTTCGGTAGTCCGTTGTGTGTGTGTGTGTGTGTGTGCGTGTGCGTGCGTGCGTGCGTGCGTGCGTGCGTGTGTGTCTGTTTCAGCGCTTAGATTTGATTTTGTCGAGATTTTGCGCTATATAAATATTGTAATTATTATTATTATTATTAATTATTAGTCCAGCTGATTCTCAGATCCCCTGTTGGCAGATTGTTATGAAGAGTTAATTAATTGTTGTCTGTTATTATTTGACATTGTTAATTCATTGTTCTCAATTATTAATTGTAATTGTTCCCCTTCTTACATTCAAACTTCTACTACCCCTCCCCATCCCCATCCCCCACCCCCACCCTTTTTTTTTCTTTCTTTCTTTTTCCTCTGTGTGTGTGTGTGTGTGTGTGTGTGTGTGTGTGTGTGTGGTTGTGTGTGTGTGTGTGTGTGTGTGTGTGTGTGTGTGTGTGTGTGTGTGTGTGTGTAAAATCACTATTGTGAACAGACATTAGATAAAGTTTCCATTCCATTCCATTCTTTAGGACCATGCCCATTTCAAGACCTTACAGGCGCACGGGGTTTTGCAAAAGCTTAACCCTTTGACTCCCGCACCCTGACCACCAGCATCCTGTATTGTCCACCATGCTAACAAAGCACAAAATTAACCCTATAACTCCCTCACCCTATCCACCAGTTTCCTGCAGTCATAGGATTAAATTTTTGCAGTTGATGGGTAGGGTGGGGAATTAAAGGGTTAATTTAGTAGACAGATTTAGGCTACCCATGACGGGCCCGATAATCAAGTGGGATACATGTTAGACTTCCAGACTACTGCTGCTACTACTACTACTACTACTACTACTACTACTAATAATAATAATAATAATAATGATAATGATGATAATAATAACACCAACAATCATCTCATTCATCATCATCATCATCTTTCATCATCATCATCATCATCATCATCATATCATCATCATCATCATCATCATCATCATATTTATTTATTCATGTACATACTTTTAGTGTTCCTGTCGTGTCTTGTTGTATTCAATACGCGTTTCTTATTCTTCTTTCGTGTTTTTTCTGGTTCCAGTAAAAGACAGCTAATCGGCAGATGCGTAATAATAGAATGAATAAAACACACTTTTTTACATACGCGCATTTATGCCGTCAAACACGCCTGCATACGCATGTGCATACATTAATTAGCACATGAAAGATTTAGATTCAGATAATGTGTTCATCAAGGTAATGGCCCCTTAAGAAGGGAGATAACAAATGCAAACAAAATCGTACATTCATATGGACAGTGATTATGTTGTTTTAACTGCCTTATAAATTACATTGCAAATTGTTTCACAATATTTTAGTTCACCGATAACATTAGTAAAAAGAGTGAGTGATGATGATGATGACGACGACGACGACGACGACGACAATGACGATGACGATGAATACGACGACGACGACGACGATGATGAGATGATGATGCGATAAATCTTGATGTATGCGATCACAAATAATTTCAAAGCACATATTATCATCACTCACTCAAATATTCACTCTCAATGACAAAAACAAACAAACAAACAAACAAACAAACAAACAAACAAACCCAAGGGTACAAAGCAGTCCATACTGGGAGGAGGGAGAACAGGAGGAGAATGAGATGAATGGATTGGTGCGTAAAGTGGGAATTCACTGTGGACAAAAAGGTATGTCTTCAAGTTTGGCTTGAAAACTGAATATGTGACTTTGAAAGAGAAAGGGATGCTCATTACAGTTGTATGAACCACACACAGATAATGAGCGGCTAAAAGAAGGAAAAAAGAATCTATTACTGGGGAACTGTGGTGTATTCTGACATCTTTGAACTTTGGGCAAGAATGGGCTTCATTTTTGGGGGGTTAGCTGTTTCCTTAATGTAACGGACGAAAGAACTTTTGAGCACGTAATTATCTGTAACATATTGTAAACCTGTATCTGAGCTCCAGACCTAAATCTCGTCACGATTCGTTTTAAATGTCTATCAATATCCGTTGTGTGTTATGTGTGTGTGTGTGTGTGTGTGTGTGTGTGTGTGTGTGTGTGTATATGTGTGTGTATGTGTGTGTGTGTGAATGTGTGTATGTATGTGTGTGTGTGTATGTGTGTATGTATGTATGTGTGTGTATGTGTGTGTGTGTGTGTGTATGTGTATGTGTGTGTATGTGTGTGTATGTGCGTGTGTGTGTGTGTTGTGTGTGTGTTGTGTATGTGTATGTATGTGTGTATGTATGCTGTATGTGTGTGTGTATGTGTGTATACGTGTGTGTATGGTGTGTGTGTGTGGTGTTGTGTGTGTGTTGTGTGTGTGTGTGTGTGTGTGTGTTGTGTATGTGTGTGTGTGTGTGTTGTATGTATGTATGTGTTTGTTGTGTATATTATGTAGTATGTGTGTGTGTTGTATATGTATTTATGTATATGATAGTTAGTTGTTGTGGTATAGTATGTATGTATGTATGTATGTATGTATGTTTGGTGTGTGTTGTTTGGTATTATGTATGTATGTATGTATAATCAATGTAGAGTATGTGTGTGGTGTGATATGTATGAATATGTATAATGTAGATGTATGTTGTGTGTGTTGTAGTGTGTAATGATGTATGTATGTATGTATGCTTTTTATGTAATGTATGTATGTTGTGTGTGTGTGTGTGTGTATATGTATGTTATATGTATGTATGTATGTGTGTGTGTTGTGTGTGTGTTGTGTATATGTATGTATATATGTATGTATGAATTTGGTGTTGTGTCGTTATATGTATGTAATAGTGTATGTATTTGTTGTGTGTGTGTGTGTATATTTTATTATGTCTGTATGTGTGTGTGTGTGGTGTGTGATATGTTGTATATGTATGTATGTATGTGTGTGTGTGTTGTTTATAGTATATAATTTATGTCATAGTTGTGTGTCTGTGTTGGTGGTGTCATTGTATGTATATATGTAAGTATGATGTGAGTGTGTGCTGTTGTGTTATATGTATGTATATATGTATGTATGTATTTGTGTTAGTGGTGTGTTTTGTATGTTCAGTTGTATGTATGTGTGTGTGTGTGCTGGTCTAATGCATGTAATGTATGTATGTATGTGTGTGTGTGTGTGTGTGTGTGTGTATATGTATGTATATATGTATGTATGTATGTATGTGTGTGTGTGTGTGTGTATATGTATGTATATATGTATGTATGTATGTGTGTGTGTGTGTGTGTGTGTGTATATGTATGTATATATGTATGTATGTATGTGTGTGTGTGTGTGTGTGTGTATATGTATGTATATATGTATGTATGTATGGTGTGTGTGTGTGTGTGTATATGTATGTATATATGTATGTATGTATGTGTGTGTGTGTGTGTGTGTATATGTATGTATATATGTATGTATGTATGTGTGTGTGTGTGTGTGTGTGTATATGTATGTATATATGTATGTATGTATGTGTGTGTGTGTGTGTGTGTATATGTATGTATATATGTATGTATGTATGTATGTGTGTGTGTGTGTGTGTATATGTATGTATATATGTATGTATGTATGTATGTGTGTGTGTGTGTGTGTATATGTATGTATATATGTATGTATGTATATTGTATGTATGTATGTATGTGTGTGTGTGTTTTCTTTAGTTTTGTTTTCTATCTTCCCGTCGGTGTCTCTCCCTCAACAGTTCCATGGATGATTTATTTAGCAAGGCCATCATTAGGTCTTGTTACGTGGCCATATCAACCTTTTTTTTGCTTCACAAAACTTTTGAAGTCAGCAGATCTTGTTATGGTCCAATATGCTGTTTGATGAAACCAAAACAAGTGTGACTGCCCGCGTTCAAGCAAACAGGAACCAGAAAAAAAAAAACACACACAAAAGATTCCTTTTCTTACACTGGACCGAGCAGCAGGGAAGTTTCAGCCTTTTTCTCCTAATTTTTGTATCTTGTGTTTGTGTGTTTGTTGTTTGTTTGTTGTTTGTTTGTTGTTGTTTGTTTGTAATCTTATGCTTGACAAAGTCCAGTTGGCCGAAAATTTGCGCCTGTCTTGTCTTATTGTATTAAATACGCGTTCGTATTCTTCTTTCGTGTTTTTTTTTTCCCTGGTGCTGTTTGATGGTTTGATGCACATGTTCGTTGGTGATATGAGCAGTATATCTGGTGTTCATTTTTTCCGTAACACTTCATTTCCATAGCTTGGAATCGTCTTTCCAAATCGCTGTGACGTCATTGCCTCGTTTGCTTACAGACAGATCGGAGTGTACCATGCCGTAACAGCCTGATCATGTGTTTCATGGAGAATATTTTCTTGTTTCTTGTCATACGGGCGTGCCTTTGGCGAAGTTGAACGTAGCAGAGCCCATCCTAGTCTACATGCAGTACAATCTACAGATAGTAAAAGTCAAAATGCTTAAGAGAGAGAGAGAGAGGGAGAGAGAGAGAGGAGGAGAGAGGGAGAGAGAGAGACAGAAGACAGAGAGAGCAGAGACAGAGAGACAGAGAGAGGCAGAGAGAGAGAGAGGAGAGAAGACAGAGAGAGAGAGAGAGACACGAGAAGAGAGAGAGAGAGAACAGAAGAGAGGGAGAGAGAGAGAGTGAGAGGACAGAGACAGAGAGAGACAGAAGAGACAAGAGAGACAGAGAGAGACAGAGAGACAGAGAGACAGAGAGACAGAGAGAGAGAAACACACACAGAGAAAGAGCAGGAGACAGAGAGAGAACAGAGAGAGACATAGAGACACAGAGAGAAGAGAGAAAGGAGCAGACAGACAGAAGACAGAGAAGAGAGAGACAGACAGACAGACACAGAGACACGAGAGAGAGACAGACAGAGACACGAGAGAGACAGAGACAGACAAAGAGTGAGCAGAGAGAGAGAGAGAGAGAGCGGAGAGAGAGAGGAGAGAGAGAGCGAGAGAGAGAGATAGAGAGAGAAGAGAGAGCAGAGAGAGAGAGAGAGAGAGAGATTAAAAAGATGGATCAGAGAAGCAAGTGACCTCTCTTTCCCACGGTCAGATAGTACAGGTATTGTGTGCATTGCCCGCTGCTCCAGTTTCCTTGCTTGTGTGTGTGTGGGGGGGGGGGGGGAGGTAAGTTATGTGTGTTGTGGGGCAGGTGGTTGTGTGTGTGTGTGTGGTGTGTGTGTGTGTGTGTGTGTGGTCTGTGTGTGTGGTTGAGAGTAGCTAGGTGGACGGTGTGCGTTTCATCCTTTCATTTAAGCTGTTATTCGCTCTAAACTCTTAATGATTTTAAACGGTGTTATGTGTAAGTTTGTGTATGTGCATGCGTCTGCGAGGGCGTGGTTTCTTACGTTTAACGTTTCATAGCTGTGTGTTTTCTTATCCTCCATATCCCCCTGACGTGAGAAGGATTAAAGAACAGGATGTCAAGCCATTGCAACAAACTCTCTTTTTATACAAACAAAATTGTCACAGGAAATCCAGAGTTTGTCACTTTTCAAATCACAGTGACATTGAAGGAGCTTCAGACGAAATAAACAACGTGACAAACGGACAGTGTGTAGACTGTCACAACAGTGAACATAGAATATATACACTGTCACAAATTACTGAGAAAATACTGTTCATGCCCCCTGTTTGAAAAGAGGTTTTGTTGTGTTTTTTTGTATTTCGTTTTTTTTATTTTTTTTTTTGTTTTGTTTTGTCTGCACAGCTACACTATACAAAGTACGCTTTTGCGAAGTCCTCAATAGTCCACACCTTTGACTAAATTTCGGTAAAGATCCAACTATGGAAGTGAGATTTTGTTCACACACATTTCTTGTCACACAGACAGACACACATTCTCTCTCCGATCCGTAACAATCAGTCCCCTTTACTGTTTCAAAAAGAGATATATAATATTATATAATATAAAAGTTCAATGTCCGAGACGTGTAAAATCATTTTATCAAACAGGAATGAGAGAACCGAGCTACAAAGTAAACAAACGTAGACGGTGTCTTAACCCAAGAGAGCGAAAGAAGACTTTGTTTCTCTTCAAAGGTCAGAAAAACAGAAACAAGGATACAAAAAAAATGAGACAAAACATGATCTTTTCACTGAACAGAATAAACCCATCTGGTTTAAAATACAAACGAAACAAAGCAGAAACTTTTAGAAAGACAATAATAATAAAAAAGACAGCAAGAAAGGAAGAGAGGGAGAGAGTGAGGAGAGAGAGGGAGGAAGAAGGAGAGAGAGAGAAGAGAGAGAGAAGAGAGAGACAAGAGAGGAGGGGGAGAGAGGGACAGAGAATGAGAGAGAGAGGAAAGAGGGAAAGAGAGAAGAGAAGAGAGAGAGAGAAGAGAGAAGAGAGAGAGAGAGAAGAGAAGAGAGAGAGAAAGAGAGAGAAGAGGAGAAGATAGAGAGAGAGAAGAGAGAGAGAAGAGAGAGAGAAAGAGAGAGAAGAGAATGAGAGAGAGAAAGAGAAAGAGGAGAAGAGAGAGAGAGAGAAGAGAGAAAGAGAGGAGAGACAGAGAATGAGAGAGAGAAAGAGAAAGAGGAGAAGATAGAGGAGAGAAGAGAGACAGAGAGAGAGAGAGACAGAGAATGAGAGAGAGAAAGAGAAAGAGGAGAAGAGAGAGAGAGAGAAGAGAGACACACAGAGAGAGAGAGAGAGAATGAGAGAGAGAAAGAGAAAGAGGAGAAGATAGAGAGAGAGAGAAGTTCATAATGCTTATACTGCTTATAGCTCAGCCGACTATTAGAGTCATATCAGGGCTAGAGAGAGAGAAAGAAAGAGAGAGACAGAGACAGAAAGAGAGAAAGACATAGAGGGAGAAAGAGAGGGAGAGGAGAGAGAGAGAGAAGAGAGAGAGAAGAGAGAGAGAAGAGAGAGAGACACAGAGAGAGAGAGACAGAGAATGAGAGAGAGAAAGAGAAAGAGGAGAAGATAGAGAGAGAGAAGAGAGAGAGAAGAGAGAGAGAGACAGAGAGAGAGAGACAGAGAATGAGAGAGAGAAAGAGAAAGAGAGAGAGAGAGAAATTCATATTGCTTATACTGCTTATAGCTCAGCCGACTATTAGAGAGAGAGAAAGAAAGAGAGAGAGACAGAGACAGAGACAGAAAGAGAGAAAGACATAGAGGGAGAAAGAGAGAGAGAGAGGAGAGAGAGACACACACACACACATACAGATAGACAGACAGATAGACAGATCGATAGCTAGTTAGTTAGCTAGCTAGATAGATAGATTGACATATCAATCGATAAATAGATAGATGAATAGCTAGCTAGCTAGATAGATAGATAGATAGATAAGACTGCTGATGGCTAGATAGCACAGAACGTGGCTGAGTGTCAGCACACTGGACCCTCACAGAGTGCTGTGTCAGTATCTAGGTATTGTGAAATATTCTCTCCCCTCCCCCCCCCCCTCTTTTCTTTGATTCTTTTCTATCTTTTTTTTAATTTTTGATAAAGGAAGGATATTCTAAAAGTAAATATGGTGCGTGTGTGTGGGATAGGTGTGGGTTATATGCTCGTTGATAGGATGTTGTGACCCCAATTCTTTGTCGTTTTTTGTTTGTTTGTTTGTTTTGTTTTTAGTTTCTTACAGACAGTTGGGTGTTCGCTGAGTCTTCACTTTGTCAATGACACCGACTCCTGTGGCCAGACTGAGTAAGTGGGTTTTTCCAGTGTTGTTATGTTATAGTTCTTGTTGTTGTGGTGGTGGTGGTATTGGTGGTGGTGGTTGTTATCAGTGATGGTAGTTGTGATGATGGTGTTGCTGTTATTGTTATGTATATCGTGGTCGTCGACGTTGTTGCGTTGCTGTTGCCCTGTATATTGGTGATTTTCGTTATTGTTCGTTATTGTTAGTTAAGTTTTCTGCCTGTACCAAGTTGAGCTGCTATTATGTCTGTCAGTGTTTTGCTCTCTCTCTCTCTCTCTCTCTCTCTCTCTCTCTCTTACTCTCTCTCTCTTACTCTCTCTCTTACTCTCTCTCTCTTACTCTCTCTCTTACTCTCTCTCTCTCTCCCTCTGTCTTTCTCTCTTTCTCTCTCTCTCTGTCTCTGTCTTTCTTTCTCTCTGTCTCTCTGTCTCTGTCTGTCTGTCTCTCTCTCTCTCTCTCTCTCTCTCTCTCTCTCTTTGTCTCTCTTTCTCTCTATCTCTCTCTGACTGTCTGTCTGTCTCTCTTTCTCTCTCTCTATCTCTCTCTGACTGTCTGTCTGTCTGTCTCTCTCTCTTTCTCTCTCCTTCTCTCTCTCTCCATCTCTGTCTGTCTGTCTTTCTTTCTTTCTTTCTTTCTTTCTTTCTGTGTCTCTCTCTGTCTCCAACGCCAACTTTACTTGGCACCCTTCAACGAGAGACACAGAGGTTACAATTGACAGTAAATTAAGATACAAAAAACAGTTGTTGTTTTTTTGGAAATGTTGTTTTCTTGGCTCAAAAGAAATTTGGGATTTTAATGGCAGCAGTAAACTCTGAAAAGTATTTTGGCCTAACTTTTTCAACTAAACATGTTTTCATGACTACCATGGAAGAAACTAAAATTAAAGATAACAAAATGACTAACACTCTTTTAAGTGCACCGAGGAAGAACAAATGTCATTCACCACACATTTTCTTTATTTTTTTATGCTCAATTTATTCCATTACTACTGTATGGTACAGAGATTTGGGGTTATGAGGCACGCTATCAACTTGAACTTCAACAAATGCATAATTATTATATGCTTGTGAGAGAGTTTTACACGTAAGAAACAAAACAACAAATGATTTGATATATGGAGAATTAGGACGTGTTCCTCTGTGGATAACTGCTATTACTGGACGTACTTAAAATTGGTTTCGACTGCTGAAACAGCCAGAGACTAGGTACTTGAAAAAAGCATACAGAATGTTACGTGCTATTCATAAAAGAGGTTATGAAACTTGGGTGACTAAGTTAAACAAACGTTTTATGTGAAAATGGTTCTGGAGAAGTTTGGATTTTGGGATGTGGGGATGAAAAAATGATTCGATGAAGAGTTGAAAGATTAAGCAGCAGTTTCTGTCAAAATTGGCGTAACCGATTAGATACCAGTGCACGCTGTTCACTATATGTGTAAATGTCAATCTTTACTTTTAAGAGCAAAATATATCGAAAGTGAACCAATCGCCGTGGTGTAGTGGTTAACACAACGGACTACTGACTGGAAGGTTGTGGGTTCGAATCCCATCAGTATCTTCAAAAATCACTTTGGGATTTTTCGGCTCTAACCGGCTCCTACCCAGAGTTGGGTGTGCTATGGGCTCATTGGGAAGACTGGGACCACACAGTCGAGTCTCATCCACTTCACGGATGCGTCATTGAGGGTGTTGCTCAAGTCTTCTGACCAGCACCTCAAGTGTCTCTATCTCTCGGGCCTGGTTGACGCCAGGATATATTATGATAATAAGCGTAGAGTACAGCCCTGTCACTTAGAAGATGTTTTCATTAGCAAAATGACAGACAAATCAGCAGGAACAGTACATGTAATTGTCGAAGTTTCTGATCGCTGCATTTCAAATAGGAGAAAATAGTCTTCCTAACATACAAACACGAACCATCTTTGGTCTTTTTTTATGTTTATTATGTACAGACTATTCCCATGGATATACCTTGATGTCTGTTGATTTTGTGTTTAATTGTATGTTGAACGTGTATGTTGAACAAACGTGTATGTTTCATGATTTTCCCCAATAAAAAAGCTGTTCGCCAAAATTCATTAAAATTCTACGTTTCTCCCCCACCCCCTCTATCTGTCTGTCTGTCTTTCTCTGTCTGTCTGTCTCTGTCTCTGTCTCTCTGCCCCTGTCTCTGTTACTGTCTCTCTGTCTGTCTCTGTCTGTCTCTGTCTGTCTCTGTCTGTCTCTGTCTGTCTCTGTCTGTCTCTGTCTCTGTCTGTCTCTGTCTATCTCTGTCAGTCTCTGTCTGTCTCTGTCTCAGTGTCTCTGTCTCTGTCTGTCTCTGTCTGTCTCTGTCTCTGTCTGTCTCTGTCTGTCTCTGTCTCAGTGTCTCTGTCTCTGTCTGTCTCTGTCTGTCTTTGTCTGTCTTTGTCTGTCTCTGTCTGTCTCTGTCTGTCTCTGTCTGTCTCTGTCTGTCTCTGTCTGTCTCTGTCTGTCTTTGTCTGTCTCTGTCTGTCTCTGTCTGTCTCTGTCTGTCTCTGTCTGTCTCTGTCTCAGTGTCTCTGTCTCTGTCTGTCTCTGTCTGTCTCTGTCTCAGTGTCTCTGTCTCTGTCTCTGTCTGTCTCTGTCTGTCTCTGTCTGTCTATGTCTCTGTCTGTCTCTGTCTGTCTCTGTCTCAGTGTCTCTGTCTCTGTCTGTCTCTGTCTGTCTCTGTCTGTCTTTGTCTGTCTCTGTCTGTCTCTGTATGTCTCTGTCTGTCTCTGTCTGTCTCTGTCTCAGTGTCTCTGTCTGTCTCTCTCTGTCTCTGTCTGTCTGTCTGTATCTCTCTCTCTCTCTCTCTCTCTCTCTCTCTCTCTCTCTCTCTCTCTCTCTCTTTCGCTCACTCTGTCTCACATTACATTAGTCCTGATTTGGCTGTTCATTGAAAGCGATAATAGCGAAATTAAGGCTTGGTACATTAACCATGAAAGCTCATCAGCTGAGGTATAAGCAATGTAGAAAATCTGATTTTGTGTGTCCTGTGTGCAGGCATAAGAAAGAAGACAAGATACACTTTGTTCTTTGCTGTCCAGCTTTTAATGATCTTCGATCAAATTTATTCCACAAAAATACTACAGAAATCCAAACATGTTTAAGCCGTGTTTATCACTAAGCTCAACTTGCTTCGACTGTGTTAAGAGTTTCGGTTTGTTTCTGCTTCATGTATTTAAAAAAAAAATTAAAAAGAAAAAGAAAAAACAAGAAAGAACGAAAAGCAAGTTGCGATGTCTTAATATGTGCTTTGTCATTTTGTTGTTAGCTGGTAATTGTGTTCCCTGATGTTGTTGATTATTTCTTTTGTAATGCATTTTAAGACTCCTTCAGAAGGGGCAGATGGCCTTTTCAAATAACATTTCTGAAGTATGAACTCTCTCTCCTTCTCTCTCTCTTCTCTCCTCCCCCTCCTCTCCTCTCTCTCTCTCTCTCTTCTCTCTCTCTCGCTGTCTGTCTCGTCCTCTCCTGTCTCTCTCGTCTGTCTCTCTGTCTATCTTCTTTCTCTCTCTCTCTCTGTCTGTCTGTTCTCTTGTCTGTCCTCTTCCCTTCTCTCTCTGTCTCTCTCTCCTGTCTCTCTTCTGTCTCTCTCTCTCTGTCTCTCTTCTCTCTCTTGTCTCTCTCCCGTCTCTCTCTCTTCTCTCCTGTCTCTCTCTCCCTCTCTCTTTCTCTTCTCTTCTCTGTCTCTCTCCTCTCCTTCCCTCTTCCCTCTCTCTCCCTTCTTTCTCCAATCTCACCTTTAATTCAAATAGCCTCCTGTTTCACCTTTCACCTTTCGCGAGTTCCCCAAGTACTTAAACTCTGGAAAAGGTCAATATCACTGCACAGAGAAAAGCGCGTGAAAAAGCAAAATGACTTGATGTTTAGAAACAGAAAACAAAAACCGAAAACAGAAAACAAGAAAAGAAAGAAAGAAGAAAGAAATCTTGGTGTTTGTTTCAAATCCATCTTTAACCAGCTCAAAGACGACAGAACAAAAACAAATTGAAGAGCCGGCAAGAGAAACAACAAACCTGTTACCAAGAGTTCCCCAAAGCCGAGATCAAGTCCATCAAACCTCAATCTCAGAGAGACCGCGCCGACTTGGAAAGGGCTTTCATTAGGTGCAGGTCCTCAAAAGACGAACCCTGGTGAGTGCAGATATTGAAAGGATGACCGCAAGG
>JAPXFY010000014.1:3513923-3518923 GCA_030674185.1 Monoplex corrugatus | reverse complement strand
AAAGAAAGAAGGATGGAAGGAACTACATGACTGATCGAAAGCAGTGAGGAAGATGGTGGCGAGATGATGACAATAACTGATGATGACGACGACGACGACGACGACGTCGACGATAATAATGGCGGGGATGATGACGGTGGGGATGATGATGATGATGATGATGATTGATGATGATGATGATGATTGATGATTGATGATTGATGATGATGATTGATGATGATGATGATGATTGGTGGTGATGATTGGTGGTGATGATGATGATTGGTGGTGATGATGATGATGAGAAGATAGAAGAAGAGAAGAAGAAGAAGAAGAGAATGAAGAAGAAAAAGAAGAAGAAGAAGAAGAAGAAAAGAACAAGAAGAACAAGAAGACAAGAACAAGAAGAACAAGAAGAAAAGAACAAGAAGAACAAGAAGATGATGACGACAACGAATAAGATTATGATGATAAAGATGATGACTGACAACGACAACAGCGACGACGACAATGATGATGATGAGATGATGATCAAGGCGACGAATGACAACAATGAATGAATATCTTAACGTACAGAAGAGAAGATAGGAAGAAAATAAGACAGATGGACAAAGAGACAGAAAAAGGCAGATGAGGAAAAAAATATATACAAAAAACAAACCACACAACACACACACACCAAAAACCCCACCCACATCGTCATGAAAAATACAAATCAAAAGATTACGAACAAAAGAAAGACGAAGAGAAAAATCTAAAGAGAAAAACAATAAACGAAAGAAAATTAGAAAGAAGAACACAAAGCAGAAACGAAACAAAGAACGAAAGAAAGTAAGAGAGATGAAGACAAAAAAGAAACGAAAGAAGACGAAAAATAAGAAACGAAAGAACGCAGAGGAAGAAAACATAGACACGAAAATAAGAAAGAAGAGAAAAAGATGAAAAAAAAAGGCGAGAAAAGGCCAAAAGAAGAAGAAAAAGAAGAAACGAAACGACGAATGAAACAAGAAAAAAAAGTAGAAATGAAAGAAAATAAGACAGAAGAAGAAGAAAAAGAAGAAACAAAACGAAATCGAATAGAAAAAGGAGAAGAAAAAGAATAAACGAATAAAAGTGAGAAAGAAGAAGAAAAACAAGGAACAAATCGAAGTTGGAAAGAAGAAGAAAAACAAACGAATGAAAATAAGAAAGAGGAAGGAAAAAGGAAAAGAAGGAGAAACGAGAGAAACAACGAAAGAAGGAGAAGAGTATAAAAGAAAGAAAGAATGAACAACAGGACGAAAATGAACAAACGAAAAAAGAAGACAAAAATGAACAAACGAAAAAGAAAAGGACGAAAGAAAGAAAGAAGAAGAAGAAGAAAAAAAAAGACACGAAAAAAAGAAAGAAGAAGAAAAGAACAGACGAAAAAGAAGAAACGAAAGAAAGGAGAGAGAGAGAGAGAGAGAGAGAGAGGAGAGAGAGAGAGAGGAGAGAGAGAGAGAGAGAGAGAGAGAAAGAATAAACGGAAGAAAGAAAGAAACAAAGAAAGAAAGGAAAAGAGACGAAAAAAAAAAAGAAGAAAGATAAGGAAAAACAAAGTACAAAACAAGGAAGAAGAAAGAAGGGAGAGAGACAGAGAAAGGAACTATGACAAAGATGTCAAAGCACCTCTGTTAGGGCCCCAGCCAAGAATGCCAAACTTGTGCCATTAGCACAATGGGTCCGACTGAGAGGTCGGGGCCAAAAAAAGACAACAGTGTCAGTTTCAGGGCTAGAGAAATGGACAGGCTTGTCAGTCAAGTCAGTTTCAGTCGCGCCTCTTCAGTATCTCCGCATTCTTCTTCTTCTTCTTCTTCTTCTCCGTTTCTTCTCTCCCCTGTCTTGTCCGTTCCCCTGTCTGTCGTTTGCCTTCCCAAGTTATCTATCACAAACACTTCATCAATTGCCCAGACAAGTTGGCTGCCGCTTCTGTTGTAAGGGAGATTAGTCCAGAAAGAAACAAAATAAGTTGTCTGTGCTGTGCAAACAGTCGCCGTTTGTCTGTATGGATATGTTCTGAGTAAACAGTCTTCGTTTGTTTGAATCAATTTTTGTACTTCAGTAAAAACAATAATTTCACCGATATAGTGCAAGTGGTCAAACAATAATTTCACAGATATTGTGCAAATGGTCACACAATAATTTCACAGATATTGTGCAAATAGTCAAACAATAATTTCACCGATATAGTGCAAATGGTCAAAACAATAATTCCACCGGTACAGTGCAAATGGTCAAACACTAATTTCACCGGTATAGTGCAAATGGTCAGACACTAATTTCACCGGTACAGTGCAAATGGTCAAACACTAATTTCACCGGTATAGTGCAAATGGTCAGACACTAATTTCACCGGTATAGTGCAATGGTCAAAACACTAATTTCACCGGTATAGTGCAAATGGTCAAACACTAATTTCACCGATACAGTGCAAATGGTCAAACACTAATTTCACCGGTACAGTGCAAATGGTCAGACACTAATTTCACCGGTATAGTGCAAATGGTCAGACACTAATTTCACCGGTATAGTGCAAATGGTCAGACACTAATTTCACCGGTATAGTGCAAATGATCAAACAATATTATATCCGATGTAGTGCGAATGGTTAAACAATAGTATTCACCGATATAGTGCAAATGGTTAAACAATAGTATCACCGATATTGTGCAAATGATCAAACAATATTATATCCGATGTAGTGCGAATGGTTAAACAATAGTATCACGATATAGTGCAAATGGTTAAACAATAGTATCACCGATATAGTGCAAATGATCAAACAATATTATATCCGATGTAGTGCGAATGGTTAAACAATAGTATCACCGATATAGTGCGAATGGTTAAAACAATAGTATCACGATATAGTGCAAATGATCAAACAATATTATATCCGATATAGTGCTAATGGTTAAACAATAGTATCACCGATATAGTGCAAATGATCAAACAATATTATATCCGATATAGTGCTAATGGTTAAACAATAGTATCACCGATATAGTGCAAATGATCAAACAATATTATATCCGATATAGTGCTAATGGTTAAACAATAGTATCACCGATATAGTGCAAATGATCAAACAATATTATTCCGATATAGTGCTAATGGTTAAACAATAGTATCACCGATATAGTGCAAATGATCAAACAATATTATATCGATATAGTGCGAATGGTTAAACAATAGTATCACCGATATAGTGCAAATGGTCAAACAATATTATATCCGATATAGTGCTAATGGTTAAACAATAGTATCACCGATATTGTGCAAATGATCAAACATATATTATCCGATGTAGTGCGAATGGTTAAACAATAGTATCACCGATATAGTGCAAATGGTCAAACAATAGTATCACCGATATTGTGCGAATGGTTAAACAATAGTATCACCGATATAGTGCAAATGATCAAACAATAGTATCACCGATATTGTGCAAATGGTCAAACAATAGTATCACCGATATTGTGCAAATGGTCAAACAATAGTATCACCGATATAGTGCAAATGATCAAACAATAGTATCACCGATATAGTGCAAATGGTCAAACAATAACTTTATCGATATAGCTCAAAACAGTCCACGTCAACAGCATGATCGGTTTGTGATTTACAGGAGGAGAACATTATTAAACTTTCAGTCAAGTTTAAAAGAAAAAGCAGACACTGATAACGCATAAAATGAAAAAAAAAAATTAGAACCATAGTGGCTTAAGTATTAGGAACTATAGGAAAAAAGAAAGAAGAGCCAAGTAATGCATTTTAGGAACAAAGCCAGCCGAGTGGCATTGTATTATCAGTCATGTGTGTACATATAGGTCATTTTATGAGGAAAGGGGAATTGGAGCACCTGGTCACAACGGGAAAGCTGGAGATAAAAGAGAGCACCAGGTAGACCCAGGGAGAAGATATTGGACGGACTTGCAGAGTGGCTGAAGACAAAGAGGGTGGAAGAGATGCTTCAAGCAACAAGGGATAGAAACAGATGGAAGGCCATGATCGCCAACGCCATGTGGCAAGGCACCTGATGATGATGATGATGATGATGATGATGATGATGATGATGATGATGATGATGATGATGATGATGATGATGACATATGTTTATGACTATGGGTATATGCGTATGTATAGTTAAGCTCTGTAAGTACCTATTACTTTGTGTGCATGTGTAAGGGTGTGTACTGTGATGTGTGTGTTTTGTGTGTGTGTGTGTGTGTGTGTGTGTGTGTGTGTGTGTGTGTGTGTTTTTGTGTTTGTGTGTGTGTGTGTGTGTTTGTGTGTGTGTGTGTGTGTTTGTGTGTGTGTGTGTGTGTGTGTGTCTGTGTGTGTGTGAGAGAGAGAGAGATAGAGAGAGAGAGAGAAAATAATAATAATAATAATAATTACAATATTTATATAGCGCAAAATCTTGATAAAATCAAATCTAAGCCCTGAAGCAGACACACACACACGCACGCACGCACGCACGCACGCACGCACACACACGCACGCACACACACACACACACACACACACACACACACACACACACACACACACACACACACATGGCTATAAATGGGGAGAAAGAATAAAAGCAATAAAAGCAAGAATAAAAGCAATGGAAAATTATAGAGAGCATAGCATATACAATTATATATTATAACCATGTGATTCCCCTCCGAGCGGAGACAGGCTGCAGAGGGGGGGGGGGGGGGGTTGAGTGAGATTAGGATTTTATGTGGAGGAGAAAAGGTGAGTTTTGAGAGCGGACTTGAAGGAGACAAAATTAGGTTGCTGACGGACTGAGAGAGGAAGTTTGTTCCAGGAGAGTGGACCAGAAACAGAAAAGGCTCGTGGACCATAGGTATTGAGCTTAGTGCGTGGAAAGCGAAAAGTCAGAGGATCGGAGGCAGAGCGGAGGGTACGTGAGAGAAGATAGATCTCAAGTAGGCTTGACAGGTAATCGGGGGCTGCGTTATTGAGGCTTTTGTAGCACATGGTGT
>JAPXFY010000014.1:3506423-3508923 GCA_030674185.1 Monoplex corrugatus | reverse complement strand
ATTTTTTTTAAATAGAAATTTGTCCTCCTCGGGAATCAAACCTGCGCATCCTAGATGGTCAGGTTTCTCAAGGAAAAGTCACCCTTGTGACGGATGTCTAAACCACTTGGTTATTAGTCACCAGCAACATACGAGGGGGTTTTAAGCCTTCTGAAATTTACTTTTGTTCCTCCTAGTGCAGATTTTCACATAAATTTTGATCGTGGTTGACTACTGGCCTACTGCAGCTAGTGAATTAGTGTAAGGGTGTGCCAACATAACAGAACCGTGTTGTATTCTAAATTCTTCCAACCTTCACACCAACCTACATACAGAAGCTGTGGTCACACTCTAGAGTGTATCATCATCATCATCATCATCATCATCATCATCATCATCATCATCATCATCATCATCATCATCATCATCATCATCATCATCATCATCATCATCAGGTGCCTTACCACATGGCGTTGGCGATCATGGCCTTCCATCTGTCTCTATCCCTTGTTGCTTCAAGCACCTCTTCCGCCCTCTTTGTCTTCAGCCACTCTGCAAGTCCGTCCAATATTTTCTCCTGGGTCTACCTGGTGTTCTCTTTCCCTCCAGCTTTCCCGTCGTGACCAGGTGCTCCAATTCCCCTTTCCTCATAAAACGGCCTATAACTGTTGCCTGTCTTTTCCTAATCTTCCTTATGAGTGATCTTCTTGTGTCTGCCTCCATCAAGACTGTCTCCTTTGTTTTCTTTGCTGTCCATGGAACTCGCAACGTTCTTCTAGAAACCACTCTAGAGTGTAGCGAGAAGAAACTGTCCAGACTTGTTTTGCAGACAGTGTTCATTTATTATACAGTAATCTATCTTGTTCTCCCTCTCTGTTTCAAAACCTTTCCTGTGCATGTTGATTCACATACTCACAGATTTGGGTGGATTTGGAATTCGTTCAATCTTTATAGCCCTCGGACAGTTTCGTTTGTTGTCGACTCAAATTTACTAGCAGTTATCTAGTCAATTCCATCAGCCTGCGTAAAACCCCAGATGTTGGTAAGATCTTGATTTGGGGAGGAAAAGGGAAGGGGAACTGGACCATTGATAACTCAGCTCATACCACCAGAATAATTGGAGCATAAAGATGGACAGCGAACAGGTCAGTTGCTAGGTTAGGTTAGGATAACGTTTATGTAAAGTACATTTTGAAACAAATAACTCGTGGTAAAAATTCGAATTTTACTCTAATGAGACATGAAAGGACACCATAAATAGCTGGCTATCCAAAGATAGCAGTGGGGAAGAATAGCGGAGAGGGAGGAGTGCATGAACAAGAAAGCAGTGTCTGATGGGGAAGAATTCAACCCTCACTAACAGAAACATTGTCAGTAATTTTTTAAAACATTTGTGTTTCAGAAACATTCACATGATGTCATCTTTCCACAAAACAGGATACCATACATAACTGTTCAGAAATGAGGATGTGGAGGAGAAACATGAAGAGAGTAAGGGAAAAATGAAGTAACATCAAGAAAGAAGGATGTAACTCAAAATAAAAAAGGATATTGCTGTTGGTTTTTTCAAAGTTTTCTCACAGAAAAAGTAACGGTTTTGCTCTCTTTTGAAAATGCAACACACCATACGTAACTGTCTACAATTGAGGAGAACGAGTGTATACAAAAAGAGGAGGGGGGGGTATGGAAAACTAAAAACAAACATATCTGATGACATAAAATTTCGCCAATAATTCAAATAGATAGGTAAAATAAATAAATAAACAAATAAATAAAGAATAAATAAATTTTTAATAAAAATAGAAAGTTTGAGTTTTTTCTCTTTCGACAATAAAATGTCATAAATAACTATCTAAAATGACGATTAAAGGGTAAAGGAAAACAGAGGTGGGACTATTACTGAAAACGATGCAATATCTTACGAAAGAAACGGCAACACATGAGATATCTTACAATTGCCATTTTTTAAACGTGTTCTCAAAGGAAAATCGAATATGTCGATCTATTGCGACAGCAAAAGACAATATGCATAACTGTTAACAAAAATGTGACGAGGGTCATACAGAAAACGAGAACGTAGTGACATGTAGTATGACAAGCGAAAAACGAAGCTATATTCAGTGCGGGAGAGTTTCTCCTCAAATAAAACAAAACATGTATATCATATTGCTAATCGGACTTCTGAAGCATTTTCAACAGGAACACTCCAGAACGATGCCCTCTTTTACACAAAACGTGACACCATAGACAACTCTCACTTAACAAATGGCGACGAGAGACAAACAGAAAGAGAAGAGGAATTATGTAAATAGGGTAAAACACCCGAAGTGCTTGGCTGGGCTTTTGATGTCATGATAAATACTGTGATTGAAAAAAAAATGGACAGAAAAAAACAAACAAACAAAAAACAAACAAAACAACACAACAGACAGTATCTGATGCGAAAGAATTTCACCAGAAATTTAAAGAAAACCCTTATTGCTAGCTGGTGCTGTTAGGTATTTTTCTTTGTTTGTTTGTT
>JAPXFY010000014.1:3456423-3486423 GCA_030674185.1 Monoplex corrugatus | reverse complement strand
AATGGGACCACACACTCACAGTGCTATAGGCTTGTTCTGGAAAATGGGACGACACACTCACAGTGCTATAGGCTTGTTCTGGAAGATGGGACCACACACTCACAGTGCTATAGGCTTGTTCTGGGAAATGGGACCACACACTCATAGTCTGATTCACTTCACGGAGGCGTCATTGAGGGTGTTGCTTAAAATTTCCTGACCAACACCGCAGGGAGTGTATTTCTCGGGTCTGGTCGACGCCAGGGTGTATTATGAAAGTAAGCATTCAGTAGAAATGCACAGCCCTGTCACGCAGTCTTTCAATTCAAACTGGCACTCCACAGCATCATCACTATCATTCCTGTTCTGATTATTTTACTTAAAATTGTGAGGAAAACAATTCTCAGATTCTGTGGCTCTCCATGTCCTGTTGTCATGGTGACCAGTTTGCTTGGGTTTAGAAGTGTGTTGGAGAAATGAAGTGAACGGTGTGGAGAAGGGGGATGGGTGGTTCAGTGGGGGTGGGGGTAGTGACACAAGAGCGATGCAGAAGATGGGTAAACAAAACCAATACAACAACAACAACAACAACAACAACCACAGCTCCCAAAGATTAAGTGCCTAACACCTCCGCGTTAGTTCCTCATCTCTTCAACTCAAATTTACACACACACACACACACACACACACACACACACACACACACACACACACACACACACACACACACACACACACACACACACACACACACACACACACACACACACACACACACACACACACGAGGGATCCTTGTCACCAAGAACCTGTACTTTCTATCACGCCGAACTCCAAACACTAACAACTATCCCTCAACTCCTCCACACCTCCTGGTTGAAATCAACATGCAGAGCCGCCTGCACAGAATCAATCTGAAATTCCGCAATAGTTCCACGTCAAAAATTTAGTGGCTAACTGCCCATCCACTCCCCATCTGACCCCCTCCCCCCAACCCCACCCCAACATACACACTCTCTTCCTAATTAAAATTTGTTTTCGTATATTTCTTTAAGGGTCATTTTTCTTTGGCAGTTTTATTTGTACTCAGTTTTGTTTGTTTGTTTGGTTGGTTGGTTGGTTGGTTGGTTGTTTGGTTGGTTGGTTGGTTGGTTGATTGGGTGCTGGTTGGTTGGTTGACTGGGTGGCTGGTTGGTTGGTTGGTTGGCTGGTTGGTTGGTTGGCTGTTTTTGTTGATTTTGTTGTTATTGTTGTTATTGCTTTTTTGTCCCATTTTGTTCGACATCGTGATGACCACAGAAGCTGGTAATATGTCTTACAACGCTATGGTGATGATGACGATGAGGATGTTAACCATGATGCTATGGAGTTGTACCTAGGACTGACACTGCGTGAAAGGGGTGTGCTTTGCGCTTATTGTCGTACTGTGTCCTGGTATCAACCAGGCCTGATAAATACAGACACCTGCGGTGCTGGTCAGGAGATGAGAGCAACACCGTCAGGACGTATCCGTGAAGTGGATGCGACTCGACTGTAGGATCCCAAGTCTTCTTAATGAGACCGTAGCGTATGCACTCAACTCTAGGTAAAAGCCACTTGGGACCAAAAAAAAATCCCAACAATGATTGTGACAACACAGGATTCGAACCCACCACCTTCCAGTCTGTAGTCTGTTGCACTAACCACTGCATCATGGCAGCTGATCTTCTTGACTAAAATTAACACAGGCATGGAACTACCAAGAACTAAATCTATCCATTATTCCAGTTGATTTCACGCACTGAAAGTCACAAGCAGTGAGGTGATCGTTAGTGTGACATACCGTCACTGACCACTAACATTCTCACGGTGTCCATTTTCCCCAGACTGAAACTGAACATGCACGTGCGGCAGTGGCACGCGCGAGTAATAAGGGAGGGAAGTGGTGGAGGAGGGATGGAGGGAGGGAAGGAGGAGACGTTTGTAATCAGTGCAGTAGAGACGTTTCAGGTTGATAAGTTTAAATACCTGGGAGCGATCATTTCACCAGACGGCAGATATATAATAATATAATATATACAATATTGCACATCAGCAATAGCCAGCAGAATCGGCCAAGCCAAAACAGCATTCAAGAAGATGAAAAGCATTCTTACCAACAAATGCCTATCGGTTAGCATCAAGAAGAGAGTTCTTGAATGCTATATAGAAACGATACTGTTATACGGTTGTGAGGCGTGGACAGTCAACAAACAAAGCCAGAACAAGATTGAGGAAGCCGAGATGTGGTTTCTAAGAAGAATGTTGAGAATTCCATGGACAGCAAAGAAAACAAACGAGACATTCTTAATAGAGGCAGACACAAGAAGATCATTGATAAGGAAGATTAGGAAAAGACAGGTAACATTTATAGGCCCATTTTATGAGGAAAGGGGAATTGGAGCACCTGGTCACAACAGAAAAGCTGGAGAGAAAGAGAGCACCAGGTAGACCTAGGGAGAAAACATTGGACGGACTTGCAAAGTGGCTGAAGACAAAGAGGGTGGAAGAGGTGTTTGAGGTATGGAAACAGGTGGAGGGCCATGATCGCCAACGTCATATGGCAAGGCACTTGATGATGAGGAGGAGGAGAGACGTGTAGCGCCCAGGTGAGGAAGACAGGGGGTCACGTGGCATGTTGTCTAGTGTAGCCTGTACCTGCAGTTGACAGAGGCTGTGAGGGGTGAGAGGGTGAGGGGTGAGGGGTGTTTATCACGTGCCTGTGTACAGTCTGTGTGTGCACGTCTGTCTGATAGTATCTCTATACATTGAGCATGGACAGCACACTGTCTGTTGTGATCCCGGGATTCCAGTCAGTACAGTTAATGAGATTTTGAGTTAGGGATTGTTCAAGAAGTATTCATCGCACCCGGAAAATTCCACACTCGCTCCATCAATCTGCGATCTGTTATGTGGCAGACTCCTTGACCCCACGCAAATCATATGCGTTGGCAGAGTCTTGAAATGGAATGGAAGACAGTGGGGAGGGACAGGATTTATGAAACACTAAGGTGACACCACCAGAAGGATTGGACCATTAACCCTCTGA
Source organism: Monoplex corrugatus (assembly GCA_030674185.1). Classification (NCBI taxonomy): domain Eukaryota; kingdom Metazoa; phylum Mollusca; class Gastropoda; order Littorinimorpha; family Ranellidae; genus Monoplex; species Monoplex corrugatus. Next base: position 3,483,377 of record JAPXFY010000014.1, on the reverse strand, counting down.
CCACTCCCCCTTGACCCACCCTATCTCCAACTGCAAAAACTTAACCTTTTGACCTTCCCAAACCCTTTCCACCAACTTGCAAAAACTTAACCTTTGACTCCCAAACCCTATCCACCAACTGCAAACACTTAACCCTTTGACTTCCAAACCCTATCCACCAACTTCCTTCAGGAAGATGGTGGATAGGATACGAGAGTTAAAGGGTTAAGATTTTGCTTTGCTAGCATGTTGACAGTTTGACTCCCACCCTGTCCACTGCATCCGCACTGTCAACCATGCAGGATGCTAGTGTACTGTTGCAGAAGTAAAGGGTTAAGATTGAATAGACAGCGTACAAATTATGGTGGGTAGGACTGAACTCGATATATCAGATTGCATGTCTTCTTTTGTATTATTAATTAGAAATTACAGGAAAGCTGGAGGGAAAAAAGAACACCAGGTAGACCCAGGGAGAAAATGATGGACAGACTTGCAGGGTTGCTGAGGACAGACAGGGTGGAAGCTGTGCTTGTGGCACAAGGGATAGATACATATGGTGGGTCATGATCGCCAACGCCATGCGGCAGGGCACTGATGATGATGAATTAGGAAATTGTAAGATAACGTGACAAGAAATGGAATGAATCTTTAATTTAGTGTCTGTTCACAATAGTGATTTAGAACACACACACACACACACACACACACACACACACACAACACACGAACACACACACACACTCATACACACACATACACACACACACATACACACACACACAACAACACACACAACACACACATACACACACATACACACACAACATTACACACACACCGCACGCACCACACACAACACCACACAAACATACACACATGGATACCACACAGAACACACACACAAAACACCACACACAACAATACACACACACACACGCTTTTCACTTATAGTGAAAAGACGTTAAATCAAAGACGAACGAACACACACACACACACATCCACACACACCACACACACACACACAACACACACACACACTCACCCACACCACACACACCACACACTTACCACTACACATCACACACACAGGGAAAAAGAAAAGGAAATGGACCAAAAAAGGGTGGGGATGGATGGGATGGGTAGTAAAGTTTGAATGTAAGAAGGGAACAATACAATTGATAATTCCATAACAATGAAATAACATGTCAAATAATACATACAACAGTTATTTAACAAGGAATCTTCTCCCCACCATACCTTGTTTAGTAAGACCTTAATGGCCAATATACAATAAACTTCTGAATCTCACTCTGACTTCCACTCTTTTTTCCTTCTCCCTGTCCTTTCCTTCTCTATCTCTTTCACACACCAAGCTAATAAACGATATGTCAAACAAGACATTTTAATATACAACACATACATCATCATGCCACACCAGATTACACAAGATCAGACCATCAAAAAATTTGCAACATACAAGAGGCAGAGATCATAGAGACTCACTAGCAAACTTGCCCAATTCATTTCCTGCTTCTGTATGATGTTGACAACGTCTGCCATCGCCGAATCAGATCAGTGATGGAGTCTGAAGAAGCCAACACACATGTGGCGTCTCATCAGAACAACGTTAGGCCACTGTGCATTCACAGCAAAACGTGCTAATCCCCTTTTCAAACATGCTGGAAATCACGTCCTGCCACCACCACGTTTGCACAGAAGCCTTTAGCTCCATCAAAGCCCAAAGAAGAGGATAAAGGTTGAGTTTGTGTGTGTGTGTTGTGTGTGTGTGTGTGTGTGTGTGTGTGTGTGTGTGTGTGTGTGTGTGTGTGTGTGTGTTGTGTTTGGGAGGGGTGTTTCAGCTTTAATAAGCGAATCTGCTCTCTAACCTCTTACCCCTCTCTTTTATACTCATTTTAATTCCTCTCTCCCCTCCCACCTCTCTCCCCAAATCTTGTCATGCCAAGGTTGTCTGAGAATCGTGATTCTAGACAATTAATCCCGGCAGCCACCCACCCTCTGTGTCTACGTCTCACGGGGATCTCTCAGGACCTCCATTTCCCACAGGGACCAGGGTCCTCAGTCAACATGGCGTAATTGTGATGCGCCAGTCTCCCATCTTCCTTTGGCTTCGTTTTTCATTCCCTCGTGTTTGTCGCTAGGCCACTCTTCTGGTCTGAATGATTTTTTGTCTGTGCTTCTCTTGCCCTTTTTCAAATGTGGTATTCCCTGGCTGAAGGGTAATATTCCGTTTTGCAGCAGACTGGTGGAAGATTGGGTCCTTCACTGGTTAGGGGTGTTCTTTGAGTTGAAGACTTTTGCAGTTTGCTTACTCTCACTCTCTGAAACTGGAACATTTGTTCCCTTCATGTCTCTGTCTGTCTGTTTGTCTGTCTGTCTGTCTGTCTCTGTGTCTGTCTCCCTCCCTCTCTCTTTCTCTTTCCCCTGCTCTCTCTCTCTCTCTCTCTGTCTCTGTCTCTCTCTCTCTCTCTCTCTCTCCTCTCTCTCTCTCTCTCTCTGTGAGTGAAACACTTACTTTCTATTCCTCGGTACATATTGTTTCATAATTAATTTACATTTTCTTTCTCTAGTTTAGATCATTTCATTTTGCTTGTATGTTTGTATGCTTTTAAATGTGTAGATTAGAAAGGACTGGCTGCAACGTGTTTTCAAGTTGATATATAAACTGTCATATTTGCGTAACAAAGCGTTTTCAAGATTAAAATTCCAAGATTTCCAATGCTCTCTCTCTCTTTTCCTTCCTTCTTTCTTTTTCTTTTTTTGAATTCTTATCCATCTGTATGTTTGTGCCTCTGTGAAAATTGTCAAGCTTAATCTGTCTACATCACACAAATACATGGATCTACCATAAAAACATCAACAGCTTGGATGAATTCCAACTAGTATTCCTATTTGAAAGAAAGAATTTGGGCAAAAAAGTGACAAGCAGGTTTAAACGAACTACTTAAAGTATAACACGAGAACAAACGTCAAACAAAATTTCACTATACAATTATACAAAGTTGTATGTCGTTTCTACACCTAACAAAACCATCCGAAAACTTGCTGCTGACAGAGGCAGAGATCAAGAGACAGACCTGACTAACAAACTTGACCCAACTTCATTTCATTTCTTCAATATGATGTTGACAACATCTCTCATCGAATCAGATCAATTTTGGGGTGTGAAGAAGCCCACTGAAAAGAATGACCTCTTCAGGCCAAGAGTTAACTCCCTTTGCTTTCACAACAAAACGTGCTAATGCCCTTTTCAAACACGGCGAAAATCACATCCTGCAGCCACCAGGTTTCCATAGAAGGCCCCCTGGCTCTATGGAGGCCCACAGAAGGGGTTATAATGAGTTTTTGTGGAGGGGTGCTTTCAGCTTTAATTAAGCACATCTGCCCCCTAACCTCTCTCTTCCTTGCTCATTTCCACCCTACTTGCTCCTCGCCCCTACTCATGTCTTGCCAAGATCCTCTGAGGATTCTGGTTCCAGACAATTAATCCCAGCACCCGGTGTCTATGTCTCATGGCCATCTCCCAGGACCTTTACTTCCGGTAGCCATAGGGACCAGGGAGGGTGCCTCAGTCAACATGGCGTAATTGTGATGCGCCAGTCTCCACCATTCTTTGGTTTCCTTTTCCATTCTGCCATGTTTGTCTCCCGGTCTTGTGGTCTAAATAGTCTAAATAATTGTTGGCTGCATTCCTCTTACAGCTTTTCCAAGTGTGGTATCTCCTGACTGAGGGCTTATCTTCCGTCTTCCTTCATTCTTTTTCTTTCTTTGAATTTTTTTCCGTCTATATGTGTGTGGGTCTGTGAAGATTGTAAAGCCTAATCTGTCTACGTCACACAAATACATGGATCTACCATAAAAACGTCAACAGCTTGGATGAACCCCAACTAGTATTCCCATTTGAAAGAAACAATTTTAGCAAACAAGCGACAGGCAGGTTTTAAGAACTACTTGCAGTATAGCACGAGCACAAACGTCAAACAAGACTTTTCACTATATAATTACCAAGCCTTACGTCGTGTATACACCTAATTTTACAAGAACAAAACAATCCAAAAACTTGGTGCCGACGGCGGCCGAGATCAAGAGACAGACATGACTAACAAACTTGCCCTGACTTCATTTCCCTGCTTCTGTATGATGTTGACAACGTCTGCCATCGCGAATCAGATCAGTGATGGAGCCTGAAGAAGCCAACATACAATGTGGCGGCCTCATCAGAACAACAGTTAGGCCACTGTGCATTCACAGCAAAACGTGCTAATCCCCTTTTCAAACATGCTGGAAATCACGTCCTGCCACCACCAAGTTTGCACAGAAGGCCTTTGGCTCCATCAAAGCCCAAAGAAGAGGATAAAGGTTGAGTGTGTGTGTGTGTGTGTGTGTGTGTGTGTGTGTGTGTGTGTGTGTGTGTGTGTGTGTGTGTGTGTGTGTGTGTGTGTGTGTGTGTGTGGGAGGGTGCTTTCAGCTTAATTAACGATTCTGCTCTCTAACCCTTCACCCCTCTCTTTTATACTCATTTTAATTCTTCTCTCCCTTCCCACCTCTCTCCCCAAATCTTGTCCTTCCAAGGTTGTCTGAGAATCGTGATTCTAGACAATTAATCCCGGCAGCCACCCACACCTCTGTGTCTACGTCTCACAGGGATCTGTCAGGACCTCCATTTCCCACAGGGACCAGGGTGCCTCAGTCAACATGGCGTAATTGTGATGCGCCAGTCTCCAATCTTCCCTTGGCTTCGTTTTCCATTCCCCCCGTGTTTGTCCCTAGGCCACTCTTCTGGTCTGAATGATTTTTTGTCTGTGCTTCTCTTGCTCTTTTTCAAGTGTGGTATTCCCTGGCTGAAGGGTAATATTCCGTTTTGCTGCAGACTGGTGGAAGATTGGGTCCTTCAGTGGTTAGAGGTGTCTGCGGAGTTGAAGACTTTTGCAGTTTGCTTACTCTCACTCTCTGAAACTGGAACATTTGTTCCCTTCATGTTTCTGTCTGTCTGTCTGACTGTCTGTCTGTCCATCTGTCTGTCTGTCTCTTTTCTTCTTTCCTCTCCACTGCTCTCTGTCTGTCTCTCTGTCTCTGTCTTTCTGTTTCGGTCTCTGTCTCTCTGACTCTTTGTCTCTCTGTCTCCCTGTCTCTGTCTGTCTGTCTACCTCTCTCTCTGTCTCTCTGTCTCTGTCTCTCAGTATCTGTCTGTCTGTCAACCTCTTTCTCTGTCCCTGTCTCAATGTCTCTGTCTCTGTCTGTCTTTCTGTCTGTCTGTCTGCCCCCCATCTCTCTCTCTCTCTCTCTCTCTCTCTCTGTCTCTGTGAGTGAAACATTTCTTTCTATTCTTCTGTACATATTCTTTTACACTTAACTTAAAATTTTCTGTAGTTTAGATCATTTTGCTTTTATGTTTGTATGCTTTTAAATGTGTAGATTAGCAAGGACTAACTGCAAGACAGACCCACTCCTATCTAGTGTATTCTTTTTATGTAACAACATGTTATGAAATTAATATCTAAAATATTATATTTGAGTAACAAATCCTTTTCAAGTTTAAAATTCCAAGATTTCTGATGCTCTCTCTTCCTTCCTTCTTTCTCTCTTCCTTCTTTGAATTTTTGTCCATCTGTATGTGTGTGCCTCTGTGAAAATTGTAAAGAAGATTGTAAAGCCTTATCTGTCTACGTCACACAAATACATGGATCTACCATAAAAACATCAACAGCTTCGATGAATTCCAACTAGTATTCCCAGTTTAAAGAAAGAATTTTGGCAAATGACAAGTGACAGGCAGGTTTAAAGAAGTACTTGAAATATAACATGAGAACAAACGTCAAACAAAACTTCACTATACGATTATACAAAGTTGTATGTCGTTTCTACACCTAACAAAACCATCCGAAAACTTGTTGCTGACAGAGGCTGAGATCAAGAGACAGACCTGGCTAACAAACTTGACCCAACTTTATTTCATCTCTTCAATATGATGTTGACAACATTTCTCATCGAACCAGATCAATTTATGGGTCTGAAGAAGGCAGCTGAAAAGAATGACCTCTTCAGGCCAAGAGATAACTCCCTTTGCTTTCACAACAAAACGTGCTAATGCCCTTTTCAAACACGGCGAAAATCACATCCTGGAGCCACCAAGTTTGCACAGAAGGCCCCCTAGCTCTACGGAGGCCCACAAAAGGGGTTATAATGAGTTTTTGTGGAGGGGTGCTTTCAGCTTAAATTAAGCAAAATCTGCCCCCTAACCTCTCTCTTCCTTGCTCATTTCCACCCTACTTGCTCCTCGCCTCTACTCATGTCTTGCCAAGATCCTCTAAGGATTCTGGTTCCAGACAATTAATCCCAGCACCCGGTGTCTATGTCTCATGGCCATCTCCCAGGACCTTTACTTCCGGTAGCAGGGAGGGTGCCTCAGTCAACATGGCGTAATTGTGATGCGCCAGTCTCCATCATCCTTTGTTTTCCTTTTCCATTCTGCCATATTGTCTCCCGTTCTTGTGGTCTGAATGATTTTTGGCTACGTTCCTCTTAGCTTTTCCAAGTGTGGTATCCCCTGACTGAGGTCTTGTCTTCCGTCTTTCAGGAGACTGGTGGAATAAAACTTTGATATGATCGACCGTCAATAGTTAGAGGTGTTTGTTGAGATGAAGATTTCTGCAGTTTGCTTTCTCTCATTTTCTAAAATTGGAACATTTGTTCCCTTTGTCTCCTCTCTCTCTCCCCTCTCTCTGTCTCTGTCTCTCACATTTTCCCTCTCCCTCTCTCTCCATCCCTCTCTTTTCTCTCCCTCTCCATCCATGCCTCCGGCTATCTCTCTCTCTTTCTCTCTATCTCTGTCTGTCTCTCTCTCTCATTGTCTCTCTCTCCCCCTCTCTCTCTTCTCTTCCCCCCCCCCCTCTCTCTCTTTCTCCCTGTGAGTGAAATATTGACTCTTTATTCCTCTGTACATACACTTTTTATAATCAATTTATTCTGTCTGTGTCTAGTTTAAAATCATTCCTTTTGACTTTGTGTTTGTATTCTTTTAGATATAAAAGGGCTTATCACGAGAAAGATTATTTAGCATCTAAAGAATGATAGTTGAGTAACAGTGTTTTCAATTTTAAGGTTTTCAGGATTTCTAACTTTCTCTCTTTTCTTCTTTCTTTCTTTCTTTTCTTCCTTTCTTTGAATTCTTCTCCCTCTGTGTGCGTGTGTCTTCGTGGAGATTGTAACGCCATATCTCTCTGTGTTACACAGATGCATTGATTTACCATACAAACATCCATGTCTTTGATGCATCTCAACTACTATATTCCCCCTTGAAAAAAAAATCAGGCAAGTAGTAATGGACAGCATGTTTAAAGGTATTGCTTGAACCAATATACTGGCACAAATGTCAAACAAGACTGCTCACTTTATAACTACACAGAGGTGCATCATGTCTACACCCAATTTTACAAGAACAGACATATCCGAAAACGTGTTGTTGACAGAGGCTATGATCAAAAGACAGATCTGACTAACACATTTGCCCTGACTTTAATCGCTGTTTCTATATGATGTTGAAAACATCTCTCATCACGAATCAGACGAATTACTGGGCCTGAAAAAGCCCATAGGAGACAATAACACTACTTATATAGCTCAAAACAGTCCGTGTTAGAGCATTCTCGTTACACACACACACACACAGCAGAGAGAAGAGAGAGCAGAGAGAGAGAGAGAGAGAGAGAGAGAAGAGAGGAGGAGGATGCTGAGCTAGGATACACTCAACCTACTAGGCGTTGAATGTACCCTTGCTCACCATCCTGCCTTCAGACCAAGAGTTAATCCTCTTGACTTTCACAACAATCTATAGCCTCTGTCAAACATGGTGAAAATCACATTCTGCAGTTATCAAGTTTGCACAGAAGGCCCCCAGCTCTATCAAAGCCCAAAGAAGGGGTTATAACGAGTTTTTGTACAGCGTGCATTCAGCTTTAATTAAGCAAATCTGTCCCGTAACCCCTCTCTTCTTTGCTCATTTTAACCTTCTTCCTCCTTGCCCTCACTGTCGTCTTGCCAATATCCTCTGAGGATTGTGATTCCAGACAATTAATCCCAGCACATGGTGTCTATGTCTCACAGGGATCCTAGGACCTCCGGCATTTCTGAGAGCAGTATGGACAAGGGTGCCTCGCGAGTGTGGTGTAATTGTGATGCCCCATCCTCCACCTTTCCCTTGCTTTCATTTTCATTCTGTTGTGTTTGTCTTCCAGCCACTCTTCTGGCCCTGGTGATTTTTCTCCCCCTCTCCTTTTGCCTTTTCAAGAGTGGTGTCCCTTGGCTGCGGGCTAATATTCCGTGTCCTAGGTGGCGGCTTGGGGAAGACGGGTGATAGGATCGTTCTTAGTGGTTGGAGGTGTTTGCCGAGTTGAAAACGTTTATAGCCTGCTTCTCTTTCTGTCTAAAAATGGACTGTTTTATCTGTCTTCCTGTCTTCTTTCCCTATGTCAGCATCTCTCTCTTCCTTCTCACCCCCCCCCCCCCTGTCACTGTCTCTGTGTCTCTGTTAGTCAGACGTTTACTTCTCCATACATATTCTTTTCTGATTTTTTTCTATTCTGTCTCTGCTTTACGTCCTCCATTTTGCCTTTTTGTTTCTGTACTCATTTACGTTAAGAATAGCAAAACGTAGATGTAAAACGAATCCAGTTGGATATAAACCTACTATCCTTGCGTAAAAAAATGTTTTGTTTTTAGTTTAAAGATTCAAAATATTTCAGTTTATCTCCTTTGCTTTCTGTTTTCTCTCTCTCCCATCTCTTTCTGTGCGTGTAGTAAAATCTATTATCCGTCTGTATCACTCAAATACATGGACATCTCATGAGTATGCTATCATTGTGATGTCCCGTCCTCCTACCTTCCCGTGCTTTATTGTTCCATTCTGTTCTGTTTTGGATGAATTCCAACCAGTTACTCTTTTAGAAGAAAGAATTTGGGAAATACAAAGTGAAAAGTGGGTTAAAAATATCTCCTGTATAATTACGCAGGTTCAAATGCCAAACATGACTTTACAATGTAAAACCACACAGGAGTGCGTCACGTCCATGCTTCCATTTCACAAGAAAAGACTTATTATTAGAACACTTGCTGCAGAAAAGACACTGTGACAAGAGACAGAGACTTGACTAACAAACTTGCCCCGACTTCATTTCCCTGCTTCTATATGATGTTGACAACGTCTCTCCTTATCAAATCAAATCAATTTTTGCGCCTGGAGAAGCCCACAAAAGACAGCGACCTTTTCAGCCCAAGAGTTAGCCCCCCGTTGCTTTCACAGCAAAACGTACTGATTCCCCATTTAAACATGGCGAAAATCACATCGTGCTACCACCGAGTTTATGCAGAGGGCCTTCAGCTCTATCAAAGCACATACTGCGTTTTTGTGAAAGTGTGTTTTTAGTTTTAATTAAGCAGTTTTTGCCATCTTACTTTTCTCTTCTTTGCTCATTTGAACCTCACGTCCCCCCCCCCCACCCTCGTCCTCATTCTCGTCTTGCCAAGGTCTTCTGATGATTATGATGCCAGACACTTAATATCAGCAGCTCATGTCTAGGTCTCACAGGGATCTTCTTGGACCTCTAGTTCTGAGAGTCGTTGGGAACTAGGGAATCTCTCAACTAGCATGGCGTAATTGTGACAGTTTCCACCTTCCTGTGGATTCGTTTTCCATTCCACCCTATTCGTCTCCTGACATCTGTTCTAGCCATGGCGATTTTTATCAGCACTCTTCTTGCCCTTTTCGAGTGTGGTGTCCCATGACTGAGGGCTAATATTCCGTTTTCTCGTCGACTGGGTGAAGGCTGTTGATAGGATCTTCTTCAGTGGTTGGAATTGTTTGTTGAGCTGATAAACATGATGACTTTCACAGTTTGCTCACCGTGTCTGACACTCAATCATTTGCTCTCTGTCTCCGTCTCTGTCTCTGTCTCTCTGTCTCTCTGTCTCTATCTTTGTCTTTCTCTCTTTGTCTCTCTCTGTCTCTCTCTCTCTCTCTGTCTCTCTCTCTCTGTCTCTCTTTCTCGTCTCTCTTTCTCTCTTTCTCTCTCTCTCTCTTTCTCTCTGCTTCTCTCTCTCTATCTCTCACTCTCTCTCTGTCTCTCACTCACTCTATCTCTCTTGTGTGTCTCTCTCTTTCTCTCTGTCTCCGTCTATCTGTCTCTGTCTCTCTGTCTCTCTCTCTCTCTGTCTCTCTCTCTCTCTCTCTGGAAAAGAAAAAGGTTAAAAAAAATTAAGAAAATGAAAGGCAGAGGTAAAGAGAGTGACAAACAAACCAAACAAAAAACCCCAGTTCCCAAAATATGGGGATAGCATCTGTATTTGAAAAGTATCTGGCATCCCCGTAGAGTAGGAAAAGGGACGAAGCAGGCAGGATAAAACTTCTGGATCAAAAGTGTTTCCAAAAGACCAATTGAGAAGGAAATACAAAACCCTTTTATTTGGTGACAACACAGTCGTAACATTTAAATGTAGAGATTCCATGCTCTTCCTGAAGAAATTAAATGACATGCATATGTGAAGAAAATATGAAAACAAAGAGAAAACTTATCCATACTTTAAAAAAAAATTAATTCAAGAGAGAGAAATTCAAAGTCATATGGAAATGTGATCTTAGAAATGGACCGTTAGGATTTAAATTAACACACAGACACATGGACACGTTTAGACAGGGACCTGGAATAAATTAAAAATGGGCACAGTTAACAAGTTAACAAGAAATACCAAGAGGGTGCGGATGGGATCTGGAGCAAATTAAAAATGAGCACAGTTAACAAGTTAACAAGAAATACTAAGAGGGTGCGGATGGGATCTGGAGTAAATTCAAACTGGGCACAGTTAACAAGTTAACAAGAAAAACCAAGAGGGTGCGGATGGGATCTGGAGCACCAATGCCTCACCACCCTCTGGACAACCATCTCACAAGCTCCTGACGCCATTCGATAGCCATTTCATCATATTCAAGGGCACATATACTTACAATGATATGGATATAATGACATGAAGATACATTGAATATTGTCACTTGGATTCAATGTCATACTTTCAGTTTTAGTTTGTTCATTTTGAGTTTGTTCAAGGAATGATCGTGGCGTGAATGATTTCAAATGTGCTGCTCTACTCGACGTGTAATGCCGATCTCATTCCTACGAAAGAAAGAGACGGTGGTGTATGTGAGTGTGTGTGTGGGTGTGTGGGTGTGTTAAAAGAGACAGGCAGAGAGAACTAGAAAGACAGGGAGAGAGACCAGAAAGAGACATTCCAATCTGACAGATACACGAAGAGAGAGAAAGAGCGAGAGAAAGAGAGAGAGAGAGTGGAGAGAGAGAGAGAGAGACAGACAGACAGAAAGAGACAGAGCGAAGGAAAGGGCAGTCAAATGTTCCAATCCAAAAGAGAGAGAGAGAGAGAGAGAGAGAGAGAAAGAGAGAGAGAGAGAAACAGAAAGAGACAGAGACAGAGCGAAGGAAAGGGCAGTCAAATGTTCCAGTCCAAGAGAGAGAGAGAAAGAGCGAGAGAAAGAGAGAGAGAGTGAGAGAGTGAGCAAAAGAGAGAGAGACAGAAAGAGACAGAGACAGAGTGAAGGAAAGGGCAGTCAAATGTTCCAGTCCAAGAGAGAGAGAGAAAGAGCGAGAGAAAGAGAGAGAGAGAGTGAGAGAGTGAGCAAAAGAGAGAGAGAGACAGAAAGAGACAGAGACAGAGTGAAGGAAAGGGCAGTCAAATGTTCCAGTCCAAGAGAGAGAGAGAGAGAGCTAGCAGGCTGCTGAAGTCTCCAACTCCACAAACACATAAAACCATAGAAGAACTTTCCTATGTCCTATCACCCAGTCTTCCTCTAGTCGCCTTGAAAACAGAACATTAGCTGGCAGTCAGGGGACAGTACACCTGAAAAGGCCAAAGAGGAGCACAGACAAAAAGATCATCATGTCCAGAAAAATGACCAGAAGGCAAACATGGCAGAATGGAAAATGAAACCAAGGGAGGGTGGAGACTGGCGCATCACAATTACGCCATATTGACTGAGGCACCCTGATGGTCGCTGTGGCTGTCTTATGTGGAGGTCTGTCTTGGAGATCCCGCAAGACACAGACAGAGCATGCTGGAATTCATTGTCTGGCATCACGATCCTCAGAGAACCTTTGCAGAAGGTACCAGTCGCCGTGGTGTAGTGGTTAGCGCAACGGACTACCGACTAGATGGTTGTAGGTTCGAATCCCCATCAGTCCCTTCAAAAATCATGGTGGGATTTTTCGGTTCTAACCGGCTCCTACCCACAGTTATGCGTGCTATGAGCTCACTAGTTAGACTGGGACCACACAGTCGAGTCTCATCTACTTCACGGATGTGTCACTGAAGGTGTTGCTCAAATCTTCTGACCAGCACCACAGGTGTCTGTATCTCTCGGGCCTGGTTGACGCCAGGATACATTATGATAGTAAATGTAGAGTACAGCCCTGTCACGCAGTCGCAGTCCTACATGGAACTCCATAGCATCATGATTATCATCCTCATCAACATCATCATCATCGCATAGTAAAAACTGTGCCAGTTTCTGCGGCCACTGAGGTGGTCAAAAATGGGACAGGGGTAAAAAGAAAAAAAAAAGGTGAGCGCAAAGGTAACCTCCCTGGGCGCGATGATTCTAAAAATAAAAAACAAAAACAAAATAAAACAAAACAACCTTTGCAGAAGGTAGGAGTGAAGGGGAGGTAAGCTTAGAGAGAAGCAGAGTTGAAATGAACAGAGAAGCGATGGGTTATGGGTGAGGGGCCAGATTTTATTAACTAAATTTAATATTACCCCCTCCACAAAACCTTCCCTTTAACTCCTTCTTTTGGGCTTTGATGGAGCCACAGGCTTTCTGTGTAAACTTGGTGGTGGTGGGATGTGATTTCCGTCATGTTTGAAAGAAGGATTTGCACATTTTGTTGTGAATACAGGACACTGATCTTTGCCTGCAGAGATTGCTGTCTTTTTTCAGGCTCAATGATTGATCTGATTCAGTGAAGGGAGAGGTTGTCAACATCATATAGAAGCAGGGAAATGAAGTCGGGGCAAGTTTGTAGGTCGAGTCTCTGTCTCTTGATTTTTTGCCTCTGTCTGCAGCAAGTTTCCTGATGGGTCTGTTCTTGTGAAATTTGGGTCGGCAGTGACGTGCTGTGCGGTAGTACATTGAAAAGTCGTGTTTGACATTGTGCTCCATAATATTACGTTAAAAAGGTGTCTGCAATTCCGTTCATTTTCTAAATTCTTTTACCTTTTAAATTGATTTGGTAAATATGATTAATTTAAAGCATGGATGTTTCTCTGGTATACTCTTTTTTTTTCAACAGAGAGAGAGTAAATCAGTTAGACAAAGAGAGAAAAAGCGAGTAGGTTTTGGAATGTTTGATAGAGAGACAGAGATAGAAACAAAAAGCGAGTACGTTTCAGAATCTTCGACAGAGCGGCTGAATTAGAAACAGAGAAAAACATTTTGCAGATTTTAAACAAAAAGACAAGCAGAAATAAAGCGTTCTAACTTCAGAGAACGAAAACAAACAAACAAACAAACAACCAACAACCAAACAAACAAACAAACAATCAAACAAACCAGGCTGTGTAAGAGACTTCAACTGAGACATCTTCTATCATTAAAAGACGATCTTCGTATCAGCCAGTCATCCCCCCAGTCCCTGGAAAACGGAATATTAGCCCCCAGTCTGGTGACACCACACTTGAAAAGGACAAGAGGAGCACACAGAAAAAAAATATTCAGCCCAGAACAGGAGCCAAAAGGCAGAACGTGGCAGAATGGAAAATCGAAATGAAGGACAGGTGGAGAGTGGCGCATCACAATAACGCCATGTTGACTGAGGCACCCTGGGTTCCATATGTCTTGGTAAAAAACGTCCAGGGAAAACAACACGAGACCTAAAACATGGAATGGTGGGGATTTATTGTCTGGTATCACGATCACCCAATGACCATAGCAGACTGGATGGGGAGGGGTCGAAGTGGAGGGAAGCTGAGGAGGAGGTAGTGTTGAAATGAACAAAGAACAGGGAGGTCAGGAGTAAGGAAGCAAATTCGATTAATTAAAGCAGAAAGCACCCCTTCCACAAAAACTGGACTTAACGTTGACTTTGGGATTTCTTGGAGTTGGAGATTTTCTGTGCAAACTTGGTGGTGGCAGGATGTGAAAAAAATCTTTGCAGAAGGTAGGAGTGAAGTGAAGGTAAACTGAGAAGGAAGCAGAGTTGAAATGAGCAGAGAAGCGATGGGTTAAGGATGAGGGGCCAGATTCGGTTAATTACAGTTAATATTACCCCCTCCACAAAACCTTCCCTTTAACTCCTTCTTTTGGGCTTTGATGGAGACACAGGCTTTCTGTGTAAACTTGGTGGTGGTGGGATGTGATTTCCGTCATGTTTGAAAGAAGGATTTGCACATTTTGTTGTGAATAAAGGACACTGACTGTTTGCCTGCAGAGACTGCTGTCTTTTTTCAGGTCCAATGATTGATCTGATTCAGTGAAGGGAGAGGTTGTCAACATCATACAGAAGCAGGGAAATGAAGTCGGGACAAGTTTGTTAGTCAAGTCTCTGTCTCTTGATCTCTGTCTCTGTCTGCAGCAAGTTTCCTGATGGATCTGTTCTTGTGAAATTTGGGTCAGCAGTGACGTGCTGTATGGCTGTACATTGAAAAGTCGTGTTTGACATTTAGCTCTGATATTACGTTTAAAAGGTGTCTGTAATTCCGTTTATTTTCTTAATTCCCTTATCTTTTAAATACATTTGGCAAATATTAATTTAAAGCATGAATGTTTCTGTGGCATATTCATATATTTTTATTCAACAGAGAGAGTGAATCTGAAAAAGCGAGTGGGTTTCGGAATCTTTGATAGAGAGACAGAGATAGACACAAAAAGCGAGTAGGTTTCAGAATCTTTGACAGAGAGACCGAGACAAAGAGAGACACAGAGCAAGTAGGCTTCAGAATCTTCAACAGAGAGGCAGAGACAGAAAGATAAAAAAAAAAAAATAGTCTACAGATTTCGAACAGAAAGACAAGCAGAAATAAAGCGTTCCAGCTTCAGAGAAAATTTTTTTTTTAAAAACAAAAAAAAACAGGCTGTGTAAGAGACTTCAACCAAGACATCATCTATCATTAAAAGACGATCTTCGTATCAGCCAGTCATTCCCCCAGTCACTGGAAAACGGAATATTAGCCCCCAGTCTGGTGACACCACACTTGAAAAGGGCAAGAGGAGCACACAGAAAAAAATATTCAGTCCAGAAGATGGGGCCAAAAGGCAGAACGTGGCAGAATGGAAAATCGAAATGAAGGACAGGTGGAGACTGGCGCATCACAATAACGCCATGTTGACTGAGGCACCCTGGTTTCCATATCTCTTGGTAGAAAACGTACAGGGAAAACAACGCGAGACTTAGAACATGGGATGGTGGGGACTTATTGTCTGGTATCATGCTCACCCAATAACCGTAGCAGAGGGGACGGGGAGGGATGGAAGTGGAGGGAAGTTGAGGAGGAGGTAGTGTTGAAATGAGCAAAGAACAGGGAGGTCAGGAGTAAGGAAGCAAATTCGATTAATTAAAGCAGAAAGCACACCTTCCACAAAAAACTGGCTTTAACGTTGTCTTTGGGCTTTGATGGAGTTGGAGGTTTTCTGTGCAAACTTGGTGGTGGCCGGATGTGAAAAAAAAACTTTGCAGAAGGTAGGAGTGAAGTGGAGGTAAGCTGAGAAGGAAGCAGAGTTGAAATGAGCAGAGAAGCGATGGGTTAAGGGTGAGGGGCCAGATTCGGTTAATTACAGTTAATATTACCCCCTCCACAAAACCTTCGCTTTAACTCCTTCTTTTGGGCTTTGATGGAGCCACAGGCTTTCTGTGTAAACTTGGTGGTGGTGGGATGTGATTTCCGTCATGTTTGAAAGAAGGATTTGCACATTTTGTTGTGAATAAAGGACACTGACTCTTTGCCTGCAGAGACTGCTGTCTTTTTTCAGGCTCAATGATTGATCTGATTCAGTGAAGGGAGAGGTTGTCAACATCATATAGAAGCAGGGAAATGAAGTCGGGGCAAGTTTGTTAGTCCAGTCTCTGTCTCTTGATCTCTGTCTCTGTCTGCAGCAAGTTTCCTGATGGATCTGTTCTTGTGAGATTTGGGTCAGCAGTGACGTGCTGTGCGGTTGTACATTGAAAAGTCGTGTTTGACATTTTGCTCTGATATTATGTTAAAAACGTGTCTGTAATTCTGTTCGTTTTCTAAATTCCCTTATCTTTTAAATAAGTTTGGCAAATAGGATTAATTTAAAGCATGGATGTTTCTGTGGCATATTCATATATTTTTGTCAACAGAGAGAGTGAGCCAGATAGACAAACAGAGAAAAAATTAGTAGGTTTCAGAATCTTCGACAGAGAGACAGAGACAAAGAGTGACAAAGAGTGAGTAGGTTTCAGAATCTTCGACAGAGAGACAGAGACAAAGAGTGACAAAGGGCGAGTAGGTTTCAGAATCTTCAACAGAGAGGCTGAAACAGAAAGAGAAAAAAAAATACATTCTACATATTTCAAACAGAAAGACAAGCAGAAACAAAGCGTTCCAACTTTAAAGAACGAAAAAACAAAAACAACCAAAAAAAACCCAAACAAACCAGGCTGTGTAACAGACTTCAACAGACATCTTCTATCATTAAAAGACGATCTTCGTATCAGCCAGTCATCCCCCAGTCACTGGAAAACGGAATATTAGCCCCCAGTCTGGTGACACCACACTTGAAAAGGGCAAGAGGAGCACACAAAGAAAAAATTATTCAGTCCAGAACAGGGGCCAAAAGGCAGAACGTGGCAGAATGGAAAATCGAAATGAAGGACAGGTGGAGACTGGCGCATCACAATAACGCCACGTTGACTGAGGCACCCTGGTTTCCATATGTCTTGGTAGAAAACATCCAGGGAGAACAACGCGATACTTAGAACATGGGATGGTGGGACTTATTAATAAGTCTAGTATCATGCTCACCCAATGACCATAGCAGAGGGGATGGGGAGGGGTGGAAGTGACAGGAAGTTGAGGAGGAGGTAGTGTTGAAATGAGCAAAGACCAGAGAGGTTAAGGGTAAGGAAGCAAAATCAGTTAAAATAATGCTGAAAGCACTCCTACCACACACACACACAAAAACTGGACTTAACGTTGTCTTTGGGCTTTGATGGAGTTGGAGGTTTTCTGTGCAAACTTGGTGGTGGCAGGATGTGAATTCCGCCATGTTTGAAAGGAAGATAACCACATTTTGCTGTGAAAGCAAAGGGGGGTAACTCATGGCTTGCAAACTTCGCTGTCTTTTGTGGGCTTCTTCAGGTCCAGTAATTGATCTGATTCCACGAAGAGAAGCGCTGTCAATATCATCTAGAAACAGGGAAATGAAATCGGGGCAAGTTTGTTTGTTAAGTCTCTATCTCTTGATCTCAGAATCTCTCTGCAGCAAGTTGACATATGCTCTATTCTGAAATTCAGTTTAGTCATAATGTATTAGTCGTGAGTGTACAACATCGTCTTATAGCGAAATGTCTCGCTGACATTTTGTATTAGTGTGATCTAAGATAGACTGAAGAGAGATAGAGAAGCTCAGGAGATGGAGGAAGGTGAGGACATTGCAAGATAGTTAAGGCATAGGGTTTACGCTGTTGACATATGTCATCATTTTGTTATTATTATATCAGATCTTTATTGCACGGTGTTTTTCGGCATAGCACAGTGAAATGACCAACGTCACTGTGACTCCTTAAGCAAACCAAAATTGAAACTTTAACACACAAACCATATCACAAAATCCTTTGTCTTTATGTATCACACCTGTATGTATCTCTACCTTATGTCCATATCTTATGGACCTGTTTGCCCATATATGTATATATATATATATATGTATATATGTGTGTATATATGTGTATATATGAACATATACATATATATGATCATCTCTCTACATTTGTATGACACTATCTAACACTGATAATGTTGGCTACTGGAACAATCAAAATCCGCTTGTGCAATCTGTCCATTTTGATTTGATCATATCATGTGTAATAAATATTTGCAATGAAACACCTTAGTCATACACATACTGCTGTCATATATTATATGTCTAACGATCTTTTAAAATTATTTTTCACACACACAGATACACAGACAGACACACACACAGATACGCACACACACTCTCTCTCTCTCTCACACAAACACACACACACACACACACACACACACATACACACATGCACGCACACACACACACACACACACACACACACACACACACACACACACACACACACAGACACACACACTCGCGTACGCTCGCGCGCACATGCAAACACACGTATATATTCGAAGCGTATTCACTTTTATGTATTCACGATCGAAAGCCACTTCTGTATTTTATGTGGTTTAATTCATGTATTCATTTGCAGTATCTTTTTTTCTGTTGTTGTTGTTGTTGTTTTAAGTTGATTTGGAATGGAAGATACAAACGTTGGCCTATGTGCTAATATCAATGCCATTGGAAAAGGATGAAGATTTATTTCATTTCACTTTATCATCTCTTCCTTTCTCATTTTCAGAGAAAGAACAAGAGAAAGAGACAATCAAAGAGAGAAAGAGAGAGAGAGAGACAGAGACAGAGACAGAGACAGAGACAGAGACAGAGAGAGGTCAGTTTTGTGGCTGAGAACAACTGAGATCGAAAAAAGACAGAAAAAGACAGACAGAGCAAACGTTTCAGACTATACAAAGAGTGATGAAGCAGTCTGTAGAGGAGTCCTCAACTCAACAAACGCCTGCAATCATTGAAGAAATTTCCTACCATCTAGTCTTCCCCAAGTCGCCTAGAAAACAGTATATTAGCCCGCAGTTAGGGGATACCGCACTTGAAAAGGAGAAAAAGGATCGCAGACAAAAAATCATTACGGCCAGAAAAGCGGCTGGAGAACAGTCTGGCAGAATGGAAAACGAAACCCAGGGAAGGTGGAGAATGGCGCTCCACCATTATGCCATGTTGACTGAGGCATACTGGTCCCTGAGGCTGTCGTAAGTTCAGGTCCTGGAAGATCCCCGCAAGACATAGATAGGGCATGCTGGAATTAATTGTCTGGCATCATGATTCTCAGAGGACATTAACAGAGGGTAGGGTGGAAGAGGAAGTAAGCTGACGGAGAAGTAGAGTTGAACTGAGAAAAGAGATAGGGGTTTAAAGTAAGGGGCCAGTTTGGTTAATTAAAGCTGAAAACCCCAAACCTCACTTTAACTCTTTCTTTGGATTTTGATGGAGGTGGGAGGCGGGGAGGGAGGGGGCTTCTGTGTAAACTTGGTGGTGTCCAGATTTGATTTCCGTCATGTTTGAAAGGAAGATTTGCACATTTTGCTGTGAACATTCAGGGGGGGGGGGGGGGGGTAACTCTTTGCCTGGAGAGACTGCTGTCTTTTTTCAGGCTCAATGATTGATCTGATTCAGTGAAGGGAGAGGTTGTCAACATCATATAGAAGCAGGGAAATGAAGTCGGGCAAGTTTGTTAGTTAAGTCTCTGTCTCTTGATCTCTGCCAGCAAGTTTCTGATGGGTCTGGTTCTGATGAAATTTGGGTTGACATTGATGTCCTGTGCGTGTACATTGTAAAGTCGTATTTGACATTTCTTCCAGTATTACTTTAAAAAGTTGTTTAGAATTCATTCGCCTTTCTAAATTCTACAGTTTCACAGTTGTGTTCTTTTTTGTGTGTTGCCAAGTATGATGCATGTCCATATATTCTGACCAACAGAGAAAATGAGCCAGTGAGACAGAGAGAGACAGAGAGTGTGCTTCAGAATCTTCAAAAGAAAGCCAGAAAGAAGGAGAACAGACTACAGATTTTAAACAGAGACAAACAGAAAGTAAACGTTTCATCTTTAGAGACAGAAAAAAAGAAAAGAAAAAAAAGCAGACTGTGTAAGAGTAAATAACAGTAAAGAACAATCATATTACCAGTCTTCACCCAGTTGTTTGGAAAACGGAATATTAGCCCCCAGTCTGGTGACACCGGACTCGAAAAGGGCAAGACGATCACAGAGAAAAATCATTCAGCCCAGAAGATGGGCCAAGAGGCAGAACATTGGCAGAATGGAAGAACGAAATCAAGGAAATGTGGAGACTGGCGCATCACAATTACGCCATGTCAACTGAGGCACCCTGGTCTCAGCAGCTCTCGGAAGTGGAGTTCCCGGGAGGTCACCATGAGACATAAAGCAAGGGATGTTTGGATTAATTGTCTGGCACCACCTAGTCACAGGACCCTGGCAGAGGAAGGGGAAGGGGTGGACGTGGAGGGAAGCTGACGGGGATGGAGAGTTGAAATGAGCAAAGAAAGCGAGGTTAGGGATAAGGGAGCAGGTTGGTTAATTAAAATTTGAAAGCACCCCCTTCCACAAAACCTTTCTTTGACTCTTCTTTGGGTTTTGATGGTGCATAGAGCCTTCTGTGCAAACTTGGTGGTGGCAGGATGTGATTGCCACCATGTTTGAAAGGGCGATTAGCACGATTGGCTGTGAAAGCAAAGGGGGCTAACTCTTGGCTTGCAGAGGTCCATGTCTTTTGTGTGATTGTTGATGCCCAGTAATTGATCTGATTGGACGTGGGGAGACGTCGTCATCATCATATAGAACCAGGGAAATGAAGTCGGGACAAGTTTGTTTGCCAGGTCTGTCTCTTGGTCTCAGCCTCTATCTACACAAGTGTTTTGATGGGTCTGATCTTGAACCAGAATATAACACGAAAGAAGAATAAGAACGCGTATTTAATACAACAAGACAAGACAGGCACAAATTTTCGGCAACTGGCCTTTGTCAAGCGTAAGATTACAAAAAAACAGACACCAGATACAAAAATAATTAGGAGAAAAATGTCTTTACTTTATTCTTCTTTCGTGTTTTTTCTTCTGGTTCCTGTTTGCTTGAGCGCGGGCAGTCATACTTGTTTTGGGTCTGATCTTGCAAAATTTGGTGTACGATATATCATAGTATGGTGCTACAGTGACATGTCTTTTTTGACATTTTGTGCTAATGCGATATTCAAAACTGCTTTGAATCTGAAGCCTCAAACATTTTGATTCCTTCGTAATCCTTCGTTCTACAGAAATATGATTCAAGGCATTGACGTCACCATGTTAAGTTCCTGTATATGCGTGTTGATATCAGAACAAAGAATATTGCTTTCATTGCCTAGCGCCCTTTGTGGTAGGGGGATGTGAAATCAAAGACCAGTAGCGATATAGATCTGTCAACTGATCTGGTCTCCATGATGATGCTTCTGTTGCAATTGCTGTCGCCACTCTTTAAGAATGATACTGCTGCTGCTGTTGTATCTGTTGTTCGACAGATGTTAACATCATTGTTACTGCTACCACGGTTCTGCTGATATTACTTTGGCTACAATTCCTACTGTGCTCTTGCTGTGGCTCTTGATTTTTGCTACTGTTAGTGATACTATTGCCAATCCTGCTGCAGCTGTTGATTCAATTTCTACTATTGCTTCTTCTGGTGTTGCTTTATTGTTGTTGCTGCTGCTGTTTCTACTGCTGCGATTGTTGTTTGCGCCACTGTTATTATAGCAGCTTTTGCTGTTGTTAGTGTTGGGCCTACAACTTCTGCTGTTGTTAGTCTTAGACCTACAGTTTTATTTTATTTATAATCTTGGGCCTACAACTTTTACTATCACAGGTCACACACGCGCATTCACGCACGCACACACACACACACACACACACACACACACACACACACACACACACACACACACACACACACACATACATACACACACATACACGCACACATTTCTCGGTGAACATGGAACGATCAGTCTCTTTTTGTTTGTTTATTTGTTTGTTTGTTTGTTTTTTGTTTCTTTATTTGTTTGTTTGTTTTAAAGAGAGACTGAAAATATATTTATAGTCTATTTTGATCTACAATTCTGGGTGGGTGGGTGGGTGGGTGCGTGAAAGAGACAGAGAGAATGAGAGACAGAGAGAGAAAAAAGAGACAGAGAGACAGACAGACATAAACAAAGAGAGAGAGAGAGGCATGTATACAGACAGACAGACAGACGTCAGTTTTGTGGCTGAGAGAACCAGAGAGACAAAGAGAGGGGAAAAAAGACAGAAAAGACAGACAGAGCAAACGTTTCAGACAATAAAAAGAGTGATGAAGCAGGCTGTAGAAGAGTCTTCAACTCAACAAACGCCTGCAATCATTGAAGAACTTTCCTACCATCTAGTCTTCCCCCAGTCGCCTGGAAAACAGAATATTAGCCCGCAGTCAGGGGATACCGCACTTGAAAAGGAGAAAAGGATCGCAGACAAAAAATCATTACGGCCAGAAAAGTGGCTGGAGAACAGCCTGGCAGAATGGAAAACGAAACCCAGGGAAGGTGGAGAATGGCGCTCCACCATTATGTCATGTTGATGAGGCATGCTGTCCCTGAGGCTGTGGTAAGTTGAGGTCCTGGAAGATCCCGCAAGACATAGATAGGGCATGCTGGTCCCTGAGGCTGTGGTAAGTTGAGGTCCTGGAAGATCCCACAAGACATAGATAGGGCATGCTGGTCCCTGAGGCTGTTGTAAGTTGAGGTCCTGGAAGATGCCCTGCAAGACATAGATAGGGCATACTGGTCCCTGAGGCTGTCGTAAGTTGAGGTCCTGGAAGATCCCCTGCAAGACATAGATAGGGCATACTGGTCCCTGAGGCTGTGGTAAGTTGAGGTCCTGGAAGATCCCCTGCAAGACATAGATAGGGCATACTGGAATTAATTGTCTGGCATCATGATTCTCAGAGGACATTAACAGAGGGTAGAGTGGAAGATGAAGTCAGCTGAAGGAGAAGTAGAGTAGAACTGAGGAAAGAAGATAGGGGTTAAGAGTAAGGGGCCAGTTTGGTTAATTAAAGCTGATAACCCCAAATCTCAGTTCAACTCCTTCTTCAGATTTTGATGGAGGTGGGAGGGGGGGAGGGGGCTTCTGTGTAAACTTGGTGGTGTCCAGATTTGATTTCCGTCATGTTTGAAAGGAAGATTTGCACATTTTGCTGTGAACATAAAGGGGGGCTAACTCTTTGCCTGCAGAGACTGCTGTCTTTTTTCAGGCTCAATGATTGATCTGATTCAGTGAAGGGAGAGGTTGTCAACATCATATAGAAGCAGGGAAATGAAGTCAGGGCAAGTTTGTTAGTCAAGTCTCTGTCTCTTGATCTCTGTCTCTGTCTGCAGCAAGTTTCCTGATGGGTCTGTTTCTCATGAAATTTAGGTTGACATTGATGTCCTGCGTGGTTGTACATTGAAAAGCAGTGTTAAACATTTTCTTCCACTACTGCTTTAAAAAGTTATTTAAAAGTCATTTAAAAGTCCTTCACTTTTGAAAATTCCATAATTTCGTCATTGCTGGTCTTTGATTGAATTGTCAAGTATGGATTATTCAAGGTTTGGCTGCTTCTGTGGCATATCCATATATTCTGTCCAACAGAGAAAATGAGCCAGTGAGCCAGAGAGACAGAGAGAAAGAGAGAGTGTGCTTCAGAATCTTCAAAAGAAAGCCAGAAAGAAGGAGAACAGACTACAGACTTTAAACAGAGACAAACAGAAAGTAAGCGTTTCATCTTTAGAGACAGAAAAAAAGAAAAGAAAAAAAAGCAGACTGTGTAAGAGTAAATAACAGTAAAGAACAATCATATTACCTGTCTTCACCCAGTTGTTTGGAAAACGGAATATTAACCCCCAGTCTGGTGACACCGGACTCGAAAAGGGCAAGACGATCACAGAGAAAAATCATTCAGCCCAGAAGATGGGCCAAGAGGCAGAACATTGGCAGAATGGAAAAACGAAATCAAGGAAATGTGGAGACTGGCGCATCACAATTACGCCATGTCAACTGAGGCACCCAGGTCTCAGCAGCTCTCGGAAGTGGAGTTCCCGGGAGGTCACCATGAGACATAAAGCAAGGGATGTTTGGATTAATTGTCTGGCACCACCGTAGTCACAGGACCCTAGCAGAGGAAGGGGAAGGGGTGGAAGTGGAGGGAAGCTGACGGAGATGGAGAGTTGAAATGAGCAAAAGAAAGCGAGGGTAGGGATAAGGGAGCAGGTTCGGTTAATTAAAATTTGAAAGCACCCCCTTCCACAAAACCTTCTTTGACTCCTTCTTCGGGTTTTGATGGTGCAAGCAGCCCTCTGTGCAAACTTGGTGGTGGCAGGATGTGATTGCCACCATGTTTGAAAGGGGGATTAGCACGTTTGGCTGTGAAAGCAAAGGGGGCTAACCATTGGCTTGCAGAGGTCCATGTCTTTTGTGTGATTGTTGAGGCCCAGTAATTGATCTGATTGGACGTGGGGAGACGTCGTCAACATCATATAGAACCAGGGAAATGAAGTCGGGACAAGTTTGTTTGCCAGGTCTGTCTCTTGGTCTCAGCCTCTATCTACACAAGTGTTTTGATGGGTCTGATCTTGAACCAGAAAAAACACGAAAAAAGAATAAGAACGCGTATTTAATACAAGACAAGACAGGCACAAATTGTCGGCCAACTTTGTCAAGAGTAAGATTACAAACCAACAAACACCAGATACAAAAAATTAGGAGAAAAAGTCTTTCTTTATTCTTCTTTCGTGTTTTTTCTTCTGGTTCCTGTTTGCTTGAACGCGGGCAGTCACACTTGTTTTGGATCTGATCTTGTAAAATTTGGTGTATGATTTTTCACAGTATAGTGCTACAAGATGGCTGTATACAACGCCTGTGTCCTCAGCACCTTGCTGTATGGCAGCGAGGCGTGGACCACGCATGCTCATCAGGAGAAAAGGCTCAATACATTCCACCTGAGAAGCCTACGGCGCATACTTGGCATTTCCTGGCAAGACAAGGTGACCAACACCGAAGTCCTAACCTGCGCTGGCCTCCCAACCATGCAGACCATGCTGAGACAGCGTCGGCTGCGCTGGTTGGGCCACGTTCGCCGCATGGAAGATGGTCGCATCCCAAAAGACATCCTTTATAGTGAGCTTGCCACAGGGCAGAGAAACATTGGCCGCCCACAGCTGAGATACAAAGACGTTTGCAAGCGTGACATGAAGGCGCTTGAGATCAACACTGAGTCCTGGGAGGACCTCGCAGACGACCGCAACAGCTGGAGAACTACTCTCAAGAAACAGCTGCGGATTGGTGAGGACAAACTGTCAGCTGCTGCAGCAGAAAAGCGAGTTCGCAGAAAAGGGATGACAGCCAACAGACCAGCATCAGCATACACATGCGACCGCTGCGACAGAGACTGCCTCTCTCGCATTGGTCTGTACAGTCACAGGCGACGCTGCTTGGACCAAGCAGACAGCCCATCTAGACATTAGAACGGATGTACTTTGTCCATGGTCAGTCATGACCGAAGAAGGCCTACTACTACTGGTGCTACAATGACATGTCTTGTTTGACATTTTGTGCTAATGCGATATTCAAAACTTAGGCCTCAACCATTATTGATTCCTTCGTAACCCTTCGTTACATACTTTGAATCTTAGGCCTCAACCATTTTTGATTCCTTCGTAATCCTTCGTTCTACAGAAATCTGATTCAAGGCATGGACGTCACCATGTTAAGTTCCTGTATATACGTGTTTATATCAGAAGAAAGAATATTGCTTTCATTGCCTAGCACCCCCCTCGGGGTACGGGATGTGAAATCAAAGACCAGTAGCGATATAGATCTATCAATTGATCTGGTCACACATGATGATGCTTCTGTTGCAATTGCTGTCGCCACTGTTTAATAATGATACTGTTGCTGCTGTTGTATCTGTTGTTCGACAGATGTTAACATCATTGTTACTGCTACCACGGTTCTGCTGATATTACTTTGGCTACAATTCCTACTGTGCTCTTGCTGTGGCTCCTGCTTTTTGCTACTGTTAGTCATACTTTCGCGAATCCTGCTGCAGCTGTTGATGCAATTTCTACTACTGCTTCTTATGGTGTTGCTTTATTGTTGTTGCTGCTGCTGTTTCTACCGCTGCGATTGTTGTTTGCGCCACTGTTATTATAGCAGTTTTTGCTGTTGTGAGTGTTGGGCCTACAACTTCTGCTGTTGTTAGTCTTGGCCTGCAGTGTTCATTATTGTTAGTGTCGGGCCTATAACTTTTGCTGTTGTTAGTCTTAGGCTTACGTTTTTGTTTTTATTATTATCATTATCATTATTATTATTATTATTATTATTATTATTATTATTATTATTATTATTGTTATTATTATTATTATTATTATTATTGTTAGTCTTGGGCCTACAACTTTTACTATCACAGGTGACACACGCGCATTCATGCACACACACACACACACCACACACACACACACACACACACACACACACACACACACACACACACACACACACACACACACACACACACACACACACAAACACAAACATTTCTCCGATTAGCATGGAACGATCATTCCCTTTTTGTTTGTTTGTTTGTTTTTAAAGAGAGATTGAAAATATTTTTATAGTCTATTTTGATCTACAATTCTGGTGTGTGTGTGTGGGGGGGGGGTGCATGGGTGCGTGAGAGAAGCAGAAATAGAGAGAGAGAGAGAGAGAGAAAAAAAAGAGACAGACAGACACAGAGAGAGTGAGAGAGAGAGAGAGCGAGAGAGAGAGAGAGAGAGAGAGAGAGAGAGAGAGAGAGAGAGAGAGAGAGAGAGAGAGAGAGAGAGAGAGAGAGAGATGAAAACTCTACACACTTTCGTAACGCCTCACTGAAGGAGGGGGGGGGGGGGAGGGAGGTAATCAAGAAAACGTAGCTGAGCCATATGAGTGTTCTCCATTTGGGGAGGTCTTTTCATAATTGATATGTAGCGTAGTTCTGATTTTGAGCTTGGTC